>JAJSRV010000063.1:0-723992 GCA_021527715.1 Neoseiulus cucumeris | reverse complement strand
GGCTCATGCATCGGAATCCGGCGAAAGATGTCGATCACTCCCAATGCCACATGGAAATATAGTCTGCCCGGTGATTTTTTTAACCTTTCGTAAGATGCCGGATCATTGGACGCTGCCTATTCAAATGTCAAAATTGCATCGCTTAAAGGAATCAGTGAAGGCGAGGTCAAAAGCCTTTGGTTCATTGGGAGATCACTTGATTTTGGATAAGATGAAAAATGTGGAAAATCACAGAACTGTCTCAAGAGCTTGAGTTGATGAGGTTCTTGAACTTCTCGTGACATGCGCTCTTATTAGAGGACGCCCTGCTAATAGAGCATGCTGGCTTATATCCTCATCCCTTCGTAGGGTACCCGCTTAGTAGAGCATGCCCGGCAAATAGAACATGCCCTGCAATTAGCGATAATACGGCATGACCGACAATCTGAATGAGGTTGAGGTTGTCTGTCGCTTGGAAACTGCGATACCCGTCTCTAGCCTTTGATCTAAATTCTAGAAGGATTATCCCCGTTTTTAGACGCTCATACAATGAACGATCCGAGTAATGACCTCGCTCCGAGAGGTATCGAGTTCTGAGAGCATTTCTTTTGAGATAACGAGTCTGCCCGCGGCCATATTTAAACTATGACTTCGATCTTGGTGGAACGAACCGAAATCAGAGCTTTGATCTCCGAGCATTCTTTGTACGGTGGGAGAAACATAATTGCTGGGGAATTTCTCAGGAAAAGTAAAAAACCGTCGGAGCGAGATAGTATCTTAGAATACCGGCTAAGCCTGGCGGTTCCAGTTTGCACTCGTAATGGCTCGGCACGAGGTCTGCTAGGAACCTCACCGGTTTCACATACGACGCTTCCAATGGAACCAAAATACGGATCGAGGTGAACAACAGTCCCACAGTCTTTTCGGGAACTGGACGTTCCATACTGCTGGTCAGTTTTCGGAGGATGGGTACTAATCGGTAGAGCTTGGAAGTTTAGGCATTATTCATTAATCAGCCTCCATCAATCCATGGATTAATTGATCGGAGGTCGATAACTTCGATGATATTCACCCAACAAAGTCATGGGCTGGAATAATCAGGCACTATTTCACTAAATATCCATCAATTCATATTGATTGATGGAGGTTCAAAAATGATTAATGCCTAAGCTTCCAAGCTCTACTAATCGGCGCCGTAACAATTAGACGACCCCAGGTAACATGACTCCCATGCAAATTCCTCTGAACGGCGAGGGAATCCGATTCCTCAAACTCGATTCTGTTTTCCCGCTCATGGAAAGCAACACCTTCATCGTAGCATGGTGACGTTTGCCTCGGATGAAGTCCGCTGTGAAGGGCGCCTGGTGCCGTCTGATAACATAGAACACGACAATAATGCAGTCGGCTGGTAATCTGCATGTGGGAAGCTATAATTTGCGTACTAGGGGCTGGACGCTTGAAATCTGTGAATCGACCGGATAGAGCATACTCCGCGTCTCGATGCAGACGACTGCGTCTATATTCCATTGAAGTATCAACCGACGAAGCAGTGGAACGATGCGTCAAAGGATTTCGTTGCTCTTCCATCTGAAAAGTCTCAATTCATTGGTCGAAACTTCGCTGCCTTTCCGTATGTTCGGGATCTGCATGTTCGAGGACACCCTTCTACGCCGACTGCTGACTGTCGTCACTCTGACCGCAAACGTCATGTGTCAAATCAATAATTTCGCAGTGCTAACCCGAGTGAACAACGTTTCGGCACGTATAGAGCGCACTACGTACTTTGTGGAAGGCGGAGTGGCTCTGGTAGCCTATTTGTGGATGATGAGGAACCGAGAGAAAATTTTCTCATTCGTGCCAACATCTCTGGGTTTGCTGGAGACGATTCTCGTCTGCCTCATGCCGTTATGGATGCTTGTCGTCAACATTCTATGGTACCCAAACCTGAAGTTGAAGACCGACGACCTCGTACTCGCTTTCATGAACTGCTTCGGACGTTCTTTTGGCTCAACCTTCCACCTAGCTCTTTCCGCCATGCTTCTCTACAAGCTCGGTAAGAAGTGGGCAGAGCTTGTGGACGAATGTTCTGCCTGTGTCGAAAGCGGCCAGTGCCGATGTGAACTGAAGAGCGTCATGATGGACCTCTCCGGAATCCAGAGGCATGTCTACCGCGAGAGGTATTCAACTCCTTCGAAATTTGATTTACAATCGCGCATTTCCACGATGAAAAATATGAAATTGAAATGACTCGCTCTTTGAAATGAGAATTAACACTTGCCGTGCAAGGAGGACTGACATTTTTCGAAACGTTCTATAGATTTCCCGCTCACTAAGGGCGTTTTCGTTTCTGAAAGCAGTCAGTCGAGAAGAGTGGGAGGATGACGCGAGCACGAATCTGCCTCTCCGTTGAAACAGACATTGATTTTTTCCGTGTTTCAGATCTGTTCTGTGCGAAGCCGACGCTGTACTCTGCTGCATCCCCTACTGCAGTTCGGCTCTAGTGCTGGCGTTCAGCTGCCTCCATTGCACGATGATGACAGCCACTAGTGATAGAGTGCCTTTCCTTAATCCCAACGATCAGTGGAGCATGATCCTTGCTCTGGAAACCTGCGTGTTTTTTTGGGCTGCGTCGACAGGGGGTCAATATATCGTATCTGCTAGTAAAGGATTCCGTCGACGGGTTTGTTGTTCTCTGGCTTGCTTGTCTAATTTGTTTTATTCGAGTTGTGTTGAATTATTTGTTCTCCTCTATGTATCATTCTTGTTCTTCGGCTCATCGGCTGTGAGTTGCGTAATCCGTTTTGTACGAGACAGCGGAAGTATTTGTGGGAATGATCTTGTATCTACAAGAGCCTAACGTTCAACCGAATACATCAAATTACTCGACGAAACGGGAGCTCCTCAAATGTGTTTATTTTTCACACGAGAAGCTCTGCTGTGAGCGACGATGTCTCTCTTGCCATTTGTACTAACATCTGCTAATGGTTCTGTTTGTTTGAATATCCGCAGATCATGAAGATACGTCACGTCTTGCTCACGCCTCTGCTGCGTGACAATTTGAGGGGCGCTCGCTGGATCGGAGGATTTTTAGGCTGGAGGAGCGGCATCGGCACATTATCGACAGCCCTTACTTACGCTATACTCATGCGAAGCTCACCGGAATGGCTCAAGGGGAACATCTATTTTGCGTAAACTCTCTCGATCCTCGCGTGAATAAAAACATGGTGATTGATTCGCTTCTGTGAGTCTGCGCATCGTGAGGTATGATGACGTCATTCGTGATTTCAGAACTGAGCTGTCCCCGGCTTCGGACCGAACGAATATTGTCGCTTTGCATGTCAGGTACACAACGGTTTACCCGGAGGCTAGCCCTATTCGGCTTGTTTCTTGTCGAAACGAATGCCCGCAACGACAACGAAGCTGAACGGTCTTTGAAAAAATGCACGATGAAAATCCGATACAGCGAAGGAAACTTCTCAATACTTAGTTCTGCAATACGCTGCACACGCGTGAGGCTAGCGGCTGTGACGCCGCTGCTTGAATTCAAGTGTGCAACGGACAACGGAAATTAAATGGAAAGCCGTTCGGGAGCGCAATGACTTCTTACTTCAATCGTAAGGCAATGCGAAGTCAGCGTTCCTTCTGAAGTTTTCGTGGCGGCCAAGCACTCACCGCCGAGGAATCACATTCGATTTTTGGAAAGCTCGCCAGAGGGCGCCCGGAGCACACTCACTTGTTGCTCGAGGCATCCTAGTCAGAGTATCCTGAGCAGTTGCAAGAACATCGTGCCTCCTGCTGAACCGCGCCAACTGCAAGTTTTTTCACACGTGCGAGAGTCAGTGGTAGCGTTGGTGTGTTTTGAGACTTTCTCGCCTCCAATTTTTCGTGGAAATCTTCGGCGATCGACGAGGTAAGATCGATACGACATGGAGATAACCTTGTTATTTGATAAGAAATTGCTCATCCGTACGATCATCGAGGCGCAGAAAAGCGTCAGTTTTGCATGAGGTCATAACTTGCCATAAATTGGGCGAATCAAATGGGGGAAGACAACTTTGTCTTCTTCAAGACGCTCGGATTTCGGTGGTTCCCTTATCTGAATTCTATTTTCTGGCCCCGTTCAGAGTTTCACTTCGGCGCTGTGACTTTATGAGCCCAAGCATTGAGACCGCGAGATTATTTAGATTCTGATAGAGTTGAAAGAAAAAACAAGACTCGTCCCGTTCACGATCGAGTTTTTTAAGATCTGCTCTCCCCCCTCTTTTGATTTCGCCTAACGATCATGCACGCGACATGAATTAGGAGGCTTTGCCTCATTATCGTAAGAGGGTCCGTCATATCCTTAAGCGGGACGGATGACACCATAAAAATATCTACCAGAGCTAAATGCCTCGTCCCGTTTCTGTATCATCGTCCAAGACACACTCGTAACACGATACGCGCTCTTGTGTCAGTCAGCCCTCCCCCCGTCTGTACTCTGATACCGTCGGCGCTTTTCGCGCCTTCTTTGTGTTCCTTTCGCGAATTGTCGAAGTCGCACATGAAGAAAGTTTGCGAAAGTTCACACGCTCCCAATCGAGAGCTCTCACAATGTCTTTCACTAAGAGGTTGAGATCCATCACTTTTTAATTTTCATTTGCATTTGCGCGCTCATTCAGAGCTTTATTTACTTCTTCGAAGCTTATCGCTCGCTGCGATGTGAACATGGAGCCCACTTGAGCTTGGTCACTCAGTTTAGGTGGGGGACCAATCTTCGGTCGGCTGATGAACCCGTCATCTTTATTGTAGCCACTTTTTGAATATAATCCGATGGTGAGTCGAGCTACGTTATCGACAATTAGACCTATCAGGAAAGTATTCTCTCAAACGAATTTCTCAATGAGGGCGAGCCCGGAATTCTACGGACTTGTTGCGAAGCTCTCCATCGCGTCGGGAGCCTGTCTTGACCTCTTGGTCTCTTCATTCCTTCAGAGTGCGGCATTGATCTGTCTAGTCAATGAATGCTCACATTCCCTGTTCTTGGGGTGTGCTGCCGTTCTCTCACCAGAAAAACAATGGAGCCGGTATTGTCCGGCGGGCCCCGAACCGGAGCTTGGAACGATAGTCAGCCGTTTCGACTCATGAAGCTCAGCCTCAAGCAGCGGAAAAGAATAGAAAAGTTTCCTGAATTATCTTCAAGATCGCGGGTAAGAGTTTCCGAGCTCTGATCCGATTTGACGCGATTAGGTCTAACAAGGGAAATGTCCATTGTCGTTCCTTGGGATCGTCTGGTGCTGCCTCCGGGCAACTCTGTCCGAAATACGTCATTCCTCGAAATTTCCGAATGAATTATTGTTATATATTTACGAGATAAACACACATAGGAAAGATAGAATTCCGTTTGGGAGAGACGGAGCAAGCTGATGCTCGAGCTGGACCCTGGATCCTGAAACCAAATCTGCCCTCGGGGTGTTCCCGTTAGAGAGGTTACGACATCGCCTCGTTGAATGATTGTGATTCTCAGCTCGACGACGACGTGGCTTGTCAAGTTTTCATGCAAATTATTCACTGGAGCAAGATTGTTAAGTGGAGATGGTTTATTTGGAGTTCCATCAATATTAACACACGTCGACTTGAGTGACTGCATCTTGGGAGTTCCATAACTTCGGAACGGACTGACTGTTACTGAATCGGTCTCATTCTATCGAATTTTCGGTGTATGAAATTATGTATAATGGAACACTCACCGAGGAAGCATGGAACCGAGCGCCTGAAGTTGTGATATACAGTCCAAGCTGTCTGAAGAGAGTCAGCTTAGCTATTCTGTCAAGATGTGGACTTTGCCGAACCGACTCGTTGGCGCTTCGAGTGTTCGATTGCGCTCAGCGTCGAACTCATCCATATTCATTCGCCCACACGATGTATTTAACTGGCTGCTCGGGATCTCTCAAGCATCTTCCGACTGAGAAGGATCGTTTTCGGAAACCCTGGAAGTTCTTGAAAAGCGTCGCAGCGGAGCAGAAAGAATCGTGAACTTCTGCAATTTGAAAAGTCAGCGCAGGAAGATGGAGAGCTATCATTCATAATTCAAGAACACTGGGCGGGAACGAGATTCGTCCTCACCAGCTCGCGCCTCAAGATACTTCACAAGTATTTGTGGTCTCAATGAGATTCAATGGTTTCTCGCGAGACGAAGTGCAGAATCGGAACAGCCGTCAATGTCTTTGTGAGTAAAGAGCCGACAGTTCCCGAGGACGGATGTTGGACTCTCCTGTATGATGGAGAAATGATAATGGTCCCCTGGCGAGAACGGCGTTCCGTGGACGAAATCAAGAAGCGCTGCGAGAGACAATGATACATGACGGAACCTCCGAGATTCACTTGCAGACTGGCATTCTATTGATTATGTTGTGTCGCTGTCGAGAAGTTGGAGAATTCGTTAAAGTTTCTATTGAATCAAATCTCCAATACTCGATACGGATCAAAGTACCATGTCTCGGGGCAGGATCGAGGTGCATTGCTAGATGACAGAGTCCACAGATCTTCCGGGATTAGGGATCGCAACCCTTCCACTTTGGAATGAAAGCTTCGTCGGCAGTAGTCGGCTTGCTCTCGACTCCAGCAAGCTGTCTCCTGCAAGGGGGCCACAGACTCGATCGCACTGAAGTCTGAAAGTGAAACGATAACTTCGGCGAGACCCCAGCGGTCGGCTTTTCCGAGGATTGTTTCCATTGATTCCTATTCTTCGAGGACTACAGTCAGTGGCGTGCGCAGTGGGGGCGGGGCTGGCGAGGCTTTAGCCCCTACCCAGGGGTCTACGTTCTTACTATCGGAGTAGAGGGTTTGGCTGGAGACGCCATTTCACGGCGATCTCCCAAGGATACCCCGTCGAGAAACGGATCCCAACCCTCAGCTAAAGGAAATCCTGCGTACGCCCCTGACTATAGTCCGCACTTGTTCAGTTCAGCGCATGCTTTAGTGCACACATTTCGGCATAGAAAACCATGTGAACATTTTTTGATGCCTGAACAATGTTTACTCAATCGAGCTCTTGTTAGTGTGGTTTGCTCTTGTCGTCTGGTACCAGAACATCCGATCTAGTCTCGAGTACCGAGCCATTGTACTCCACGCGTGGAGCTTCTCGTGGGTGCTCAGAAGAGGAGAAGAGTTATGGGACTGCAAGGGTTTCGTAGGTTCGCGAGAAATCCATAAATCCGAAACTAAGTGGGAACCCTCGCTGCACTCGTACAACATCAACGCCGAAAGGCTGCAAAATAGGCCCGAAGCGAGCAGGTTTTCTTTTGAGCCTGAAAAATCCGAAAGGTTGCCGAGATTTTCAGGATAGGAATTAGTCTTTCGTTTCGAGTTTGCACGCGAGAGCGGGATTTGCTCGTTCGTAGCGTCTGCGAACCAACGAACTGCCATTCCTGTTCACAAGGATTCTGTGAGGATCTGTGAAATCTAGAATTGGTGATGACCGCAATGGTGAGTCCCATGGATCGCAAATCTCGATGCTGGTGGTGTCAAGAGCACTGAGTGTGCGGAGGCGATGAAACCTCGCTTCCTCTCAGAAACAATTGCAGCAATCCTCATCATAGACATCAATCCTAGCATGCACTGGAGTGCAAAAGTTGGCTGGAGAAGCGTGCGTCGTCAGCTTAGGTGTCGAAGAACGTAGGCGGGAGAAACTCCAGGGTTTCCCGGGACGGACTTCCGTCGCTCTTTGTTGAACAGGCGCTGTCTCGGAACTTCACCTTCCTGCCATCGATTCATGCATTCATGACAGGCGAATGATCTCCCGCGTGTAGGCGCGAGTCCACAATCGAGGCAGTGAGGAATGTTAGCTCGAACTGAAAATTTTGAAAACATGATGAGGTCCGCTTGTGTTCAACTATCAATGGAAACGAGCGAAAAAATTACTACTTCAAAACTCGAAAAGCTACGATTTTGAACTCGTTGCCATTATTGGTCGCACTCCCTTATCCGGCGGTTCACTTGTGCGGCTTCAGAGGCGTTTTACAAGACCGGGAGCATTCAGAGAGTGAGCTGACGCCAATGGAGAACACTACTTAAGAGAAGCCACAACCTTTCCGCGACGCACACGCACCCAATGACCCATGAGATTCCTGTCACACGATTTTCTACTTAGGAAGAGCTCATGAGTCCCGAAGGAGGCGAGTTTGGTGGTGAGCTCATTGGGCTCGGAATTCAGCGCCACGCTCATAAAAATAGTTGATGGTTGATGGCTGACTCGAGCTCTTATTAGCGAAGTAACATTGGAATTTCCATTGCAAATCCATCGCTTGAAAGAGGACACGCGAGAAAAACTGCGGCAGGAGGGAGCCATGTCAGGCACGCGTGACGTTTTCAGGGCCCGAGGTCTCGAGGAATTCAAAGATGAAACACTTTCCTGGAATTCCAATCTATGGCCGGCTGTGCAGAAGAGATCGAGCGTGCTTGCTGAAAATTTTATACGGTGTGCAGAAAGCAGGAAAGATTTCCTCGAATAGAAACCAAGATTTCCCGAAGTTTCCTTTTCATCTGAAACTGCTCTGAGCTCACATCGACTTCCACTTGGTCGCCGAAGACATGCCTAAAATAAAGGCTTGCGTTCGGGAACCGCCGCTCATGTCCCTCGTAAGTGAGGCTCGGGTTCCATTTGACCACATAATTCCAGAATCATTCTCGGAAATCGGCTCTAATTCTGTCTAAGAGCAAGGCTTACGATCGTCTTAAGAACCTGGCGGGGAACATTTCTTGAAAGTTGCTCCAAGGAGCCTTTTTTCTCTCTCGGAACTCGGCGGACTTGGAGGAGGAATTTTCCCAGGATTTTGTCTCGGCTCATTTCGCCTCCGTCGTTGGCATCGCGAGCCCCAGAAAAATGAGATTTTGGGACTTCTGAACTCGTTTGGAGCAATTCCCGAGCGATAGAAGGAAGGCTCGATCAGTGGCGAAGATGAAGAGCCACGACGATTTGCTACGTCACCCAAACGGTCTATGAATAAGTGTTCACCACACATGCTTTCGGCAAATCGGATGGACTCGGCAGACCGCTCGGATCTTTTGAGAATCCTCTTGTCATTTGAGAGCTCACATGTCTGCGAGATCACCGAACATTAATGTCAATGAATTAGCAGAACACCAGTGAGGCCAAATCCGGAAAGGCAGCTATCGTGGTCAACTCTCAAGAAGGCCTAACGGTCGACCGCGCCACCCGACCGCAAGTAGTGACACATGCTGCTGATATTGTGCTTGTTTATGTTTTTGCGGAACTCGTCGTTGCTGTGATTCTGGCTGACGACATTGCTGCTGGAAGTGACAATGAAAGAGTGGACGACGACGACGACGACGACGAAAACGACAACGATCATGTCCCCTCACCATGGCGCGTGGTGTCAGCATCGGCAGCGGCGACGTCGACGGCAGGCAGGCAGGCAGGCGCGCATGGATGATGCCTCTCCCATGGATGACTTGCCTGCCGGTTGGTCGCTCGGTTGGTTGGTTGCTTGGCTGACTGGCTGGATGCTTTACTGCCTGACTGCCTGTTTGGTGAGCTCCGTCCGCGTGCGCTCGCTGGTCGACCGCTCACTCGGATGGTTGGTTCTTTGCTTGCCCTTTCTTTACCAGCCGACGTAATGTTTCTGTAAAAACATCACCATCCGCGGCAGCGCCTTCAACGTTGCTGTTGTTGTTGTCGCGAGCGCTGTTGTTGTTGTCGACGACCACTTCCCTCCGTTCGTCAGTTTGTTTGTCGGTTCGTCCCTGTGGCCGTCAGTCAGTCAGTCAGTTGGTCGGCCGGTCGGTTAATCTGTCTGTCTGTCGATCGGTTGGTCGGTCTGCCCGTCCGTCTGTCCGTCCGCCTATTCGCCGCTCGTGGCGCTAGCTTCGCTTGCTAAGCAAAACAAGGCATGTGTTCTACGACAACGACTAGTGCGAGCGACCGGCTGTGAGCTATCTTTGCCTGCCTGCTTGCTTACTTGCCCGCCTGCCTTTCTGTCTGCTATCTGACTGCTTTACTCACTGCCCTGTCGGCTGGCTGCTTGCCTCCCGTTCGATCTTCCTGGGCGGTTTGCTGACTTTCATGTTGTATTTTTTTCTTTCTTTCTTCCCGATCGTCCGTCCGTCTGTCTGTCTGTCTGTCTGTCTGTCTGTCTGTCTGTCTAGCTCTTTATCTTTCTGTTCTTCTGTCTAGTTTCCAATAATCATTCGGTCGGTCAGTCCGTCTGTCTGTCTATCTGTCAGTCGGTCGATCGGTCTGGCTGTCTGTCTGTCAGTTGGTCGGTACGTAGCTGCTTCCATCTGTCTGTCTTGCTTCTCTCCGACTATCAGTCCGCTGGTGCTAGGGTGGCAGATCGGCTGCTCTGGCCAGGCGCTGAACTCGGCCCGGTTCGAAGAGGACCTCGCGAAAGAAACTCAAAATCGCCTTCGCGGTTTCCACAGCCGCTATCTCTCCGAAGCATTCTGTACGTAGGTCTGCCAGAATTCTTTCCGTCAAACTCTCTCTCGGAGAACGAATCCGTTGAACATCGGGCCGGTCAGCCGGCAGGTCACTGTGCCTTTCTGACGAACGGATGGACTCACCAACTGACTTACTGTCCGTCCGCCTTGCAAGCTTGCCAGTTAGCCGAGTGCTTGGCTGACTGCCGAGTGTCTATAGTGGTGGTTGTAGTAGCAGCGACGATGATGGTGGTGATGGTGCTGCTGCTGCTGCTGCCACTGCAACTCATACTCCTCCGGTTGTTTTCACCGGGCGCTATCGCGGATACCTTGTGCCCGAGCTAACCCTGTGAAGTAAGGCTGCTGTTCATTGACGTGAGTGCGTGCGTGCGTGTACGCCTGAGTGTGTGATTTTGAGAAGCAGTCGGAGCCGCACTGCTGCTCAACGCCAAAAGTTGAGTTGATCAAAAGTGAAACAAACTCTGTCTCGCAGCGACTCGAACCTGATAGAGACGACATCAACGGGAGCAGCCGTAACGGCAGCGTGTGCGCTAGCGGCAGTAGTGGACCGAGCCGGCTAGTAGTGGTTGTGGTCGTAGTGGTTCTGAATGCGCGCACCGCAAGTGAATGGATATGCTCCAGTGCAAAT
This sequence comes from Neoseiulus cucumeris, assembly GCA_021527715.1. Taxonomy (NCBI): domain Eukaryota; kingdom Metazoa; phylum Arthropoda; class Arachnida; order Mesostigmata; family Phytoseiidae; genus Neoseiulus; species Neoseiulus cucumeris. Next base: position 712,948 of record JAJSRV010000063.1, on the reverse strand, counting down.
CGGTGTTTCCGCAGTGTTGAAGCTGCTGGATTCGAATAGTCGCCCAGAATCTTTGGATTTCCACAAGGTACGTGGGGCTGTCTTTGAACCATCGATCAGAGAATGGGATTTTCGACTTGAGGACGTGAGAGGGCTCGCATCGGAGCTCGTTTGGATCTCGGTCCGAGGGTGAGCCAGACATTCGAACTGTGTTTGGCTCCAACCGAGGAACTGGAAAATGTCACACAGGGGAAAATATTTGTCAGGGACTTATAGACGGCATTGGAGTCTGATTGCCGATAGCAACGATCGCTGAAGCGTGTATTGAGGTCTCTTCAAGTTCATTGTTCCTCGTTTCGATTCCCGCATACACTTTGCATCCGTCGTGAGGCACGATGCGTTCAACAGGCTCCGCTAATGCTACCGAGCTTCGAGATGACTGACAGAGGTCGGAGACTGGATCGCGGCGCAAAAAATCGGCGACTCGCACGCGTCAGAGTCGTGAACAGCAGAGTCAAATTGTGTTTAGTAAAGACTGTTCCGACGGAACTGTGTGGTGGAAAAAGAAAGCGGCCTCTTTGAAAACGCGGCTACGACGGCTGCCAGGAGCAGCAACAGTAGAGTTGCCAGACAACAACGATCATTTCATCTCACTTACAGACCACCACAAACGCACTCCAACACGACGACGTCGGCGTCGTGGTCGAGATACGGGGGCGATGAGATGCCAGATATCGTCGCTGCTTGCTTGCCTAGCCGGCTCGATTGCTCAGTTGCCTGAGGGTCCACCGAACCGCTTAAAGATAGATGAACTCCAACGGAATCAATCCTCTACGAAAGGAATCGCAATTTCACTTTCATGTTCGTAGATCCAGCCCAGTTTCGAGGCGACGAGTTTTCTCATTATAGAGAGATCGTCCCCTCCCTGGGCTCTCTCCTCATCACAATAATTCGCGCTGTCTACCCTACGCACAACAAAGCGGTCGCTCAATACTTCCTGTGGTTTCGTTCTGTTTTTTTTGTTCTCGAGTCCCACTTGGAGTTGCGGTGCGTTCTAAGAATCCATTGCTTCACCAGTTTGGCGGTTTTATCAGCTGAAGAGCCAATAATCAAATCGTCCATCAGTCGGTGGAGCCAGTGCCACAATTTTCTGATGCCACGTTCTTTGAAACCAATCAACAATCGATGAATGTGTCAATCAGTAATTCGAAGAGCTAAGCAATCGGGCCCTCATTTCTTGAATCTGCAATGTTCCATTGTGGCTCGGGATTCCGGCCGGAGATGCAACAGCGGACGGACAAAAACTCGGTGAAAGGAAACAAGTCACGGTGATTGGAGAAACACTGTTTTTACGCTTCCAGAGCCTAGCGCTCTCCCGTGTCGGTGGCCGGAAAGTTTTTTTCCTCGGAGAATACCACAAACTGAGAGCTCAGGTATGACGGGATTTCGCGGCTATGCGTCGGTCGCCAGCCCCTCCGCTTAGGGTGCTCCGATCGTTGCGAGGCAAAAAAAAAAATAATCTAACGGCCCAAGAAACGTTTCTGAAAACGAAGTTTTGTTTCGATTTTTTTTTGGACAATCGTTGCGCTCCTAGCGAGTTGAACAGTCGAATGTGAGAGGAAAGTTCGCCATGGAATCTTCTAGGCGTCAGATTGCGCATGCCGGGAGACAGGAGAATAAAAACAGAATTGATGCTCGCACGCCGTGTTTCCGATTGTCGTCCTGGAAACGACGGTTGGCAGATCTTTGGGAACGGGAAATCGTTTGCCGCCGAGTTCGTGAAATCGAATCAAAGCAAGACGACGATTCCCCATGAGAGACGTCAAATGCGAATTAAGTTGTTGCTTCGAGCTTCCCTTGGCGCTGGAAGACGACGGAGGAAGGGATCAGAAGACCGTAGAGACGGAAAGTGGCGAACAGACCGCTCTCGCTCTTCCTACTTTGAGCGAATCGCAATTTAGAGCATGAATTTCTGCCGGTTCGCCGCTCAGATGTTCGAATTCCGCATACTTTACCCTCTCGGTTGTTCTCTGAAACTTGCCGAAAGCGATGGCAGGAAATCGCAATCGGAAGTACACAAACAAATCGTTTCTCTCTAGAACGCGGTTACCGAAAACAGATATCGCGGTGACCCTCGAACTCGTTCTGGACGACCACATATAATTTCGCGATCCATTACCGCATATTCCGTTCCACGACTTGCCGAAATTTCCGCCAAAAATATTCGAGACGTCTACACCACCGTAAAGGAATCGCCCGATTCTGTGCTCGTTGTAATCTGTCGGCGATTCTATCGATCTCGTTCGCGTCGGGAAAATCGGGAAAGTTGGTTCTCGAAGCATGGTATCAGTCTGCGCAGAGCGTCCGTTCAGGAACATTGAAGGTTAATGGCCTCGAGTGACCCGTCGGATCGTTTTCCCTAAGGTGTCTTCAATGAGCTGTCATCGCGTAAATCGTACTGGTCGTAGATAAACCGAGTATCCGCCGCTAAAGTGCTGACTGACTGATGGATACTGTCACAGCATGAATCCTTGACTGTTGATTCGTCACGTTGACGCCGATATCCAGGTACTACAAGAGCATTCCTCCTTCGAAAGGAGTCGTACCGATCGTCGGACTCTGTTAGCAGCCTGAGCGTGATGATGACAAAGATAGATAATGAGCGTAACCGCCGCTGCTGCTCTTATCATTGAACCCATCAACTCTCTGACGGATATTATTATCACGTTTTTAGCCTCTTACGTCACGGAAGCAACAAAGGGGAACCTTGAGAGCAGTTGAATCGTTTTCCGAGTCATGTGCTAGTCTCAACGGAGGGACGGAAGCTCCTCTAAATTCCTCTCGTCAGATTCCCTCATATGCTAGCTAACATGAGTGGGGTCGTTCCGAACGGATCGCTTTGTTGACTCCCGGAACTGAGGGCGTGTGGCTCCGAATTCCAAGGCGAAAATTGTAGAGCTTCCCCTCTCTATTCAAACAGATGATGGTGTTGCTCAGTGGTGAGCCACTAGTCACACCCTCTCTCGTCGGGGTTTTCAATGTTTGATCCAAAATGGGAACTCCAGTCCAGTTTCGGCGTATGTATAGCGTAGTTCAGACGTCTCCGTTCATCGCACGCATCAATCTCGCGGTAGGTGTCCAAACTTCCGAGGGAAGCCGACTAGCCTTTTATTAGGTACTATTTGTTGCATTACCGTCGAGAATAACACTGCGCGTAATATGCTCACCAGTCGATGTAACCCAGTAAACACACGAAGATAAGAGTAGCCGGTCGGCGGCTAAGCGAGTGAGGCGAGAAACGCACAGAGCTGTAAACGAAAGAGAAATTGTAAATCTCCATTTCTGAAGGAGGCCTTCATTACTCGCGGTTGAGGCATTTGCTACCGGCAGCGACAGACAGTCTATTTAAGAGAAGATATATCGGAATTCTCCCCTGATGTGTCCCTCCGAAAAGAGAAAGATAAATTAACCCTAGTAAAACCATAAGTGGAACGCCACAACAGATCGCCAACGTGGTACCCCACTCTCAACTTTGCGCCGAGACTGTAAGGGGTCCTGGGTGGGGGAGGGGGTGGGGGAGCCCACAAATGAAAACTTGGATCGCTCAAGTTCAAGTGCCCAATGGCGGGAGACTGGACCCCATGGGAATGATCGGAATCAGCCACGGGCTGAGAGGACGAGATGGAATGTGCTCGTCCTCAGAAACAGTTCGGCATCCGCAAGGCGTTATCGTACACTTGGATTGGATTGCTCGTCTTACTCACCATCAAACTTAAGATTATCGGACAAGGCCATCGATGGCATTGTGGACGCATGTGGATCGACCGACTTTTTTTCGAGGTTGCTCAAGAAAGCTGCCTGAGAGCTTAGAGGTGTCAGTTTTCCGACGGTATATCAGCCATGGGCAGGAAAGTCTAGACCACTCGGAAACGAATGTCTTGAAGTTCCGAGTCCATAGGAAGCTCAGTGATTCCGTGTGACCGAACGTCCGGCCTCATCTCAGGTTTCAATGAACTCGAAAGCCTCCGGGCGTTCTATTATACCGACCGCCGCGAACATTGGACTCTCAGATCTGTTTCCGATGTCGGGTTCAAGGTTTCCAGAGGCTCGAATTATTTTGGCTCGTTTGTTACGGCACTTATAAATAGAGAGGGCTGCTGGCAAGCTACGAGAACTTCCTGATCGAGCGTCGCGTCGACGAGAATGGATCCCCCGAAAGCACAACAGACGGTCATCTCCTCCGGGACAAAAGTGTTGTTCAATGAGTTTTTTAGTTTTGTTTTCGGGATTACCTAGTTCTGCCGAGGACGCTCTTTCCCGCTCTCTGAGCAGAACTCTGGAAACTTCGGACTGAGGTTGACGATACTTGACAACTTTTTCAAGCTGAGTGAGTGCAACGATCGATTCCGGCGATATTTTCGAACTCTCTCAACAGGTAGCACGGAGGAGAGTCTCCGAGCTTTCCCGGCCGGGCCTCGATCGCTTCTCGGCTCTCGAGTCCGGAGCCGGTTGGAAATTTATCCGTGCGATAGACCAGAGTTCTCGAGAGCAAGTTCACAAGTGCTGTTGTTCGATCCATGCACTGTCATGACTGCCCTAGAACGAATCATGTGCTTGCTCGGTTGTAGCGTTTCGAGTTTGGCTACGTTTCCAGAGAACGACCTACTACGGCCCACTCGTTATTTTGAGGGCCGTTCAGTGCTTATGGAATTCAAAGTGCCACTCAGATTTGCTCTGCAGAGACGGGCCGAAACGATGGAACGCCTTTTGTTTGTGGCTTCTCGAGTACAGGACAACTCTGGAAGGCATGGGCCGAAACCTCACGTTCGTACGGAATACTTCTCTTCGGCTGTTCGCTTCGTTCCTTACGCAACCGGTGTCAATGCAGCAGAACCAAACAAAGGGACACGCTCTGGAAGTCAGGCTCACGTGGTGCAGGCCGTATTCGTTCTTCCCTTGGAACGACTCAAACGGCATATGTGTCCCGGCCTTTCGAGAGTGCGGAGATGTTCGGTCCGTGAAGAAGTCCTCGCGTTCTCCCGTACGAACGATTTACACGGCAGCCGTTTCGCGAGAAAGTGGTGGAGTCCGTTGACTGCAGAACGAAATTACGCGGCGACACTTCTTGAGAATGAGTGTGGCGCCGCGTCTACAGTGAGCTCTCTGTCGAGGAGCAGAAACCCTGTCAGGCAAACAACTCGGTACGGCGTTCAAGCAAGGTCTCTTCTTCTCCTCCCCCGTCCCTCGGCAGAACCTTTCAAAACGCTCACAAAATCATCCGCGAGCGTCGCCTCCCTTACGAGAGAACAATTGGAAGTTCCAGAAAGCCTGTTGCGTAATGAGAGAAAGAACTGGAAAGCCGTCGATTCGGTCTGCCATCGTGTCACTTCAGTTCTGTGGAGGAACTTTTTCTCCGAGTCAAGAGCAGACCTCCAGGCTTCCAGGTATTTCGAAAATCCATAGAGAGTTGAGTCCTTCGATCGGAAGTGGGATCCACTCCCCGATGTTGATTCCCGATGTTCATTAGTGCCGAGTATGTACTTCGTTCCCGAGCTGGCGTCGCATCGAAACTTCGCTCGTGGGACACTTTATCCCAAAGCCTCACGAAAACCTAAACCCTGTCCCTCCGTCAACTTCGTTTCGGTTCCGCTTGCCTTTTCCGCGCCTGCCTTCATCCAAAAGTTTCGGGGACGTTCCCGTAAACTCTTGATGCTAATCGATCGTATCAAATTTCAGCTTCCTGGCTGGATAGCGAAGGGAAAATGAGGTGGTCGAGTTGTCCCCTGAAAAGGCGAAAGCCAACGGCCAGGTGACTTTCTGGGATGATCTGTCGGCTTTGGGGGTGTCTTACACCCCCTCTACATACCCTCGTTTCTCTACTGCTACTCAGCGTGTTCACTTTCATCCCTACAAACGTTCATGGCGCCAACGTCTATAAGTGAGTATAAGCACTCGATTCACGTCGAATGCATCGAGAAATCTCGCGCAACGAATGAGAATTCTCTCACGGAAAATAATCCACCGTGAGTCTTGTTGTCGATTCTGTCGGGATCTAGCTGACAACCCGGCGGCGCTAAAGAAAACGTGAGCGGAAGGAAGCCCGTTCCCGTGCCGGTCCCATTCAGTTTATGCAAATTCCTGGGTTTTCTGAGGTCGGAGTCCATTGTGGAAATTTCGTATCATAACTCGAGCTGAATCGCGAGCAGGGGGAATATTCCTCGTTGTCGGCTTCTAAAGAATCTCTGCTCCTCCGCGCTACTTCGACTCACATTCTTCCAAATTCCAGAATCGGCTATATACCACAGTTCATTGGTGAGCGCGGCGGTTCGAAATTGGGCCTCAAAATATCCGGTGCCCTCTCATACGCGGCGCAGATGATTAACAATTCTACATATCTACTCGGAGACGACAAAGTGAGTTATTTTTTAGCGTTCCTCAATGGAGGGTCCAGAATCGTTTTCAAGTGGATCCGATCGAAGCTGGCTGACAGAGAGAGATCTTTTTTCGCTCGCCCGCAGGTGGAAATTCTTCATTCGGACGAAAGAGGTGACCCGGTCCACGCGACGCGACTCGTAGTGGACATGTTCAATGCGAATGTCTCTGTGATCATTGGACCCGAAAACTTCTGCAAATACGAGGCTCATGTCGCCACGGCCATGAAGTTGCCGATATTCTCCTACGTGAGTAGCGGGTAGCTGACTCGAAACGTATTCCTAGCGAAGACGGTCTCGAACCGAACTCTATTTCAAGCCACAACTCCACAGAGCGGGCACTGATTGATTTTTCGGCTCAAAACATTAGGATACCCGATGCTATTCTGAGCTTTGTTTGGGTCTGCGCCCGCGAGCCACGCTGTGATTCTTGCTGTAATGCTGCTGCTACCTGTGTGAAGCGCGTGCTGGCGCTGCTGCTGCAGCCGGCGCCGCTATCTCCTCACTATCCATTGAGCACAGCATAGGCATAAACAGTGCTCGAACGGGATTTACAATATGTATTCTTGTTAATAAGATTCTCGGAAGAATAGATCTCCGCCCACTCGAGCTCGTAGCAGGTTTAGCGACATTTTCGTCGTTGGAAGGTCGCTGAGGCCACTCGAGAAGAGAAAACGCACAGCCCAACGCGCTAATGGAGAAGAAACGTTGAGCTGACGCGCAGCTGACGATGGAACGCCACCACGACAGCGCTGAGATCCACCAGCTCTTTTACCTCAGACTAATCCGGAATCTATTTATAATCAGGACAAGTTCAAACACTACCTTAGACCCATGAGGGAGCCTCTTTTGTTTTGATTCTTTTGACCGAAAATTTTTGAATTGCTTCGTCAAGTTGAAGTATTCCTGTCAATCCAGAGGTTACAACCAATAACGCCTCTCAGCGTCTTCAGAACGAGGCGAGACATGCAGAGGAAATCTCTGAAATTCTGCAGCTCAATGTCCGACTTCTAAACATCGTAAGTGACTGTTGGTTGGGCTTTCGCGCGCGGCGATGTCACTGGAAGCTGTTTTCAAAATGATTTTTTATTGGATTCCATTCACGAGCACGCTTTTTGGTACATTATTATTATTATTATTATACGGCGTCCAGTGTCGAATGAGTCTCTTCTGTTGCCGCCAAGGTTGAAGGGAGTCGACAAGTCGCTCGCCCGCTTGGCTGCTCGCTCGCTCCCTCGCTCGCCCAAGTGATAAGACCGCCACGGGACGATTGAGCTTAAGCCGAGCGAAATTTCTATTTCGAGACATTTCAAAGTCCGTTCTCTTATCACTCAACGTCTGGAGGGTTTCCCTAGCGCTCAAAGGGTTGTCGGAGGAAAATTCATCAAATGAGCCGAGATTCTCCACTCCAGGAGAACAAATTTGAAAGTGTGCACGAGTTTGGTTCCCGTCTCATAAGGGGCGGCGAAAGACTCCATATTTTTCCGCGAAGTTCAGCGCCATCATCTCGCCATATTCGAGGCGAAGAACAACTTTAAGAGGGCGAATTTCGCTCTTAAAAGCCCTTACGACCCTTCTCCACTGCGAAGCTGTAGACAGAGCCAGATGTCCGTTATTCGTGTTACGTCGTTGAAAAGCCAGAGAGAGATAGAGAGAGAGAGAGAGAGAGAGAGAGAAGCTTTTCCCGAGAGCAAGTACTAATATCTGGTTGAAACCGGAGCGGTCATCCTCATCAGCATATAGTCCATTGGTAATTTGAGTTTTCCCGCCGGGAGCTATGTAGAGCAGAAGTCACATATTCCGCTTGGCTGCACAAGTGTTTTGGATGTGTTCGCCGTTGATTAGCTTCGCATGATGTAATGTAATTATGTCATCTGTTGTCAAATGAAGCGCTGCGCGTACCCCTGGATAGAACGCACTCTTCTCGACCATATCACCAAAGTCTTTGCGAGCAAAAGTCCCAGATTTGCTCCATGGGTTGCGCTCAATCGGTGCTCACGAGAATATGGTATTCTCTTCGTGTGACATCCGTGTACCCACATCGCGATACTTCACACCAATCAATCGAGGCCTGAGATGCGTTGTGCGGGACTATTAGCGATTCAGAACTGAATCGAAGACCTCAATGAATACAATGAGCCAGAAAGTTCAGCTCAGCGACAACAAAGTCGTCTTTAGCTTCTCGAGACTAGCGGTTGGACTGAGCTCAGCTGCTAATAAATCGAGTACCGAAAGTAGGATCGTTACCGGTCGATTTGATTATATGTGCACGGCAGGGTTATTGGGACCGGAAGCCAATCTCTCGGGGATAAAATTGAGTTTGGGTACACATAGACACTAGGCGTAAACGATCGCCACAGTGTCTGATTAGGTAGTTGTTGTCCTCAATTTTAGTCAACATTCGGGCTAATTGTTTATCATCCGCTGCCTTAGCGGGAACGTGTTTATGACCTCGAAGCCTCGATGGATGCCAAGTCGAACGATAGGCACCAAGAGTCAACTAGGCTCTCCGAGAGGGCCAGCGAAGTGACCTTTGTTGATGTTGTGGTCCAGCCAGGCTTGTTTTGTGGTCTGCTTTCGGGTGCGTGCCTCTACCAAGCGAGACGACAGTGCAACATATTACCATTACTTTACTTTCAAAGCGTGACAGTTGTCGGCGAGCTTCGGGGAACGGTGCTCGACTGAGCGAACATTCGAGAAATAAATACAACTTGGCAGTAATTGGCCCTTCGAGATGCTCAGAGTTTGTGACGGAACTCTTTATCCAAACGGGACGCGATGGCCCAATCGTCGGTTAGGTTAGACGAAGGAATCCGAGTCGTTTCTGTCGAAAAAGAAGACACGTCGGGAGCCCCACGACGCTGGAACGAGAGTGAAGTTCAAAGTCTCTGTCAGCTTTGGCGGCGAGCGTTTCAAAATAACCTGCAATTAGAAACCTCGTGAGACCTCTAGCTCTGTGAGCGTTTGTTCAATGAAGGACCGAATCCGTGGGAATTGCGTTTATTGTTCCGTCTACGCCGCGGATTGCTATCCTCGAACGGGAGTCTCTTCGAGCGTCGTAGGCTCAAGTGAGCAACAGTGTTGAGCCAGCCTTCACTAGTCTCGAGCTTTTGTGCGGAAGAATTCAATAAATTGTCGAAGGTCGTTTCTCCTTAATTAAAAGCTGTGGCTCCTCGACAAACGGAAGGAGCGTGAATATCCGTTTCCTGCCCGTAAACCCTATTGGCATCCCGGTTGGACGCTCACGCTATCTGCCGTAAACCCCGAAAATACGATGCAAGCTCTCGATCCGTTGCACTTCAGAATCGGCTCGGTGTGCGGTGGGCCAAACTCCATAGCACTTTCTGCAGAGGCCGTCTCGGGCGAGGATGATATTGAGCACAGCGGCGGCTGTGGCGGCGGCGAGTCGGAGAGGAAAACGGTGTTGCACTCCACGAGGCTTTCCAGGTCAGTGTCTTACGGCTACAATCCGGAAGAACTGCTCTAATGAAGACCTTTAAAGGTCCAGCTGAAACTATCCGAGATCTCAGGGAAAAATAACGTTCCGGATCCGGCTGAGTTGTTCGATTTCCTCCATAATGTCGGCTCATCGAATGTGAAAAGTAGGCGACAAACACTCATCATCGACCGGCAAAAGTGAACTCATTGTTTGATTTCGAAGTCGAAAAGGTTTGTCTCGCTCGAGCCATCCTCACGACCGTCCAGTAAAGGAAATGCGTTTCTCTGCATCCAGACGTTCACGTCGGACACGTCTCCGAGAACTTGTTTTACATACTTGAGCCCGGTGAAAACTTCGGAAAGCTTCTCGAAATATTCCAAAGATAGTCTGGATTTGCGGCTCTTGTTTGTTGCTCATGCAGCCGATCGCTACGAATGTTTGCCTAGTGTTCACCTGACGCCGCAAAGTACGTAGAAAGGCTGACCCACTTCGTTGATACATAGCCGATCCCGGCAAACTTTCATTTTGAAATCTAGATAGTTTGCTCCGTCTACTTTTGGACGCGCCGCGTGATTTGTATCACGCGAAAGAACTCTGATCGCGATCGACGTCTGCTCGGAGACTTTATTCGAAAAGATATTGTGAGGATACGCGATGATAGTCTCCTCCAAGGTCTCAGCTTTCATCTAAATCCCGATACAGAGAGCATTGATCCGCGCGAGGTCAATTGAATCCAAGCGAGCGGACCTTGCACCAGAAATAAAACTGCCCTACAGGATGTACCCAGTTATAGTTTCGTATGCGATTCACGTGACGATTGTAGTGCATCGCTTCGATCTCATGTCTGACAGCATGCACGTGCAAAGAGAAAGTCGGATGGCGGTCGGAGCGATTGCTGCGACCTTGGCTTCCGAGCTGTTTCCGTGAATGAGAGAAGATGTCGTCTATAGAAAGGACTTCCTCGTTTGATCAGACCGAGATGATGAAATGTCGCAGAGGGAAATAGGAAACTTTCGGAGAGACACTGACTAATGGCGTACTCGCATAATTTTCACCATTGCGGAGTGTTGTTTGCGCTCACTCACACCGAGAAAGGAATTGGACTTTGACCACTGCAGAACTCGATGAGACACTTTCCTTTATCAGAAATTCGATGTACATATTCTCTTCTTCTACGAGAACTGTGAAATTCGCTCGTTGTCCTCCAAAACATCGCATATATTGAGTGCTAGGTCCCCACGAGCTGCGAGCGCTGTGCTTCTCTGAAAGGCTCAGCTCGCAAATAACTTCTACATTGTGTCTCTCACTCGAAATCTTGATCCGAAGTTTTCAGAGGGTCCCCCGGCGGCGTATTTGTTAGCCTGAAGGTCACTTCTTGGCAATCAGATCTATTTTTCCGCTCGAAAATTCAAGAAGGCATCAGATACTGAAGAGATCGAGGTTGGCGACCTCTTAAACTCTAGATTCGTTTGCCTGCGACGAGGCGACCTCAAGTCTCGGCAGCGTACCGTTCGTGGTCTCACTTTGACAATGGTTTAAGCGGTTTTCTTTTCATTCGGAATGGCCAGCTGGATCCCTCAGGACAAGGCTACGAGTAATCTTTTTGGAGGGAAACAAAAAATAGAATTACCTGCAGAGTTTTTTTCCCGCGGATCTCTCGAGAATGAAATTCCCCGATGGAGCTCGGCTGAATGGATTGTTCGAGAGCCCATCGGCCATGAGCCACCAACTGAAATGTCTGCTGAAAGCGGTAGACGATTGAATAACTTTCGATTGGGACCCATCTGGAGAGTTTCCTTCAGAGCGGATCGTGTACGCATCTTGCGATAAAGCAGTGTTTCCGAAACTCGGTTTTACGCCTCCCTGGGGGAGCGCGACGCTCATGCTACGTTGCATTCGACTCTATGGAAGGGGGCGGGGGCCAAAGAGTTTGAGTTCCACTGCTACAGAGGAATCATCCTAGTTCGAGGGAGAACGAATGCGAGATGGAAGAGTGTGTTCATGCTTTCGACGAGGACGGTCGGGCAGGTTGTTCTTGAAAAAAAAATTCAGTGGGCTTCTTATTTTTAGAGCACAGAGACGAGTCGAGACCTTTAGACACTAATTTATTCGTTTTGGCTCGTTTACGATCGGTAAGAGAGAAGCGCCGGGCTCTGCGGACGTGAGTGAACCGATCAAGACAGAGAGACTCAAACACGTTTGTGGTCTTTAGCGATGGTCAGAGCTCAACCTTCTCACTTTTCAATGTTGTGCCACGGAAAGAACAAGCGAACTAATTCGATCCAGAACGGATTCTCGAAATAGCTCGAGTTATGATGCCTTCACGGCCTCAATTTGAGTTGGACGAAACGTTCTGAGAAGAGCAGTTGATCCCGGCTCCCGAAATGTTTCGGTCAAGAATACATCTCAAGCCGGCATTCTCGCTCTCTTTTGTTAGGAATGCGATGATGATGGTGATTCTGGTCACCACAATAAGCTAAAGATATCGTCATCCATTCCAACGAAAGCGTATCTTTGCTCTCTTTGCCGCGCGAGAAGAATTGAGTCTCTCAGAGGGGTGCGAGGGACGAAGAAAGTTGGAAAGCAGTTCGCTGGAACGAGACGAGCTTGGGTAGGGGATGAAAGGTGGGCACGCCGTCGTTTGAAGGAATACAGAATCGAGCCTCTCTGTAGTATGGAAACGTAACATCCCGTGCTCTTGGCATGGGGCCTACGGGTCCGCCACGGACCGAATTCGAGACAACAGAATCCTGTGTCGTTGATTCATCTCCCGAAAAACTGTGATTGTGGTGAAAGATGTTACAGCCGTGTCGTCGTTGACAGCGGACCCTTGACACTGTCCAACGAGAGAAATGAATGAGAGTCAAGGAACGAACTCGGTCAAGCAGAATGTTTTCTTGCGAGGAGTCTGCTGATGTTTCGAACCGACCACGTTTCTCCATACTCAAATGAGCTTTGAACGGGATGAGCTGGATTGTTCTCTCTCTTTCTCTCAGACTGCTGTCGTCGTATCCCGGCTTGGAACAACTCGCGCGTAGGGAGCAGGAAGATGAAGAGTTCCGGAACCAACAGCCGTTACATCAGCTAGCATGAAAGACAGGAACTAAACTAAGAACCGCGGAGAGTCCCGACAGTAAGGAAACGTCGCAACGAGCGGCGGAGCGCTGTTCGCGTGCCAGGGAATTATCGGAAAGTAAACAGGGGCAAACGGATGGTGCCAACTAGCGGCGATGCTAGGGCACGAATTCCGGTTGCATTGGAATGCTCGATTGGTTCTAAAGTACGATGGAGTAGTTCACGACGATAAAAACCAAGTTTTGCACAGACTCACGATGGATGGTGGTAGAGAGAGAGCGGGGAAGATGTGGTTTATCCCACAATGTATCGAGAGACTGCGCGGCTTAACGCTCATCCTTCTCGTTCACCGAAGCCCCCTTCGCGCAGCCGCCACAGCGTCAGTAGGTGACGGAAGCGAGGAATATCTAAGGAGAAAGAAGGCTCGCGTCTTTAATCCTTTAGAATACGGCAACCTGCCGAGCAAAAGATAGCAGTCGATGAACGGTACGCCGAGGCCGACAATCTCGGTCCGGGCTACGGAAACAGACGACACCGCAGGCTTACATCGCGCTAAGGACAAAGACGGCAACGACGACACCGGCTGTGATGTCGGCCTCGCTTACAACGAAGGCGGGCGCTTTGGAAAGACAGCTGTTGAACACCGCTTTCGCGTCAAATAGAAGATTCTTGCCACTCCAGCGTTCCGGAAACACCCCTCCGAGTGAAATTTTTCTTCCGCCCGCTAACCAAGGATCGGCACTCAATACTGCCTTAGCAGCCAGGCCGCGTGCTGTCGTCTTTGTCGAAGCCGACAAGTTTTTGATTTTCTCCAACAACGAGCCGCGCTCGCGTTCTCTGGGCCATACGCTCCAGCTATCGTTGGATTCGGTTCTCATGTACCTCGATATTTATTCTGGATTATTATCGGTGTCCGGTTCTCGTCCGGCTGATGAACGATGTCTACAATGCATCTGTTTATCCGGCAGCGGATTCGCGAATCTACAGAGACGAAATCTTGTCTGAGCGGTTTGTGTCGGAGATTACTCTTCCGAGGCGGCGATTTTCTGCAAGAAACATCAATTTCCGGCTCAGCCCGCCAGCGGCATTGCTGGAAATCCGCTTTCGATTCCCGGGCATTCCTGAGAGCTAGCTCGCATGAAAGATTCGCTCGGGAGTCAGCTAGCTGAGAGAAGCGGTTTTTTGAGTGATATTAACCCGAGATCGTACGAACCGCTTTTCGATGGAAGAAAATCGTCTTCGTAAACATTGCGGACAGCAGTGCCGTTTGAGATCTAACACACTCCGAACTGTTGCTTGCGCGCTCACTCGTTTTCCCGAAAGGCCGTCCGTCACTCTGTCGGTCATTTGCTCTGCCTGTCAGGCCAACAAGTTTAATGGTTCGACTGCATTCTGGAGATGGAGAAAAACACTTCAGTTCGAGCTTTTCCACCTCTGGGGGTTTCTTCATCGTCGAAATCGTTATTTAGTTTCCCTGTGTCGGTCATTTTGGTCGAGTTCAGCGGTTGGCGTTTTGTCTGTCTCACAAAGACGAACAAGAGAACAGACACCGTCAGGGCTGGGCGGCTGGCGTACTGTTGGCTCACGTCGCGCGCTTACTGCACAGCATCGGCACTCCACAGCCTCCATTAAAATGGGCCACGCAACGGTCACCACAAGTCGGGCTATTAAGGATAAGGACATTTATGATAGATGATGACCTGGTCCGCACTCGGTTGCTTAGCTGGTAAACTGGGAAGCGTGGTTCCACTAACGATGAACAGGTCGCAATGTGAGCGACTATGGCCGGCGTTCGTCCCAGCAGAAGCATATTTCCATCGCCGCCACATTACCGCATGGAGGGCGTTTTTGCGTCTTGATTTCTTTTCCTAACGCCATCGTGATGAAGTCGCATCTTGGGCAGAACCAAGTCGAGAACTCTCAATCAGCTCGAATTCTGGTGGAGTTGGTGGGATTTTTGAGGTTCCTGTTTGATTTCACTCCAATCTTCAACCAAATCAGGAGAAGGTCCTGGCAGACGTCGCAAATAATGACGTTTTTCAGCAAGAGCTGATTCACTTCACGGTCACGTAGGTTGGCCGTAGAACCGTTTCTTTTCCGCCTGGTCAATGGGTTTTTACGAATTCGATAGCGACGGCAAGGTCTGGGGAGGCCTGAGTTCGATTCGAAAAGTCAAACATTGCGAGGGAGGCTGTAATCAAAAGTTTGACTACATCTTGGGGGTTCCGGAAGCTTCGCTCGACTTCCATGTCACACACCAAGCTCTCTTCGTTTCTTCCTCTATACTATACCGTTGTCACTTCATCCGCGAATCGGCTGTCCTCTCCTGTCAAACAGACTTGTCACGAACACTTGATTCCAGTCGTTTATTGAGCAAGTCTCTTGGCAACTCCGTTTCCCCGGGGTCAGATACCCGGGAACTCTTCGTCTCGTGTCCCGCGAGAGTTTCCGCATACACCAGTGAAACAATTGTCCGGTTTGTCAAAATACGGAATAGGAGAAGAGTCGAGAAGAAGATGCTCATAATCGAGAAAGTCTGAGTTTGACTGAATAGAGGCCCACGTGAGATTTCATCAGGATAGCCGAGACTCCCGTTGCAATTCCTGCCAAGAGTGCTCCTCCTGAGCCACTTGCGATGACGACGATGAACGCCGGCGGCGAACAGAAAACATCGTTCGAGTTGTAGCAGTGTTCGTACATGGTACGAGATCAAACTTCGCACTCATCTGCTGTTTGTTGACGTTGGTATCTGTGTATGCCTCAAGTTGAGCCGTCATTCTGAATTTGGGTCCAATGTTTCACCTAAAGGATTACGATGGCGTCGAGAGCTCACATATTATTTACGTATACTCAGCTGGGAGAGCATGCAGGCCACGGAACGAGCATCCGCGTGTCCATCGAAGCTGACTTTACTGTTGAGATGACCGGATCTTCCGACCTCCTTCTCGTCGTGTGACCTTTTTTGTTTTCATCCCGATCTCGCTTCGAAAGTTCTTTTGATAGCTGCGTAAGCAGACATGATCCCAGGACCTTTATTGTTCAGCTACATCCACCTCCTAAGAGGTGAAAAGATCCTCTCGCGAAACACGTGGAGGATTGAGGTTGTAGAGTCGCGGGAGTTTCGTGCAAGTCATCTTCTTGAGTTCTCTCCGCAGATAGAAATGGCCACATTTTTGTTCAGTTTGGAAATTCTCTCACCCTATTCCCTATTATTCGACATTCCAGAAATGCAACGATCCCACGATTCGGATTAAGGAGACAAACCTCATAAGTTTGGTGCCATCTGAGAAATATGTGAGTTTCGTTTTCATATTTCTGATGGATATAATACTCGAAACAATGTCGAGTGCGCCGCACTTGAGAGATTCCTCTTCGTGAGTTCGCCGACGAACGGAAGATCCCGGGTTGCCGCAAACGAGAGAGGACGAAAAAAGAAGACTTCCACTTCTGTGGGGCGACCAGCTGTTTTCTTTAGGAGCATCTTGTATATTAAAACTTGCCGGGAAGCGCCTTCTCAGGCTTTGTTGGCAACCCACTGGAGGAGAGAAATGATTCGCAGCTCTTTGGATTCTCTCAATAGCAATTTCCGTTTGTTCCCGTTTCGTCACCGCCCATTTCTTTGAGGGCAATCGAAGCCTAAATATTGGCTCAGAAATCTCCCCTTGGCGCTCAAAAATATCTCAGATTCCGCTGATTCGGATTCCGGAGAGCGTTGCGGTCGACAGTTGTAGACTACTCCATATCATGAGCTTACTTTACAGGTTATCCATATGTTGATAAAGCTGTTCGAGAGATTCAACTGGCGCAAATTTACTTTGGTTTACGAAGACGGCAGCATGCGGCCCATTCGAACACAGCTGCGCAACTTCGTAGACTCGCATCCGGAATCGAAATACGTCATGAAGGAGCAGGTGTACGCCTCTCCTGCAAGCGCTGCTTGTGATAAACCCTCCACGAGATGTGGAAATCATGTCATGGCCGAAATAATCAGAAGCACCAAGGACAGCACAAGAAGTACGTAATGGAATGCATGATCTCGTGTAGGAATGCGTAGTCTCCGGAAAAAAACTCTCCTTCAAAAGTGACTTTCCTGGCGCGACCAGAACGCTCGTCTGGGAATTGAATTCTGATACGAATGGCTCGGGAATTCGGAAAAAGTGCCTACGTAGTCATTCTTCGCGAAGAATTCATTCGAGTAATCGTTTCGTGCGAAAACACCTCGAACCAAATCGCTTCATGAATCCCGTGGTCCGTCAGAAAAACTGTCTTTGATGCGAAATCGGGGGAGGGCCTTGGAGATACCGGGGGAACGTATCAGTTCTGCAACACTCACCGGTTATGGAAAACTTTCATGACCCATAACTGGTGCTTGTTCCTCAGTTGTCGTTCGTCGTAGCTCAAAGAGGGAACACGTACCGTGTTTAAGCAGTCGTGCACGGAACAATATATAGGCTATCCCAGGTTCTGGAGTGCCCGTACTAATCAAAGAGCTCATTTTCGCAGTTTACGTGATGATAGGAAATGTCTCGAACCTGTCAAGATTCGGCTTCGCGTTGGCAACTATGGGATTGACAGAGAATAACGAATACAAGGTCATCTACATTTCAACGGAATTCTTCATCAACGATTTCAACGAGCTTCTTGAGCATGGCTCTTCGCCGTATACTCGATGGTACAGGTAAGCATTCCCCGGGGCATAAAAAAACAGAAAAATTTTTGCGCTCTCCGCGAAACGAGGAGCCCATCTCCCTCAGAATTGTCAGTGCTACGTAATGAGAGTCGTCCAAGCGAATCGCGCGGGAATTTCATCCTGTGGCTCTCGGAGGGCTGAAATCAAGCTTTTCAACTGGAAACTCTCTTGGAATGGCAGTCTTTCCATTATAAAGCAAGGTACCTGTCATGAACGAGTCGCTCCGTTTCCGTGCGTTCCACGAATTCCCCAATTATCTCGGGGACATGTGGACCGCCAAAATACTCGGAATCATAATACCAATTCCAAGATGGGGTGCACGTCCGGGGACTTCGGGAAAAAAGCTCGAACTCTAGGGAAGTCGAAACTTCCATGACCGAGAAGCTGTCGCCAAGGACGACTCTCATTGCTCATTTGGATTTCGACCCTGGAAGCGATTCCTTCACTATTGCTGCAAGTCTCGAAACTGCGGCGTAGCTTGTTTGCAAAGTGTTCGGCTTCTCTGAACGCTTCAGGGAGTGTGCAGTAGGCGTGCAAAATAAAGGATTCATAACCTTCGCAAGGTACGGACAGAACATAGGCATGAAACATGTGCTGGCCATCGTTCCCCGAGAGGCGAAAGGAGTTATTCAGAACAAAAAATTCGAAGGAATCGTGAGAGACCTTAGCCAATTGCCACCTTTCAACCTGTCTTCACCCGCGACACTCGGAGAGAAAGTGAGTGAGAGTTTCCAAGCTAAGGGATGGAGATTCATACTTTTCTCTCGATCGTAAACGGAAATGTTGTGCATCTTCGAGGGAAGCATTCGTTCGACGCAAGAGAAGTTGAGCTTCGCGAATCAACCATCCCGAATTCCGCTTCCAGAAGATTTCTATTTTCGCCTATTACCTCTTCGATTCCCTGATGACCTGGGCGCACGCTGTCACCGAGCTTCGACTCCAGAACAAAAATTGGAGGGACGGAGCCGTCGTCGCTGCTCACATAAGAAACACGACGGTAATTCCAAGTGAGTGAACTACGATAAGGTTCATCGTTATCATGAAGCATATATTGGATCTCGGAAAACGTATCGTCTGTTTCCAATCGGGCACGAGCTCGGCAGATTGCGATGCAAGTTATAAACAAGAGACGGAGACGATCAAGAACGAGTTTTCTCTGCTCCTGAAAGTCGGTCGTACTCGAAGCATTGCAGCAATTCTAAAACGAGTACCTGGAGACGAAAGCAGACGTTTGGAAATCTTATCTCTCTCTCTCTCAGCGACCGGGATGCGGTACAAGTTCTGGAATTTTCTCACTCTTATTCATGATGATGAGCTCCATTTTACAAAGATCGCGGCAGTAATTATGAAGGCCGGAGGTTTTCTCCCACTTGACGCCTTTCTTTTTCCTGGCAAATGTTTCTTGGTTTTGTTTAGAGCGTTGGCCTGGATCTTTCGGCTCCTTGCCAGCTGTTGTCCTAGAAATTCGACGGAGCTCGTGAATTCACAACGGAACGCGGAAAACCCCAGAGTTGAGAAAGTCGATCAAGTTTCGTTGAAACTTATTGAAGGAATTCTCGTTCCTCCGCGACAGGCTTGACGGGAATAGATTTGATCCTGGAGAAAGATGGACACGTCGTCGGCGAATACGAGCTACTCAGCTTTGTTTATCCCGAAGAACCTCGGTCTGAAGTTGGAAAGTTCGCCGTTGTTGGGAGGTAAGTCATCACGTCGACAAAATCAAATCAAAATTCAAACACAGTGAAAACTCCACTGCAATGAAAATATGCATTTCAAAATCGGACTCCCTCAATGGAGTCTCGTTTCTGTTCCTCCTTGAACTGTCTTTACGAGGCGTAGCATCTTTGAGCGCAGTACAACAATCCCTCGCTGCATCGTGTTGCGGGTCTGAAACAATGATTAATGCTCGCTAAAATTCGTCCGCGGATTTCCACGGAAAGCATCACTACGCGCCGTCGCTTCTTTCACGTCTTTCCTGTCGTTTCATTTTTCACCGCACTCCTCAGAAACCCGTTGATCTCTTCCCGGAGCTTTTCCACCGTTTTCATTTCGACCGAGACTCCACGGATCGGGGGAACCAACTTGCCGATCTTTATTTGTTTCAAGCTATGGTTCGTGATTACATTTCCTCCATGATGATTCGTACAACCTTTATTTCCAGATTCTCAGTGCAGAATGAGACCGTGAACCTTACCATAGACGGCGATCTGTTCGAAGGGGAAGTTTTGGATGAGCCGACCTGCGGCTTCGATGGTGCCAAGTGCCCGTCGGAAGCAGGTGCGTTGATTTCTGTCGACACGAACAGTCTCTCATGAGAATGTATCTATTCGCGGAGGATGAGCTTGGATCAGTGACTCTCAAACAGGGGAGTTGAGAAAAAGGAGTTGAGAACTACTGGATCATGAGCTCGAAGAATGTCGACGGGTCGCGTTCCCGTCCGAATGGTGGAGTAGACTCCAATGCGGAGCTAATTGAAGTTTCTGAAGAGCCGCGATGGCGAACTTGTCACATGATCGACTCATGTCGGCTGAGTCGGCGGATCAAGATTTGAGAAGCTTCCGCAGATTCCTTCTGCCGACTGTTCGTCGGTTCTCGTCGGGGCGTAGAACGTTCTCCTCGAGGAGCTGCTGGCACCATTCATATCCAAAAGCACGAAAGAACGTGTTCAGACCCGAGTTGCGGTGAATAATCGTCATGATTTCTCCCCCAGAAATGTTCCGGAAGTGGACGGCAAGCATTCTCTGCGTTGTTCTTGTGCTCCTCTCTTCAGTAGTGACTGTCTTATACAGATATTGGGAGTACGAACAGGAAATCGCCGGTTTGCTATGGATGATAGACAAAAGCGAACTGACAGCTTACGGAGGCGGGGCCATATCGGCTGTTAGCAAGGTAGGTCGAATTCGTCGACGAAACGAACTTTGGAGAATGAAAATAGACGGAATAACAGCCACACACACAAAGAGGCAGACGAATAGCCACGCAAACCCACTCGCGGACCAACAAGTCTTGTCCATTCCTCCCAAACTCTACCGGCTTTCATCTGTATTGGTTGGCTCCGTGAGGACGTCCCCAAATCCTCCGCCTGCGGCTAAATCCTGCAGATAGATGCACATGTCATAACAGCGGCATCAGCTGTCATGCTTCTCCTTCAGGAGTGTCAGAGTTGTTTCTCCTCATCTCATTTCACGCCAGGGACATCACCGATTTCGCGAGAGTCGATCCACTCACTCACTCACTAACTCTAAGCATTCTCTCCTTCAACGCTGGATTTGCGAGTTCGGTCTCCGAAAATGTTGCATTTCGCTCTTCCTGGAAGGCTTAATATCCGTCTTATTTTTGTTTGCAGATGAGCCTCGCGAGTCAAGGGTCCGCTCACTCATTTGGAGTCATACCGTCGACAGATCTACACGTTTGTAGATATCAAGGAGCTCTCATTGTTGTGAAAAAGTTGTTGCTGTTCCGGAGAAGTGCTGGAGACATTCCAAGAGAACTGAAGAAGGAAATGAAGATTATGCGGCAGCTGATGCATCACAATGTGAATCCTTTCATCGGCGCGTGAGTGTACAACCAATACCGAAAGTTGTCGCGATTCCTGAATGAGAAGCTGTTCCAAGAGCAGCTCGAAGTCGGAAGTACCAAACCGAATTTCAATCCTCCCTTCCAGCTACGTCAGCGAACCGAACCACATATACGCCTGCACGGAATTTTGTGCGAAGGGCAGCTTGCAAGAAGTCCTCGAGGATGAAGAGGTCTATAAGCTGGATAACATGTTTGTTGCATCGCTAGTCACAGACCTAGTCAGAGGTATTTTTGTTTCGCTTCTTCCAACGGTTGAGCTTCGATTATAATTCTGGTTTTTCGAGAGTGAAAGCTCATCGACCAAAAACATCAACTTTCAGGCATCGAATACATTCACCTGAGTGCGCTCCGAGTGCACGGCAACCTCAAATCGTCGAACTGTCTGATAACGAACAAATGGACGCTCCAGTTATCCGATTTCGGTCTCGGGGAATGTCGTTATTACACTGAAGATCGTTCTGATGCTATGCAGTATTACAAGAGTAAGCGCTCCCCACGTTCAATTGAACGGGAAAATCCACTCAGTTCGGTCAACCCACCAAACCTCGAAGCTTCCGTTTCGAATCTCCTTCTCGGTCCAAATCTCTCTCCGGAATCGAAGTTATAGAAACCTGATATGTGGTTCGATAAATTCTCACTCCTTTGCTGACTGCTCGATGAAATCAATACTGACCCGAATACCGTTTTCCAGGCCAGCTTTGGCGTTCTCCACAGCTGTTGCGGAGCCGTCATTCAAAAGTGTACGAAGCCGCGACGCAGAAAGACGACATATACTCGTTCGCAATCATAATGCACGAAATCATGAGTCGGAAAGGCGTTTGGGGCTCTGTGAATCTTACTCCGGAAGAGATTTGCGACAGGGTTCGCGCGGATCCAATCAAAGAGAGGGACGTTTTCCGTCCTCCACTTGAAGACATACAGTGCCAAGATTATATTGTGAAAGTAATCACCGATAGCTGGGCCGAAAACCCCGACAACCGTCCGGACATAACGAACAATGCGACTCTTCTGAAGAAGATCCGAAGAGGAATGAACGACAACATAGTGGACAATATGGTCACGATGTTGGAAAGATACGCGAACAACCTCGAGGAAATTGTCGGCGATAGAACGCGAAAACTCGAGGAAGAAAAACGAAAAACCGAGACTCTGCTTCATCGAATGCTGCCAAAGAGCGTGGCCGTACAACTGATGGGCGGCGAGTTCGTTCGGCCGGAGTCGTTCGACGCGGTCACGATCTACTTCAGCGACATAGTCGGCTTCACCGACATGTCGTCCACTTCGACGCCGATGGAGGTCGTTGATTTCCTCAATGATTTGTACACACTTTTTGATTCCATCATACGGAACTACAATGTCTACAAAGTCGAGACCATCGGCGACGCCTATATGGTGGTCTCGGGCTTGCCCGAAAGAAACGGAACCGAGCACGCGAGCGAGATCGCCTTGATGGCTCTGGAGCTCTTGGACGCCATCAGAACCTTCGAAATCCGCCATCGACGGAATCAACAGCTCAAACTCAGGATCGGCCTCCATACGGGTAAGAGAGAACGAAACGTAGAGGTCCTCCGAAAGATTTCCTCCAGAATCCAAGCTTTCCGTCTCTTTCCGACGGATCGGTTTTTCGGTTCCGGATCTTTCTAACGCCTCTGCTATTATAGGTCCAGTCGTCGCTGGTGTGGTGGGACTCACCATGCCTCGGTATTGTCTATTCGGAGACACGGTCAATACGGCTTCGCGGATGGAGTCTACCGGAGAAGCCCTCAAAGTTCATGTCAGTTCACAAACCAAGCAGGTGTTAGATTCGTTAGGAGGATTCTCGTTGGACTGCCGGGGCTATGTGGAGATGAAGGTGAGATAAGCTTCGTGCTGCACAGTGCGAAGCTCCCCCTCGGGCGGAGAGCTCTGACATCAAAAACTAGCACGTCTATCAGCGGATGCACATACTATATTTATGTTCCATGACCGATCGATCGATCGATCGATCGATCGTCAAGTAAGCAAACGTGGATCAAATCCCCATGGCATCTCGAGATGTTTGCTTATACTCTCGAACGTTCCAGGGCAAAGGAGCGCAGTTGACATACTGGTTAATGGGACATCGTGACGGAATCCCGAGGAGGCGACAGCAACACGTAGTACCAGTGACGCCTCTGTTCCACGGCCCTGTGCAGGAAGAAACTCGACGAGCATCCCTGATTCCAGTGGTGGATTCCATGGGATCCAATATGCTCGATCCCCTTCCCAACGGAGGTGTGAAGGGCAGACTACATCACAACACTTCTCTCATCATCAAGCGGTACGATGCATTCCCTTTTGTGGTTTGGAGATGCCTCCATCTCTCTTAAAGTGTACAATATCACTAAGTGTGAGTGGCATTCTCTTCGAACGAGCTTGGATTTTCAAAACTGATTCGCTCTTCGCAGACCATCGCAAGTGAAGTTACCGCAGTCGAAACATTCCGCGACACCGCCATATTTCATCAATATCGGAGAATCAACCAAAGAAGGAAATCAAGAAACCGCGTTCGGAGAAGAAGAAGAAGCTGGCATTTCGTTCGCTGCCAAAGACCTCACGGTGACCTTCGACACCAACGGTCCTGCAAAAATCGGGCGAAACGGTCAGTCTGATTGAGATTTGATTCATTCATTCACCCGTCTTCGAGAGATCGAGCAGACCATCCAGTCTCATGCGAGGGACGCGATTCAGTCGCTGTAGATCACTTGAGATTCGACCGATTTTGAACAGTGCGAATTAGATCGTTGCAGAAGTTCCGGGCCCCCTTTTTTACACAGCGACATCTCAACATCTTCTCCGAGCGATGTTTGAGAACTCATCGAAGGGAACGTCCGAAATAGCTTTCAATCTCACCGAGACACAGACCTTTTCGAATTCGATTTGTCGACGTCTCGTTTCGTAGTGTAGTGACCGATCTCAGATTTTTTAGAGTCGATGTTTACTGTGAGCTTCCACAAGCAGATGACATCCCGGCGGTTTTCGCGTCGGTCTTTATTCGACCGAGATATCTTCGGTTATGAAAGAGGGGTCAGCAAATTCTGCGATGTGACTTGATAGCTCATACACATTGACAGTTCAGAATCCGAGAGGGAGCTCTTCAATTTCCCTCCGCTTGAAATCTATTACATCCAGAAGTATGTACTCTCATGACTCTTTCTTTCTATAGGTAGCAAATTCGGTTCCGGAAACGATGATAGCATGGCTCCCCTGTTGCCACGTCCTGTACACAAAGCGAGGTTCGATAACAACTTCGGGAAAAGGTGTCATTCTTTGGACAATGCTCTCCCTCGGATTTCGAGTGGTAGCCGAGCTGGCAGCCGCTACAAGACCGCCGTGCAAGATCGACTCAATTTGAATAACAATTGTACCCAGCGAGATCGAGAGAGCGTTGTATAATTGTCTGAAAATCGTATAAGAGAAGAAGTCAGAGCACGCCAAAGTGCAAAATTCCGGCCAAAAACGAGTAGCATCTCGGCTTCGACTTCAATGATGCCGCGCGTTCTCCATTCGACCGCGATCCTACCCATTCCGTTCTCATGAGTTGAAAGTGCTGGTTGAGGCCATGTCGTTCAGTGTCAACGATACATCGAAGAACTTCATTTCATAAGATATTCATATGTTCTCTTGACGAAGGCCAGACCAGTTTGATCATCAGGCGTACTTATCATCATGCATAAACATTGCGGCAGATGGGAATCCTTTATTTCGAGTCAATTCACCCGAAGTTTCGATAGCAGTTAAGATCACCATCGGAAATATTGACCTTTGCTAACTCACAAACACCCGTCCCCGATGATCATGCGAAAAATCACACTCCCTCGAATCGCGACTCCCTCTAGGAGATTCTGGCTGCGTTTGATCCCAAGCCAAGGTATTTCCATGAACTAGAGTTGCACCGTTCAAACTCGTTACAAGAGAACCTCCCATGAACGAATTTTCCTTTTTCATTGGAGCTTTGTATAGTTGAATCGAACATTTGTTATGACCACGTTTTCACCGAGAGTTCACATAGGAAACCACCCCAGGGCTTCGACTCATAGCATATTTTTGGTTGATCGAACCGATTCCCTCCTTTCAATAGCGGGTAGCAAACAATCTCCTCAAGCTGCCTAGATTCTGATTCACCTCTCCCAAAACAAAACAATCAGCGCTGCTGTCGGCCGGAGCTAATCAGGTGCAAAACAAAATAATCGGTGATCAATTACTTAATTTTCTCATTATTCACTACTCTACGCACCTCCCTCGCTAGGCATCTCCCTTCGGAAGTACGGACTCCACTTCTGTGTGAGAGGAAAACTTGTTCTCTGTAAAGCTTATGTAGAAAATATTGTTGAACTGGATAATGTTTCGATTGTTTTCGAGTGCGCCCTGTGCGGGTAAAGCGCTTCGTTTAGTTCCTCCTGATGATAGATCGTCGATAGATATATAGTTAGATGGGATAGACTAGTTAATGATGTAAATTGTATAAAAACGGTGAATTTTTTGTTCACTCAGAGAGCCATTCTGGAAATCGTTGCCATTGTTAATGAATACAAGTTATTGCTTTGGAAATCCCATCAAGTTCTTGTCAGGCCTCATTTCTCGTCGACCAGCTGCCTCGCTAGCATCCTCTCCTGAAGGAAGACCCCATAAATTGAAAATTGGACATCACACTTGTCGATGTCGCAGAAAGATGAATTTCAATGAGCAATGCGCGATGCTCGGAACCTCTCATTCTTCTGCTTGGGTTTCCTTTTCTTGTCTCGATCATCACACAGACTCAGTTCTCTCGATTATCGCTCTGTTAGCAAAAAGAAATTCCTCTGGATCATGTTCCTTTGAATTTTGAGGGATCCGACTTTGAATGAGAGAAAGCAAAAACAGGTTTCTTCGTCAAAAAACTGAATTGCATATTGTATTGAACGCGTGCGATCGTCCATCGCTGCTTGAAGAGGGTGCTGTTATCATATTTATGTGGGTGTATGTAAACATGTTCAAAACAAACTATTTATATGTAACGCTGGAGTCGGGTCTAAATAAATATTGTATACTTTGTCGAAAGTCACTCGTGTTCTATGTGTGCTGACATATATGTACATATTATGAACAGGGTTAGACCGCAGTCGGTTTTTCATATTTTCGCGCTCAAGGAAGTCAGGACTGTTATCCATCGCTTTTTTTCGTCTAGGACGCTAAACTTCCGAGAGCAAAATCGATTCCAGGACCACCCTCTATATATGGTATGAAGCATTTCAAGTGTTCGATGATCTGATGAGGAGAAGGTTTCTCTTAAAATCTCAACCTCAGTCATCGAAGCTATAGATTTTATTTATGAAAAAAATCCTTTTCATCGCTTTGTATTTTGTGTTTGAAAATTTATCATGCTCACCAATCAGATTTGAGGGACCTGTTTGATTTCGCAGTCTTTGGGAGAGGTACAGGGAGATCTTCAAGGAGAAATCTCTAGACGGGGAGGTCATTTGGACGACAGAGATTCTCATATAATTTGCTTTTAGAAACGGAAGAAATCCAATCTTTGTACGCCGAAACCTGCGTGTAGTACATCGGCGATGACTCCGCCCCGCAGAGAGCTGGTCCCGCAGATACGATTCCCTCGAGTTGCCAAGTATCGTTGACCCGCAGAACCAAGGGTCCTCCGGAGTCTCCTTTGCATGTGGAGCCGTGGTCATGGTTCGCACAGAGTATATGAGTCAATTCAGGTCTCCCCATTTTCGCGCAGATATCTCGTGCTATAATGGTTTGTCGGGCTTGTTTCAGTACATTTGACGCCTCGTCATCCAGAGGACTTGTTATCCCCCAACCTGTCACGAAGAGGTCGTCATCAGGTCTCCAGACAGGCGTTTCCGACGGTATACAAACTACTTGGATCGTTTTCGAGAATTCGACCGCACTGCTCAACCTCACCAAGCCAATGTCGTTCCTCTTGCTCGGAACCCACTCGGGATGAATGCACGTCCGTGAAACATTGGCTTGCTTACGTCCTGCTTCTCGCTTTGCGCGGTCATGAGCTCCCAACATAATTCTGATGTTGGCAGGTGCCATTCCGGCTAGACAATGTGCAGCTGTCACAACGGTTTGCTCATCTATGAGAGCTCCCGCGCAATTATACGCGTCGGTTTCACGAGGCGATTGCGACGAAGTCGGCGAGGGACTTTTTGCTCCGTAGAGCGCCACCGTCCACGGCCAGGAACCCGGAATCGCTTCGATGCCCCCGATGATCCGGGCTTCTACGAGTCTCGGTTCCACGACCGGTACGCCACAACCGCTGGTGAGAGCGGGATTCGTGGCGAGCACCACAACTAATAACGTGCTGAGCATTTGGGTGAATCCTCGAAACTCGCTCTGCTCTGCGAGAACGGAGCGAGAGTTGCTCAGAATCAAGTTCTACCTACGTTCCACGGCCTACGCAACAGTCGATCTGATTGTCGGAAGATACGGAAAATTCAACCAGCTCGGCTCTCGGGAAGGAACCCATCGTTCGAAATCTTATGACGATCTCGGAATTCATGCCTTGCCGCCAACGGGCAACTTCCACAGTCAGCGTGCAAGCTCTGTAGCATGAGGCGGTCGTGCTCAGCTCACGAGTTCTTCATGTTCTGCTCCTCGAGAACGACTCTGGTCATTGATCTTCAGCGATGACAGATAGACAGACAGACGGGCAGTCAGTGAGTCGGGGCAATGGGCCTCCGCGACCGTAAGCTCACTTCTCGCTCACGTTTGAACCTCCTCTTAGCTCAGCCCGGCTCGTTATCCAATGAGCAATTTACCCGTGGCAAAGTTTTTTTTTCGAGGCCCCATCGACTAGGCCCAGATGATCCGACTACCCCCGTGATGTTTCAGAACTTTTTTTTCACGAGACTAGCGTCGCTGACCGGCTGGGGCACTTCGTTGGAGGAGAGTGAGGGCCAGTTCTCTCACCCACGGCGATGGCGGCGGCGGCGGCTTTGCGCTGAAGTGAGGTGTGGCGCCGTCGGAGCAACACGGTTCACGAAATCAAGCACCGAACCGACACCATGCAATTCTTTCGGTGAGTATTTCGAGAGTTTGAAGTTTCCTCCTTGAATCGGTTCGACCAGTGAAGTGCAGTTACACCCGGATGTGCCGTTGGTTTTGCGCGGCGGTCGCGCCAGGGCACTCCGCTTCCCTAAGAGTTCGTTAGAACAAAAAACCGGCGGAGCAATCAAGAAATTTTGAATGCGCGCCCCGTCGCCGAACGACCGTTACGGATTATCGAAGTGAACTCTTATCCTATGTGACGTTTGTGTGCTTCCCTGTGAAAACTCAGGCTTATGAAGTACTCACTGACGATTGAGTTCTATGCGATAAATGTTCATTTTCGTACTATAAGCTCCGAAAACAAGTCGAAAGCTTGTTTGACGACAGAAGGGTCGTAAAATCGATCGATAGTCATCTTTGCTTCTTTCCGAGAAAACGGAAATTTCGGAAGGCTCGGAGCTATCCCTCGTATCCTGGATTTTCGGAACCACAATTCCACCCTCGGGAACCTTTGATCCTGAGGAACAGACATAGTGTGCGTTCTCATGTGGAGCTGTCCAACTGCCGTTACTGGTCATGTCATACACTTGTGCTCGGATCAGCGAGAAAACAAATCGTATTTGTGTTTGAAGGTTGCCGTGATCTTGAGGAAAATCGATCCAATTATCCATGGCTTGAGGAAAAACCACAGCGGTCAAAATCGTTCGGCCACCAACGATTCGCGCATCTGAAAGCGAGACTGCCTAACTTCACCTCTCAATGAGGGTGTTGTGCTCGCTTAGCCCTCGACCCAAGTCACTGTCATTCACCATTGTACTTCATGTAGACCGACATTAAGCGAACGTGACCGGTGCACGGACAGTCCTCACGTCATGCATGAAACGTACGTGAAGCACTGAGGCATACGATGGTGTAACAGACCAAGCATCGAGTCACCTGTCCACGGGAACCGAGCACCGCGGGCACAGAAAAGTCGATCGCGCGGGTGCACTGACATTTTGATGGAAAATGGCAAAGTTTTTTCCTTTCGTTTTTCCGCAGCAGAAAGAAGGAACCGAAACGTGGTAAAGCGTCCGATGGCTGTCATTGTGTTTTGGTCTGTGTGGCGTTTCGAAGGGTGGTGTTGGATCCAGCCCTAGCTGTTTGTATTGTGGAAGACCCTTGATGGATGTTTCCATCGCTCGCTCCATACGAGCAGCATTGCCTGTTCTGGAATGTGTTCAAGACTCTGCGGGCTGCATTCCGTAAATACTGAAGCATCAACATCACTGTATTGATTAAAGAACGAAACGCCGTCTGTTGCTCCGCCGCCACCAAGTAGTGAAGTTATGTGGGAGTTCAGTGTCATGTTGAATCATGGACAGAATTTCGAGCTTCCGGTACATGGAAGCGAAATGCCGTTTCTGCCAACCACGCGATTCACTGCTGTGAACCCAAGATAGTTAAAGAGCTGTACATGTCGTGTTGCTGTCGGCGAGCCACGCGGGATTCCCTTTCCCCAAAATACACCTGGTTCCGGCAGAATGTTCGCGTGGTTCTCACCAATGCTGCTTCAGTGCACATTCGAGGAAAATTGCTGATGTCAACGTGGTCTGCTGTCGGGAATCCGTCGAGTATCTTGATCATTTGGGAGTTTTTATGGAAGAAGTCATGCCATCAGTCTATAATTTCTATCAGATCGTTTATCGTGTTACGCGCGTCTGATTGCGGCATCGCCGGAGAATTCTGTCGAAGACTAAACAGTATCGGACGGTTTCGCCGTAACTTATCGGAGACGAGCTCAGTCCGCAACAATGCAGCGGTCTCTTCTCCTAATAGAAGGCGAGTGAGCGAGGACGATCAGAGTACATTCCGTATCTGATGTTTTCATTGAGAACAACAACAATATCTCAATGAAGCTCGCATTCGAGATCGCCGGCAAGGAGGGCGTGGTACACCATGAGATGCCGTTACACGAGCCCGTCTTTCGAACCATTCCACCACGACCTTGGAAAAGGTGGAGCTCGCCATCTATGCGCCCAGATCGCGGGACCATCGAGAAATTCCTCTTCTGGTCTTTTCTATTCAATTTGAGGCAGACGAACTTTCTTCTCGTCGCGTGGTCAGCCGGAACTTCTGACCACTGGCTTCATCTGCGTCTCGTTTTCTTCGCTTATCAAAAACAGCTGTCTCGTCGAGAGATTCGTGGTCGTGTTTAGCGGTAGGGATTTCTTGAACTTATCAAAGGATCTGAGATTTCAGAAGGGTCTCTCTCACGGACTCGATTTTTTAGTTTCAAACTCTCTCTCTCTTTGTCGTATCAAAAATCTGAGAGAACTTCGAAGTTTCTGACAAGTGATTCTCGGAAGGTACTTGGGGTGGCTCGGTAATCAGAAAACAGAACAGAAATGAAAACAATCGTCCGGACACGCAGCTCATGTGTGCATCCTGTAGAACCGAGACAACCATTGAGTGCAATTAGGGTTCCGCAACACCAATTGGCACTACTGAAACACTTCAAAGGTCATACAGGGTATGGCAAGGATATCGTTTGTTTCTGTCGGCTCACCGCAGGTCACGGCTGAGCTTTCCATGTAAAAAAAAAGATCCACTAAGAAAACTCCTCTGAGCTCTTGTTCTTGTTTTTGCATCGTTCTTATGCTTTTAGCACCGCTGGTAGTTTTGAATCTCCCACTCGTACATCGAAGTAGTTACGATGTTGTTCCCGAAATAGTTCTGTTATTCCAGAAGTTTTCCCATCCAGCCGTAAGGTTGAAGATTCGTTCGGGATTCGGCTTAGAAGCTCCCTAAAACTTTACGTTTTCCCCTCTCAGAGAGCACGGAAGAGTAACAGAATTGTCAGAAGGCTGCCTTTCAACGATAGAGATCACCGTGGATCCATTCCCCGATTCGGACCGATTTCTTGGCATGTTCCGGCTATGAAATCTGCCGGAATATTCCGGTCGATGTTCTCCATTGCTTTCCGAAAAATAATATTTTTTCAAATGCCACCACTGTCGGACTCATCTCGTTCGGGATCTCTTGATAAATCTCTGCATTCGGAATGGAATGTGGTGTAGCATTCCTTGAAGTACGCGATCTGAAGCCAACTCGGAATGGCTGCACGTGATCGATTCACACACGGGTGTCGCTGAAAGTGAGTTCAAGGGTGTCCTTTTCACTTGGCATTGTGGTTCGAGTAGCATGGTTCTCTCGACGGACTCGCTGACCCCCGGAATCTGAGGGTCGTCATAAGATTTCCATCCAGAACGAAAGTTTTTCGCTTGACATGGGCAACTGGAGACATTGATTCCGGATCACCGTTCGAGAAACGGGATGGAATCACACTATAGAGCGCCTAAACGCCTCACAACAAGAGGCGGCGCACCGTGCGTTGACTTTTGAACGATGCTAGCGTTATGAGAACAAGCGTTAGCGTTGCCATCCCTCGACGAACATCCCTCGAAATTCTCAATGAATTTGAAATAACCGAAATTATTACATTCTCGGAATACTCTGACACACAGGTTATCCTGTCCAACCCCTATTTCAGAGCGAAAAGACATATGGAAGAGTCTTGGCGTGCATTCAATAATCCACTTCTCGTTCGTTTTGCGTTGAGCTCGCTAATGGGTCCCGGACACTCTATTCGAATTCCTACATTTTTTTCCTACGAGCGCGTCATCAATTTCATTGGAAGATCAGAATATACAGCCATTTTACCACTAAACCTGTTCGTTTTTGTCTCAGATCGTGTTATCAACAAGAAAGATTCGAGTTGCATGGGTGAGGCTCAACTATCCCAAGATATTTCGAAATATGGACTGCGCTCCATCGGGGCATCGAACTTGGTGGCGACACTCAGAGATGGGCCATAGTGATTCTCCGCAAAACTCACATTGAGAGTGATATTTGGTGCCTCTCGAAATTTTCTCCTCGAAAGCGTGATGCGTCTATGTATTGATCGTGAATATTATCTTTTTTTAGGAACAGAGAAACGATGTGAAACCATGATATTAAAAGTCACTGCATTGCCCTTCTCTCCGCCGATGATTCAGTCGTCATTTTCTGTGCGAGAAAACCAAACCAAGGTGGAATGACTCACGCGGTATTTGCGCGAGAATTATGTAATAAACTGTGAATCCGCTGGCTATGCACGCGAGAATCGCTCGAATATTCTCAAAATGCCGACATGCGACACCGAGGTCGGATTTAATAATCGGTCTCGCCGCGCACGCACGCTAGTTTCTGAGTTATGGCACGGGCAACAATGAAGGCCAGACTCTTGCGGTACTCAGAGTACACGTCCCATAATTCTACCCGAGGTTAGAGAACCGCTGCGAGTGCGGTTCAGTCTGTCCAAAAACTTGAGGCTTCCGTTCACTTTAGGTTGGAGAATTTGCTATCGTTGGGTCGTGTTTCAAATGAGAGTCATGATGAAGCCTAGTATTGCTTTATGAAGTGCCAATTGTTCATTCGGTAATCGGGCGAAGGGATTGAGCGTCATCGGTCGTCTTGTGAACCCCGAAGCGATTGGAAACATCGGATTGGGTCAGCGCGGTTAACGTCTTCGTTGGATGACTCGTCCGATACGGGAACCAGTCAGTAAGACACCGAGTCAGTCAGTCAGTCGGCAAAGCGGCCATCTAGCCCTTCCCTCTTGCTTTCGGTAAGGGTAGTTCGGAGTGGCGCGCACTTATCCACGGCTCTTCATAGACTTTCTGCTACTTCAAGCAACGGCCACTGAAACCAACCGTGTACTGCATTCAGCCGTGTCCAGTGAAGTGCGGGGTTCCTGTGGATACGCTCAACAGAAAGGCTTTGACAGGGATAAAGGCGCGGGGTTTGCTGCCAAGTCGGCTCTCTCTATTTATCAGTGAGTGACTTCTCTCCTTTAGACGTGTAGATCAGCTGGCGGTACCTGCTTCGTCGAATTTTTGTTATCGCCTCGAGTTGGATACGGAGTCGGTCAGACTCAACCTGTTTACGACTCGGCATCCAAGATACGACTAACGACGAACCCCATCACGGAATCGCAATCAGAATGGACGTTTGTCTGAATCGAAGATTGCTCCGATAAATTTTTGAAGGGACCGGCGCTAATTATGCACTCCTCTCACTTTCTCTAACGGAATTTTGTCCACAAATATGGAGACGAACAACTCGAGGTGGTATTTGATGTCACTGGCGCTTGCTTCCTCGTGGTGGTGGTGGTGGCGTTTTGAGTTATACAGCGAACATCAGAGCTCGGCGCACTTCTCTTACTCGAACGAGAAGTAGCCTAGAGCCCCTAATTCCCAGTGAGACCTTGTGCGGGTTTTCTTCGTTAGAGTTCGCTCCGAACTCTTCTTGAAGTGCTCGTCATGCTGTGGTTTTGCAAAAGTTTCAGAATCCGAGGTTACGGATGCCACCATATAAGATGGTAGGTGGACTTCTCCTTTTTTCAACCTAATTTTCTTGCGGACAATGATCTCGAAGTGGTCTTCTCGGATCTGGCCGTGCCAAACTCTCTCTCTCTCTTCATCCGGGACCCCGTGTTGAGTTCTGTGATTATACAAGGGCGGGCCAATGAAGGTGATAGAGATCCTAAGAGGGTTCGTTCCGTGACGGTTGTGTTCGATAGGTCCCGCGCTCGAAGCATCTGATGTGTCCTTGAGCCATGTGTAATTTCCGGAACCTCATTCGCGGGTTATGGCTGTCGGTTTGGTGGTAAATAAACTACACCTTCGACCGTTAACGGGCGGACCGGCCACCGTTGACAGTCGTAGCCTCGTTAGAAAGATACCGCTGTTTCCTGAAGGGCTTCGACGTCTTCCTGTGTCGTCTTTGGTTCGTTCATCTCGTTCGTTGTCGCTCAAAGAATCGTTGTTCTCGAAACCTGAACCGGTCCCAAGCGGTCTGACCTGAACCTGATTGCTTGGCTTAGTCCTGTCTGTCCCCGAAAACTGTGGACATCGAGAGCTCGGAAACGAACACAAGCCTGTGAACCGCAGAGGCAGGTCGATGCTGTAATTGTTACTAGCCGTCCACCTGAAAGCGCTCAGTGATCGTTCACCGAGTCTCATATTCGTCTCTTAGGAGACCTGAAACGTTCTTTGTGAGCTTCCGTTGCTCTACACATCGGATGCATGGTCTAACTGAGTTTTTCGAATTCGCTGACATCTTGAACATGATTTTTGAAGGACTCAAGGAACTCGGTCAGAAGTCGTAAAGAGCTTCGCGAGACTTCGTCAGCAGGAAGTTTTCTCGTCGTCTCTGAGGTATTCTGTGTTTTGCGTGGGCTTCCCGTGATTGAATGGCAGCCACCGCGTTGTGTTTTCTCATCGATGCGGTGGCTAACTGACAGAGCGGACAAGAGAGACACTAAGAAACAGGGATGATTCTTTTCTTGTCACAGCTGTGAAGAATGATCAGTAGTCAATATCTAGAGACGCAAAATAGAGATAGGTTCTGAGCGATGCAGCGAGTAAATATCGTCGTATGCTACCGGAACTTCGCATGCTGGACTAATCACATTAGATTGTTGAGGTAGTTCGGCAGAGCACGAATCGAGATGACAAGCTCGAGACCACATCTCTGAATGTTCAGTAATCGTATTACATCGCTTTCCGAAACAGTTTTGGGGTAGAGCTCCAGTGGGGTGCAAGGTGTTTGTCGCGATTTGGTCGCCGGACGAATCAAAAAAAGGATTTCGATTCAGCCATCGGAGTTCGACTAGCTCAGACTGTGGAAACATCTTCGGTGCTGTTGGTCAGCGTTGGAAAGAAGCAGGGAGTTGACGCTTAGCTAATTTTTCAAGTCTTATTTCAAAGCATTGTTGTTTCGGGACTTTGTTATGTGGAAACTGTCCATTTGGCTGTTCGGAGAAACGCTTTGTTTTGGCGGCGATGGTGAAGTCCCGGTTGACGGCGCGTCGTCGTTTCGTCGAACGGGATTCACTTTCTCGAGTTCCGTCGTCTGAAAACACTGACTCGTTTAGATGAAATGTCCGATAAAGACGACGGAATCGATAATGATTGCTCGATGTCATGTTTAGATCGGCGGTCCATCCAGGATAAGAATTTCTCATATTCTAAGTATTGTACTTTGACTTGGAGCTTGAAACTTGTTGGAATAAGACTCGACTTTTTTTTCTGCTTCCTTTCCAGCAACTACGCGATGATCGACACCATGGAGCTTCGGGTGGTGGATCAAACTAATGATTCCGGCGGGACCGCAACCATTTCTGCAAACACCGCGGCGCCGGCAGCCACAGTTCTCGGAGCTGCGTGTCACGACTTCAAAATTCCTCTCGATACTCGGCTAGGTGAGCAAAACCCCAAACCTCGACTTGGGAAACGATCGAATCATTGGAGGAGTCCGAAATCCGAATCGAAACCTCTGGAGCTTCCACCCGAGTGCGTGCATGCAGACAAAAAGTTTTGTTTTGTACTTCGTATCAGA
This sequence comes from Neoseiulus cucumeris, assembly GCA_021527715.1. Taxonomy (NCBI): domain Eukaryota; kingdom Metazoa; phylum Arthropoda; class Arachnida; order Mesostigmata; family Phytoseiidae; genus Neoseiulus; species Neoseiulus cucumeris. Next base: position 677,319 of record JAJSRV010000063.1, on the reverse strand, counting down.
GAATTTCTCGCTCCGAAGTGACGAAGTGTTCAAAAGTGAAAAGCGGCAAGTGCGTGCCGTGATACAACAATTAAGCTATTCCGATTGGCTGCGTGCTGGTAGCGGAACGATCCAGCCAGACTATCTCAAGATTATAGAAATCCACGAACAAGCGGACTGCAAAGAGAGGAAACGCCTGGGGGGGAAAGCTTTGTATTCAAACCGCAAGATTGCTCCCCTCATCACAAGCTGTTTGCCGACTTCGATGTAATTGCGATGGCTGCTACTATCGCCGGACTTGTCGGATCATCGAGCTGGAATTGTAACTCGCACATTCGGACTCATTGACAGCTTGCCGAACATCTCAATCAGCTGAAGGTGGCTTCGAGGCCTGATCCATCAGACGGTGTCGTTGAGCTACTCGAAAAACGGACTAAACGCTATGCTCATTCTTTTTTCCTCGCAGGCATATACACGGAAAACAATGTTATGCTGACGGAGAGGAAACAAATCGCCAGCTATAAACTGCAAACGGGCGACACGGTCTATCTCAGACACAAAGGTAAACTTTCGCACATCGTTTAGCGTAAGAGATGTCATGCACCTCATCGAGCGATGAATTTAAACAAATGGTCCGTCAGAACGGGGTCTGCAATGATTCAAAGCCAGTGTATACGTACGATCGTTTTCTGAGAAGCTTCGCCTCCTTTTCTACACCGATCGGTCGGTCAAGTCAGACAACTGTATGGCAGGGTTCGTCATACCTTTGGCATGTCCGCGGAAGTCTTCCCGTCACATGAATCATAGTTTGCGGCGCGGCGTGAGTTCTTCGAAAATCTTGATTGGAACGCGGAGACGTTCCGCCGCGTTGGATGGTCTGAGTGCTCGGATACGAGAAGGTCGAATCGGTAGATGGACGAATTGAGACTTGTAGAGTAATTGACGAACGGACGTCCGAATGGACGATGATTGAGATTGTTTGTGGAGGTAGTCTTTGCTCGCCGTTCTCGACGAGCACAGCGTTCTGTCTATGGAAGTGCCCATAATCGAGTCTCTGGGTCGATTTGAGGACCCTAAACCCCGTTCTCTCCGATCTCGGCCCGAATCTCTAAACGTTTATCTTTTCCATCGTAAACACTCGAAGTTTTTCGTATGACCTCTGGAAGCTCGACCGCGTGCTGTTTCTTTTTTTATCGGCAAAACACCTCTTTCGAATAGTTTTCGTTCTTGATCAGCAACAATCCGACTAGAAAAAACTCGTGGTTTTCAGCCGAAGGTGACGATCTCCTCTTCCTCATCAACTGGCGTGTTCTGGGATTCTTTCTGATGCTGCTCGCGTTAGTTGGGCTCGTGATCGTCGTCACCATATTCGCCGCAACAGCTGGAAGAGCTCCGTTTGTGGTAAGTGTTCAATTGTCAGTATATCTTCCGCTAGAATATTTCTTCCGTTTACGCTTTCGACCTAATTCCGTATAAAAACGTGCCGTATTCATAAATCGAGGTGTTAGTGCTCGTTGGAACAGCGGTTTATACTTGAACTCGTTTCAAACTCGACGGATGTGGCCAAGTGTCAAAGGTCGAACCACGCTTTTTTTCTCCTAGAGAGTAAAATGTTCCGGAGCCGCAGAACACCATCTTGTTTTGCCTATTGTCGCTTTAATTAGGCGATAGCATTCTGTGAGTTGACGTAAGAGTTGAATTAGATACATACTCCCGATGGTTGACAGTGTCGGGCAGGTGAAAAGAATTGTCGAAAAAATATGAAAAGCCGCAGATGGAGACTGAGTTTTGGTGCGTTGAAGGTGAGATGCGAGAAAAAAGGAGAAAATAGCAACGACAGAATTTCTGTCTGGGCTGGAAGCGTACCGTCATCCCTTCGAAAGTCAACAGTCATCGTGAAACCATGAAAGAACGTACTCATGACTGAGCGGAGCGTGTGTCATCGATCCGAAATTTCTCTTCATGGTGCTTCATCGCGGAATTCTGTAGGAAATCGAATCCATATTCCTGTGGAGCCCCTTGCAACGGCTCTTGCCAAGCACTTCCGTTTTCTGTGACCGCATTTCGGAGACATTTGACACCCGCCGAGCGAAGTCTACCAGAATCTCTCTTAATGCTGTTCATTAAGCTCGTTTTGAAGCTCAAAGTCTCACGTTGCAAAAGATATTGTGTTCCATTATACAGCCCACAATTGTCTCCAACATCTCATCCCGTCCCCTGGATGTACAATCGCTCAGTAGAATTCAAGAAGTGCAACTATTTCTCTTGGTCTATCACGAGTTTTTTTGCGGGCATTTCAATGCTTTTCCATCGGTTGAATGGAAGTCGCTCCGCAGCGAGCGAGCGAGCGAGCTTTCATTCTATCCATTCGTCGATGGGATTCTTCACACGGTTCAGCTCAAAAGACCTTGAGCAGCTCGTCCGAGGCAGGTTTTTTTTTGTTTTGTTTGAGCCGTTGGAAGAAGCGACAGCAGTGTTCGCCGTTGACGGCAACGGCGAAAACGTCGGCAGTGCACAATTAGGAACCACAGCTTCAACGGATCCTGAGTGGCGCGCGTTCTGTCGGATGCCAGCGCGTTGAACGCGTTTCTCAAAATAACTAGACTCTTTACCACCGAGCGTACAATACATCCGACGGAGAGGAACGTTGTAGTCAGTTGTCGCCAAGTATTCTCTGTCATTGGTAGAAGCCTGCTAAACTGGAAGGACAGCTTCTGCCCTCGATTCTCTCTTCCGATTTTTCCCACGATATGAATCTGAGCGTTCGCGTCTGGGATCGTTCCAAGAAACAACAGTGGCCTGATGGTAGCGGCGAACCGCTCTCGAAGAAAATTAAAAGAGTTGAGAGTGACTCAGCAGACGATTCGAGTTATGACTACAATCGAGGATGTTCGATTTGAATCATCTTCACGCTCAGTGAACGCCAAGACAAACTGTTGCGAAACCGAAGCGGACAACTCTATGGGTCAGCGCGGATAATGTCGTTCTGAGCTCCCATGCAGAGATGTTCTTATCGTCGGCGACACTTATTCAAGAAGTATGTTAATTACGGAGTGACGCACTTGTCAGCCAATACCTTCAATGAATGTCCTCCGCGTAATCGACCGCTTCGTGTGGTTGGTTTTCTCACGCACAGTCCGAGTTTCTGAAACTCGTATCTAAACGAAAAATCGCGCATACTCCGGTCGGATCTGGAAACGAGATGAGATACTTGAAGTATTTGAGTACTCGTTTATCGAGAGTTATCATTGTTAGCTTCCACGGCACGGATTCACTCAAACGGTCTGAACTTTTGGGTGATTCGAGTCTTTGTTCGACTTCTCTGCTCGCTCGAGAATCATCGGGCTCTCGAGACCTTTGAGGAGGGAGATCTCAAAACATATTCCTCCCGAGTACGATGATAGAGTGAAAGCAGACACACTCACACTTGGAACGTTTCCAGTCGTACGAAATCTGAAGATCGACCATGCGTGCCGAGAATGACGAATAGATGAACTTCAGTGGGGAAGAAACGATTGCGTGCAAGCTGTCAATGATCGGTCGTGTAATTGTTAGTTTAACAATGGTCGGCGGAACCGAATTTTTGTTCGCTTGTCAAGATGCCTCTCTGCCTGCCGCTTTCGCTCCACGGTGAAAGTTTATATACTTCGATCGGAGACAGGCCGGCGAACGGTCGCTTGCCCTGTCAGGCGGACTGTGAATCGCGCTGCGGGTGCGCTAATGAAGACAGTTGTCTCCGCGACGCGTCGCAGAACCAAAGTCGTGATCAGCTTTTCCCTCGCTGTTACTGTTGACGGCGGAAATAGCTTTACGGCGACGGCTTTGCATCCACGGCATCGATTCTATCAAACGATTGAATCAAACAAACCAAGCATCCGAGCCTTTCACCTACCGACCAGTCAGACGGCCAGTCAACCACAATAAGCCTTCCTTGACTGCCGCTGTTCACAAAATACATCACAGACTCGACTCAAGTTTGGAGACGAGCTAACCATCCGAACGTTGGACCGAAAGCACGAGCGGACAAACGAAACAATTTAAAGTCTTCGCCGACGAATTCAGAATGCTTCCCGTTGCAAAGTAATTCGTGGTCGAATTTCCACCAATTTCTATTCGGATTCGGACTTCTATACACGTTTCGCTTTCAGTACGGGGTGGTGATCGATGCGGGCTCTTCGCATTCAGAAGCAACGCTCTACCATTGGGATGGATCGAAGTTCTTTGGAACAGGAAAAGCACTACAGGTTTGTGTATTGCCGGTTTTCCTCTATTCAATTTGATATATTCCTAATCATTCATGGTTACGCCGGCGTGTGCCGAATTAACTGAGAAGAGCAACTTCCCGCTGCGGTGGTAGTGGTTTTGATGATGCGAAATGCGGGAATTCCGGAAAAATATTCATCATCTACTGCGGAGCCCGTTGTTTCCAACCGTGCGGCATCGCAATAAATGAGATTCGTTTTCTTCGTAGGTCGCTCACAAAGAAACGGACTCGTCTGGAATATCGGACCTTCAACCTCGCGAAGCGCAGAAGGTTTTGGAGGATCTACTAGATGACGTCAAGACGAAAATACCCAGCAATGAACTCTCGAGGACCAAAGTTTATCTCGCCGCCACCGCCGGAATGAGGCTGCTGAAGTGAGTGTTATTCGCTTCTCGCGAGAATCTCGCTAAGTTTGCTTCCCAATCGACGAATGCTATGCCCCGGCGTTGCCTTTTTTGAGAGCTCTCATAACGTGAGAATCTTTCGATTTCAGCATCACCGACCCGACGAGGACCGATCTGAACTTCTTAGCTGCTGAAGCGGCCATCAAGGGCTCTGGGATGTCGTTTGGATCAGCTGGAATTCTAAGCGGTCAACACGAAGGACTTTCGGCGTGGCTCTCGGCAAATTATCTTCTCGATAAGCTTCCAAGAGATCATGTATGTTCTTTGTTACCGCACTCGCACCGTGTCGCACCCCCTGAAGAGGCAGAACAGGTAGTCAAGTAGATCCGTAATAGAATTTATCGACACATCTCCGATGATGGCTCCAGTGCAGTCGTTGGACGGCGTTATTCTGCCAAACACGAGACGATCTTAACAACGATTTTCATTACGCGGTTCGCCGGCTCGTTCGCTGCTCCGACTGACTATCTTTCGGACTGACTGACTGACTGACCACTTCTTCGCTGGGTGAATGAGGCCGAAGCGGTCGCCACAGCAATCTTCGCCGTCGTGTAAGAGGCCCCAGAGCTCGAAACCAATTCGAGATCTTTCGGTCATCAGCGAGTGAGCAAGCCAGTGAAGAAAGAGTCGACGATTTGCCTCCCATTTGACAGCAGATAGATCTAGCGAACCTAAAGTATTACTTCCGTCAATCACTTGTCCAAAACAGCCACCCGGCGAACGGAGAAGCAAAAACTGAACAATTTCTCGGATTTCTCAATTTTCGTTCATGAATCCGATGCAAGGAGCGACGAAATAGTTAGTTGTTCCGAATCTTCCAAAACTCGCTTCCTTTGTAAACTTGCCTCTGTGAATCATGTCCGTTCGAGCTTTGTTTTCTGATCGGGTTCCCACTGTTCGAATGTTTCAAAAACATCGGGCAGACAATTCGTGGAAAAGGTTTCCAAGAGCTACAAACGTGCCCACAAAAGTTCTAAAGAGTGTGATGCCGATCGAGAGATACTACCGGGTTTATTTCCAATCACCTTTCTACACTTCGAATTCTTGCTTCATATCGCTTCTGCGTTGTATGAATTGTAGAATCGCTAGGTTTGGCTTCTTGAAAGCACCTTGTTGAGCATGCGATGGCACTGCAAACTGACACGAACCGAATCCGTGAACAACCGAATTTCAGATCCGTTGAAAACCTCAATCAACGTCCGGAGCCGAGTTGCATTTTGTCCGAGAGAGAAATCCAATATTTTCAGACGGCCTCTCATCTGACAATGGCTGCCGTGCCTTTGTCAAGGCCATCGAAAAGATTGTTTGATCTCGATACAGTTCGGCGACCTCAAGACCGTGTAAATCTAGGTTGCTCACTCGCGTATCGCACAATCTTCCTGATTCGGGAACCGATTGTTGCAACCCAAGAAGTGATCACTCCCATCCGACATTCTTCTATATTGCTTCTTATTACAGTCGACACCTCAAGATCTGGTCGGAGCTCTGGACTGCGGAGGAGCTTCCACTCAAATCGCGTTTGAAGTCGCTCGACATTCGAACCATCCCGAGTTCCATCTCATCAAACTCTTCGGCCACGAGTACAACGTGTTCTCCCGAAGTTACTTGTGCTACGGAATCAACGAAGCTTTCAATCGCTATTTGATGATGCTCCTCAGCGAGCAGGTGAGTCCGATTCTGTGGAGAATTCCGTGATTCTTGAAATTCCTGAAAACATGAACACCTAACGATCTTCCGATGGAATCGAATTTAATGAGTTTCGAATCGTCTTCCAGAGATACGAAACGTCCAAGCCAATCGAGTCTCCGTGCCACAACAGAGGTTACGATAAGTCCCTACCCTTGGTCAAAATCCTCACTCCGTGTACGACTCACAAAGAACTGCCTGAAAGCCTCTACAGACGAAACACCACGGTGAGTGGGCTCCATCGATTCACATATAGTAAATGGTCATTTGTCCCCTGAACGAAAGTTCTTTCCAGAATGAGGACGCGAGTTCTGTCAAATCATTGAGAACACATGAAATACTTTTGCAGATGCTTCGCATCATTGGCACTGGCGAGAGCGCGGTCTGTCAAAATACAGTGGCCAATCTGTTCCCGGAGAAAGACTGTAGGATTCGCGGATTCAGTGAATGCTTCAAGAAAATCCCGATCGCCATCCCCAAAATCAAGTTCTCGGCACTCTCTGGATTCACATACACTGTCGAAGAGCTCCGCTTCAACGGCACCACCATGGACCAACTCGGGAAATCAGTTGGTGAATTCTGCCGACAGCAGTACGAGACGGTGAAAACTGAAGTCTATGGAGGAAAAGACAAGTACGCTGCTTTCGGATGTTTCAAAGCCGCTTTCATCTACAATTTACTCCAAAATTACGGTGTGAACGACGAGAACTTCGAGAGCGTCAGCTTCTTGAGAGAAGCAAAAGGATACAATTTGGGATGGTCGCTCGGTTACATGATCAACGCCACAAACGCTATTCCTGAGGCCGAACCCGAGCCGGCTATGATTCCTACTCCGATATTCACAATCTTCGTGATCATTCTGGCGTCGGCGTTGGGTACTGGGGTCTTCGCGTATTTGATCAATCGACGGCGAATGCAGCGGCTAGCACAAGCCAGTGCGGAAAAAGAGGAGAAGGAGGAGCTGACTCTGAAAGAAACTGCCGCCTAGATCGGGTGTTCAACTTATCCGGGTGTATTTATTATTATATTATCGAAATTGGGAAATCGACGATGGAAGAACCTTCATCCAGCCCATTGTTACTATACGTCATGAGAGAAACTGAGCGTCGCATAAAAGGCTGTAATTGGAATGCTCGAGCATCGGATGCGAAATCATTTAGGTTTTGAACCCTCCCGAGCAGATTGACAGAGAGGGTGCGGCTTGTGAGATTTGTGTATATGTGTATAAGAAACATGAACCCCCAGAATAAAGAGGAACGAATCGTAAATATAAACATAGTCCCATCTGGCACTGCTTTAGTATCTTATCCACAGGATTCTGAAAATAGAATTTCAAGACATCGAAAGGCACTGTTCGAAAACACAGTCGACTCGACTTTATCTCATTCATATATAAGCTTTCAATTTGTTAGACTTTCTTATGTTTTCAATTCAATCTTTTCCCGCTCGCACAAACTGCAGGTCTAATCGCGTGAATTCGGGACTCCAACAAATCAATTCAGCAATGAGAGTACGCGCGGCTTGGAGAAGATTTCCCGCTGGTGTCCGAGCTGGTGTCTGAATGCATGTCGTTGTGCGAAGCCACCTGTTTCGCGTACCCGACGAAAGTCGAATTCTCACCGAAATATCTGTAAACTTTGAGCGCGATCACCACAACCACGGTAATTGGCAAGACTAGAATGGAGAAGATCACGGCTAGGGCCTGGACGGCGTTCGTCGAAATCAGGGGATGAAGTTCCCGATGCCTCCGCTCAGCGGCAGAAGCTTCGATCATCGTTTTCAGATACTTTTTCGGCATTTTGAGCGAGCCCGCATGAGAGACAAGGTTCTCACATTTGGAGCAGTCGGTTACGAGCTTCACTTTCTGTTTCTTCTTCGGCGATTTCTTCTTTTGGGTCGTACACTGTCGGCACAGAAGGAGATTCCGTTCGTGGAGAAAATGCACCGCATCTTTATAGCCTTGGTGACAGAGCTCGATTAACGTGTCGGGTGGCGGCGCGAAAACGGTCTTACACATCCTCATCATCGACTCGGACATCGTGGTGACATCGGGGAGCATTTCCCATCGAGGTCGTACCAGAGTGTCTCGATCAGCGAACGGGGAGACTGTCACCGTGAACTCGTCCAGCACCGGTATGTTGGAAGTGATCCCGCCGTCGATGTAGTGCACACCTTTTATCGTCGGAGCCACGATCCCGAGGAAGTAGGGGATGAAGCACGACGCCATGAAAACATCGATGAGTTCCTCGCGCGAGTCGAACTTGGATATCAATTCGTTCTTTAAGGTAGAAGCGCGGGTCACAGAAACGAACAAACGCCCTGTAGCGCGCAAATGAGCGTCCGCGGGAAGGTACTTCTCAAGTCCGTCTCGCATTATATCGAAAATGTTGAAACGCGGATGCAAAGGACCTAGACTCAAGCTGCGACAGTGAACTGTCATGCGAGTGATAGTTTCGATAGCACCCTCAACAGGTAGATCGCACACGAGACAGCTGGCCGCGAGGGCCCCTGAAGAGGCTCCACAGACTTTCCGAGTGGTGATTTCAGGTGCGAAGTCCTTGAAGGCTTGCAGGACTCCCACATGGTAGATACCGAGGAAGCCTCCTCCTGAGAAACTCAGATGAGCCTCATCGCGGAAACGTTGATCCGAGCTCACCGAGGTTTCCGATTCCGTCGCTGAAGACATCTCGCTGGATAGATGTGCGGGAAATTCACAAAAGATTATGTTTAGACTCAACGGTCACGGAGACATCCTCAAGTTTGTAGATAAATTCGCCGACGCAGCGTTGCGGTAGATCGACCTTAAGTTTCCTCTCTCCGTGATGACCTCCCTCGGGAGCTACTCTTGTGAACGAATAAATTATTGGCTCAATCAAGGCTCGGCTTCTCTCGCCGCGACCAGCACTAGTCCACCAGGAGTGTTCTAATCATTCAACTCCATCAACCACGAACAACGGTTGCCCTCTGCGAATCAAACAAGTCTTGGACTCGACAATGCATTTGCAATCACACAGCAGCACACTCACTCACGCACTCTCACGGGCAACAGATGACCGGAGCCACACAGCGAAAAGGAGCCTGGCGCTTTCCACCGCGCCAACACACGGCGACCTATCCCTGAACGGTTCGTTGGCGTGAACGTTCGCGATCGCGAGGAATCTCTTGAGCCGTTTCCGGGATTCACAGAATTACACCGATTACAAAACGGCCGAATGTAGAGGGAAAGTTGACTCGAAGCCTAAATCATCGGTCGATGAATCTATGAAGAACCGAGCACATGCTGCCTCCAGCCACACGGTCTCAACCAAGAACAGTAATGTTGTTATTGTGGGCAGGGGAAAGCGGAACGGGTAAGAGCGCTATTGAAGAGTCTTCCAACGCTCTACCAGCGGGCGTCTGCATCGAACGAGACGAGCCAGTTTCCTACCGAAGGGACATCGCGACTTTTAAAGAAAACCCAATGCTCACTGATCCCTTCACCGGATTTTTGGTACAACCTCAGAACTCATATCGATACAGGCGAGGGAGCAGATTCTTTTTGTTGAAATCTCAGAGACACTCTCCATACGGATAATCGCGGCGAGGAGCATCTGATGCCGATTTGAGATACCATTGCGCATCAGATGACCTCTTCGGGCAGTCGTGTGTGCCGAGCCATGGGTGTTCCACTCGTAAGTTGTTATCAGATCAGTGTTCGGTTGCTGAGATCCAAGGACTAATTGAGGACTAAATCATTTTCATCAATGAGCGCATGTCTCATGAGCTTCCATCGAGCGAAAAGAGATCAAGCCTTGGAATGGATCACAATTGACCACATTGACAGCGAAACAGCATCGTCGGCAGTGGACTTTGAAATCGCTTCCGTGGCGTTTCCAAGCTTTCAGCTCGCCCCACCTTATTGACTCACAGAACCTGTTTGCCCAAAATGCATTACTGCCGATCTCGACTATAGCAATCACTATCGTTGGAGGACGCAATGATCCATCCATCGGACATACTTGTACCGGGAACATCTGTTCGGAGATTCTTGAGTATCGAGTTGATGAAGATATTTGGTCAGTTGCGATGAGCAGAGGACCTCATGTAGAAATTTCGATTGCCTTGCGGCTTGAGGAGTGACAAAGCCATTGCGCTCTTTTCGGAGCGCAAAATTTAAGTCGGATGTTCCTGCTGAGTCTCATCAAAACTAACCTCAAACCATCGAAACATGTATCCATTCCGTGAGGCTTCCATGGGGTTTGCACATCTGTGAAAATTCATAACATCAGATGGATCCCTGCTCGAGACAGTCGCCCGATTCGTTTCCTGTTTCATTTTTTTCGCTGCACTCTGATCGAACCAATGATTCCTGTCACTCGGATGAACTTTTCCAGACAGGTGGTGTTGCTCATTAGGGTGACACGTATCGAGGAAACACAACAATCGGTTCTAGTCTAACGGATCGCACCGAAGATTTGATCGAACCTTATAGGGGCGCGAAATGCTACCCAGGAAATGAGCGGTCCTGTCTCCAGAAAGTGAACTGTATCAGGATGCCAATCTCTTCCCAAAATCCAAGTTTTTCTACAATTTGAAGATGAGGGAAAAAAACGAGTTCCAGTGTTTTTGAGTCGAGAACACTTTTACAATTCGTTTTTGTCAACTCGGGTACTGCTTCGCCTCTCGACATTCGACGATGAACTTGAGCTGATTTATTGTACAGGATTAGACAGTTAATACGAACTCACTCCAATCGATGCGCGTGATGACGTGTTCAATTTTGGTTTCGACTCATTTGACGAAATCGTTGTCTAATATTCATCTGGCAGATAGCGATTTCCAAACCGGAAGTGGACGAAAATAGCAGAATTGGCTCGCGAAACATATGGAAATGCATGGAATGAGCAGGACTGCCCATTGAGAGAAATCGGAGACTCCTCTCGTGAACTTTCTTGAAGCAGAAACTCGACTAACTTGGAGGGCGCGCCTCGGAATTCGAAGATATCGAAATTCAGGAATAGGGAAACTGTGGAAAATTCCAAATGAGTGAATCCTCTCGTGGTCTGCAGACGGTAACTGAGTGGGTATTCGTTTCATTGATAGAGAGTCACCTTATTCACTAGTCCGAAATCAGCTGCTGTTTTGATAGACTACGATCAGTCAGTCTGTTCGGCACGGTCGATCTCGAGCTATTCCATAAGTTTCAAATCAGAACGATGCGTCGGGTCATCCATCCATGAGAGTGGATTAGGCGTCGATCGAGGAAACCAACTAGCTCGCGAGTCGGCGGAACATCCGGTCAGCCCAGTCCCCGAACGCATCGCTCCTGAGTTTCGCGAGCATTTCACCGAACAGTCATTCCAATTCAAGCAAGGTAGCGTGGGAGGAAATGAGCTGAAATATATACAAATTATTCAAGTTCTCCACAACGAAATATTGACTCAGAATGTACGAGCCGCGACCGATATATGTACAAGAGCAATCCGCCGTAGCTCTTCATTCTGAATCACAAGGCGGCCTAATTTTATGAACATGCGCATGTTTTTATTCTACTTCACACTAGAAAACTTTGGACACGCCCTCTCATTGACAGTAGGAACGCTGACCGTCATTGAACAGCGTCTAAATGATCCCTCGACAGATATGGTATACTTGTAGCACGCGCTCAAAGCTCTCCATAGCCCCTGATATCGAAGTCGGGGTCAGAACCTTCCACAGAAATCGCTGTCGGGTCCAAACCGCTTTACTTCCGACGAGACTTATCGTCTCTTTTTTGATCCGACAACGGGTGGTATCGTACCCCTTCGAGTTGCCATGTATCAGAATGTTCCGCAAGAATCGAATTGGAGGGACGATCATCACTCCTTGGTGCTTCCATTCGAACATCCCGAGAAATCGATCATCAAGCCCGCGGGTTTCTGGTCCTCATACACCGCTTCTTCTCGGGAGGAAACCTAAGGAAGAATCAAGGAGCTGCTGGTGCTTTGTTTTGTCAAGGAGCACTCCTATATTGTGCCGCGATCTCCTCCACGGAAATGAAGTACATTTTCCAAATATAAGCTTCGCGGGCAGATGGGATGAGTGGACGATTTCATTGGACCCCAAAGATTTCATACCTACCAAAATACCGTCAACAATTAAATTGCCCGGAGTTCCAATAAACGGGAATCATGACGGTGTAGGGAGCTCTGCGCCCACTTATTACGATTCCATTTGGGATCTCAATCTAGTAAATATTCTTACGATCGGGTCCCTACGGTGATAAATGGGGAAATCTCGGACGCCACGACTCGAACATCACGGACCAATTTCTATGGAAATTTGCTCGAGGATCGAGTTCGAAGCGGGTCACAACAGGACCCAATCCAAGCGTGGTGGCGCGGTGGAAGTCTATTCCTACAGAGAACTCAGAGTGACAATGAATCTGATCCTAACTGTGTTCACTTCCGTAGCTGTCGGGGTTTGTTTTTGTGTGAACAATGCGAACTTCCACAATTTCCAACCTGAAGACATCGAAGAGCTTGAGAAAATATCGGATGACTTCAATAAGCGAGCCAAAATCGCTGTGGAACACGGCGCCAATATCACCCGGGATACACACCCGAAGCGATTGCTGGACGAAGTGCAGAAGAGCATCCACGCATCCGGAGATCTCGAGCTCTGGCTTGAGAAGTTCCTGAATGATGACGATCATCGAATTTCGCAGGAAGCGATGGAAGAGCTCATCGACATCAACACCCTCAACGAAAAAATCGTCTTCGGCAAACTTTTAAAACTGAGTGATCTGTTCCGTGCAACAGAAACTCCACCGTATAGAAAAGTTCTCGATTTTGTAGAAGTCGTGGAGAGAGCTTCGAAGAACGTTCACCTGATCATGGCTGTTCTGTTCATGAATTTTGATGAGCTGAAACCGTTATTGGTTCCTCTGAGCAAGTCGAACGTCATTGCTTCGATGCCCCTTCAGGATCATCAATACCAGAATTTCGCGAAATGTGTGAGGAGATCGCGGAAAACTCGAAAAATTGGAGCGTGTTTCGACCGATGAATAAACGATTCTCATTCAGAGACTTGGTCCGTCGTATGTTTTCTTCTCGTAATTTAGTTTTGATTTTCTTCATTTATTTCAATGTTCGACTGCCGCAAATCGAAACATTGCTTGAATCCAGACCCTGGGCTCCGGAATTCTTGTTCGTGATTTTGCTTTTTCTCTCACTTGTTCCTTCGATTTGACTTTTTGGAACGAATTTTGCTTTTCTTTTTTTTTCGGAAGCGACTTCCCACTGGAAAGAGTATTCCAACTTAATTCAAACTAAATTTATTTTCGTCTACTATTTGTAGAGAACATCAACCTCACAGCGTTGTCAGAGTTGATTCTCAAACACGAAAATTGAATAAATACACATTATAATTATCGATCTAACTCGAGTCCTAAAGTTATGTTATCGTGGTCGTCGTCTCCACACTTGGGTAAGACTCATCCGAAACAGTTCAACAAAGGACCAGAGACGAAAGACAGGCTTGAGCACGATGATAATCATCACGCAGCCGATAAGAGTCCCAACAACCTTTCGAGGGGTTCTCCTTTCTCATTCCTCGCGTCAAACCAACTCGTTGTCGGGCTCTGGTCTAACAGCTTTTAAGTACATAGATATGGAAGACACCCGGGGGTCTCCCTGGATTCAATTGTCTCTGTCGTGGCTCGCAACGAACTCGGCGAGTACGGAGTACAGCTCCTCTACCATTGGAGAGATTCACGTCGCGAGGATATTCGTTGATTTCGTAAAAGATTCTTCATCCCATATAATCGCTACTATCAATCATCTTCGTCACATGATCGTCGCCGTTTATATCCGTCTTAGCTCGACGCGCAAACTTAGTAGCTGTGATGTTCGCTGAATTTGTTGATGTCACCGCTGATTCTCTTTATCAACATTAACAAAGTTGTCGATACTGTAACTGCTGTCATCTTTCTATCTAGAATATTAGGAACAAAGTAGCCAGCTACGGCAAACAATTTTCTCCGAATTCATCCAGGAACCGTCTAAGTTATTCCGTCACGTCATCATCCATTGTCACCTAGCTGTATGGACTGCGGTCAAGCCCCAAGATTCTCAGGATCCGACCGCATATAATCAAACTCAACGTTGTGTTGGATCCTAATTTCGCTTTTTCGTTCGATCGGTATTTTCTCATCTCATTCGTATCCCTCTATTGCCATTTTGTATTGGTGTTCTCAGAGTTTTTCGTGATGAGAGAGAGAGAGAGAGACAGACAGAAAGAGTATGTTTGATCTCTGCTGGCCAGCTCGCTCGCCTGCAGGAGAGCGGCCTTGCAACAACGTGGTTTGCATTCAGTTCTCTACACTGTTTCTACACCGAAGTCTCCAAAAGCACCACGGAGGGCCTTCAAAACAACAAGTGGCCTTGAAAGACAAAGCAATACAGGTGGTGAGATTGCGCCTCGTACTGAGATTGTGTGAAGATACGGAATTTGGTGGTTGCGCTTCGCTTTTACACTATCTACTCTTCCCATGTTCTGAATGCATTCAAACCTCGATCTATCGACCAATGAGTCCTGGAACAGAAATTATTATATACCCATACAAGGCGACTTGCCTCCCCTCTCGATGTTCCTAACGGCGACAGCCGCGATCAGAGCGGCTCCCCGTCCGCTGCCGTCTTCCGAGAGCATTAGGTCGAATTTGTAATCGGGGTTGGTGAGTTCTGCGATTTTAGCTTCCATCAGCTGGTGGAATTTCGGGTGGTAACGGTAGACGGATCCGTCGACGCCAACTGTGGTGTGCGGACGTTTCATCTTGTTCAGTACGGTGGCGATAGCAGCCGACACTAGATGGGCAGCTCGTGAAGACACTCTTGAAACGACCAACTTGAGGCACTGGCAGTCATCGTCACTGCCAACTTGGTCGAGCTTAGCGAGAACTTTTCTAGTCTCTTCGAAGCAACCCTTGGGGTCGCTCTCGATCTCTGAGATGTATTTCGTCTTGAAGAGGTACGGCGTCTTCATTTTCTGTGAGAGTCTTCCGTTGAACAAGAGGTTCTCACCGGCAAGACGAACTATGACCTTTCTAGCGAGTTCTCCCATGTACATGCCACTGATCATCTTCTCGAATTTCTGCTTGGATGGATTAAGGGACTCCTCGTCGACTTCCTGGTCGTATACCGTCCTGATGAAATCGATGCAACCGTTGTCTCCGAACGCTCCCCATTCGGTGTTGATGATTACCTGACGTGGTTCCTGATCGTCGCCGTCCCACAGTTCGCAGTTCTCAATCTTCTCCATGTAACAGGCATTCGTACCGGTCCCGACGATGACGCCGAGACGGCACTCCTTGTTTCTGTGAGCGCACGACATCAGCGTTCCTGTCGTGTCGTTCACGACGGCCATCACGTCGATTTGGACATCTCCACGTCGGGCAATAGCTTCCCTGAGGAGGGACACAACGTCCTCGCCTTCGACTCCTTTGCACTTGAAACCTTTCGTCCACTGAACTAAACGAGCTCTCGTCAAGCCTTCTTGTCGGCAAGGAAACGAGAACGTGAAGCCTAGCGGAAGTCGTTGTCCGTAGATTCCTCGCTCTGAAAAAGGATGCATCTCGGCATTAGCAGGAGTTTCGGCCGAATCGAAGAGAGAAAGTTGAGCGATCGTATCAACATACCCATCGTGAAAGTGGCCAGACATTCGGCGATGTGATCGAAAAGCATGGTTCCAGTTCCTAGCATAATTTCTTGAGGAACAGCGTAGATAGCGGTGTCCATTTTGACTTTGTCTCCATCGATCTCGATCAGAAGAACTCTAAAGTTGGTTCCTCCAAGATCTAGGGCAAGGAATTTTCCTCGTTCTGCAAGCAAACGTAATTGTGAGTTGAAACGCGGAGGCTCTATCGTCATAAGTGCTTCGTCTATCGACGCGCCCGTGACCTTGGATGAAGTATTTGGTACAGTTCAAATTAGCTATCCGGCCGATGCCCGGAAACTGGGACACATTCCAAATATTTCTTGGCGTTTGTTGTATCAGCGGATGACCGCTGATTTTCGGACCTCGTGTTGACAAAACAACTCCAAAGTGGTTTCCGAACAAGCCTGGAATTCTAGTCGGCCCGAAAACCCCGCTGCCAGAATTTTTCCGCAACCCGGAGAAACCGAAGTACCTAATGCTCGGAGAATCTTGAGCTCAGAATCAGATCCGTCGAAAGATCCATCGCAAACGAACTCGAGATAATTCTCTGTAGACACAGTTCAAAACCGGGAAACGAAGCGGAATATAAACTACGATGGCGTTGAAACAGCTCAAGCAAGTACAACTTTGGGAAGCCGGAAAAACTACTCTCTTCCAACAGAACAGATAAAGGCAAAGCTAATAATGGAAGCTTGTTTTTTTACAACTAGCCAGAAGAATCTGAGGAGACATGCTGCTTACCACTTCCGTCGGGCACATCTCGCACATATGTGATATATTGTTTGATGTCAGCGGTTGGATTGGAGGATTTCTTGAGGCCGTTGTTCAGCTCGACCAGTAGGACTGCCATGACCTTCTCCAAAGCATCATTGGAGATTTCCAAGTCACGAGTGAAGGCTTCAACCTGGTGAGAAAAAAAACTTTGGTGAAAACTCGAAGCAGCATCAACACACCTGGGATCGATGATACGAAAATTGATTCACGGCACATCACCACCGAACCACCATTTCGTCACATTTGATTTCACATCAATCTACCCTGAGTATGTCTTCGAATCGTTTCACGGGATCTAGCGGAACGCTGCAGAACTTTCCAGCCACGATCGAAGCAATCTTATAGAGAATTCTCATGTTGAGCTCGCGGCCCCTCTCGCCAGAGTAGCTCAAGACGCTTTGCTGAAAAGCTGTTCCGAAGATTGGAGCGTTCGACTCGTTCCGCACTTGCTACTCTGGACAAAGAAGTACTTCGCGTTCAACCCTTCTCTCTATATATACGATTGAGTGACACCCAGCGGCAACGACCGAACCACCGCCAAGGTCGGGAGAGGGGGTTCCAGTCGAAATTGATTTTCAGTCCAGAGAGCAGGCTACATCGTTTCGTGATGAGATATCATCACGGATCGGAAAAACCTCCCAAGATCATCTTTTCATGGAACCACTTTCCCTCGACAGAACGCAAGATGATCGCGATTCCATTGGAATTTCCTCTGCAGTCCATCAGTTGACGTCGAATTCTTCGGCCCGAACCCGACGTCGATCATTTTTGGCTTCATGGCAGTAGGGTCGAAAATGATTGTTACAATTCGGTTCAGATCGGAATGTCTGCTCTTTTGAATTCGGAACTCGGAGCCGCTGATGTTTGCTTCAGAAAAAAATGGTGGTTCGATTAAGGATGAGAATTTCCGGAACAAATACCCAGAATAACACCGGACCCGCGACCACCGAAGTGACATCTCCGAAATGATCGATGCGAGTCCCTAATTTTCTTCGACGTCAACAAACCGGCCGATCGGACAATCGGGAACTTGTTCGATCGTCAAAAGATCGCTATTGGATCGAGCAATATTGTTCTACAATACGCGATGAGTTTCTTGTTGCAACTGACAGAAAATATTAACGCATTCTCGTCTCTTGTTTGCGGAAATCGGAGTTGCATAAATGGCAACAGCCAAAAGACATTCTAAGAAGAATACATATCACATTTAATTGATCTCGTATCGATTGGGCTCCATTTCAAAATACGAGAACGTTTTGCAATTCTTTGCTTGAGTGTCAAACCCACGCCGTAATCCAGAATCATAACGGTTTGACGAGACTGACGTAATGTTACGGTTTCTGTTCTAAATGGTCCGTGTCCAGAGGGGAATGAAAACTCGAGTCGCGCTTCCCCCGAAACATCGTGATCGTATCCAGGATAAGTTGGGATCGTGCCAAATCATTGAGTTTCGTATGTCATTGTGACACAGATGAAGACTCCCTTGGGTCGATGACCTTCTCACGTACACCCTCCGCTTCTGCTGAGATCCGAAGTGAATTGGCGTGACGGCACGTATTCGATAAGCGAAGTACCATTCAGGGCTCAATTGCACCTGCACCGGAATACATTCACTCGCGTTTCGGAAGATCATTCCAGCAACAGGTGTTGGCTGACGAACTAAGGGTCTCGAGTTTCCATCGGCACGCGAACACCGTCTGACCATTCCGTGAATCCCGATACTATAAGCTATTAATGGGCTCAATAGCGACGGAAAGCCAGCCGGTTCATATCCGACCAAGTTCGGGATTGACCGCAAGATCTCTATATACGTCCAGACTGGATCGCAACTCGTTCTTATCGTCTCGGGTTCCACCACGACCCAATTGAAGATTCGACACTGCTCCGAGAGTCATCTGATAAGGCACACAAATTACGCATCGAGTTTTTTTTTCATGAGCAAACGTAACGGCCTGATGCGGAGCCCACTTGGGACATTCCTCCGCCATAATCACTTCAACGAAGAGTGCGATTCCGTTTTGGAATTTCCGGAATCTCGATTTTCGAAGAAAGCTGGGATTTCGCATTCGAATCGGGAAATCGACCTCAACTCGAATGGAAATGAAATTCGAATCGCTGCGACTTGTAGCGTAGTCGCCTTCCTCTCGGAAGAATAATGAATTCGAACTCTATCCGACTGAGGACCACTCGTCGCTCATCAGAGGCTCGAAGCTAAAAATATTTCGCTTCAAGACGGCGACTTGAGAGTAGTGCCTTCGTCCTGATAGACTCACTGGTCATCAATTCACGATTTTTTTCGAGAATTGAGGATCCATTGAGTTTCGGGTATCGTACCAAAGGGGTTGTGGGCAGCTAAGTATTTTGCGAACGAAAACCACGAAAATCACTTCGAGTGAAAAATCGTAGAGCATGGGACATTGTTTTGGTCCTCAAGGCTAGTCAAACATGGAGATCAGGGTAGTTCTAGGCTACGACAGTTCCCTCGCTCGGATCTATGTCAAATCTAGTGCTAGCGCTTCAATAAGGCTTTCCTACCTCAGCGAATTCAGGCGTCAGCAAGTTGCCATTGCAGATAGTCATTCTTCAGCTGTCTACAACAAATGAGACGAATCTGTTGTGGACGGATGATCTCTAGTCGAAAAGTTGCGGAGGCTCGAGTTCGACGCACGAACGCACGCACTGTTCTCAAAATGCACGCAACCCTTGCTGTGGCACAACACATAAAGCAGTGACGAGAAAGGGCGAGATGGCTTTCTCAGTTTCGATATGACATCACATCATAGCCATAGGCAAGAGTTCGTGTGGCGCGCATGTGAAACCGTCTCTCTATGTCATGCCAGCGCGCAGGAAGCTCGATGACTCGCAGTATTTCTTCTCTTGTCTCGAGATCGTTGTCGGAATCGACGGACTGTCGACACTTGAGGATTTCGCAAGCGATCGCCCAGTGACTTTTCTCACTGAAGAGCCACCACAAGAGCTGCCGAATATTGTCATCGGCTCTAAATAGCTCATCGAGACACCTCTCACGGCATTGAATCTCAAAACTGCTCCGATAGGGTCAGCAGGCGGTCAACTTCAGCTTCGGGCAAAGTCAACCTCGAATCCGTTGTCTATGAAGAGTTGAATCCGGGTCATAGTATAATTTCTTCTCATACTATCGAGTGAATTACTCAGCCATCAATGGAACTGGATCGAGGATGACGGCGGTTACGCAATGCGCAAGGATGCCGGTTTTACGATGATACTTTCAAGCGTGTCCGTATCTTCCAAGTAAAGTGCAGTTGGTGAAACGACACGCGTCCCCTTTCGATTGCTCGAATAACAACTCGCCGAAAGCCGGACCAACTGGCTGGCGACAAGTTGTTGCCAAAACTTTTTCTCCGCTAACGAGCAGGTTTCGGTTGGTTCGATATCGGTGTTTTCCGCTTCCAGAAATCTAATAGGTTCTTATGGCTGGCATAAACGGCGACGGCGACAGTGGCGACCACAACAAAGGCGTCTGTCCCGAGCAAATAGTGTTGTATTCGCGCGTAAGTTTGGAGAAAGGATCGCTGCTGTAAGTGGTGAATTTTTGTCCCGCCGACAACAGCAACCGAGCGCCGCAGCACTGAGCTGGAACCACCGCGAAAACGGCCTTTCAGAATCATGCGACCGCCAGACAAGATATCAAATATACTTGCTTGGCTCGAGCTTGTGAAGTGGTTATTTTTAGACGACTCCGCTTAACTTGTCGTCCGTTATCGAGAGAGGGGGAACATCGTTTTGAAAAATGAGCCAATTGTAAAACGGAACCTCTTTAACGAGACTGACAGCGGACAGCAACAATGGAACGTGGAGGAAAAAGTCATGGAATTCGGTCTTGCAGAGAAAATCTCGGTGCATGCAATTTTGGTCAATTACTTCCTCCACAGTGATGTAATGTTGCCGTCGCATTGGGCTTTCTGTTCAACCGGGGATTATTGAGTTCGATTGCTGACACTCTCGGTGTATTTTACGACACCTGTAAATACCCGGTTGAGCGAATGACGCATGTCATTTAAAGGTCCCCCTCACAAGAACTCGAAAGCCGAGACTCCCGTTGGAGGCTTCCGTCACGGTCAAGGCGACTGCTGAATTTACGGACGACGAGCAACGGAATCAATAAATCGATGCGACCATCCCGAATTGCTGATGAGTATGAGTTTGCACTAATACGATACGTTGAGAAACGAGCGGAGCAAACTTCAGAATAAGCAAACTGGATCATTTGAGATCCGCAATCAGTCGGCGTATTTTCTCTTTTTTCCCGCTGTTTCTCTATTTGTTTGGAGCGAGTAAAAATAAGTTTGTTTACAACTCTTCTTTGAATACGAATCAGTCCGTTTTGGCGGAAAGCCCGTGACCACGACCACAGAAATCTCGCCTAAACGAGAGTGTGGTGCCTCTTTTTCGTTTCCGAGACCGGGAAAAAGTATCCGAACGTGTCTCGTTGAACCCATTCGACGCGTTCGTCGCGTGATTCGCGTAATTCCTCTTTGCCGCATAAATTGTTCATATTTACGTCTACGATGGTGGTTCTGATCATAATGATTATGGACGCTGAGTTTGGCTGAACCGCGTCCATGGCGTCGCCGACGTCGAAATCGCACTCTGAGAAGCCATACTATCATCAATCGATCGTGCACTTCTCAATTACGTTTTAGAGATGCAGTAGGAGGTCCTCCAATGAGACCTGGGTTTCACTTTAGAGGAGACCGCGGGGAGGAATGCTCAATACCCTTCGCATCAACTAAGGCACGACCAGAACACAATGAAGATTATTCTCGAGTCAGGGAAACTAGCTTCAGTCATCTCTCCTACCGTTGACATGGTGGACTGTCTCCTGAGCAGTCGTGCCTGAATTTGATGCTGGACATCGGCGGCGGTGTTTTCGGCCCAGTCGAGGCCGACTCCAAGCTGAAATTGTTAGCGAGCAAAGGGTTAGTTAGAGTACACACCTGAGGGATTCGAGACGGCATTGTTAGATGACGAACGACCGAACTAGGAAGTCAATGTGTTGAAATATCCGAGGCTGGCTGCAGTCGAACCGTTCTGAACGATGGGAGCACTGTCTGAACTCAGAGTTACGAAGACAATGATTCGAGAGCGGTGAGGTTTCCGGAGTTATAGCTCCTCGAGAGCGTGAGCATCGAGGATCGATATGTGTAAAAGAGAGAGGCTCCCCCGTTTAGTTTGCGGGAGGTAGCTCACAGGTTCACTCCTTCGAAACTTTCTAGCAGACTTCTTAGGACCCGCGCACAACCCAGAAACCTGGTGAGACGAAACTTCCGGTACGAAGTTGCGGTTCCGCGAAACGAACCCAGAAACTCAATCGGCGGAGTGAAATCAAACGTTTTCGAAACCTTTGGCAAGTGAGAGGAGTACAGAAAACAAGACCAACAAACAGACGGCGCTCTCGTTCAGAGCAGCTCGGACTACGGCCACAATCGTTCGATGCCAAACGAAACTTGAACGATGACGGCGCGGTGGCGGTAGCGGCGGTGAGAGGAACGGAGACCTCTCCACAGAACTAGCATGAGCACTGAACCAGACGTCATTGGATCAGACACGCCATTTTTGCCGGCAACAGAAGCCGCCGGATTTGACTACTCCACTTCACGTCATAGCACGCGCGCAGTCGTAGCGATCCACGCGTGCGCAGGGGAAAGATTCCGGCCGGTCGTATTGAACACCGAAGACGCAAATCAAGTGGACGAGTGATGGACCGACAGAGGCATCGTCGAGAGAATAAGCCAGAGAATAGTCAGTCCGACGGAAGATCCGCCACTCGGTCAGCGAACGGCCCGCGGACCGGCTTCATGTGGACAAGAGAAAAATCACGTTCTGTATATTTTCGAGAGAAAAACCTTTTTCCTGCCCATATTGATCTAGATCATGCAATGTTTGCGTGCGACGGGATATCCGTGGTAGCGGACCACAATTTTTTTCGGCTCACGTCGTTGTCTGCAGCATAGAATTTTTTCCCCGGGAGACGATTCTC
Organism: Neoseiulus cucumeris; assembly: GCA_021527715.1. NCBI lineage: Eukaryota > Metazoa > Arthropoda > Arachnida > Mesostigmata > Phytoseiidae > Neoseiulus > Neoseiulus cucumeris. The sequence continues at coordinate 654,518 of JAJSRV010000063.1, read as the reverse complement.
TGATCCGATGAGGTGCAACTAGAGCGTATTCCTCATGATTTCCTCCGGAGTGAAACTATGTAAATTTCAGAGAAGAAGGATTCGGATAGGTAGTCTCCTCAATGTCATCTGGTCTAACGAGCCTTAAGACGATTATCTGAGACTGAATGGTCAGGATTTTTCCTTTGAGGTAATTTGCAAACATTGTTTTCTATTCTTCTGGAATGACGGAGGTGCTCATTAACTCTCGATTTGCTCCGAAATCCAAAACCATCCGAAGCGGTCCCGAAAATGACATATCATTTGTTCTATCCTTGTCCGAGATCGCTAGAAACAGTCGCGGGAATCGATTCCACATTCGAATGTATGAAATCCTTTCCAAAAAGCCGAAACGTGATCATCAAAGACGTCGGGGAGTATCGCTGTTTCCGCGAAAAAGTTTTGTTTTGATCACGTGATATGAACCAACTAGCCGAGCAAGAGTCTCCGCGACGGGAAAAGTCTCTGAGTGAATGTTGTTTCTTGAAATGTTCGTTCTCGAGATCTGATCCGAACGATCTATCCCGAGTCAATTAGAGGGCGAAGATGCACGAGCATTTTTTGAGAACTTCTTAGAACCTTTGTGCTCGGGGTACTCTCGTACGAAACAACGCGAACCCCACTGAGAATTGCACACACAAAGAGGGGTGATTGAAACGATCTGGTTACCGAAACGAGACTCTCGAGGATCCACTTCCGCTTCTGATCATCGTGGCTGAGAATGGCTAATCATGGGGTTCTTCGACATGATACCGAGTCGCGATCTTTCTCTCTGTTTTTTCCGCAAAACGAAATCCTTAGAAGGTTCTCAGACCGAACAAGCGAGCCGTAAATCACGATCGGTGGAAGACGACTTATCAATCTCATCTCCACGGGGATCACCGGAAGGAACGCCCTTATTGTATTTACCGATCTTGGTGGCACATGGAGGAAATCCTTCATCGTTGAGAGCTCTTGGACGCAACGTCAATACTCCCTTCTGTATCCTTTGTTGTTGGTTTTCTCTCTCCAAGTAGCCTGCGTGCACGGGGCTCGTCACTGGATGTTAGAGAGTCGGACCAGCGAGCATTATGCCTCGTTGCATATCGCTGATCCAGTAGCTTAGTGCGTCTCGGGGTGGCGCAGTTCGAGCTCAATGCCTGCACCTAATCAGATTTCGTCCTTGAGCGTGGTTTGAGTGTTTATGTTGTGAGCGTCATCGAAGCATCTGACAGCGTCTCGTTAATGAGACAAGTCTGATGGCTGATTTCCCGCGCTCAGTACCGACACGTGATTGCTCGTCATGACGGAAAACGCCGTAATTTCGAATGATTTTCTCACTTCCTAGTCACTGCTGAGTGGATCGCGATGATTCTCGAGTACTTCGGCGACCCCTTCCAATCGTTGATGGGAATCAATGGAGAAACTTCTGAGAAAATAAGACTTCGAGAACCGACGGGGGAACGTGCGAGTGCACGGCAATTGATCACTGATTCCCTCGGCAATAAGTTGCTTTTGCCTCCGCTATTGCGTCAGCCTCAGCCTTGCGGCCATCAGTTGCCCTGAAGGTGACCCTCGCCATGGAGGAGAGCTTTGCCCTTACTCTCGGAATTGCTTCAAAATCGCACGTGCTTCAGCTAGCTCCTACATATATGAGACATCCGTCCGTTGATCCAAAATAGCAGCTCGTGTAACCTTTTCTCGCTAATTTATATTCGAACCTTTGTTCACACAACAATTGAGCAAGTCATGATTTCTACAGCATGAGCACACGCGAGGGATCTCCCTTCTGGGAGTGGTGCCTGTTCGAACAGGGAACTGCCCTGGAAGCTGCCGACCCAGTGCATCGCGGAGCAAAGCTCGAGAGGCCTCGTCCTTCACGTAGGATTTTTCATGGAGAACCGTCTCCGAGGACTTAGCGAGTGCCGCAGCCTTTGACGTCGGGGCTTCCTCGGAGCACGAACGAAGCATTGACGGTGTCCCAACAGGTCGACCCGCGGTTTCTAGATAAGCGAAACGTTTCAGCGAGCAAGCTGAACACGATAACCGATGAAGCCTCAGTCGTGAGATATGCTTTCACACTCGTATCACATTTCCAACAGATACAGCCTAGGCTTCGTACAGTGCCTGTCGGGTTGTCCTGTGACACCTGATAAGCCGCTCTCCTCCCACGGTTTTCTCGACAGTGGCACGCCACAAGAACTAAGACCACCCATTCGCGGTTTTCTTGCACCCTCTCTCACAATCTCAGCTACAGAATTGAATTTTTCGAGTTAACAACGTAGGCTTCGCAGCGATATTGGCATATAGAGATGCACAAATATCTCGGTCGATTTTTTTTCGAACGTAAATGATTTCCATACAAACCGTTCCAAGAATAGAATTCGATGAACCAAGTCCCGAGTCCCGATTCAGGTAGAACTTGGTCGGCTCAGGAATGCGGCTCGAGAGACCGTTCCAGCTTGTGCAAAACCCCCACCGGATCCAATCATTTTCATTCTAAGGCCCTAGCGATGCTCAAAATCATATTGTTCTCGGTGATTGGTTTCACACCGCTATTGAAACATTGCGGTTCGAACAATGGTCTCTATGTAGATCTAGTCTCCCTGTTTCTATGCCGAGCCGGCCTTACTGACTCTTGATGAGCTTCTGGCGGCTGTTCTCTTTTCAGCTTCCGAGAAATGAGAGTCACACAGGTATATTACTCTCTTCTAGTTTACAAATTCTCCATATGATTAGGAAGCCTGATTCGACGGAGACTCGGATCGGTCTTTCGCGTTTGTGAAGAGATCTCCGCCAATGAAGGGAACCGAGCTTTTCCGCTGAGGAGTCCTGTTCCGATCAGAGCTTTCAAAAGATATACCGAACAGCAAGCGACTTCTGTCAGGTTCTCAGATTGTATCTCCCCTTGGTATTCATTCTCAATTGATGACAAGTCCTTCAATCAGAGGAATCATGGACTGTATTCGACACTCAGCGTGAAGCAGAGCTCCTCCTTCGTTGATTGCTCCCACATGTATCATCGACAGTCCTAATCATATTGATCCGATACGCCACCGAGCTAATATGCATCGTTCTCATTTTGGATGGTCTCATGGTGCGGACGTGAAGATCGGTCTCTATGCTCGTCGCATCTCTTTGATTCGCAAGGAGGCGCGTTGATGTTTGTCACGTCGTGAACAAAAGTGATCCCATCCAAACACGCTTCTCCCCGCGTACTTTATTTTGGTTTTATTTATGAACGTTTTGAATTCCTCTCTCATCAGATTACGAGCGGTGGCAGGTCAACAGATACGGTCTCCTTCGGGTCGTGAACGCCTTCCGAAAAGAAGAAAGAATTTTTGGCAACTCTCTGACGTATCATGCAGAACTAGACGAATATCACGCGATTACAATCGCGCGAGAGCAATAAGAATCGTATTCCACAATCCGAGCAATGTTTATCAACTGCATGTGTGTCCACTGTGAATCCTCGAAGGCCAAGCAGGGAAGCCTCTCTCTCTCTCTTTATCCGTCTCTTTCTTTGAATATCTCCTGGTGATCTTGTGTGTCTCCCTATTTTAAACTGAAACTCGAGTCACTGCTTCTTGGAACGCACTCGTCACAGCACGTGATCGTCAACGGAACGACTTTCCGCCGTTGACGTTCGTGGAACCGTCGACTGCAGGTTCTAATGTTGGCTGTCAGTTTTCCATTCCACTCTTCCTCACACATTAACCTTCAAAGTTCTCCTTTCCGACTCCGTGAGTCGAACGAGTTGAAATGTCATGAAACTACTTCCTCTAGATATAAACAAACGTCTTGTCATCGTTACTTTGCCGTCTCGTATTCTCTCAGCGAAGCACCATTCTAATTAGTTCGCTTTTAGTTTGCACGCACGCGAGCGGACACTTCGCCGTTCGCAACCGATCGATCTGAGCACGAACCTTTTTTTTGGTGTCGAGAACCATTTTGTTGAGTCCGGCTTGCAGATCATCCATGTCGACAGGGATTCCTTGAGGAAAACTCTCAACGATTTTGCTCTCCACTCCGATCGTGTGATGCACACGGTTCTGGCAGGGAAGGTCGTGGTCTCCTCCAGGAAGCGAAAGAGCGCCGTGTGGAAAGGGTTCTGAAGGCTTCAGTCGACGATTCTCAGCTTGAGGCGTCTCCGTACCACACTGATGACAATGGGAAGTCACGATTTTGGCAAAACTATCTCATTTCGAAACTCGATCAAGATAGCATCGGAATTCGTCTTGAGATTCATTTGTTGAAATCAATCTGCTCAGATTTCAATGTTCAATGCTGATCGCGATCGTCATTCCAATCATCCTAATAACCCAGAACGGATAACTGTATTACTGTCCTCGATCTGACAGAATCACACATTCGAATTCGATCGAAAATTCCAAGTGGTCCACATCTTTGTCCGCAACACGAGTTTCCGACCAGTGGATGAGAACACAATGGTGTGGAGTTTCGACATGGTGCTCCATGGGTCGCATCCCCTCACAATCGATCAGGTCCATTCGATTCTCAGGAAATCTGAATCCTCGACCGCAGGAGTTTGGGTGGAATCTTCGATTTGTTAGCAACCTCAACCAGCTATTCTGAGGCAATAGTCGAAAGTTCCGGACAAATGATCCGCGGATCCTTCCGTTGTATAAAGAATAGAATTCCGAGAAAATCTCTCTTTGGAGCTCGACACTGTGAATGTGTGACTGCGGCATGAAGACGTTTCAGATCCAAGAAAATGAGGCGAGCATGTGAAGTTCGATAGATGAGTAGTTTATTCCTAGAGCCCGAAATATGGGATATGACAATGAATGCTCCGGTACTCGGTGACATAGCTGCCTTTTGACTGTTCGTATAAAAACGTAGAAAAACCTGTATATCCATTCAATATATTAAACATCTTTGCGAGAAGCACCTGAATTCGTAGAGTTGAGTATAAATTGGACTGAGGGAGCCCGTCGAATGGACGCCTCTGTTCTTTGTCCCACACCAGGGATGACCAACTGGCTACCCGTGAGTCGCATGCGCCGTCCATGTATTGTGTATGGCGTGTCGCACCGAGTCGCACCGTGTCAGCATCGAGTTGGATGTCCCTATCCTACATGAAATGCTGCGTTTAGAAACGCTCTGTCATTGGGCTTGAATAACTCGGAAACCGGTTCTTACACCGAATTTTCGCGACGGCAGTGAATTTTGCCCTGAAAGCTAGCTGGCACTTCCAAGAGTTCGAAACTCAGTTCACTTCTCGGACCGAATATGAAACGCGAATCTACAGGACGGTGAATCCGAGAGCCCTGGCCTAGGCAGGATGCTCGGTGACCACCACGGGCGCGTTTCTGACAACACGTAGTCATATTTTTCGAATTCTCAAGCGAACTCTGGTGAAGAATTTCCGAAATCTGATGATCATTCTCCGACAATCGTTTAAGGATACAAGAATTCGAATTTGGGCTCCTGGAGATCCCTGACGATTTGATATTGAGACACAACGATGAGAAGGCAGTAGACATGGAAACCATCGATCGTCCACAGAAGGATAGCGGCCAGGACCGAGAAGAGCTGCAAGGGAGGATCCGGTCAGATTCCTGATTGAACCGGAGACCACACGGTGGGCAAAAACTGTTCCGCCGAAAGACACTTACGTTTCGATAGTATCTCACGATGAACCAGAGTCCTACACCGATCATGAGGAGAACCTCAATCGTCATTGCTAACATCCACGGGAAATACATACATCTGTGGGGGGATATTCAAGTTAGTATGTATCCTGTCGATATCGGTGCATATTTTTCATGGACCAAGATCACGAGGATCATCTCAGGCAAACGACATCTCACCTGTTATCTCTTTTGATTCCCTTGCAGAGCATGTAAGTAAAGGCGAGGAAGATGAGACAGAGGACGATAGTCAACGATGCGGCTCTCTCCGTGCCTTTCTGAGAGTATTCGAAGTAGGGGGAGAAGAACCACTCGGTTCGCCCACCTTGCATTGCGTAAATTGCGTAAAATATGAATAAAATGTGGATCACCTGGAATTCGGAAATTTTCGAATGACTCATCCGATTTGAAGCTCGCTTCCCTCGAAACGGAGGGGTCCTCCACGGATGGAGACGCACCAACACCAATACCAATGCATAAGAATTGAATCAAGTACACAAGCCCAACAAATACCGCAAGTTCTCCAATAGAAAGACAGCCCGTCTAGCTTTTTCGAAGGTCCTGAGCCTGTCCGAGTATTAATGACTGCTTGTCTGTGCCCATATTAATGTGCCCATATATACTTTAGATCTTCTTCTATTCGGTTTCTCTCGAATACGAAGCGTTTGACATGGGAATGTAAGAGGACGGGAAATCGAGGTCTCTCAGGTCAATTTATCTCCCACCCGTGGTTCTGCGAAGAGTGTTTTTTCCCGAATAGGAGTCTGTAGAACGGAGAATTGGAATCAGTCTCTCCCAAGCGTGATTCTTACGAGCGGCTTCGACTGTATCTCGCCAATTAACGCCATCGATAGGAAACTGCCCATCTATTGAGTGCCTGTCTATCGGAGGCCGACGGTTTGTGGAAATGCCTGTTTATATTTCCAAATCTTGCATACCTGCCTAAATATCAGATTCTGACAATTTATTTGGGAGTGCCCTCCTATCGGAGAGTTCACGGTATGTGGGTGGGTTTCAGATCACTACGTTTGTAACTTACAGACAGTTCATTGGATGGAAGCGAGACAGCGGGGTTGGGTCTGAGCCCAGCTTTTAATGTTCTCTGATCCCTCTTCCGCGCATTCGTTCGAAGCTAGCTTTTCAGAGAGACCGAAAGAAGTGGCTCTCAAACTTCCCTCTCGCGAGGCTTTTCCCATGGCAAGCTTCTACGGCTTGTACAACTCAAGATTCCATGGAAATTACTTCAGTGACCACCGGCCTTGAGCACGATTCCAAGGAACTCCTCCATAATTCTCATCAAAACTTCGGGAAAGGCGGCCCACTCACCATGGTGTAGACGGCAACGTAGAAGCTCCCAAATCGTACATTCGTGAAATGGTACATCATCAACGGATTCCAGCAACGGTCGAGGATAGGCATTTTGAGGTTGGATTTGTGCGTCCCAGGAACTGAATTGATCGAATGTTTCCCTTCCTTAGTGACCGTCGTATCCAAGTAACACTGTTGTTCCTCGAGACAAGAACACTACAGGAGAAATGCTTCCGCACGGCACTTTACCTACCACAATGATCTTGACAACTGACAACTGGAATTAGTTTCGGTTTGAGCAATGCATCAGTGCTGCGAATTTCTAGAGAGTTGTCAAAATCATGTGTGGAGGCAAACGCGAGCGGTAAGACCAGTTCTTTGGCATCTTGCTTTGTTGTGGGGCGAGTCGCCACCGTCGTCTGGGCAACGAGTTCTGTCAGCGCTTTGGTGAAGTCAGGTAACGCTGGTCCTCACATAAATCTCCAGAAGAATTTTCTCGAATCCAATGAGCACAGATCTGGCGTTTGCTATTTATTGATCAGGATCGGAGGATCTTCCCAACGATGACCCGTCCTCGCAGAACTTGATTTCTTCAGAAGCGCGTTCGAACTGCATGGAACACAGCTGACCGCAGGAGTGGAGCTCTCCTGAAGCTACTCGACTCGATCACACCACATTGAACTCTTTTAGTTCACGCAGTTAGATATCAGAGATATGTGGATGATATCGGGGATGTTGTGGGATCTCTCTTTTTGTTCGCTTTGGGAAGTTTTTGGACTAACGGTACAGCGCAGCGTCACCTGAGCGACGGAACCGTGGGCCACTTCTTTAAGCGCTGTGGGTTACGCGCCACGGGGTCACTGACCGAAATTCTTGCGCCCGAAATTCTGCTGAAATAGATGTCGATACAAACCAACGCAGCCGAAAAGCCTCGAAGGAGATGCATGAGATCACGATGATACGAATCCTGTAACAAGACATAACGGAGAAAGGTCACCAGAGGTTTTCACGTTCTCTTCTGAGGTCTCATCAGTGCGACTCGTACATGACTGGAGTTCGGAGAAAATTGACAAGTTCTCACCGATCTCTTGTTCCGATATTTTCCGAAAACAACGATGCCGATCTCGTGCATACATGCGATTGCAGCGGAGAGTGCTGACCTTTAGGAGAAAATGACTCCGATGTGACGGTGATAAATAAAATATATTCATTTATTTGTCGTTAAGTACTTGCCGAAGATATTGACAACAATATTTACACAATGAACAATATAGTTCCAGCAATTGTAAATTAAGAGACTGTCTGGTCAATTCTTGCATATTAATAAATTCGGCACTGCAGGCTCCCTGTCCGGCTATTCGAAGCCCCTTGATCGACGAGTTGACTTAGCGACCGGAGGCACTGGAATATCCCTCGAGTCCAGAAATGGGTGATACCGCTTGCGCACATCCTATGAGTTGACGATTGTGGATCGGATCGAAAGCTTCGGCTCAATCGAGCTCGTTTCTATTTGTACTCAGATTTCCAATGTTGCACACCGAAGGAGATGAGTCGATGAGGAATTATCCAAGATATCGAAGTTTGTGCTCACAATGTATCCGGCAACGCTCCAATTTCTCAAACATTTATGTACAGAGCTAATGTTTCTGATTGGCAGTATTTCATGATCCTATGATCGGAGTCTTCGGTTAATTTATTATACTACACTGTTGTAGAGCTCTTGAGTTCTGTTTTAAGGGTATAGAAACTCGAACTTCGGCTCTTGAAGGTTCTTCACGATCTGGTACTGAGAAATCACTATGAGGAGGCAATAAATATGGAATCCATCAATTGTCCAGAGCAGAATCGCGGCCAGGACAGAGAAGAGCTGAAATAACAATCCGAATGAGTTTGCAAGCTCAACATCGCCTCGAAATATAGATTTTCCGGAAGGAATTCACTAATCGTGATGGTTTGAATAGTCTTAGCTCACATTTCGATAGTATCGTACGATGTACCAAAGCCCCACGCCGATCATAAGAAGGATTTCGATCGTCATTGCCATCATCCACGGAAAATACATGCACCTGCCGGAGAATATGGGCGTAAACACATCGGAAGCGAAAATATGGGGGTTTTCTTTTGTAATTTTGAAATCGAAAGTGGAAACTCGTGGAGAAGACTCACCTATTGTCTCTGCGGATGCCTTTACATAGTAAGTAGGTGAATATGAGGAAAATCGTGCAAAGAACTATCGTGAGACTGGCGGCCGTGACAGTTCCTTTCTGAGAATACTCGAAATACGGAGAAAAGAACCATTCGGTTCTTCCACCTTGAATCGCGTAAATTGCATAGAATATGAACACGATGTGGATAACCTGCAATCGAATAAGAACTTGTTTTCGCGAAACTCTATTTCGAAAGCTAAACTTGAGTGCTCAGATATAAATACTCCATATGACGCCGCGCTCGCGCAAGAGCTCGCGTTTGAGTCCGACTTGGACAGTCGCACTCTCGATGAGATTTCCTCAAATCGACCGAGATTCACTTCGATCATGACTCGATATCATTCCGCCAGATGTCGGAACTCAACCAGAAACGAGCAGGCACGGCTACAAGCTCAACAAAACACGTACCATGGTGTAAACAGCGCAGTAGTAACTGCCGAATCTGACGTTGGTGAAGTGATACATCATCAACGGGTTCCAACACCGGTCTAAGATTGGCATTTTGCTGGAAGAGCTCGTGGCAGCGTACACCGTAGAACAGAGGCAACTCGGAACGACAGGGCACCGGCGGACGTCAGCGAATCCGACAAGTTCCTCTGCTGCTTGGTTTGTTGTGGGGCGAGTCAGCGCCGTCGTCCAGGCAACGATTTCTGTCGGTGGTTCGTTCGTTGACGCCGAGCGCCGTAAAGCAGTGGCGGTAGCAACGGCGACGACGACGTCGACGGAAGCTTGGCGTAGGGCCTCACGTTTTTTTTACGAGTACCGGACGGACGGGCGCTTCTGCTGCAGATCGAAACGTCAATTGGATCCGTAGCGTTTAGGCTTTGCACACTACTGGGCCGTTCCCGATGACTGCCATGCACAAGCACAACCTGGAAACCTGAATGACGACTTCGCAAATCGTCGCGACCTGCGTCGTGGGGAGTTCCCGCACTGCCGGCATCGAATACTTCTGTCCCATGAATTCTATTCGTTCGCCTCGAGAAGCTTGGACATCGGATAGAGTTTGCATCGAGGTTCAGGAACTTCTACTGCTCTTCTGTGGAACTATCATACTTTTTCGACAGGGTCCAAAAGCACTTTGCTGACTCTAAGCTTCCCCATCTTCAAAGATTTTCTCAGCTCATGGGTAATTTCTCTAAGCGTCAAGTTTGGGCCGATGCCTCGTTTGAGGAGGTGTTTCGATACCTACCAATTGCAAGGAATTCCTAGGTCAAATTGAAAACACTGTTTTATTGATTGCTTAAGAAACATTGCGTTTACTTGGTTTGAGATCCCAGACGTAGACTTAAATGCCGTGGGTCAGAACTCGTCCTTTCCAGTTTCGGGTTCTCAACTTCGATTCAAGTTTTCCATCTCCGTCATGTCGTTTACTCAATATTTTTTGGTTGCCGTTTAAAGTTTTCTCCAATATCCTTAGAGGTGTTTCCGCTAGCTTGTTCATGTTCTTCGTTTTTTCCTTTTCCGTATATATTAATAATCTCTCCATTTCCTTATCATATTGTTATTGTTGAAGTCAGAATCATTGTTGAATTGTTTAGGAGCTGTCAATGCTCGTCCTAGTAAATATCTTAGTCCTCGTCATTGTTTTTACCTTCATTACCCTTAGCATTTGATTAGCATTGACTTAGAGACTCTCGATATCCTTCTTCCTTATCATGATAATAGAGCGGAATAGAGCAAAATCTATCTGATGAGTCAGTTATCATCGGAGGAAAAGGATTATTCGGGGCGCCATGGCCGTCTGCACAGATTTCTTACAGACTGAGTGACCGAACCACCGATCGGCTGACTAGGTGATTCGGTATGATAAGATAGGGGCACGATGATATCGTGATCTCTCATTTTGATCGCATCCCGCGCGTTGAAGTCAGCTTGTTTCATTCAAAAGCTGCGTCGAACCCGTCGCGTCAACCCTGTGAACGTGCACACACGATTTTCACTTTTCGAAGTAAGCTACTCGCTTTCTTTGGAATCGTTTCCTTCTTGCTTTGATTCTCATATCTCTTGCTTTGAAGTTTGTTCCTGAGGCTCTTGGAGTTTTTTTTAGGCAATGAGGGGGATTGTTGCTGTTGCGGCTGCTGCTGCGGCGACTTCCGTTGCTGCTGCTGATGCCGTGCGCTAGCGAACGGAACTGAACAAACTTCGAATCTCCAAAAAGTCGTGAGGAAAGATACAGATTGAAAAGTCAAATGATCGATTGATTGAGTGAGTGACTGATACAAATAGACGAAAGTGAAAGTGATCGAGATTCAGAGAATTTGTCGGTTCTAACGTCGCTCACGTCTCACTGTACTCCGGCTCAAATACCTCTTCGTGAGCTTTTGTCTTGCTTTCCTGCAACAAAGATGCACTCGGTTAGTTTTCAATCAGGCAAATTGATGCTGCACGTAGGCTCTCGCAGAGGCGGTCGAATCCAGCTCTACAATACCCAGCTGCTTTCCGCTTGAACCAAACAAGAAATAATCCGCTTCGAGAAGGTGAGCGTAGACAACATGATTCGCGAATACTCTATATCTCAGATCCTGCCCTCGTTCCTCCAGCTTCTCAGAGGTCACGTTTTTCGGGTGCTTTCCAAATACTTGTTTGTCCTGGATCGGAGTACTGATTCTGAGTGTTCCGTTCCACGAATTCAGATCGCCCGCGTTCAGACGCTGTTATCAGAATGAGCACCAAGCTGACATCACGCTAATCGATTGTCATCAAGAAGAGCTTCCACTCATTGAGAAGCTGCAGACGAACTTGAGCTTTTCGGGATGATTTCGCGAACGTCACCGTCGCGAATTTTCAAGATCTCTCGCATGGCGAGGCTCCTGGCTTTCTAAATGAAAGGATTGTTGACCTGATGAGCTCTGACAAACGAGCTCCGCGTCGTAGAGACGTACGGAACGCGGTAGTTCTCAGGTGAAATACAGTGATGAGATGAGGTCTATTTTGTAACAGCAACCTTCATCTGCTGCACCGAGCGATTTCCCACCTCAATCACCCATACGGTGGCCGGAGTGAAGTAAGAAAAACAATCGATTGTAACAACTCGTCCGGAGTTTGAAAAGAAGCCTGCATCTCGTTTGGTAGTACAACAACGGTTGTGGCACCCTGAGCTCTGAGCGCCGGAGCTGCCGCCGCCATATCATTTAGGGAAGGCCTTCTCTCTGTTTAGCAGCGGCTGCCGCTACCACTGCGGCTCGTGGCCCCGCCTCCCTCGGATGGAACGAGGACGATGAAGAGAAGAAATACAAGAAGCCGAGAAACAACCCGCGCGCCTCCATTCGAATTGTCTGCCTGTCTATCTGTTTGTCGGTGGGTGGGTTGGTCGATGGGTAGCACTGGCTTCCCAGCTGTCTATCTCCTACCGACACGACTGGACAACTCGACTCACCAGAGTCGCGTTCCTTTGAGGACAACGGCTTTCTACAGCAGTAGAAGCCTGCAATCTCAACAGTTCCAGCTTGGATTTTTCCTCACGGCACCGCTGTAGGGCGCCCGCGAGGAATCCGAGTCAATTTCATCTGATCGAACGCATCGTCACTGCTGAGTCGGGGCCGAATTTCTCGACGGTGCAGCAGTTGTTGACACTGTAGTAATCTGAGGAAATCTCAAGTTGCCCGCTCCATGTTTTTGAGATATTGTGCAAACGAGAGTTACTGCTCAGAGGGTCGTTTTGACTTCAGAATGAGAGGATTCCTATCCTCATTCCTTGCTTCTCGATTGCATTCTTTCAGTTCAGAGCATCGCATGCTTCCAATGAGCTTTCCGGAGAATTATACCCTGTATTAGCTGAACCCTTGGCTAGCAAAATAACGCTAGAGCTCTTTTCGCACCGATGATCTCACTTTCAGATATTCAACAAAGCCCCAACGTGGACTTCCACCCGATGTGTTTGGTGGTTATCAATACTGTGATCGAGAGTATTTATACGTCCTATATTTATTCACTCGATTTGGCTCGGTGCAACATGACGCGACTGCGATTCCGAGGGAATGATCGCTCCAAATCACTGTCGTGAGGCGGCAACGAAAATACTCTCTTCATATAACCTCTCTCAGTTCGATCTAACACATCTCGTTTGAGATGACGTAAACTTTCATATGGGTCAGAAGAAAGTTACGAACCACAGGAGCGTCCCCAGTCACGTATATGGATATATTGCTATAAGTGGGTCGTTGCTTCAGAGATACGACTGGTAGAATATTCCGAGACTGTTGTCTACGATGGTTGCCGCCTCGGCAGTGTAATATATTTCGTCAATGTTTGCTCAAAGGACGTTCTAACACATAAAGCATGCGATGACTCTTCCTGGAGCGGTGGCGAGGAATTCACTCAGACGTTCTCCTCGAAATATTCGTACAGCGAATGGCGAAGGAGAGAATACTGAAGACTCACTCGGTGTTTCGAGTTATGAATGATCTTTAGGTCGATGTGATGCATTGTCGAATAGAAGCTCCTGAGAGTCGGTCATGTGATGAATTTGAAGAGAGCGAATAATTTACTCTTCGAAGTAGAAATTCATGGAAAAAGATCGATCGCGCGTCAAACTCTGCGTGTGGTAACCCACCTTCTCCGGTACATCTTCACCCGCAATTAAGTACTGGAAGTTCAGGAGATTATTCGCAACTGACGGAACAAGAGCATTGGGGCGATGGTATTGACATTTTTTGTCAAGATTTCTGAGAAGTGAAAACCGATGTATGAATGATTACCTGAGATTTTGAAATTTACGTCATCAACATACGTATAATCCACCGGCGCCTCGTGCTGATACAACTTTATTAACATCCACGGGATTGTGTCTCCACTGAAAGGTCATCCCGCATAACTCGCGCCAGCCCGACAGACGGAGCGACGGGATCAAAGTCATGAATGCCGCATGTTTGCGATGTACTTCGAAAGTAGGGTTCCTCAGTGAAACTGGTTTTCCGGACGTAATTGCTCGATAACGGAGTGAATTTCCAAATGAGCGCGAGGCCCCCACTCTGCAGAACCCGTTCTCTCAGAGGTCATGCGTGGGAGTCACCATTAGTGGCAGCCCTGGAGGCTTATCGAGATTGCCACAGTATCTCAGCCTTGAACGTGCAATTGCTCCAAAAAGGGTTGGAGACTGCGCCTTCGGCATACCCCAGTTCATGCCCAGCTGCGAGGTGATTCGGAAAGAGCATGTAGATTACAAGATTTGAGGAAACGAGTTTTGCACTGATGGGTCCGCAGAGCAAACGCCAGAGAAGACAGCGCGCTGTACTTGAACGTCTCTGGCGATGAATGTAGTTTCCAGCGAAGATTTGCGCTCGATGTTCTTTTCGATTTGGAAGATGCTCGCGGCGGGATTGAGCGGCGGTCACTTCTGGTTGTGGGGTAACCGCTCGATACTACTGGATCATAAGTATAAAGTCCAACGGAAATAGCTTGTGCGAAGACAAGCTCCTTGATTTTGAATGTGACTTCATCGGTCTCTCAAAGGGCTTTACCGATGCGGAATCAGAAGCTCCTTTTCGATCTTGTTCTCCTTCAAGTTCGTAATCCGCTTCTTTAAACAACAGGATGTCATCATTATGAACAGCCCCTATCTGTAGCAAAAGTCGGCAATCTCTCATCCGCGGATCTCGGAAGATTCACAGCAAGGTCTCTGCGGAACAGACGTTTGACAACGTCAATCGCTCGAGTATTCAGCGTCTCGAATCTTACTGATCTGACCGTTTGGAGGTCCTCGACAATTCCAAGCGGAAGCTAGATGGTTAGCGGACTGAAGACGTTTGCCGACCCTGAACTGTGCCATAAGTAGCAGAATCTTTGTCGCATATGGCTTCTCAATTGTCGTCGATCACGAGATGGCTACGGCGGTCTTGGGATAACAGCATGAGAATACATCCAAAGTTATTTTCCCTGCGTTCCCCCGCCTCGCCGAGAAACGATTCTCCAGCAAGTGGTGCGGATTAAGGAAATCAGAGATCAGCCGGTCTCGCCACCAGGCTGCTCGAAGGATCCACCCTAGATGGAATGGAGAGCATGGAGCTCAGACTCGCAGCAGCTACTGGACTCGTGATTGATCGTTACGCTTTGGCCGCATCAATTCTCTCATTCGAAACAACAATTATCTTAATATGCAAAGGTCCGCACGTGAAGCACGCTGGCCACCCGGCTAAATCGTCGATGGCCGACATTTCAGAGCCATTTCTCGAAGGAAACTTGAATTGCTGCAGCCGCTCCTGTCAAGCCTGAATCACCCCGGAAGCCGCAATATGCCCCCGAGGAAACCACGGTGGTCGTGTTGGGCCGAATCGAGCTAACCGCGCTGTGGGTCATCTGGTGGTGTGTTACATCACTGATCTGGTTCCGACCGCAGGCCCGACCGTGCCAATCCAGCAATTCCTCGAATGCAAACGAAAAAACAACCACTGCCAGCAGTATCTTCACCATGAACCACAACAACATCAGAAAGCAGCGAGATTTCCTCATTGGGGTGAATCGTCGTCGTCGTCGTAGATCGACCCCGGTTTCCGTTTTATTGCAGGCTTCGAAAGAAATCGAGGAATGCGTCTCGTAGGAGTTTCAAGACTTCTGAATTAGATAGTTCTTCCTGAAGCTCCTCGAACCAGGCTCTACCCAAACTCCAGGCTCTAGAGGTCGTATCGGAATTTCTTGAAACTTCAATCTCATGAAGTTTAATCCTTAAATTCATCCTCGAGCACCGCCGGTGATCCAGGCGAAGTTGGCGCGGGCTGTAGCCACGCGGCTTTTCTAGAGCGACATCGCAAAATTTCCATGATCTGCGTCGTCGGGTCTAGCGCGTGACAGCGATGTTGTCTCATTCGTTGCCACCGATCAGAGGAAGTCGGATATCGATGAGAATATGGTGTATATAATGTTGAGAACAAGATTGAGCTTCTGGGATCTCTTCGGGTTAGAAAAGCACCACTGGCACCGGTGGCGGCAGCGGCAGCGGCAGCGGCAGCAGCAGCAGTCGTACCGAGCAGCAGCGAGATCGGAACAGTGAGAGAAGACGCGAGTGAGAGCCTCAATAATTTACAACCTACGGCTGTTCGGCTTCTCCGTCGGACGGGAGATTTACGATGGCTATATGGGGGTTATATGGCCCGCAATGGCAACATTATGCGGACTCGTTCGCTGCCTCGCTCCTGGCTGCCAGGCTGCCTGCCTGCCTGCCTGCTTGGCTTGCTGGTTCGTACGCTCGCTCGCTAGCTGGCTGGCTGGCTCACTCGGTGTTTCGTTCAACGCCGCCGTTGCCTCACAGGCAGCTCACTACTCAACCCAACTTGCCAGCTCGCCTGGCTGCAGAATCCACCAGCGGCGGCAGCAGCTGAGGGCGAAGAAGACGCCGTCGCTGAGCCGCTAGCGAAGAAACGACTCCAGAGCTTTTCCTCAACCCCGTCTTTCGTCTTTTTTCCTTTCGGTTCTCCCTTTATTCCCTGGATTATTTCGCGAACGGAAAGACTCACTCAGTCGACGATGGCGCGGATGATAACTAAAAGCCATACGATTGTCATTCGCCTTTCTCTCGCCCTTGCTTTTCCTTTTCTATCGCTGCTTTAGCTCGGCTATGGCTCCCGTTTCCCTAGTGCAGATCCATGCAATATCCCTCGATCGGACGGCCTACCCACC
Source organism: Neoseiulus cucumeris (assembly GCA_021527715.1). Taxonomy (NCBI): domain Eukaryota; kingdom Metazoa; phylum Arthropoda; class Arachnida; order Mesostigmata; family Phytoseiidae; genus Neoseiulus; species Neoseiulus cucumeris. The sequence goes on along the minus strand of JAJSRV010000063.1, from coordinate 637,738 downwards.
GGCTGACGGCTCAGGGATTACTCTAAATGAAGAACAAAAAGAAGCAGCGGACTGTGAGAGTCCGTCCATAGAGAGGAGGGTTAAGCTTCGGCGTTCGGTTGTCGATACTGACGACAGGCTCATTAACTCTGCTCGATCGTCTCAACATTCGTAACCAGCTGTCTTCTTCCTGCAAGCCCTTTCTGCATGTGGCTGTTATTCATCAACCTGTAGGCCCACACAACGAGTGTTGTACAACCTTCTAGAGGGAAACGATCATCTGTTTCTAACGGCATCTCCCTCTATGGTCGATAAAAGTCCCGTTACGAGAGAATCACCACTTCACACGATCGTTCTACACCTTCCGCTCCTGTTGATCATTAATTCCTTCTGAATGGGAACCACGCACAACATCGCTCGTAGATTTTCAGGGTAATCCGCCACACAAGGGCTCGTTTGTCCGACAAGAAGCTAATGGTCGGAAGGACACCATCCAAATGGAACAACATTCCAGGGCATCTCGTTCCGAAGTTTTTCTCGGAAAAGGGAACGATTTCATCTCGGAATGTGGTGCGGATGAATTGAGGACATTGAAACGTCTTCCCCGATGTTTCCGTCACCGCCAGATTCGATCGCTACAGTTATTGGAATCTTTTGGGAACTTGAATGGCATGACGGGGGCTTGACTATGGATTGACAAACGTGTTGCTAATGTTATTAGATCGGGGGCAAAGGCTTTCGCGAGTGATCTGAGCTCGGAGTGTCGTCTTTCCCACGCCAGCCTCGGCTGCAGCTCGTTCGGTTTGCGAGGGGTGACAAACTCTATGGCCGCTTTGGGCCGCTTGGGGTAACGGTATCGCCCTCTACGGGGTGATCCTCGACCGCGGATCCATCTCATAAGTTAGCATTCACTCGAGTACCACCCTGCAAACACCGGTTCCACCCGCACGCCTTGAGCAAGCGAGCGAGCGAGCGAGCAAGCCAGTCAGCCGTCCAGCTACCTGTCTGAGGGAGGCTTACAGCACGTTGCAAACATGTGCTGTCTATGGCTTTGAAATCCGCACTCCACGCCATTGAAGTTCACCACGCCTGTTGGCAACAACAGCCCACTGTAAGTGCTCCATAAAGCTAAGATGCGAAGACTCTAGGCACAGACACGACGGGTGAGCCAACTCTGGTCTGGTGTCCTCTCGTTTGTTGTAGCACGGCTACGTCTTGTTGGTTGCCAGCCAGCTCTCTCGTGCGGATAAAGAATGTCTACAGAACTAGCCCGGAATCATCTCTGTGAATTTCCGAATTAAATGCTCAGCGAGCGATCCTCATGATTCCAAACTCGGCGGCCGCATCTCAACGTCAATCGTGTTTGTCAACGAAGTCAACTCACCTTTTTCCATTTCATGCGTCGATTTTGAAACCAAATCTTTATCTGACGTTCAGTGAGACATAGCGCGTGCGCAATTTCAATCCTCCTCCTTCGGGTCAAGTATCGGTTGAAGCGAAACTCTTTCTCCAGTTCCAGGGTCTGAAAACGCGTGTAGGTCTGACGGCCTCTTTTGCGCTCTGCTGAAAGAAAAAGTATTTCCACACGAGACGTCAACATGCTTCCTCGTTGGCTTCAAGCATGCAATACGGATATTGCTGTGAAGGCGATAAGGGAATCGTTCCCGACTTACCAAACTGACTTCTCATCCAAGGATACAATAGGCTGCAGTCTTTCGAAGATCCCTGATCGCTATTGCAGTCTTCGGGCTGGAAAGAGAAGTTCATATTCAGTGGTGTTGGACTTCAATCGATTTGATGAATCTCCCTGCATGGAAACTTCCGTCCTTGAGAAACATTGTAGCAAGATTCTGTATGGTTTTACGAAAAGTGTCTGTTTAACATTCTTTATGTGCGGCGAACACCGGGTCGGGTTCGACGAGTCCATTTCGGATGAGCCGCCCAGACGTCTCTAAACATTTAGCTCTGGCATGAACATAACAGAGATTTATAGGCTCGATTCTGTTACACCACGCCGCACAAGGCGTCGTCTCCCACATAACTCTTCCAGACTTGTTTATGGGACTGAAAATCTTTTTCCACTTGTAGTCGATGAGGAATGTAGGAGAAATACCTCTGAATGTGAAAACTTCAGACACAGTCAGAGATTAAGCTCTTGAAAAAATCCCTGATGTTGAATATGAATGTTGTGCGATTAAGGATCCAATCCACTCTTACCGGCTGCGGTGTGAACTCTCCGCCGGGTGGCGGTTGCTGAGGTGGATAACACTGTGGAACCATGCTTTCTGGTGTTCCAGTGGAATGCCTGGAATGAGAAAATGACTTGAAGTGAACAATTCCCGTCCGTATAATTTGGAATTGAATCTCCATACAGAATCCTGATCAACTTCGAAATCGGAGGTTTTGAAAGGCATCGGGTAAGTTTCGATGGCTTGTTGAGAGTCCACCACAAGGTCGCTGAATTCATGGAGATCAATCTTGTTTGTTCCCGTGAAACAAACCTCGAATAACAGATAGAGGTGGAGTAAATTGCGGGCACGAATGTCGATGTTTCCACGGCATACATCACTGGCAACGCGATAGATACTGCTGTAAAGTACACTCGCCTTCCGATATGCTCCGCAAAGTGTGCCTCCGTAACGCAAACTGACCTCAATACTTCGTTCGGTCTACCAGAGATTCGATCGATATAAGTCTTTGGCGTAAAGATAGTATTTGTACTGCGGATCATAGCGGGAAAATCGCTCATATGTAATAGAGTCCACGAAATTCTGTCGTGGGAATTCAACCGCGGCGAATGTTCTTGGCCAACGAGGACACAGTGGCTCCGAGGGTCAACATGTACATTTTCGTACTGAAGTTCGTTTCGGCAGCGAATATACGGAGGGATAACACAATCTTCCCGAGGAGCCTATTTTCTTCTGCGACGTGCCGGGTGGCCTCTTGATAACTCAGCCTTGATTGCTGAACTTGCGAAATCTACGGTTGGCTCAAATCTTCCATTCTGACTTGCATTTCTACAGTGACGGGTCACAGAGTTGGGACTTTCTTGAGGGAATTCTCCTCTAATCAGGTACGCCGATCCCTATCAATCGCATCAAACTTCGAGCGGTTGGATCAGAAAACCTATCAAAAATCGAACTATTCACGCGATCCAAGTTCTACGATTCTCCTCAAAACCGTGATCTTTCACTTTGAAGGCTTCCCAACTTTTGGGAACAGATCTCGCTTTTTGATGACAAGTGCCCGTTTGATGTACGGGGCCCCATGAGACAGCTCTGATCCGCAAGAGGTACGATTAAATCAAAGAGGTTCATTCCGAAGGTGAGCTTGCTCGAGTTCTTGCATATGACGATTCAGCTCTCGGCCAATATTCTCCAAGATGTGGAATTCTCCACGAAAGTTTTCAGACAAATTCACGGATCCTGATTGGATCGATTTTGCAGTGCACGAATGGTCATCCACAGCGCCAAAGGAATAATGCGTTCACCTCTCGGTGAAATCATTCTATTGGGCGAACATCTTGCCCTTCCTTCAGAATTCTTGAACTTTCCATTTCAGATCACGAAGAGAGGATTATCATGATCAAGAGATATGGGGACCGTGGGAGATCATTCGTTTCCAGCTGACCAAGAGGTAAGCGGGAGTTCATGTCGGCGATCGAGGTGGTGGGAGTTTGGACTCGAGTATCGCAGATCTGAGAACGGGTGCAACTCCTATTTTGTCTCTAACACCCATTTATCACTGATCTCAGAAACCTACTTCCGATGACTTGAAGACCAAATCACGATCTGTCATGAAATGCAAGGATCTATGAGGATCAGAATGAGCTCCGTGATTGCTGCTACACAAGTTAACAACAATACATATACTCAATACATCGCTCAGGAAGGAGATCAGGCTTCTGTGGCCAGAAGGGACCCAAACGGCCCTGGTTTTGAGTCGTCGGAATCGGAATCGAAGTCCCGCGTGGAAAAACGGGTGCCTGCTTGATCAGGAGATTGAAGTCCAGATGCCGTAGGGTACGTTGCCTAAAAAGCTGTCCCAGCGGCCTCCGTCTGGGTGCTTGCTACAGCTGGCTGAAGAGTCCTAAATCCATTTATCTCAGAATGGATTTCTCAGTTGAAGACATTGCACATGAAGCGCAGGAACATACGATCGAGTGTTCTGTTCGTCCAAAACCGCTGAATGAATCGTGATCATGGGAACCGGCGGCTGCGCTTGAACCAAGATAACAAAAGACAGCTGACAGGAGGTGGATTACAGGAGTTGGTGAACACAGAAAACGGAACCAGGGACTTCTGGTCAAGATGAAGAGACGGAACATGTGAGTGTCTCGTAGCCACTATGAGACTCTCCGGCACAGAATCTTGAGTGTGGAGATGGATGCGCCTCGAAAGCCGTCTGCGGACGGGCGAAAGGCAGAGGCTGTGCCATTATGGTCGGGAATGCGAATAGGAGGTCCGGTCCGCGAGGCTCCCCAGAAAGTTCAGGATGGTTGAATCCTGACCCGATGGACAACGTGGAACGATTGATCAACTGAATTCGTCGCTATCTTCCGGGAGGCCAAATTCCGCAGAGCCTCTATTGTTGAGCGCCTTTCACGAGGTCTCAGCTTGACATGGAATTTCCAGTTCCGTCAATGTCGTGTTCCACCTATGTTTCAATCAAGTTGTGAAAAATTGGTTGGAAGCAGCTGGCCTCAGAAGTAGATATGGAAACCACTCAATGGTGACATCACCACTGATGCCCCATCGGTCACATTTACCGAGCCCGAGGTGCGAGTCTGTATCTTACGTCAAATGGGTTCTGCATTTTGTTGCTCTATGGCGATGCATAGGCTACTGGAATACAGTTCCTTCCGAGATTCTTTCTTCGACGCTTACGTATAATGCTTCGATTGCACTACCAAGAACATACTGAAAGACATCCATTATTGTATAGTACGAAGATTAATTGAACGGTCGGTTTGATTGATTGGTCAATCGAGTCGATTCATATTCTCTCGACATCGATATCTCAACATGGTCCATGATGCGATTTGCTCACGAAGCAGCGAGTCGCGACCTATCGAGCTAAGAGGATGAAACTCAGGCTTATACAACCGACTCCCGATGGCAGTAGGCCATGCTCGTATATTTCGTGCTTAGTGGCCACTGTACAAGCGGTGAACCGTGTACAAAGTCCCATCGAATATCTCACGGAAACGACCTCATCTTGTCAGAAACTTGTATACTTTCGAGAGTGACCAAATCTCAAAGGCGACCGCGCTCAACAATTTGTCGCGCCAAGTGAATCGCAGCTGAGGGAAAAACGGGGACCTAGTGGCACACAGGATTGAGCGCCAAGACCCGAGCTCAATGAGTCGGTTGAATCTCGGAAACGTCTCGGAGACTATTCGGCGAGCATTATTCGCCGATATGCAACATACTAATGCACTCTATAGCGTGAAGCTATTCAGAGGCAGAGTCGGCCGAAACTCCAGAGTTCCGTCCGACTCATCATGAATGGAGGTGGTTCCCTAAGAACGGGCTCCGAGATCACCTTCCTTGGACTGTCGATTAGATGAGTGCTAAGACCGCCTTGGCATCTGAATCGCTGTTTGATTGTAAAAGTAGTCTTAGCAGCCGCGCGGTAATGAACGCCTCGTATACGCCTCTTGGGTGCCACTCCGGATCACAATCAGTCGCCCCAGGGGACGAATGCGTGGTTGCGTGATCGCCTTGAAACACAACTTCACAACTCGGCAAAATGATCTCTATCTATTCTCCTCGCGAAGGGGTTACAATGTATACTTGCGGCACTTGCGAAACAATAAAAGAGAACACAACACAGAAAATGTTTTCCAGACGAAGCAACACTCACTCACTGCGATGAAACCAGAATACTAAATCTCCGAGATACTTACCTCTCCCACTCATTAGGTGTAGTTGGGTAATACGGACTGCCGGGGCTTAATGAGCTGCAAGTGCGATCCTCATGCGGCACAGGTGGCACCGTAGAAACAGGGTAAGTTCCGGCGCTGGTTTGTGAGGTTTGTGGCGCAGCTAGCTCATTGCAACACAGATCTTCACTAGAATTAGACAAAGCGTCTTCGGTTTTCGGACAGGTGTCGAAGTATTGAGTCGGCTCACACGGAGCGCACGGCATTTGCGCCATGTAGGAATCATTGCGAGTATCTCCATAAGGAGTGGTTTGGGGTTCAAACTTCTGATAGTTCATGTAACAGCGGTAGTTCATGTCCTTTGGCGGCTCGAATCGCCGTGGCTGTTGCGTCTGGTAATAGTCGTAGTACGACGACATGGTGCGAAATTGCTTGTGTTGAACTTGATCGTTGACACGGTTCACTCTCTCCTTCACTGACCGAACGATTGACTGAACACACCAACCGCACACACGCACCCACACGACGTAGGTGAACTCGGAGGAATTCCACTGCCTAGTTTTGGGCGTACTCTCGGTGAAATGTATCGGAGAGACTGTCGGAGGACTACGCGCGAACGCAAAGCTAAGAAACGATGAGGTATGAAGACTCGATTCGATGAACGACGTATGACACGTGTGCTTCCAAAACTTCCAAAAGATGTTCGAATGAAGTTCACATGAAGGTTAAAGGGCGAGTGAGAGCGACATCGTTGAAGGTTGACGACAAAGTTTGAGAGGATGAGGAGTACAGAAGGAGAATTCGACCGGTGGCTTCCCACGAGTTCACCACAGTTTCGCCTGGAGACCTTGGAAAAAACTAAATTCGCGTCATGTTGACTAGAACATTAATCACCGAACTCTGCGGAGCACTCTGGAAGTATTCCAGTCAACTTGCAGTGGGAGCGGACAAACCGAAGCGCACGTCACATTTCAGCGTGGCATCCTGCTGTCGTCTTGATATATCCATTAAATAGATATATATTCCTATATAAGAGAAAGTAAGAAGATATCTCAGCAAGGAGATTTGCGAGCTGACGGTTGAGGGCGGCGCCTAGCCAAACCTCTCCTCCATGGGCGGGTCTAGGGGCCTAAGTGGGGTGTATATATGTGCGCTGAGGACGATATATATGTGTCTCGCAGACACCACCGGACGTATGTATGTTGTTCGAATGTGTATATATGTCGCTTGGTGGTTGTTGGTGCTAGCTTGCTCGGTTGCTTCCTTGCCCGGTTCGTCTGTCCATCCATCGGTCCGTCGGTCTGTTCGCCGACCTGCTAGCCAACCAGTCAGCCAGCCGACCGGCCGGTCGGCCCGCTGGCTCGCTGCCGGTGTATGTAAGTGTACACTATCAGTGTCTATATTATTTCTACGGATACCAGGAGCAGCCGCCACTGGTTGATGTGGCCGCACTGGCACCAGCAGCTGCTGCTGTCTTGCTGTGCAGAGTTGATTCTGCTCCGTGGTGCTGCTTCCGTTGGTTCTTCTTTCATTCGTTCTTCGTTCAGTGTGACGAAAGGCGAGCCGCCTCCGTTCCTGCTGCAACCGGAACTGGAAACAGAACAACTTCCACTTTTGCCTCCAGGGCAGCACTTCCACTGACAGATAATCGTCCTCACTGTCATATCGGAGGCATACCCTTCGGCGCCGATCTTGTTCAATGGCTTGCCACTGCTTCCCCTCCTCTACTTGACCATGGAATCTGAGCTCTCTGCTTCGATTAGCTGATTCATACTGATCTTTCTTCTGAATTTTCTGGCTGATAGACCGACTATCCAGTTTCCGACCTTACTCAAAATAGTTTCGATTAACTTTCCTTCATCTTGCTCCTCCTAATCACCCTATCATGAACACAAAGAACTCCATTGTCACGCTAGCTCATGCGATATTCATGATGAGCTGTCGTTAACGGCCTCACTCATTCGAGAAGAGAGTGCATTCTGGCTCAACATATTGTTTGCACGCAATATTTGATGTTGATATGCTTTCCCTGATCTACTTCCCCGGTTGATATATCACGTATAGAGAATGAATATGTCGAGCTCAGTTCAATTTAAAAGCGATGACTTAGAGGAATAAACCAATGCCGTCGATGCGAAGAGTGAATTAAACTGAATAGAAGTGAAAGTTGGTGCCATAACTACAAACGTCGAGTCCCCATAATACATTGTAATCCTACGACAGTTAACACTGAAATGGAAGGACGCACAATAAAAAGATTGTAAAATTCCGCCCCATAAAACTTTGAAGCTGGAATAGTCGGCAATATGTTTGCATGAGTGTTGAGGGCTTGAGCTGAATGAGTCTTGTTTATTGTCACCACAGTCAAAGCCATCATCATGAGCATTCTCGACCGAACAGCGGAACGTTCTCGCAGAATTCACTTAGGGTGGAATGAACTTTCGACAGGAACACAACGAAATAGATTGACTCCAACTCCAATCAGCCTAACGCGGCAATCCCTTCTTGGTTAGAGTGGTGCGTATGCACCTTAACGCGTCGGGTGATACTAGAGGACTTCCCGGCTCAAACTCTGCCACCGCAGGGCGGCCATTCGCACGGAGCTCGTAGAGCTGCGCCTCTCTCATATGAGGGCTCGAATAGCTTTGCATACGATTTATCCTGCGCGGGAATTGGTTTTCGGGAAGTTTACTTCTCGCGAAACTATGCCAAGTCCATTCACGGTCGCCTGAATGGTCTAGCACTGCTCAGTGATTCTCCGACATTGCACGCGGAATCGACTCTTTCGGCAGAAAAATCAATCCCAGGAACAAGGCGGACAATGAGTCTTTAGTTTCGAGGAATGAGAATTCAATCGCGAAGAATTCCCGATTTCGATTTGTCCCAGTCGAAGAAACTGGGTCTACGGCGCTTAATTTCCAAACACCTTGACAATGCATCGCTATCTCCGAGGTGGCGATTCCTCCGAGGGAAGCCATTTTGAGTCATCGTATCGGTGAATCAGAGGGGGCTAGCACGGTTTGTAAGTCATCTCCATCGACGCGATGGGCAAAAGGTAGGCGCGTGTTTTACCCCGCGTCCGTATCCGTCACCGCATGGCCGCTGTCTCGACCGGCAGCTTAGTACATTTTTGAGCAGATTCTCCAGGGAATCGGAGGCCGGCCGACATCTAAAACCAGACAAGCTGATCAATCTCTAGCTCTCAACTAACGCAACACAGTCCAAGAGAACAGACTAAGGGAGTGGCGATTTCTGTGGTCAGTTGCGAATACCTTCAATATCTCCGATGGCGATCAGAACACGGACGTTCGCACGCTCATGCTGTATACTCTTCGAAGTACCAGGGGCGTAGCCAGGATTTTTTGTGGGGGGGGTGACTCTATGTTATGGGGGGGGGGGGCGATTCGATAGAACCTGGGGCCTGGGCAGTATAGGGAATTAACATGAGGAGCAAAAATTATGGGGGGGGCGAACGCCCGATCGCCCCCCCCCTGGCTACGCCACTGCGAAGTACGAAGGTACCGGGGAAGGACATTTCTACGAGGAGAGGCTGAACCGGTATTCTGAGTCTGCAGTGATCGACTCTGAGGCAGAAGACGCAGAAACAGCGCAGAAGGATTCGCTTCGACAGCAACTCGGTCGAGGTACAAGGGCTCCAAGTATGCGGCACGATTCCAAGGGCAGTGTATTTGCAGTGGGAAGGGAGGGTGACTGCCGACTTGTTTCGCGTTGCATTTCAGTTACATTGACTCAGTTCGTCACTGATTGTGAGTCGATGTGCTGGACTCGATTCTGACCTGTATTTGTTCCTGCATATAAGCGGTGTAAAATTCAGATCTCACTCAACCGCTCGCATGGGTCGCCTCTCTATGGGGTTGCATAAGAACGGACACGGGACAGTGATTCGCAACTGACTGTTCTTGAACTTCGAATTGATCGTAATTTCCGGATTCCTCCCAACCTCTGCTTCTTTGACTTCGCTTTTTATGAAGCTCACGCCGTTTCCTCGTTCGTCCCTCATGGCTTGATGCTGATCAACTCGCTGTTCCCCCGTGAAACTTCACATATACGTGTGTATATATAATAATATATGTATATATACATATATACATAAGTTCAAATCTATAGTGTCAGAGGTTCGCCCTCATTATTTTCGCATGTCCGCATTTCTTCCACCAAAAGCCTCTTCACGGGCTAAAGGAGAATGGGCAGATCCATTTTTCAGAAATTTCAGTCTCGGCGTTCGACTGAGTTCCAGTCAGCTTGGATCGTTAATGAACGTATCTAGTGGCGTCGAGCCGGTATTTACGGCGTTCCTCCGGCAGAAAATCTCTCTGTTTCTCCCGCCCAAAAGTTCTCATAGCTCATGACGAATCCCCGCAAACTCGAACAACTCCCTGGCACCTCGATACATGCTCTCAAATGCGAGTCCGTCGAGACAACTGTTCCTGAATGTGGTACATATCTCCCAGCTGTGATAAGCTCTGCTGCTGCTGCTGCAGCCTGAGGACATTGTCGCTCCGAGCTTGCACATATTTCGGGAATGCTGTTCATGATTAGGTACGAAGCTAAGCTTCTGTTTTTCTGCAATGCATCTAACCTTATTTTTTTTTGTGTGTAAGGCGGAGTTCGTTAGCACTTAAGCGACATTGTCGACAGTAGAACGGCAACCAAAGTGATCTGCGAAGGCGAGATACGCAATGCTCGTTGTACGCAAGGTTCCGCAAACGCGAGCTTCCTTATGAGCAAGTTTCCTTATAAGCGGGATATTTTGGTGCAATCTAAGGTTCTTGTACGCGAGGCTTCGAAATACGCCTCTTCAAAATGGAAGGAATCCCATGGGGCATATGAAGGATCGGTAAGCATGAAAGACCTCCCGGATGGAACGGTCAACCCCCTTCGCTTCCAATTCTCAGTCACCTATGGTTGAAGCCTAGCCGAGATAATGATGATGCCATAGTAGATGCCAATCCGAGGAGTTGAAATCAAAACCATTTGGTGTGCTATAGCTAAACCGCTCGAGGCTGTCGTTCCAGCCTGGGCACTACGCGGAGCTGGGAATCACGTCTGGCGTCATCTTCATAACAAAGCGCTACTGTCAATTAGAATGATATCGGTCACTGAAACCCGCTTGCGAAATCGACCCTCTAACTTTGACAGAAGGATCGAACCATTGCCATCATAAAGCTTTGTCGTCTCCACAAAGCTTAATCGCCATCAGAAAGTTTCGCCAGCAGCCCCCGACGACTGGTATCACACACTTGACTGTATCGTCCTTTCTGATCCTGGGATTTTCCGAGCAGGAGTTGTGTTGCAAACCGTGGAATCTTGAGCTTGGTTCGCTCGACGGAGGAATCTCTAGTTTCCAGACGCAGCGGATCAGTTTCATTGCAAAGCGTATTGCAAAGCGTATTATAGTAATATTGAATCCTGAATCAAGGACTTCGACATTCGTTTTCTAGACGTAAGCTTAGGATATCCTCTTACCCAAGTAGCAGCTCGGGTATTCGAATCATTTTCGATTCCTGTTCTCTCTTGTGCATGTACAGTACATCCTCGATTCTTTCAACTGGTTGATGCAAAAAAAGGTGGAAACACAGTAAAACCTCGATGATATCACTAATTGATGTCGAAGATGGGTGCTATATAATTAGAGCGCATTCAAAGTAGAGCGCAGGCCGAACTAGAGCACGCGTAAGACCAGAGCGCAAGTCGAACTAGAGCGCAGGTGTAAAAAGAGCGCAGAAATAACTTGGGCGCACGTCGAACAAGAGCCCAAGTCTGTTTAAAGCGCAGGCTTCTAGTGCGCATCTGATAAGAGCGCCGACCTATGAAGAGCGCAATGTTGTTCGGACTACGAGTTTGTTCGGAGACGCGCGGGAAAAGAATATCTCTCTCTTCAAATCATAAAAGTGCTCCGTACAACGAATTCTTCGCATGGAAAATTTTCTTAAGACGAACGTCTTCGTTACGAGAACGAATAACCTTAAAACCTCGCAGGGGGAAAAACCGGTCAGTCAAGGAACCTTCACATTAGACCCTACCAGGGAAAAATGTTTGCAGGCCGTCGTGGACTAGCTTCACACTTCGTCCGGATGTTCTTTGATAATTCGCGTATCCGAGCCGCACAATTGCGCTTCTTCCGATGCTGGACTCCTATCATTCCAGAATTCTATATTTTTGACATTTGGGGCAACTAGTCAGAACGGGGAATCAATTTGACGGTGCCCTCAGGTCCTCGTGCTTGCGAACGAGTCGTCTTGTCCCTCAAGCAACGCACAGCACGGTTCAACATGATAGATATCCTTCTTGCTACCAAATGCGCTCTTCATAGGTCGGCGCTCTGATCATATGCGCTCTAGGAGCCTGCGCTTTGATCAGCTGCGCGCTAGGAACCTGCGCTCGAATACGACGTGCGCTCAATTCCGATTGCGCTCGAGGTTGATCGGCGCTCTTGTTACACCTGCGCTCTACTTCGAATGCGCTCTTCTTCAAAGTGCGCTCTTGTTCCACGTGCGCTCTATTCAGAATGCGCTCTAATTAACGACCACCCGAAGATGATATAATCGAGAGAGCACCGCACAGAGTCGCGAAGTGCGTCATGTGGGGTGGCACTGGACCGAACAGTGGGCCACACAGAGGACACACAGTGGGTCGCAGAAAGGGTTAGGTGGGCGTTATATGGGTTCACAAGAGGTAATATAATCGCGGGCGAAATATATGGGGGTTGATTAATCGAGGTTGGTATTATCGAGGTTCTACTGTAATCGAAAATTGAAATTCCGAGCCCATTCGTCGAGTCACAACCCGGATCTCGAGACTGACCTAGCCAAAATGATCGTGACGGGGGTAATGGAAGGCGAATTCGACACTTCATTTCGAGAATTTCCGTCGGAGCTTCTCTGGACCGGACCCGGGCAGTTGATATAATCGAGGGTGAAATCTTGTTGCTTCAAATAATCGAGGTTGTACTGTAATCCCGGGCTCTGGTGATCGACATTGTTGGATTTTGAGTCTGTAAATTCATCATACCCCTTTCAATTCCATGTGTTCGAGTTTGTTCGAAGTTGGCAACGCAGCGAATAGCTTTCTTCTGAACCGCCCTCACTGCTCTCTCTCCCGGATCCCGCCATCTTGTTTCGAGGATATGGCCGCATGCTGAAACTGGCTCCAAATCAGCTGTGAGGGTCGTCAACGTCGAGCGTTCCATTGTTTCTTGTTGACAGATTCTTGAGCCGGCTCGACGTGGATTCTCTTGTTCGGTCTGTTCACCGACACGGAAACCTACAAAGTGAGTTCATGAACATAGAGTTTCGGGAATTCTAGTTTTCTCTGGGGTGGAGTAAACAACAAGCACGTGACTTTAGTGGTTTTGGTTGGAATCAAACTCGGCCAAAACTATTTCTTTACCGTGTGAAGGAGATTTCCGACCTTGAAGCGCTCTCTTATGGACAATGCTTTAATTTCGGGGCATCCACGGTCTTTGTGTTGATTCACATGCTCACAAACTCCCCATTTCAGTTTGACGTGTCATGCTCTATTTCAGATGCGCAAACTCCTCCTTCTGTCGAATACGGTTGTACATGGAACGCCTCGGTTGGCTTTCGCGAAGGTGAGACTAACTCATGCAGTAATAGAGATGGACGGCGTAGAGATGACTTTATGTCCCAGTTTGGGATTCCGTGAACTGCGTATCGCATATCCCTCTCGAAGACCAGAAAATGCAAGAGGTCAACTACCGAGGTCCTCTTATAGAATGCTTCAAGATTTCGTTCATTCCAGGATACGATAACGACCTTCTTCAAGAAGCACAATGTCTCTGATATTGTTTTCGTGCCTTATGCTCTCAAAGATCATGACGATTACACGAAAAAAATGGCTGAACCCCTAGAGGCCATGGGTTTCAAAGTTCGAGGTGAGGAATCTGCCAACGTTGCCCTCGTCGATTTTTGACAACTTTTCCTTCCTATTCTGAACGCCTATTCCGCAGTTACTCAGACTGATTGACTTTTCCAGGTATCCATACTTTCCCATCGCCAAAAGAAGCAATAGAGAACGCACAGTGCGTTTTCGTCGGAGGTGGCAACACATTCCGGTTGCTGAAAGAGCTGTACGACAAAGACCTCGTGGACATCATTAACAGACGAGTCATGGATGGCAAACTCGTGTATATGGGCGCAAGGTTCGTCGAAATGTCTTTGTGAACTCATATGAGAAGTCGAGCAAACTGTCGTTATCCGAGGTCACGAAACTTACACTTCCTGTTCGATTTCTCCAGTGCAGGCACCAATGTCGCGACCGTCAGCATCCATACAACGAATGATATGCCCATCTTCTACCCCCCAACCTTTGACGCCCTAAACCTCGTAAGATCTCTGACAGCGAGAGAATTTCTCACTCAGATATCTCGTGATGAGACCAATGATGATGTATGACGTGTCAATCTGATTTCCCGTTTCCATTTCTAATTCCGTCAGGTTCCGTTCAACATCAATCCGCATTTCGTGGATACGGATCCCAACAGTACACATATGGGAGAGTCGCGAACCCAGCGGATCCTCGAGTTCTTGGAGATGGGCAATCGTCGAGCCGTTCTTGGTGCGTTGAGAGATCACTGTTTTTTCATGCTGCATTCTGGGTCACTCCACCATTGCTGTTCTTTCGATAATATCTGTCTCATTTCCGTTCCAGTTTCAGCTGGTTCGTCATTGGAAATAATTAAACTCGAAATATTTCAGGTCTGTACGAAGGCTGCCTGCTGGAGATAGAAGGCAACAAATGTGTGCTCAAAGGAGAACGCGGAGCCAAATTATTTGTCGAGGGTCACTCCGACGCCAAAGAGATCCTCAAAGACAATCAGGATATCAGTTTCCTGCTAGAATGAATTCTAGTCCCTTGGACAGCCATGTCGATGTACGGTTTCAACGAAAATGAACGAATTTAATCCTTGAACACGAAGAGTTCGTCTTATTTGATACAGAGGCGGAATGAATCATTCTATCTTCGCATAGATTTGGTCGCGTAAAGGCACTCTACGCCCCAATCAAAACAAATCTCCGGACGTCAGCGCTTGTCATTCGTAGCAATCAAGACTTTGACTGACATATAAGATTAGTGAAGCGCGCCGATGTACGATCATTGCTCGTAGGTAGATCTTATACCCAAGTCAGCGGCCCTCGCAGGAATCTCCATCGATCAGACGCATGCAAAAAGTACAGACCAGCGCTTGGGTAGATATTCTCGTCATTTATCGAAGTCCCGGGAATGATTTTGGACGAGCGCATCGAGTACTGCATTCAAGTGTTGGGAAGGAAGTCCGAAAGCTCTAGCCAGAACAACCTCGGTGTTCTCAGGGACAGCTCAGAAATTCAGAATCTCATCGCTTCTTCTGATAACCGGAATATCGTTGAGTACGTGCACGGAAATCATCGTAGAATTGTTCAACCTTCGACTTCCAAACGATTGTTTAGACCGCGACTCGAAAATGAAGCTGATAATGAGCTCCACTCAGGTCACGAAGTGTGGAACGGCTCTCTAAGCTTAGCCGTAGATCGAGAGGAGAACTCCAACGTCCGCTCGGCGGCGGAATTCGCTGTCCATTCCGATGTGGCGAGCAATTATTACACGTTTTTGTTTCCGAATTTCTTCCCGGGAATATTAGACCATTTATTCGTTTATACTTCAGGTTCTCGACTGATTCTCTGTAGAATGCTGTCGTGAATCGTCTTTGCATTTCGATTCTCATTTTGATTGTCTCGAAGCGACGAGTTCGAATCCTCGAACGTATTCGTATCCGTACGAATACTCCAGCGTCACGCATTCCTTCGCGCTGTGGAACTCATGAGTTGTGGGGTACGTCAGACTCTGTCATCTGCCGACTGAATGAATGATGAACTCCGTGGTGTCAGGCTCCCTCGATCCTGCTCCAAGAGCCGAGCCAAAGTACCTGCAGTGAATTACGAAAGACATGTCGCTCGCAATGACGATTTGAATAGGAAAAAGACATATCAAGCTGCCTGACAGCCGAAGTCGTCAAACTCGCGGTCTTTTGCGTGGCAGATACCCGTTGGAAGCCACAGAGCTTTATTGGAGCCTTGAAATGCAATGCTCTCGATATAAATTCATTCATTCTCTGTTTCAAAGTGTCTTTTTCACAGACTAGGGACAGAGCGGCTCTCTGTCTCGAGCCGCGCCAGTGTGTGGAGAGAATGCTGTATGGAAGTGTGTGTTAGCGCGTGTCTGGGTTCGACTCTCCTCTGCGCACAAAGCAGTTCTGGGCTCTTCAAGTGGCGATTCAAGCGTCGCTAACACCGGACGGTCCGCATTCATTTCAATGACGAAAAACCGCAGTTCTCGGAGAAACAGCAAACGGAAATCGTCGCCATGTGACTCTCCTAAAGACATCGATCAGCAGCCGCTGAACTTCAATCTCAGCACTGGAACCGCTGTAGAAGTGCGAGCATCGGAAAAACTCCAAGCGACTCGACTCTGCGGAGAGACGGACATCGGAGACTTCACTCTGTGCGATTTGATTTACGACGGTGGATCTTCGAGAATCTGTTTGCCCAGTGAGCTTTGGGAAAATGGTTCGTATGCGTTCCAGCCTTTCCTTTTCGGGAGAAATCGATCGAAACGGCGTCGAAAAAGTCCTCCTGGATTGTTGAAACGCTGGGACAGTTTGCCGGTAGTGACTGACCATAGGAATCGGGGTCATTTGCGGAGGGAAGCCGGCTTTTGTTCTCTGGGTGTGCTTCCTTCCAACTAGAACTGTTCAACTAGATTGCCAAATGACGGACCCCCTGTGAAATTGCATCAAAACAGAATTCCCGACAAAGGCTCGCTATAGTCTCGAAACGTCGTTCATTGGCCTAAGCCACGTATCGCTCGTGGGCTTGTTGTTTACCATAACCGAAGAAAGCGAATTCGGGAATGACAATGGTCATAGAAGAAGCTACATTCGACTCTGAATCAGCATTTATGCATCTTTAATGCTCGCATGCTCTTCTCAGTAAACGTTGAATACTAATAAGCAAGCGATCGACGGCTGACACGAGCAAACACTGCGCGAGTTCCTGCGACGACGTAGAGATGTGTTTTGCTTTCGATGGCCTTGGCTCGGCTTTAGCCAATGAACGCTCGCTTTTCACGAGAACATGAAGGTAGTCCAAAGTTCATTGAATTTCCGTCAATCCCAGACTCTAGTCGTCCGTTCAATGAGGGAAATGATGTTGAGCGAGGCGTTTTCTATTCTGAACTTCTTTCCCGGCTGGAATCAAGCGCCAAAGAAATGGGTGAAACATTGACACAAAGATGGGATCGAGCGAAAATGAAATCATCGACGAGGATCTTCGACGTTCTTTTCGTTTGCTCATCTGGATAACTACCTAGCCGCTCACGTGATCTCTGGTCTGAGTGAGAATACCAGCGAATGTTAATTCCAATCAACTACAGCAGCAAGGCCTTGAGAGATTGATGAGTGGCATCCGGGAAAAAGTTCATGATTGCCTCTCTAGCGTCCGGAGCCACTCAAGCGACCTCCGAAACAATGATATATTTAGGGTTTCGTTACGACGCTGCTACGTAGAAAATAGAAGGCTGAGTTAATGAAAGATTCCGTCGACTTCCAGAACTCATCGAGACAGTGGCGCATTCGGTTTTGCATCTGCTCTACGGTGCGCGAGAAATTTCGGATAGCAGCGAAATAGAGGTCCTGCATCAAACGCCATGGTTGAACAGCGGTCGACACGCGATGATCGTCGGAGACCACGGCGGAGGCGCCTTAATCCTTGATCTCAGCAGCGGTGGTGGTAAGCATGCTCATTCTCTGCTCTATATTTGATTTAAAGTCAGATGTCTTTGTGAAGATAAGTCTCCGCCGAAAAGATCTCTGCCAATCGGCCTCTGGTTGGTCTAGTGTTCTTACGACAAAAAACACGGCGCGTCGCTCACGTAGACCGTGTCTGGTGACTCGAGACACCACGTGAAAACAGTTATGCTGACTGTTGACCTGAGTTAGAGCGAGCAAAATAGAAACGAGACCGCAGGAGCTCCGTGGCCAAACGTGACCGACATTCTCAAAAGACATCTTTACCGTTCACGACAAAGAAAATATTTCGGACCAGGATGCGAGATTTGGAGCGAGTTGTATTGAAAATACGTGTAGAAGTGTCTCCTTGGGGAAACATACGTCATTTCTCGCTCCGAGAATAAATGATCCTTGTAGCTTCACGTTTTTTCTGACTGTCTGTTCCAGATCACGATGATCACACGCCCGCGCTCGAGCTGCAAGAAGATGTTCCCGTGAAAAAATGTCGGTTACCCAGGTTCGCTGTCCACCAGACGATGGCGACGTTGACGGTCGTTTTCTTTGTTCAGAATGTTGACAAAGACTCACTGGCAGTCTCGTTCTGCACTTGCAACTCGTTGCTCCGACTCGAGTTCAGCATGAGCTCCGAGCACCACACGACGTATCGCATCGTTCTGGGCCACCCGTCCATTGAAGGCTCACTGATGTTCCCCCAGACGATTCGTTGCGACGTTATCCGAGATACTCTGGTGGTATACCTGGAGAAGGCAGAGGATCAGCACAATCTATGGACAGACATTGTTGTCGGCGCAGGCGGAACATCGGAACTAAGAACTTTCTCCTTGGTCGACGAATCGGTTGACAAGGCGAGTGTTAAACGTCAGCGGACATTCTGAGAACGTATTCAGCATTGTCAATCCCAAAAACGCAGAGTATTCTGCGATTTTGTTTCTATTTCGTCTTCTGTGAGAACAGGGCTAACGGAAGCTATTTTTCATCAACAGGGTTGTGATAGTTGCATGCCGGTCGGTAGTGAGGACCTCCGGAGACGCTTCAGTGCCCCGTGTGAATCACTTTTCTCGAACGATGGTTGCCGAGGCATTCTGAAAAACCGTCGGCTTTGTTCAAGAACATTAAGCGAATGCTCAGAATCGATGGAATTCAGTTCGTGGGATCTGTCTGAAAGTCTTCGAACGTCTTCAATGCAACTCGATGATTCTAAGAAGGTCACTTTCAACGAAAAGGTTCTGGAAACCAAATACAAGTGAGTTCTCGTCGCTCGATCTTGATGTCGTTCTATGGCTCCGACCTTTGAGCGGTCACCGAAGGCCTTGTGCATAACCATTCTTTTTTCGCGTTCGCAGACCGGGAGGGATCTCAATCAAACGTCGGTCTCAGAGAACCCGATCTCTGTCTGACTCCAGTGAGGATAATAGTGATTCGATCTGTGATGATCTCCAAGAGAAACTCAGCCTTGGCTCAAGACAAAACAGCACCAAGGAAGAACTTTTCCACTTAGAGATGGACGAAAGTAGAGAATAGATAGACTGCAGTCTTGTTTCAAAAAGGAATACTACCTTAACTGCAACAAACTTGAACCTGATAGACTTTCTACCTTTATGTCTCCGCCAATCACGAACTGGAGAACCAAGTTACTCTCAGAGTACTCTGAGGCTCTCAACATAGTGGTTTTCTCCATACAGAATATACCTATACACTTGACTGACATTCGACATTTGCGACGGACTCTGATATCACGAGCCCCGGGTCCATTTCTGAGCGAGTTTTGCCGCACTCGAGTCCGTCTGATATCAGCTTCCGTAGGATGTTTGATTTTCTTCTAGCACGAAGAGGCGATGGCGTGTGTTCTACAATCGTCCCCAAAATTTATTTCCTTTGATTGTATTCTCTCTCTATGGATTCTGGAGGGTTTCATTGTCTATGACGTATCTAATTCCTCCGCGATGCTTTCAAGCCTCGGGCGAAACTTTCATTTCTTATGTTGCAATTCGAGGATGTGATCATCTGAGTGGGGACTTTGCTCATCTCGCTTACAATTATAGATCAAATCCGTAATTATGGTTTTGGTCTTTGCTTACGATTGGCCGTGCAACGAGAACAGTCTTGGGCTGACCAACCAAGTCCGTCGCAGTTTGTCGAAACGGTGCGGGTTTTCATTTGCACAGAGTTTAACTTTCGCTTTACAATGTCTTCAGCGTATTTTTCATAATTTGACCTATTGAACCTCAAATAAAGTGGATCTTTACGGGTCGAAACTTGTAGATCAGTGTCGTGTCTCGACCTACATTGAATGAGAAGCGATGGGGTGCAGGGCAAACTCATTGGGAATGAAGTTTTCTAGCAATGACTTTAAGCTACACGCTCACATGAAAGCTCATTCGGGTTTCTAAAGAAACTCTCGTCTGCCATGAACTCATCAACGATGTCTCTTCTCTTTGGACGCATGGCGAATGATATTCGGGACTTGGCATCATGTCTCAAATAACTGTCCACGGATTAACGATGGGCGGAAGCGGGACCCCGGTACCCCTCTTATTGTTGTCAGCCCATATTGGGGCCGCAATCAGCACCAAGTTCCTAGTTTTGGCTATCAAAAGGTGGGAATAAATCCTGGGGGACTACTCTGCCGCTCGGACTACATTCATTCACCTAACCGAAGTCCTACGTGAAATGTTCCACATTGGAGCGGAACGATGGGAAATCTGGTTTCTGACTGTTCGTATGACTGTCGGCGGTTTATCAACGCAGCCAACGCGCCACTGCGTTGAGTGCTAATGTTACATGACTGACGTCGCGAAAATCCATGAAGTCGAGCCGTTTGACCGAAGCCTTCGTTAAGGAGTTCTATGAGCACTAATATCGGCAACATGTGCTTGCGTTCTCAGTAAATGATGAGAGCTTTAACATGTGTTCCATATGTGTCCCGCGAGGCAGAGGCCTTCAATGGAAGCCGAGGCTGAATACCACACACGCCTTTCTCCCCTATCGTATCCCGGGAGAGACCGCGCAGGTTAATAACAACAGCCGGCTGGTTGGAAACTTCGTGTGTGCACGTACTCTGCGCGAAATCTGTGCGGAGTGCTCGTAAAAGTTGGTGAACCATGTCTACGAGACTCTATCCTATCTATTCCAAAGGCAATCCGCAGCTGCGGATTTTCCTGCCGAACTTCTTCATGAAACTCATCAAGAGCAAAGTCGATCTTCCGCCAAACATGGTCAAATTTCGAGTGCCACTGGAAATGACCCAGTACGATGTGAAGAACTACCTGGAGAAAATCTACAAAGTCCCTGTGGCTCACGTTAGGACAGAAGTGATACTCGGAGACATCAAGCCACAGCAATGGAAACGGTATCTGATCAAAGAAGACGATTATAGGATCGCTACGGTAACACTTCCAGAAGGCAGCCGATTCGAATTCCCGAAAATATTCAACGAGAACAAGTTTGAGGAACTTATGGAAGACTATGAGAAAGAGAAAAAGGAGTTAGACAAAATCGAACGCACGTACAAACGGTCGGACAAGATGCGCAAACATCTTCCTGATTTCTTCGGCGTCTAGGATCGCTCTTTAGTTTGGATTGTTGTAGATCCTCTGTGAATAAATTCAATGCTGACTATGTCCGTGACCCCACTGTTATCTGTCTTCAGATAGTGATTATTTTTTGAGGAGGGAGCTCGTGCAGGCTCCAAAACCAATATCGTTTCGAAGAACAATGACTGCAACCTCTCGCGCGGCAACATCATAGTCCCCCAAGAGTCCCACATTTACCCGGGAAATATCCGAATCAAGCCGTCAACCAGCATCCTCGTTAGAGAGTGTCCCCTCCATGAAATCTATCAGAGCAATTCAGCTCATAGACTGATCTCACGCAGTTGTCAAGTCCATCATTCTCATGTCAATGCGCAAATAAGAGCTGTGGAATTCGGCGAATTCTTCGCTGACATAAGCATACATACGTTAGCGAGTGGTACGCGTTTCAAGCGACTTCTCAAGAAGTTCCGCGTAATATGGCGGAAAATGTTGAAGGAAAATGAGAGTTCCCGATCTGATATTTTGGTCAGAAACGTTTTCGGAGAATATTTAAGCGGGAAAACTACTACTGGTTCTCATTACTCATCATATCCATGTCAAAGATATCTTCTCGAGGGGGCTCCGCACCTCCGAAATGCGTAAGGGCCATTCACAGATTCTCGAAGGGAGAAAAACTCAGTTGCCAAAACGCCTCTCGATCGTCAGACGATCTCGATGAAGTCGAATATGTCAACCTAGGCATCTGCGTTTCTGCGCGAGAAGTACAACATCCCTTAGTGAACCTCATCGACCACGTCCACGATGCCGATCATGGGGACCGAGTTCTCCTCCAATTGGTAGATCGAAGTGACTTTTCCTTGAGGTCACACCGAGCCCACTTCACGTGTCCATCTTCTAAAGAGATGAGGGGAAAAACATTACGGTGAGTAGACATTATTGGAATGCGACGAAGGAAAATTCTCCCAGCAGGATCCACAGTACCGACTTGGACCGCACCCCAACACAACTCCGAAGAACCTTAGGAGGACGGAAGGAATCCTGAGAAGATGGGAAAATAATCATCTTAAAAATCAAAGGGATAACATGTGCAAATGTGAGATCGAACACAATCCAATCCCAAGGGAGTTCCACCATTGATTGCCTGAAGCACCATTCAGAGTGGCTTCAACGGCGTTCATCCTCCTCGAAACTGAGACGGGTGTCTCGCCAAACTTGCTCGACCTGCAAACTAAAGGGTAAGCTCAGGACGATGTAGTCATGTAGCGTTTTAAAGCAGCTGCGGATATTGGGCCTCTTGCTTCTGGGAATCACCTCGAGGAATGTCTCTCAGTGCATCTAATGGTGAAAACCTTACTGTTCATTTGTGGAAGAAAATTCCCATCTTTCCCAAATCATTGCAGTCCACTCGGAAACGCATGAATATATTGTTTAGAGATTGGATTCGACCAAATCTAGAGTTGAGTGCGCTGGTCTCGTCCTTCACAATGCGATCTCCTTGATAGATTTTCGAAATATCTCCAATGTTGAAACGAAATGCCGATGGGCGACCGTAAAATCGCTTTTCCCAAGGCTCAAATCCCGAAAAAATCACCGTCGACCGATGTGATCTGGCCTCTGCGGAGACAGCCATCTCGAAAAGCCAGGCATTATTTTCGAATAAAGACAGAGTTCGGGATGCTCCGAGGACGGAATCGCACAATTTGTGATGCGAGAGCGTCTCTAGTGAAGAAGACACCAGAGTCCTTAGCAAGATGCTAGACCATGACTTAGTGGGCAATTGACAACTGCCAGCGCGCACTCGCGCAAACCGCCGCGGCAATGTGACCTCACTACCTCTGATCTTTTTTTTCCTGGGATGAGAACTGAGAGTCATACTTTGTCACCGAATAATGACTCTTTCGATTGGTTAGTCTATGGCTCTCGTTCACCGATGAGGACAATACGGAATTTGCAGGAAAAATCTGCCCCCGTGAGCAACGAAAATCTCAGGAATTTCGAACGACAAACAAAGACGTCCTCAAGATCCTCCATGATATCGGTATCAGTATTGGTGACAAAGCTCATAGAATAATTCCTGCTGAATTTCAGTTTATCTGGATTCTCGCGTTTTCGCGACCTGATGTACCATGTAATTGAAACGACGGGGAAAGGCGAACATCTGATTATGCCGTGAATCGAGCTGTCTTCGAATGATCACGGTTCATATTCCGAAAATCTCGATTCTCCCAACTCTCGTGCTTCGCGACGTGCAAGAGCACGCTTCGCAGACGTGGTGCAACAAAATTTCAAAGAAGTTCCAGTTTCGATTCTTGATTTTCCCTCTAGAACTCTTCGGCGCCCGTCTTGTTCGAAGCGGATCAGCGGGAAAAATGAGACATAGTTACAGAACATCCTCTCGGCTGATGTATCGTCGATTGGTGTAGGGTTTTCACCCGGATCGAGTTCTGGGTCACTCTCATTTGAGCGTGAGCTTGGAACGCGTGCTGTTCGCGGCCCTTCGTGCCACTCGATGTGTTCTGGCACAACACACTACGAGGTATCTTTGCGCAGAGGCGGTGACGTACCCAATGAGGTTTATCCGAGGGGCGTCTATTGCTAGTTGAAAACTTTTACCAATAACCCGCCGAGACGACGTGAAATACCGTCGGCTATGGCAATTTTTGCTGGTCGAAAGACCTCCTTTGAAATCGAAAACTATGACACTCATTGCAGCAGCTCATCGCTCATCGTATGTCCGCGCACTAACTAAGCTCGGTGTTGCGTTAAGGCTCCGTCCACATCGCTGGGTATCGAGCGCAGCGCTGATTTCCCTCGGAATGGTCTCAAACATATGAGTTCAACCTTCTCCGAAACCTGCTCCGAACTCGGAGTGCCGCTAACGCAACCATGCGCAACGAGCCTGTGTCAGTAGCACGTCTCGCACTTCTGAAAACGTGTTGGATGAGAATCCGATCGGAAAATCGGTTGGAAATCAGAGTGAGAACTCCTGAAGCTTTTCTTGTCATCACAATTGAAGCCAATGATTCCGATCCTCACATTCAAGTCGAAGCTCTGGAGTTTGAGCTCTTGAGAATCGAATCTGGGTTGGAGCGGCAACATCCTAAAATTCATCTCGAAACATCTGAACGAAGCAATAAGATAAGTTGCGGAGATAGCTTGGATGCAATCAAGTTCTCTCGTTTCTCCCATTCCCGCAGCGAATGGAAAGCTCTCGCCGACTCTCTCTGGCGCACTCTGGATATCTCCCACTGGTCGTGGTCGTGTAGCAAAATGTCTCTGTAAATCCTC
This sequence comes from Neoseiulus cucumeris, assembly GCA_021527715.1. NCBI lineage: Eukaryota > Metazoa > Arthropoda > Arachnida > Mesostigmata > Phytoseiidae > Neoseiulus > Neoseiulus cucumeris. The sequence goes on along the minus strand of JAJSRV010000063.1, from coordinate 613,227 downwards.
GAGAGAAATGTGTGGTACACTTCTTGGTTGGCGCGACTCGAGTTCTCATGTTTCAACTAGAAAACGCTCATCCTCAAGGGTTCAAGGTTGGCCATTAGTAACGGGTAGATCTGGTTGCCAGAGGCTCCAAAAATACTCTTCATTAAACAAGAGATAATCTTGATGATGGAGGCTTTACGAAACAAGGCAGCTAAAACTTTCTACTTGAACTACATCTACCCGTCCTCTTAGCAACTCTCTCAACTAACTCGCTCCTCTTCTCATCCGAGCTTTCACGGAAAAGTCCTCGCTGTTTCTTCTCCCCCACCCATTTGACTCACCCGCCCTAAGATCATTGTTGCTCGCGTACCTCTGGAAGTTGGCCTGCGGGTAGTCGTTGTGACAGCGAAATTGGATGATGCAACAGGCTTTGAGAGGAAGCAGTCTCATCAAAATAACTTTTTAAGAAGACTACTCCGGAGCTCTTCTTCTCCTCTGTTGAGAGTTTGGCACCGCTGTAAATTCGACGAAGCAATAAGTTCCCCTCCACTACTAGCGAATTAGAGAACTCCCCGTGTCTTCATGGCAAAGGAAGAAGTCTCTATGAGATTCCGCGCTCTGAGAAACCACTTTGAGCTGATGCTGTGATCATTATTGCTTCGGACAAAGCCCTGATTGATTCTTTCGAGCTCTCTCAAGACAATATGGGGAGGGAATCTCTGCACTATCGGAGCAAACATTGGCTCCGAGGCTCCAAGAACAAGTCATAACGGACGACTTGCCATTCTGTTACCTGTAGGCTCGATGTACCTCGTGGGCTTGGGATGAGCTCGAGGCAGTTAGTGCTTCTATTGTTAAGGACTTGCACGACTGATATTGCGTGAGTGAAAACGTCGTGTGCAGCAGCGCTGTTCTGCGAAGTTCCTGCCATTCAAGAGGTTCCCTCATCTGACGAGAGATAACGACAGCCTCGCTGTGCTTAATTCGATTTCATGCTGGTTCTGATTTTCGCAGGTTGGCATTTCACGATGATCCATCTTCAGTCGATCCTTTGCGCGTTCGCCGACATCTGATTACGACTTGGAAGTTTTGAGCACCGTTGGAACTCTCACCGGCGAGAATGTGACCACCAATGCCAGGACTTTTAGATTGATTTTTAATCAGGTAAAAATTCTTCATGCCAAGTATGAGAATTTCGGGAGAGGACAGGTACACTAAGCGTTTCGGTCAACATTCAAGCGGATCAGGTGCTTCCGCCATAAACTTCCGATGTCATGAAGAAAATTGCAACCTTATTGTCAGGCTACGTCCAAACTTCCGGGGCGAGCGAGCTTCAGATTCTGTTGAGTGAGTGACGAAGAACATATCTGACTGCACGATCTGACTGCGACGGCGAGCAATTTAGGGAAGAACTCGTCCGCAAGGGCAAGGAGTCGACAAACACCTCTACCATTTGATCAGAAATCGGCTCAGTCGGCGAGGATCGATTTCGTTACTAGGATGGACATTCAGGAGAGCGTCGTGCGCGGACCAGTAGGAATCCGGTTCGCTGCCTTTGAGTGAATCAAATGGTACCCCTTTTCGACGAAAGAAAAGCTTGACATTAAATCTGACCCCTCGAGAGGTCGGGGCCGACTGCCGAACAGCGGGATACTCGAGCGTTTGCCCAATTCTCTGTGTGCTTTTGCCTTTCCTCACCGGAGCAGCAATGATTTTTGCAATGGTGGCTGAAGACAAACCTCGGAACTTTGTGCTCGCTCGCTCGCTCGCTCACTCAGGGAAAGAACTCGGCAAAGGTCACAAAGGAACAAATGGCAGATATCGGACTAGACCTGCTGCAGATATTGGAAAATCTGACTTATGTTGCGGTTTTTAGGTATCGATCATGGAGGCGCGAACCCCTTTCGGTTATTTTGCGCGAGCCCTCTCTTCGCTCTCCTGAATGAACGCCTGCGGCTGTCGCTGCTCGTGTCGTTGGAAGCCGTCTCACGTCGGAATGTCACGCGTGTTTCCAGAAGATAGATTTTGGCCTGGTTTCTTTGTTTCTGTCGCGCCCGTCTCCGACGACGAAAAATCGACCGTTCACTCAGTGGAGAGAATAGCTGTCAAAGTGTCCGTGGTTCTTACAGCGAATACGACATTTCTACTGACCAACAATGAGGACCGGCTCGGGTCGTCTCGAAGAGTCGCAACTGTGTTTCTGCTTCTTTTACTCTTCCTAACGTTTTCTGGCTTCAAAATCGAATACTTACTTCGTTCGGCGAAGCTTCCCCGAGAGGTTTCCGAATCAATCTCTTCGCATTGGTCGCGACTTGGAACGAATAGGGAAAGAAAATCGACGAATGCTCGTGGTAGCATCGGTGAAAAACGCCCATATCTGCTCGAAGACAGTCAATCTTCATCCTTCGTGTATTGTTCTACGATTGTGAATTCACAAAACAATGTTGGAGAAATGATGCTCCCGAGTGATGATTCAGAGGCGATCACCTCGACTTCAGAATATTTCCTTTCTGGAAACTGCCTCATTGCTGTCTCCCCTTAGGTGTACGCGAGAGAACCCCCGTCTGAGCAATAAACCAGCGGCATTGAGCCTGATTCGGCTGTTTGCAGCAGACGGCTGGTCCCGAATCTAGTTCGGAGGGACGCCGTGGACAAGAAGAGAACGGGGAGAAACTCGGGGAAAGAGAGTGGTTACTAGCTGAGATAGCTTCGAAGATCTGCGTCATGAGGTAGCCACCGCGCTAACCACTCGACTACCTCGTCCGTTAGCTCACATGTTGTGAATTCCTCGCTCGTCTGTCAGTCCTCGTTACTCGCCAGAAGAGCCGCCATATATTGATCGGATTTCGCATCATATACAGCGAGAATATCAAATGCTCCTGATGTTGCAGAGTGCCGTCTACCGCTGCTGCATTATTGGATCCACGAACAGCTCCATCAGCTATCCTAACCAACATCTGTTCAGTCGCTATGCGATACGTGGCTTCCACAAGGGGAGGATTCTGATTCCACGCATTGAGAGCAGACGATCCGTGTAGTTGGTAACGCTACAGACCAGCAACTATCCATATGAAACGCAAGTTGAACGAATGCATGAACGAGAGAAAAAACGGTTCTTTTGTGACGTTGCGCCAACTAAGGAGTTCCTGACTACCCTTCTCTCGTCGTATGTATCTGTCTCTCTGTATGCTTGGCTGCCGACTTATTGTAACGAGGTCTTGGTGAACACCAAACTCGTCTTGCCCAATCGTTCGGTTCAGTTGGTTGCCTGATGCGCAGAGCGGGAACACGGAGCGGTTGTCGATGTTTGCTGTGCATTAGGGTGGATACAAGTATGAACAAAGGCAGAACCTCAGTAAGATCAATAACGCATCTTTCTTCCGCCCAGTTTCTCTATCCTCGATGTTTTACGCACTCAAGTGGGGAACGTACTCAGGGAGTCCACTTGGTTCAACAATATGTGCACAAGAGTTAAACACTGACGAGCGAGTGCAGATGTGTGCGTCCATCAGCATCTGTTGCAAAGGCCTCGCGGGGCGCAAATATGAGAAAATTTCAAAGACTCAGCTTTCGTGTCTTCTCAGAGAAAAACGGCAGCTCTCCGGTTTGGCTTGTTCAGAGCCGTCGAGAAGATTCCGATGAGCGATATTTATACGCAGATGGAGCGAATTTTCAACTCCGGGAATGAAAGGAGATTTGTTTTCCGCAGCCGCTCTTACGAGTCTCGGCCATCCATCTTTGTCCTTCATTTTTCCTCCATTCCAAAACTACGTAAAATGACACTTGCGTGTCGGCCTGCTCCGAAACTCGAGGGAGCCCTCGCGCGAATTTGTCTTCCGCTGATTCTCAACGGAGACGAACGTCTTGCATTCTTCGTCGCTCAAGCTCAAAGTGTTCGACATCTTGACTAGTTTGATTCTCTCAGTTTTGCGAGAGACGCTCTCTTTTCAAGCGGCTGCTGCCGGCATTTGCTATCTGGGCAGACATCAAAGTGGAAGAACATTCCTAAGTTGGAAAGTACTATAAGATACGTCCCATTATTTCGCACAAAATGTAGCGTATCTGCCTGGCTCCAGAAAAATTCATGTCAGGGACATATCTGATCATATCCAGAGTTCATGTTTCCGAATGAGGCGTAAGTATCTATCCTGAACGTCGAATATGTCGTCTACGTCATGATAACGATTTACAGCCCTGCTCATCTGCGATCGTCAAAGAGCTCGAGCCGTCGGAATTGTCAAGAAACTCAGCCCTCCATCGAGACGGTCAAACTCTTACTCCGTGGAGGACAGGTGGATGTCTGGTGTGCGACGCCACTAACTGGCACACCCTTGCTCTCCCCATAGCTCTTGCGCCGCCCGAAGTGCGGGTGCCATCGCGAACTTGGCGGAGACGTTAAAGTTGACGAAGAGCCGTGGGCTCGAAGCCCAGGTTATCGTTCAAGCCATCGCCATCGAGACCTTAGGCGTTCTAGGTCGTTCTTAGGAGCCTTCCCTCCAGGACTCGGGACCGGGCTGGTGTCCGGGGACAAAAGGGCGGGAGAAATCCTGCTGCAGAGACTCTCGGTCGAGTTGCAGAGGCGGAATGGTCTTGCCATATCCGTTTTCTGTTCGTTCCCTAAAATAATCCTGACGCCTCACTCCGCTTCAAATATGCATGAAGTACGAATTGCTGATCACAAAGAATAAGAGTAGCAACTTTTCGCGTCGGATACCATATAATTAATCACCATTCATCTCGGGAGGCACGAGTTTGCTGACGTTCCGGTCTCGCGAGAGAGGTCTTTGTTTGCTAGAATCACACTGTATCCTGCCTTACGCAAGCATCGGCTCACTATAGATGTTTCTTGCGCTGCATCGACACCATTGTTCTTTTTTGGCTTCTCTTTGTGAATGACAACAATTGATTTAGCACCAATAACCACCCCTACCCGGAGGGATATCGATCTCCGGTAGGTTCGAAGAGTTACATCAGCATTTGAAACGACTATTAGGGTTCCGATTCGAGTTCATTCTATCTTGCACTTGGTCGTCACATATTTCTTCGGGAGGAAGGTCGATCGATGTATGTTCTGTCAAGTGATTGGAATCAGATGATTACAGCTTTTTCACAGTTCCTTTGTGGTCACGAGGTCTCTTGACTTGGACTTCCTTTCTAAAATCGCTAATACCATTTTGTCGTCCCCGGTGTTGTGTGATGTTCTGGTGTATTCCGTCTGCTTCAGCAAGTCGATGACATATTTTAGCTGATGTGAAAAGGTGAGCTATCACTCTATTGAAAGCGGGATCGATCGTTGAACGATTCTCGCCGCATAATCAGCAGAGAAACATCAGGAAACCGACGCGAGAGCGATATTCCAGGTGCGCCCGATCCCATCACATTCAAAAAACCAATCGTTTCCTTGAATGAGAGTCAAGGACCGACGACAAGAAAACAGCTGCTCGCCGTGCCACGGTTCGTTTTTGAGTTGTTTGTTGATCGACTAGGGTTTCAGAATAGTGAGAATATGTACCAGGCAAACTCGGAAGCATAGCTGAGTTAATCAGATGACGATGACAACACTTCCGATCGTTGAAAGAGGCGCCGCGCTGATCCCGGAGGGATGTGGACTGATCCCATAAAAGCTCCAACTCTTCCAGAGATCTCCCTGAGCGCAGCATTTCAAGGTTTTTGCATGCGAGGACACTTTCCGAACGATGAAAATATTCGTCATTGACATCTAAAACCACTTTGAAGGATGGGAGGCTCTCGACGAGTAAGGAACGGCTTCTCAAGAAAGTTGAAAATCTGAGGCGCTCGAAACTCCTTTGGTTTGGAGAACCACCCGTCGCGAGATCGGTCGTGTGAGCCACGATGAATGTCTAATCGGATCGAAAGCGTAGAATATCGACAGTCAATCGAGAATGAGACTGGTCAGCATTTTCCCGATGGAGATGAACGAAAAAATTGGTACAAACAACCAATGGAGAAGGGAAGCACGTGCAGAGACCTACCCTTTTGAGAGTTGCTCCTCGAGATCATCTCCAGCGCGAAGCAAAGATGGAAAACTCGCTCATTGTCAGTTGGAACGCAGGCGATCTCCTTTTGAGTGGCGGTCTCCGACATACATCGCGTGTCGAAGATTGTCATCCGCGCATATCATTTCCTCATTCCTCGCCGCCGCGGGTTCCTTTCTCGGAACTGCGATAAACTATGAGATCGACTTCACCTGCTCTCGTACTACTTGAAGGTGATGTTTCCGGAAAGTAGATGCCCTGCTCCGTCTATGGTTAGAACTCCGTGATTCAGATGCAATGTTCGCAAGATGCGAGACATATACTTTCGAGGAGTGTATGAGCTTATTTCGAGGCCATTGGTCGTTTTAAAACCGCGGTATTCGTGATCTCAGTGCCTGCAGCCCGGAGACACGTGTTCGCATCCGCTCCGCTCTCTGCGCAGAATAGAGTTCAAATCTCACTGTCCTTCGCATTTGTTTCTTTCGATCTCCTCACTGGGAGTTTGATCCACTTTGAGTCAACATTAGAGATTCTCTCGAATGAAAACCCCGGTGAGCTATGCCGGTACTGGTCCAATCGGTCAGGGGTCCCCTTGCCGGACACACAGCGAAACTGCGTTAAAAAAACGAATCTCGAGTTTATTGACTTCCTCCTTCGGAGCCCGTCCATTCGAATTCTCGTTTTACTCTGTTCCTATTCCGTTGGGAACTCCTCTCCTGTTTCTGCCATAGCTGGTCAAGTTCGCGTTCGCTTTTTTGCGTCGAGGTTGGAATTCCGAGCCACGAGTTTTTACCAAAAAGCATCCGTGCCCATTAGTTCTTCCAAATGTTCGTAAGCCAGTGCGTCTTCATTCAAAATGCGCGGGATGTGCAGTCGTACGGAAATAATGCGTGCGACGGCTCAATAATTAACGAGGTCGTATGGCCGGCATGCGAACGGGATGAGCACCAAAGCCGCACCGTGATGGGTTTTTTTTTCACCCGATGCTGACCCGGATATCTCTGCGAAATGTTAGGCGGCCCCGATAGGGGAACTTTTTTCCATGAGTCGTCTCAGCATGTTTCAAACGAATAATAAAAAATGTCGTTTAATCTGTTATCCCTGACGTGGAACAGACCGGCACCTTCAGCGTCTTCGGGGGGATACGACCATCAGCGAGAGTCTTGCTGGTGATCATAAAAACGAGCAGCAACAACAAAAAATCTCATCTTCCTCTAGCAGTATAAAATACGTATATTCTCGATCGCACAATTTTCACGCAATCACGTCTTGCGTCCTCTTCCCTCCTTCGAGGACGTGGCGCATCGGAACACCAGAGAACAAACATTCGCATTAGTGGATTGTTCAGGAGAATCGCGGATAATATTGTCGTCGCAGGGGATGAGTGTTCTGAGAAAGCTACGTTCGAGGTGAACTCGCTCTTTCTTTGGTGACAAAAGTTTTTATTCCGCCACACAATTGAAAACCTCAAGGGCCCTCGGCGAATTTACTCTTAGGAAATCGGTTAGTTCTTTTGCCGCTGTTTACAACGACGCACGTTTTTTGTTGTTTCGGCTGTACCTTTTCCCAGACACGGACCGTGACCACTCGACGGTCGTTACAAGAGCGAGCTTTTGGCTCAGAAGAAACAACGACAACGGGCCGATCGACAGCAAACCATTATTTGGTTGTTCGGGGTTGTGTATTACGACTTCGAGGATTTCTCCGTTTTCGCTTACTATCCACATAATGTGAGCACGGCCACATCGAGCGGAGCTTGCGGCGCCCATTCAGGATCGTCCTCGTATTCGGCGCAAATGATGAATGGCGAAATATTTGTGACACGTGCGCAAATATGAGCGGAGCACGTTGTGTGTTATGGAATTCGCTGGAGAGCAAACAAACGAAGGAATCCATTACGATCCATTTATTAAGTCTCAAAGTAACGAAAACAGAGCGAAAAGAGCAATTCCCGATCTGCTCTTGCAGAATCATTCGCAATTCTTTTCCGAGTTGCCGAACTGATTCGAAGTCAGATTTCCACAAGCTGCTCGTGCCCTGAAGTTGAATCACTGAGTGGAAAATGAGGCAAAGCCATCAGTCACCTGAAAAGTAGGCTGACGAGGAAGTTTCCGAGTCAGATCACAGTGATAGAAGGGGACCGCCCCACACTGATTCCATGCTACATTTGCGAGCGCCTCTCTTCGGTCTGTGGCTTAGAACATTCCATTCTTGAAGAGACTCCCTTTCGCCTGGACCAGACCACGGAATTTTCATCACCTGGCTTCCAAAACACGTGAATCTTCGCCACTCTCTTTTCAGAGGAATTCGCGGAGAACGATGGTGACCATGTCGAAAGCGTCTCAACATTTTTGGAAACAAATCTCTCGATGAAGGTGAATCCGGAACCTCTAGATGGACAGTGTGAGCTCCGAAACCAACCTTGGAGCGAAAACATTTCAGAATCAGCGGGAGATGGCCAAGAGATTTCCCGAAAGTCAACGAAGCCATCAGTCGTGGCTTCGTCCGCAGTTGATGTTTGCCAATGACAATGTGAGGGGAAAGAAAAATGTCCACATGAATTAGGAGGATGTTCCGGCTCTATTCATCCTCGATTAGATAATACAAGGCTCGCTGGCGGAAACTATATCGCCCACAAAACTGAGATCGATGTCATATTCCCGAGATAATTTGCCGCGGAGGGAGGCGTTGCGGGAGAAAAGTTATCATGGCCAGCTTTATGGAGCCCTCCTGCCGAGAAAGGTTCGGGGCCCGCCGTTATGAAGCCGAGGACAAAGAAAGCCCTGAGCCGAGACACACAACACTGAGCGAACCACGATGAATTGTTCGAGGCCCTCTAAGCCGTAGGCTTGGAGTTTCGGATCGAGGTCTGACAGTATTTCTAGTGGTTGTTTTCATCGAACGAATGTTCTTTTCTCCGAAAATCCAGTTATATATTGCATCGTTCATTGAGGTTGAACGCAGGAATAAGCGTTGAGATTTCTGGAGGATTTCCTTGAGAGAGTCGGAGCCTCCTCATTGACGATAGGTACGGCTAGAGTTGCTGCATGAAGCAACACCTCTGTCTCGTTGCGCCATTGGGAGTTGCTAAAGCTGTGCAAACGATCTAACGATGTCTCTCACTCATTGCGTGCCTGAAGTAGAAGAAGCGTCCCGGAAACTATGGCGTAAATACTGGCATTTGCGGAAACATTCAATTTTTCAGGCTTGCCTTCATCCCATATTTGCTCGAAGGCTCATCTCCGCCCAAGTTTTGCGAAAAAAATCATTCTCGAAGCTTCGCACGAATCCTTTGAAAGGGAACGCGATGACTCCGCGCTCCGTGGACCTCGTTGATGAGTGCTCTGAGGGAGACGGACGGAAATATTTCAAACTCCGCTCTCAAAGTTTTTATCCCGAGGTCCGAATGAGCGACCACGACACGATCGAGATTTACGGACGTCGCTATCTCGAAACAAGAGCTTCATAAATCAAACCACATCCAGCGACTTGTTTGTAAGCGAGACCCTGACTTTGTTGCTGCGACTGAAGAGATGGCAAAAGGTGTTAGCACTGAAGTCGACGACCGCCCGAATTACTCTCCCAGGCGTCGTACGGGAGACTATTTTCGGTGTGTCGCGCGGGAGTCGGGGAGCAGCGTATGCAGACACAGTTCGCGGAGCTCATGGACTCGCATGCGGAGGCGTCGTACCATCACTCATCGTAGAGCAACAACCCCTCACAAACTCAGTCCGGATCCGACTAACGATGCATCCGTGTAACGAAGGAACAACAGAGAAAGAACGAACTGAAGTTCCGAAGTGGACGAAATTCTATCATTTCGAGTTGGATTCCGCCAAATGTCTGTCATTTTCCGGAAGAAACAGACGAATGATCGACAGCCAGATAACAAAACAGCGTCCTTTGAGAATTCGCGTATTGAGTTTGAAAATGTTCTTGTTTTTCGCGGAATAAGGACTTGAAGGAGGGTGGGTCGACGTCTTGTGGTCAGAGCAAGCAGCGCGATTGTGTTCGCTCCGACAGGCTTCAATTAAAAGCAGACGAAAGAGCAAAACTCTTCCAAAAACTTACTTGTGACTTTTTCATTTTGCCAAGCCCGCGGGCTGGAAAGCAAGAGTCCTCCCATATGCTGTCACAAGTTTTCCACAAGTCGGGTTGGAAGGTCAATAGCACAACGCGTGCCCTTCCGCGCGCGCTGCGGTATTAAAACTCGAAAAACTCGACGTAGCGAGACTTTGGACGGTGAAATGAAAACACGCAAACTGTTGTTGAGCGCCTTCTGCTACCGTGGATCCGAAGAAACAGAAACTTTGTTGTCCTGTTGTTCGTTTCCCTCGTTACAGGAGACTTGTCACCGCAGGGGAAATTCTCAGAGTCCAGCGGTTCTTCGTGTCACTGGACGCTCGAGAGCTCTCTGAGCAAACTGTAACAGGCTTAATGGTCGCACAGGGACTCTTCGCTCCATTAACGATTCCGAACCTGACAATTTTCAATGGGCGGCCGGGCATTCAAACAAGTCTAATGAACTGATCGAATTGAGCTGTCATGGGCAGCCGACAAGGGAAGCTTCTTTTCACCGTTTTTAATTTGCCAGAACGAAGAATCTTCCGCATTCGTCAAATTCTTTTCTCAGGACTTTCATGAACTCATACCACAACATCGATCTTCGAGCGATTCCCGAGTGTTCAAAGAAGGAAGGAAGTGAACATCCCGAAGGCTTGCCATCCAAAATGTTACGCGCGGACAGTGTGTGTTCCGTCCGCCGATGGCGTTCCGATCGGCCGAGTATAAAGGCGGTCTCATGCTCGAAGCCGGCACTCAGTCCTGAGGACACGAGTGCTGAGGTGGCCGACGTCGTGTGTGACAACTTTGGATTGCAGAAGTAAACACACGAGGGAAAAAGTTTTGATTTCGAGAAATCACTGACAACTCTAACTCATGTTTGGGATTGCTCTGGAGTTCCAATTGAATTGACGACCGGTCAACTTTAGAAGATTCCGACGTAAGTTTCTCTTGATTCGAAGTTATCTATCTATCTAGCTGAACATCCGATTCGATCGAGCGAGTTTCCTCCTAGATCTCGAGCCGATTCCGAAAAACGAGTTGGAAATTATTCGTCACGGCCATGTTCAATTTCTCAGAGAGTCAACAAACATCGGCGGTCTCACAAACTCAGAAGCATGTATGGATGATGTATTACTCCGATTCGATCGAATGCTGTCGAAACTTTTGGAACAAACTTTGTTCAGCCCCGTCAGAGTGTTCCGCAACGATTTCCTCGTATTCGGGATCGCGGAATCTTGGGATCCGTTGAGTTGACACAGGACACCAGGCTGCAATCGATGTCTGATGGATTTCGGTCGGAAAAAATGGAAGAGGGCGTAATTGTAGTCCTGAATGATGTTTCGTTCTGTTTGTGTTTTTGTTCTCGATGGTAGAGAGCATCGAACCCGAGCTGACGGAAAGGCATCGGAGAGCAAAGAGAAAATTGATTCCCAAATCGCATCTGCGCCAGAGAACCTAACGGAAGCGGGAAACAAACGAAATATTTCCATTCGACTGTTGCTGTTTGCGTTCGTTTCGAACGCTCCATTTAGCGCCTGACGCTTTGACATCGAAGTCAAACAAACACACTCGTTGCTCGGAGTTTCGGGAGTCATTGATCCATAGATATCAATAATGGAGATCCCGATGAAACCGAGAAGTAAATTCCGATTCTCGACACGGCTTCGTTCTCCAGAACCCGATGAGAACTTTCTTCTCCGAGAGGATTCACTTTGGAACGAAACTTCTGCTAGTTATCACGTTTCCGGAGCTGTGAATGACATAATTCAGCCTGTCAAGGCCACATTCATCATTCCACGGCGTGGGTATCTCGCAAGAATCCATCGCGCTGGTCACGCAGATGCCGAAAGGACACGAGGATCCATCTCGCTGACCCGTGTAGAGATCGAGTCAACTCATTCATCTTAGAATCGTTCATCTTTCTCGATTAGAACGGGAGGAACCACTTCCCCGACTCGACCTTCGGCAGGCCAGAGATCCCATGATTCAAGTGTGACGAACACCGCTCCGAGGTTCACTTCCAGAGCGTGAATCTGTAGAACTGATGGAAAAGGAATTCCGACAGAAGTCTCCTCAAGCGGTCGCTGATCTTTCGTTATGACCCTCAGAGAAGGGAATTCCATCCATGCATCCCATAGGAGCGAATAAACAAGCGCCAGGCATCGCTTCGACGCAAATTACTGAAGGTTTGTGGCGGCGTCCATTACACTGCAAGGTCACTCTCGGCTCTGGAGAGAATTTACGATATTTCCTCAGGAGACGCAGATTCCCAAAGAACTTTCCTTTGGCTTCAGTCTCGTTGTTGTTGTTGTTGTTGTTGTAGCTATAGACCGCCCGAAGCATTCAGCCTCGTTTGTTGGTGTCGATACTCGGCTCCAATCAAATTGACCCGGAGCCATTGCAACGGAGGCCTCGCTCAGATCGAGCTTTCCTTCAGCAAGCGGACTAAACGCGCCATCTTTGCGGAAGAAGTAAATCGACGGCTCCGACTCGAACCAAATGATGAAATGCAACTTCTCCGTGCGCGTAAAATACTCCAATTTGTGATGAGAGAGATTGATTCGTTGTTCTTTCGGAAGCTGAAGAAAGTTTTCCGGCACGACGTCGGATCACGCGACCGTGTTCCAACATATGGGGCCTTGATCGACGGCATTTTTGGTTTGGTCGAGGCGCTTCAGTGAACGAACTCCAGAGTTTCTCAAAACGAATCTCACGAATCCACAAACTCCTCGTGGCGTGAGCTCCGCAGAAAGGACATTTACCAACTCTTGAGATTGACCTTCATGCCGAGGAGTTGAGACGGTCGGGAGTTAAGCGCTTCCGTGCTTGTCCGCTTGCTCAGGGAACTGGAATCTCGATCAACTCGCTCAGTGATGAGCGAAACGTGACTACAATGCGGAAAGGTCGTCACAAATCTTGTCAACCTTCCCAACGTTGTTTTCAAGTGGACATCTACTAATAGCTAGTCCAGCAGGGCCTGCATCGGCCGTGCTTTCCCTTCTCCTTCCTCTCTCTCTCTCTTTCCCTCGATTACGTCAAACCTTGGCACAACAATGCTCACCACAAAATACAGAGTTCTAAGCGACCTTGAATTCATCTGAAACCAAACGAGGGTGCCACCAACACACGTTCGCGTAGAGAGTGCCTAAGCAGCGTGAGAATAGGACACACTAGATCACATTGTTCTCCTGGAAGTGGACGTTGGATACATTCTCCTGCGATTGCGACGCCATTTCGAAGGATCGGAAGCGTCAAGGGGAACTGTCTCCTCGCTCTGCTTTCGTTCGGTCGATGGCCGGGCGAAAGAGTCCTTGGTCGGATCCGCCCAACTCTTATCGTTAACGTTATCGTTTGACCTCCAACCGAAGGCACTTTGCTCTTCAGGAAAGAACTCCGAATGCAAATGTTGATGTCTTGGGAAAATGTAGAGAACCTTGATTAGCAAGTGAAGACCTCCATCCGAGACGTGCAAGGTCTCATCTCTGCTTCGTTGTAGTTTTTGTGGAGGAGGTCGTCCTCCTGGGGCGTGAAGTCATGACCACCAATATTGACTTGACTTTTCATCTGAATGTCGTTGCTCAGCCAATCGTTCTTTTTGCGCCCGAGATACTTTAGTTTTTTGTTCGAATCCGGCAGGTCGTAATCGTCCGATGATTGTCGGGGGAAAAATCCCGGCATCGAGGAGATGTTCCACCAGGATCCTGTGAGAAGGAAAGCGTTTCGCTTCGATGATTGAAATTAAAGAAGATGAGGAAGAGAAAAACGTTTTCGGATTTTTTAATCCGGGGGAACTGCAACCAGCTCGCAGCTTGGGAAAAACTGTGCGCCTGGAGGAAGCCATATTTCCATACTCTTCTTCAGCTAGAAATTTTTGGATCGAATGCGGCACAAGGAGCTGACTAATCAGCCCTCTCGTCAAAGCATCCTCCTCCCTCATTCAGAGAACGAGGTTATGAAAAGGATCTGAGGAAGCGTTGTTTACGGCGAACGGAAACCTTTCGGCGCGACCGTTTTCGGCTTTGGAAGATTCCGGGACTGAATTCCGTCAAACAAGGCTCGGGGCTGTTTGCTCAGAGGAAAAATGCCGGAAAACGATTTTCTGGGACATGAAGTCACATTCAATTCTAAATACGGAATGAAACGACTTTGACGAATCATTCCCTCTTTTTTCTTCTCGGAGAAACACTTTCGGTGATCGGATACATACTTTGGCAGCAGAGAAAGTCTCGAAACAGAACAAGGGCGATGAGCAAAGCTCGGCATCTAGGGCTTGAATCTTGGAGCGGAAACACTCGAGGATGATTTTGAAAGTCCATCGTCATTTGATTTCTGGAAATTCTTGCTCCATCGTATTCCTGAGTCGGATCCAGGTGGATCCAATGTTGGATCGTTGACGTGGAAAAATCGAATCCGAACAAGTGCACAGACAGATCCGTCATACTTATCGATGGAGCGCCATGAGCGGAAAGCTGACTCTTCGAAAACTAGGGCAGGAATGGCATCCGCGGAATTGAAACTCAGAACCTTTTCTCTCCATGTCCCTCTGAGGACTCGTAATTCTCCGATTTCCAATCCTTCAGTTCAGAACAGAGAGCTGTTCCTGAACCATTTCACGTCATGAGGGCGCTTGAGTCTTTCGGATACCGGAAAACCTCGCTGAAACAAGACTCAAAATAATCCCCCTATTCTTTGGAGCGAGTGGAAACTCAATGACGTTGATCGGGAATGTGGGGATGTCAGCTCGCTTCCACCAGGAGCAGAATATTCCCTTTGAAGTCGTCCTTGTCACCCCGTCTTTTCGCTGCTGTTTCGCAAGAATTTTTTTTCGGCAACGTTGGCCAAAGCGGGCGCTTCATGCGAGGAGCTTCAAAGAAACCCGAAGTTCAATTAAGATCGAAGAATCCCGAATCTCCGAAACATCGACAAAAGAGTTCCCGCGACGTGTACAGATGAAATCGAGCAGAATTAGAAACGAGACAGCGGACATGGTGAGAATAACCTTGGTCAGACTTAGCAAGATTCGTCGAGCGAGCGAGCGCCAGACACTAATACCGAAACGGCCTCAGAAGGAGTCCGGCTCAGAACGTTGACGATAATCTGACAGATAATCTCCACAAACGCTGTCTGGGCCAAGGTTTTGTCGAGAGCCATTCGCAGACAGGGAGACCAAAGCGCGCGACTCGCTTAGAGTATATCTCTCTCTAAGCAGTTCCATTGCCACGTCACGAGATCGGGAGGGAACGTGAGTGGGTCACTTGACTCTAGAATTTGCTGCTTCCGGAGCCTCAACGGCGTCATAAGGCTCAGCGAGATTAGCTGCGGGAGTCTTTTTTCACGAGGGACCACGACTTTTAGCAGATTTCCGGAGAAATATCCCGGAACGCCGCGGCGTGGGGGCGGCGGCGCGCCGGGACCGCGCGACTGCTATTCGTTGGTCGTATCGACGTTCGTCGAGGACAGGAGTGCACTCGCCGACTTGTTGCATGATAAGAATCCACTCCAACTTGATTGATGAATGTCACGCTCTTAATGACGTTGACGTCGTCGTCGCCGCTAAAACTCAAAAGAAACGACCTCTATCACGTAATGCTTAACGTGATGGCTGTGACCTCGACGTGTTCTACCCACAGGAGACCCATACGAGTCTGATTGGGCTCTAGCAGGCTTTGAACACCCACAGCGGATCAAACCTTAATTTACGCTGCTGAGCTTCATTACGTTTGCCCTCGCCACGCATTAAACTCTGAAGTGAGCCTCGAATTTTCGGAACCATCAAAACGCAGCTCTGTTCCATCGTCGGAAGTTTAAACCGAACGAAAAGTGAATCTCACTTCTTGGAGGAATCGGCGACACTGACGCAACTGGCGAACAACAGATCGGCGGCGCTCAGCTGTCGTAAACTCGAATATGTTGACTCGTTACTAGCGGAAACGAAATCTGAAATTCGAACTCGCAGCTGAACATCCATTACCGGAACAGCTGTTTGTTTCGGGGAATTTCCGATTTTGTGGCAAGTTGAAGAGCTCAAAGCTCCGATTCTTCTGCTGTTCCGCTTCACATCTTCCGTGAACGAGAGTTGCGTTCGCTACGAGTCGAGCTTTGAGGACCGACTGGATGAAATCGTTTTAGGCCATGGCACCTGAGGCTTAGCGCAATGGCTAGGTTCAAGAGGATGCAACACGAGACTCGCCTCTCTCCCTCTCCCTCGAGAGAGAAAAAGAGAGAGAAAGAGAGAGAGAGAGAGAGGAAGAGAGAGAGAGAGAAATCATGGAGAGAGTGTCGTGAAAACTCGGAAAATCGGTTCTGCAACCAGGTGGAAATAATCCTCGTCGTACCTTCAACAAAACACTCGGACGGAACTGCACGCGAAGAAATTTCCAATCTCGTTGAAGGCCGAACTCATCGGATGATAACCCGGGCAACCCATGGGAATCAATGGACAGAATCCTTGGTGAAAAATTGGAACTTTTTCTCAACATTGAAACGAGTGGAAATCCTTGATTGTCTCGCGTCCGTCCGCTCAGATGGAATCCCCATCGAGCCCGGCGCAACAAGTTACTTTGGAAACCTTTAGAGAGCGGAGCGGGAAGACGGGAGTATCCTCTTTTGATGTCTTGCTACTATTTTTATTCAACATGAAACCAATGTAATCAGAGTTCAGAGTTGTCTCACCGACAAAGTTGCGAATGAGCTGAATGGAGAAGAACGTGATCATGAACCCTGCAGCGAGTAAACTCCCGACCCAACCGATCTGGAAGCCAAGGGATCTGCTGCTATTGTTCGAGCGCTCATTGAGGCCTTTGATGTTTGGGCCGTTGAAACAGATGCTGGCTCGTGCACTCACAGCCAGTATGGTTGAATCACGTTCGATCGTTCACGACTCGCGGTCCGTAAGATCAAGCAGATATCTGTTGATACTTTTCGCGAGACGTCACGTAGTCTCTGCAACTAGCGTTCCATTGTCGTCCGATCCGTTGTCAGTTTTGACAGATGGATCGCTAAATACGACGCCTCGAAGCGAACACATCGAATCGCATTGACACCCGCGATCATATCATTGCCGTCATCGTATCCGACGCAGAGTCAGCGGTTGTCGATCGTCTCAGCAACAAGCGGCTTCATTTTCTCCGACGGGTCTACAAGTGAGAATTCTGCAAGGAGGAGCGTACGATGTTTCAGAACATGGAGCTGAATCCAATGCAGCACAGAGTCACTTGATATGAGCCAAGTTCGAGAATGCGGAAGAGAATTGATTGAGTAAGCAATAAATTCCGAGTTAATATTCATCGTGGTGGTCGGGCTTTTATGGCCGGAGTCGCGCGGCGCGGTTCAATTTATCACTTATGGTGAGGGTCTCGTTTGCAAACATTTTGAAGCTCCTCCGTCGAGTAACGGCAGTGCCCACCATCCTCGAGAGCATTTCCAGCGGTCCCACCTCCGCGAAAGTGAATTTTAACAGAGCGAAAAGTATCAAGAAACTTCGCTTGGGAGCGAGCTTTCTGGAAGAGCCGGTGGCCATCGCGCAGCAACAACACAACGGACCGAGTTGTTCTTTTTGGAGTTCGGCATCCACTTCGAAAGTTTCCATGGACCGAAGCAACCCCAAGACTGCGTGTCAGCTATTCCTCAGGAACGTTGTTGGTGCGAACAATCCTCTTATGTCGATCAATCCTTTTAGAGCGCACGGTTAAAAACTTCCTCGTGATTGAGTTGGCTGTTTTCCGTTGCCGAGGTAAAGCATCCTTTTGTTTCGAGCATCACGTGCTGATGGCGGACGCGGACTGGAGTGGATCCGCACTCGTCGCAGCTGTAGCAGTCGTTCCCGATGTCACCTAATATGTGAATTGATTGCAACGTTTACTTTCGGTGGGCGCAAACAGGATGGCGTAGATCTGGCGGCGCGTGGAGCGGGGAAAATGAGGGAAGACTTCCTGTTCGCTTGATTAAATTCGATTCGATCCACTCGACAACATGGTCCACGCTTGAATTGATCACTTGACGACATTCGAAGCTTCACAAGCAGGACGCAAACTTCAGGGAATTTTTGTGACAGAACAGTGCCGACGCAAATCCGTTGCAAAAACATATTTCCTCGTCGGAGTGATGTCCCGTTCATGTAAGAGCATGATTCAAAATGATTATCTTGGCAGTTCACGACTCGAATCGCTCGCTTGCAAAAAGAGGACGGCCGAGGCTCCTCTTCACAGCCTTCCGATCGCTCTGACCTTTGGCCACTGAAACTTCCTTCGTTTGGATGCGTTGTTCGGTTCGAACCAGTTTCTCATCCCCTGGATCACTACGAGCCCCGAGGATCTATATTGCGAAAAAGAGATTTTCCCTCTCTACAGCTCCCAGGCTCTATCTATCTCGGAGAAAAATGGCCTAAAGATAACAGCACTGAATCTGAATGACTCCGACGTCCGCCCGACCCATTCGCGCGAGTCCTGTGATTCCTACAAAGAGCCTTTTGAGCGAGACCAGTCATCCAAGCTGCCGTCCGACCAACCGCTGAACCAAGAGAGCGGATCGAGCGAGCGAGCGAGCGAGCGAGTGGAGGGAACGCTGACATGGAAGGAATCATCATCATCATGACTGCTAGGCGAAGAAGACTCCGAGCTCGTTCCATATCAGCGGGAAGAAACGTCTGAGAAAACAATTTCGACAAACGGAACTTCATCCGAGGTCTAAAGCACCCTTTGAGGCGGAAGAGGAAAAACTCGGCGTCCCGGAGAGAAAAATCCGATTATTCCCTCCTCTCCATGAATCGAATGCGTAACGAGATTTAGAGCCGCAGAGCGACCTGTTCGTCAGCCCGAGCCAGTTGACTGTTTCCTCCCGCCTCCGTTGATGACTGTCGCATTAAACATTTCCCACACATCCACTCAGGGATGAGGGATCGATGGTTCACCAATATTAAGTTAATAATCATAGACTTGACAATTGGTGCTTGATTTTATCCGTCGATCGTGGAGCTTTCGGAGCGGACAGCGGAGGGTCTTCAGCTCTGTCGGAGAGAAAGTACATACCACAAGGCACAAGACAACAGCAACCGCTTCACAAGGTTCTGGTATGTATCAGCGCGGGAAGCGATCGAGAATCAGAACACGCGGGGAAACCCGACACCACATGGCGAAGGTCGAACGTTCACTTCAACGACGAATGGTACGTGCACGTTACGTGCATCACGGATCCCATTGCCCGCAGGCTTGCTGTTATCATTTGCGTTCTATTTGTGGGCGGGTACTACCACACAGGATTGCAGTCATGAACAGACTCGGGACATCCGAACAGCGAAAGCAAGAACCGCAATCATCGCATATCGCGTCCTTAGTTGAAAAAAAAAAGTACTCCTGAGGCAATTTGCAAAGTGGGAAATTTTTGCAAAGTGTTGCGAAGCTCTCTCTTTCTCAGCCAGTTTCCGTGGAACGATTATTATAAAATAGTTGTCGGAAGAGTTGCCTCTTCCAGTCTCATCGAGAGCTCCGCGGACGCGTTGAACTTTGTGGGTTCCGAGAAGGTCAACGAGTTGTGAAACAGTTCGCTCAGAGGACAGCGGTTCCGGTGGCATACAGAGCGAGGCCTGGAAAGAGTTTCCCGGCACGGGATGATGAGACTCCCAGGAAGGAATCGGAGTTACGCTGTCTCTGGTCAGATCAGCATCTCTGATCAATTAGGATCCGCTGAGCCGAACTTTTCAAGAAGGGTTTTAGAGAGACGATCGAAATAATTGGATTACGTCCAGTTCCCGTTGAATCAAATCATGAAACGTCGGAAAATGCTCGAACCCACGGGCTCAAACCTCCGGGCACTCACGACGTCACAAAGGATCCAGAACATTGACGTCCATTAGGCTTCCGGCGGCGGACGCGCTCGCCGCGCTCCGCTCCGCCGGTCAGCAGGAAGCACCACTTGAGACAATGGAGGAGTGAGGAACTCGTTTCTCCTGAGCGACCGGGCAACGCGCGCTCAACTACTGTGAATCTCACGTCTCCCGTCTAACAACAAAGGCAAAAAGGACCGATTCGAGTCTTTGTGAGGCTCCGTCAGTCTTATTGGAATCTACTATCACCGAACCGTTGCTGGCTGCAGCCACTCCACTCTATTGGCTTGTTATTCAGCTCCTGGATGCAACTTTTCTGAAACGATTGACATTCACCGAAGTCGATGCTTTGTTGGAGCTCTTCGTCCGATTTCCGAGCGTCGACTTGACTTGTAGGCAGCACAAACCGCTAAGTTAATTATCTATTCACACAGTGGGCTCTCAGAATACTTTCTCGTTCGGCGTCCGCATCCAGTCGGCTTGTTGTCCAGTTGCCCGGAGGGGAGGAACAGCGCGGTCCTCATCCCTCCTCCAGGCTTCCTTTCACCGAAGTGGGATTGCTGCCGATCTTTTCAACCGAGTCGACTGTGAGCGAGAGATCTGCCGAGCTGACCACCGCCGAAGCTGTGTCTACCGCTGGTGGCGATGGTAATGACATCTTTGCGAGGTCTGATTAAAAGTTACTTCTGGCCGAATTTCGTCCGCGAGCGAGCGAGCGGCGAATTTCCCCTGCGAGCTGTCTTATTCGGTTCCGAGTCGCCTTCTTTTTCTTGTGATGCTCGAATCGGATAACACCTTCTCTCAAAGAGAAGCGGCTCCGACATGCTCTTCGATGAGTATTGGGATGTCCCTGGAAAGAAGTTGTACTCTCGGTAGACGTGCTGCAGACGCTTGAAATCCGTTCGTAGTTCGATCGATGCCACGTGTGACGCCGAGAACAACGAACGAGGCGTTTCAAATTTCTCCAGCAGAACGATCTCGCAGGGAGTTATTTCTAGGCACCATTGAGCGAACGAAAATCGGTTCTAAATTGCCAAAAGACTGCTGTCGAGAGGTTGCGTGATCGACAAAGAGCGACGACGACCTCACGTGTAAAGATAGAAAGGTCGTTTCTTTAAAAGGTCCATTTGCTTCGCTACTCTTCTCTCTTTCCTTTCGATAAGACGGGCGACACTGATGACTATAATCAGCTCCAAGCTGCGACCTCTCGATTGGATTGTTTGGTTCTTTTCTTCTCCCGCAATCAGGATGGCCTTGACGAGATCAGCCGGATCGTTCTCCGGTTTCTCATTGGAACCGTGGTACGCGGATCGAGCACATTGCCAAGTGGTCAACGCGAGCCACACATCAGGATACTCTCACTCTGACTTTCTGGAGAAAGGAAACCGACTCTTTTCGCGCCGCGATCTCTCGTCTTTCGTCGTTGAAGCTCTGACCGATAGACTCGTGTCTAAAAACGAGTATCTGCTCCGATGATGATCTCATACACTGTTTTATATTGAGCCTGGTTCACGAAGTCGTTTCCTTGTCACGGAACGGTTCGCTTTCTTCCTTCGAGGATAACCAGGTCTATCTGCACGCGCGGAACCATTTGCGGCGTCCCATCTGTCAGAGGCAGATAATGACTCGACCCTGATATTTGATATTTTCCGGAACAGAACACAGGTCGGAAGTCGCTACGAGTAGATCTGACCATTCAATCAGTTAATTCCAAACACGGAAAACTTATTATCTAATGCTCGGTCTCTCGTTTCAAATAGTCTCATGTTACATACCTGAACATGTGTAAGCTCGTATGGTTGAAGTTCCGACAAAACGACTCCTCGATGTCGATGATTCGGGACAACGTTTCCTTTGCGATGTTCTCTCGTCGAGTGCGCAGCTCGACGATATATTCAGAGAAACGCTTTCATTGAGTGGAAAATCCTCGCTCTCAGTTTTACTTCAGTTCAATGTGCGGGAGGAGGTTTGCATAAGGGTTTACGAGCGCGTCGTCAGACGAAAGACATTCAGAAGAGCGGTCCGAAGCCACATATGACGCATGAATTTTGAATAGAGGCGTTCTGAGCTCCTCCTCCTCCTCCTCCACCACAACAGACTGAAGGCGTTTCGTCTCTCTTCACGCGTTATCGTACGTTTGTGATTCTTTTCACTTTGCATTGAGGGGCCGTAATCCGTCAGAAAACCGATCGGTCGGGTAGGGGAAGAACGCTCTCGGAAAAAATGCACGGGGTATGCGACGCCATCGAGAGCGGGACAGACGGGATAAGAGGAAAATTCCAGAACAGAAAACCGGTGCGATAAAAGAGAAGAATCACCGAAGGTTCACGAACAAATCTAGCTGACACTGAATCGTCCCGTACTGCGCCTTTTGGAGATACATGCCCCTCTAACGGTCATAGATCTTCCGTGTAGAGAGTCGGATTCCGTATCGCCTACAGACATGTCGTTCGAGGCTCACCGGCAGAGATAACTCCCACGGAGGCGAGAGGAAGAAAACTGAGGTGGACAGAGAGACAAAAAAAAACGAGAGAGAGGAGGAACTCCGGCGGACATAAAACACGGGAACACGGGAAAACGAGGAAAGCGGAGCCGAGAGCGGATGATTAGAAGAACCTCGGACAATGAGAGTGGCTTTGTTCTGGTGAATTGCAGGTGCTGCATAATTTGCCACTGCCGCGTATTGTTTATTTACAAAGAGTGGTTCTTGCGGCAACGCTCACAAAGCCAACCATTACATTGTATGGTGGTGAGCCGGCACCCCGAATGTTCGTAGAAGTGCTCGTTGTAGAGACACTGAACATTTCATCTTAGGCGGACGGCGACCCGCGAAACGAACCACCGCATTAATCTAGCACCAGCAGCAGGACGGGCGAAATGTTCTCCGCGTCTTACATTCCTTGGTCACTGCCGCCGCCGCCATCGTCGCGGTCCGGAACAACTACCGAGATAGAGGAGAAAAAAATGCTGTCGGCTAGCCCACACAATTCCTCGACGAACACATTACAAGCGCATACAGAGTAGTGGGAAGAAGAGCACTCCGAGCCTCTATTGTGGTCGAATGGCGATGTGTTCATGAAAACCAGCAGCAATTTTTCCTCAAACGATCTCTTGTTATCTCGCCTCCCGTCCACACATATCTCTCGTCTTGTCCGTTCCTCGGCGGCTTTTCCGTCCACCCTCATCAAGCGATCTTATCCGGTTCGTTCCTTCGCCTTCTTGAGATCAACGAAAATTGGAGGAAACGCTCCTGAAGAAACTCGAAGATCTCGGAGAATCAAGATTGGCGGAATTCTACCTCCACTCGATTCCTCATTAAAACTTACGAAGATCTGGAATCTTTGAATACCTGGGATGATCACCTGGAATGGTCAGGTTGGTGTTGGCGAGGTTTGCGTCTCGACGACCTTGAGTGTACTTGTGGTCGCGATCGCGGAATCCTTCCCTGGAAACCCAAGCCCAGAGAAAGCGATGAAATCCCTTCTTTGATCTGCTATCTTCCCGAATTCTAAAAATCGAAACCATTCGTCGGGCATCGTTCCAAGTTGGAGTTGAGCTTGAGTTAGTGTTGCCCAGATGATCAGAAATTCTGTGTCATAGTCGGTGAAAGCAGTCACTAATCGATTCTTACGAGAAACGGAAAGCTACGGTCGATTCAGTTCGGAGTTCGCTTGAAGAGTGGCGACCTTTGTGGAAACCTCTGGAAATAGAGCGATCTTGAAGAGGCGCCCACGGAGAACTTCTTTATGTGATTGTAGAGCATCTGCGGCGCTCAAGTCAATACGTGTTACGGAATATCCATCATCACGGCCGGAAGAAAGCGGAAACAGGCGTGAGATATTTTCAACTAGTCTTGCGGCCTTGTGCTGTAAGAATACATAAATAAACTTTCCTCGCAGTAGACCGTGTGACATAATTCTTCGGCAGAATGTTTACCGAATGGATTTCGAGAAAAACTAAAGAACTCGACGAGAATTCCTGCAGAGCGAGGAGTAGTTGACGGCCAAGGTTCTCTCGGGTGGTGGTCATCAACGTCGCTCGGTCATCGAGACTCGTATTCACCAAAAACGTATGAGCCCGACATTGGTCGGCTCGTTCTCACTGCGATAAGTTGGACAGCTCGCTGCTATTGTTCCCTCTCGATTTTGCTGCTGCTGCTGCTGCTGTCAATACCTCTGACGATAGAATGAATTCAGTCTGCAGACGGTTCGGCGACGGCCAGACTAACGAGAGCTCCGCTCACCGATGGGTTTCAAATTTTTCTTCCTCTCACTTACCCGTCACCCTATGGTGCGATTGCTGAATCGAGCGCGCTGAGGATTCCGTTTCCACGGACATCAAAACGAGCTCGCATTTTTGTGCTTTTCCCGTCCGATCTCGGGCGCTCGGAATCGGAGAGGTCGAAGCGTTGCTTTCATGGGTGCGAGCACTGATTGGAAGGAAAACCGATACTTGTATCACACTGATCCCGTCAGGATATTCTGGACCACCCCGACGGGTCCCTCCGAAACATAATCCCCGAACTCGATGAAATCTATCGTAAATCGCTTCCAGGTCGCACTCGCCAGCTATCAGGCGGCGAAACAACGAACTGTCCTTGTTTGTGCGCGGGCGTTTATCACTAGAGAACAACCGATGTTATTGTTTGAAGGGATTACGAGCGAAGCGAGAGAGAGAAAGAACACTAAGATGAGAATCAATGTTACAAAGCTAAGCGCGGACACGGAAAGCAAGTACATAACATCCGGATACGGGGAGGGCGAGGATTATTTCATCGAGGAGCGGTGACATTTCCTCTTCGGTGATGAAATTAAAGACAGCTCCAACTCGCTCAAAATGTCGTTTCGAGGAGACCACGGAAACAAGTCGCGTCTCGATCATCAGACTCTTGAGATCGCAGGGGCTGGATTCTTCGGCGGCTGAATCTGGTCATTGTTAGGTGCCGAGCTGCGTCCTCTTGCCTTTTGCTTCTTCAAACTCGTTCCTTCTCATTTTGTGGAGCTGCAGCTGCTGTCGGCGTTCTCTACGGCAGCTGTTGGATGAAACGCTTTCTCAAAACTTTCGGCATTTCCGAAAGTGTTTCTCGGAGCAGTTTGCCGCACCGTAGGAATCAGCAACGAGATTGAAACCTCACTGGGTTTGATTTTTCTACGAAAGAGTGACTCCGGAGCGTCTTTTCTTCCGAGGTGTGTTTCCCCCAAATTTCAAACCGTATATCTCCGCAAACGATCGGTATGAGGCTGTACATCAAGGTATGGTCGCTTGCCGGCGCACTTCATCGCAAATCGTCGTCTACGGCCGTAAGTCATTTCAAATTTCGTGGCTGTGCTCCTGAGAGTCCTCAACTTTTCATCGAAAAGGTCCCCGTGCTTAAGGAAACAAAGAGAAATCCGATTCTCCCGCGGGGGAAGGTCGGATTCGAATCTGTAGATCAGGACTCATCTTCCTGCCTGATTCCAATCGAGATAACTCGAACGGGGGACCGCGATTCACTGTGGGAAGCCGACCATCTGGGTTAATAACCGGAAAGTCCGCGTCGTCATTATTATTATACCTATTTCTATCTAGCACGCCTTGCTCTGCTCTCACGGCCGGTGGTCCGGCTGGCTGGTTGCGCACTAACTAACCTTACTTGCGAACTTCAACTCAACTCACAGGTCTCTCGGGGTCTTCGCAACCACCCCGCTCTCGAACAAAGCATGCCTGGTCGACACATTCATTAATAACGTTCCCGAGTTGAACAAAGCTGAGCGGGAGCCCCTGCGACGCGTCACGCCGAGAAGCGGGAAAAGCAGAAATACCGTCCATTCGGTGACGTTCGCCGCACGAAGTTTTGAATTATCTCTGCAGGCTCCGTGGAAAACTTTGCTGTGGCGTGGTGGCGGAGTAGACTCGGGGCTCAGCAGAATTTCCCCGTCTCCCTTGAGGTTTGATCCCAAACGTAGTATCGCTTCCGCGTCAGAACAACCGAATGTTTGTCCGATCGTTCTTCGAAGCAGCGTTGAATGAACTCGGCTTCCCTGACATGACATGTCGTCCGAAACGTCGACTTCCATTTCATAAATGTGGACGGAAGCCGCGATACACGGACGACGAGAAAAACTGCAGTTGATCAAGCGGTCCAGACCTAACACGGGGTTGCGACTCCGGATTGGTAATCGCTGGCGAGAGGTTGAGCGACTTCCAGATGGTCGGCTGAATGAGCGGTTGTTCGGCTGGTCGGATGCTCCCTTAATGTCAACGGAGTGAATGTAATCATCTTGTCAAGCTTTTCGGTTTCCTCCCTCTGGACAACGAGTAATTGGATTCGTGTTATGCACGTGGGAACTCGTACGTGGATTTACGGCTCGAGGTTGCCTCTAAGTGTCATACAACGATAAGGACACACCTCGAGCTTTCGCAAGGAGATATCCTGCCCGTTCGCCCAAAAGCTCTCGCCGCCGCCGGTCGATCGTTCCACTCACGCAAACCCACTCCTTCTCGCTGACTGCATCAGCCCTTTCGTTCAAGTGTCGGTGGTCATAACGTTCTTAGCGGACACTTCCCGAGCCCCATGAAGTTGTTGCCATGAGAGTCTACGGAAAGCCCTCGACGACAATGAGTACAACATGACGTCGCTGACGATGATGATGAACGATCGGATTTGGATCCCATCCAGTGCTGCGGAGGAGTTCGTCATATCGCAACGATGTTCCTTTCATTTGCCCTTCGTGGTCCTTGTTCCGATCACTTTGAAATTCGCATCTACCTCACAACAAAATATCGCCGAATTCTTATCGAAGATCTTCTGATGAATATCTTCCTGCGTAAAAGAAGCCTCACGCCTCTCTTGATCGATTGTTACTTAGTATAGCGATGCATACAATATTTTCTTCGGCGCCGGGATTGGGTGGGATATGTAACGGCGGTGCTTAATTGGAGGAAAGTGGGAATGTTTTGGCGGGACCTCGATGCTTTGTTTGTGTACTATGCCGAGTGATTGTTTCATCGATCTTGTTTCATGCGGGTGTCCTCGGGTATGAGATCCCGGGCGATTGATCGATATATTCCGCGTGGGCTATGCATGCGGGAATGTTTATATGGACAAGTGTGTTTGGACAAGTGTACACAAACCAACGATATTGAATTGCATCCATCTGCGAGCACTCCATGGTTCTCAGCTAGAGGAAGGGATGGACAGCGAGGTGTCGAGAAAGGAAGATATCTTTTCGTTGGCTGCTATGTATCCGGAATCTTGACGGAAGCCGATGGGTGTTTCCTGCAGACTGCCGTCGAGTCGATAAAATGATGGCGGCGGATGCTGCACGCTGCATTCTGTAGCAACGCGTGACCGAAGCCAGAACGAAAGTGTAAGAAGCTCTTGTCGCACTTTGGCACAGCGACAATGCTGGTGCCTAATGCATCCATCAAGTCGCGGTTCCTGTTCCTCAGGGATGCATTGACGAAGCAGAGCTCGTTGACAGGACGACCGTTCCAGTACAGGAATGAAGGAAGCCAGCTGATGTCAGATACGCAGAGCAGAGACAACCGGTTAGCCTCTCGGCTATCTGAAATCGTTGTGTCGGTCTCTGGACTCGTCTCTCTGTCGGCGGTTCGGAGGTTTCAGAGAAGACCTTTGATTCGATTGAGCTCATTAACAGGATGTCCTCTCTTCTCCGTTTCAGATTCGATCTAGAGAACCACCGGTGAGCTGTCACCGCCTCGGGCTGAAAGTAAGTAAAAACCATTGCAGGTCCTTGTGATTGAGCGGCTACAAAGACGATTCCCGCTTCTCGATTACTTGTCGCTACGAGGACGAGCCTTCCTTATTTCGTTGCTGCCTCAACGATTGTCAATATGTTCGGCAACCACAGCCTGAAAATATATCGACGAAGCTTGCGATGATGAACTAGGCCCATTATAAATGGATTATTGGACTGTTTGATTGGGGGAGGGGGAGGGGGTGGAGATTCCTCTCGTCGACTATTTGGGATGTGGGCTTTGCAGCGGAACTTTTATCTCATTGGATCTGGTTTGTACAAACAATCGGACGGACAATCGAAATGCTTCCAATTCATTCCGAACCTATGACTCCTCCTATCAGTAAACTCAGAGGCTAGCGGGGATTGGAACCGTGGACCCTTTCCAAGGACATCCACTCAGAGGATGGAATCACGTTGAATCGCTGGATGGCACGGTGTAGCGTTTTTACGGAATACAAATCGAGCGCCTCGGGGAAGCTCAGTGGGAGGGAGAGAAAAAGATCGGGAGGATGAAGTTCACGTGGTAAGCCCATGAAACTTGGGAGAAACAATGACGATGCGCGTGGCAGCTCGATGTCACGGAACGTCTCTGTGAACTGTACGTAGTTTCACAGATTTCGAAATTTCAGGCCGTCCGTGGAGCGCAGCCCCAAACTTCGCGGACGTGCCTGTGCCATGGTCGGAATTCTTGTCGAGACTAGCCCCGAGAAGGCCAAAAACTTCAAGCGTGCCAAAAATTTGCGAAATCCTTTCGAGTCTCCAAAGGAACCGCAAACTATCGTCCTGGTCGAGGGTTGCGTGCACGATAAAGGATGCTGCATTCGGTCACGCATTTCGAGGAAGGCGACGGAAAATAGAAATTCATGAAGCTCATCATCTTGAATACCCTTACTGAGATCTATGCATCAAACAAAATCCTCAATCAATCCGCACTCGTGACCTGTAGCCAGTTGCGACAAACTTCGATCGACAGCTCGAAGCACCGTTGATTGTGAGTTTGCGGCCGAGACTGTGCTTCATGTCAGCGCTCAACTGAGTACTCGATTTGGAGCTCCATGATCGAGCAGGACAAGAGGTACTTCGGCACACCGTGACGCCTGAGGAAGACCTCCGACTGCTCCCGTGTACGTGCTCGGAAGGAAGTCTCGGGAAAGCGATTTGTCCTCTCGCGAATGTCACGCCTAATACCAAGACACATGAACGACAGAACTGCTGTCACAGCTAATTCCCAGCAGTGCACAACATGTCTGATCCCATTTGCTTTGCGTTTTAACGAGACACGACGAATATGAAGCCACTGGAGTGATACATTCGTGCAGGCCTACATACGTGAGGACGAAAGTATGAATATAAACACACCACCAGAGTCAACGAAGCTCCGAATTGGATTTTTGCGGCAGATCTGCTCTCCAGGATGTCTTCCACTCGGGGAACCGGGCTCGAACACGACAGGATCGAAGACTCGAGGATCTCCAGAGAAGCGTCTGAGCGAGATTAGAAGAATCGGACAGCCACAAAACAATAGCATCGGTTAAATCCTATCTCACTCGGAGGTGAACACGGTGGCTGCACGACTCAATTTCGCAAGTGCCGTTCAAAAGAGGAGCTAGAGCGGTTGGAACCGGAACGAAAACCTGCCTTGCGAAACTTGCTCACGTCATGCCGCGGGCACGCACTCGTAACAAATGCACGATGTAACATTTGAAACTCACAGCGTAGCTAGTTCATTCAGTACGTGAGCCATCGAAACATCGTTATTCTCGGACGCATTCCACTCGTGTTGAATCCTGAGCTTGGCGAGATCCTGGATTCCGGACTCGCGCGGCGTTCGATGTGCTGTCGTCGTATCAGTCGTGTTCATGGGTTCGCAAGTTTTTTGGAAACGATACGCTCTACAAAAACGTCTTTCTTCCCGGATCAGAAAGCCGTTTATCAGACTTGTGGTCAGTACCTGTGTGAAACTCCGGGAAGAAAAATGCTTTTCCGCCTCGTATATCTCCTCCAAGCGACGTTTTCGTTCCTTGCGCGCTCCCCCTTGGCCGATGCAGCGCTTTGGCGCGAGTTCTTTTCTGAGATTTGCGATAGGAATCTTCTACAATGCGACGTGTCGCGAGCCACTGATCCAACATGGTGAACGGAAGAGTTTGTTGTCGCGACTTTCATAGACCAAAACCCTGACATCGAAAAGCTGTCGCCGTCGATCACAGCCAGAGGGCTTCGATCTCAATGAACCACGAGACCGCGAGCGTTTTCTCCTTTCCATTGTCATCTGCTTCAAATCTCTTTGGCACCGCTCAAGTTATCATTTTTCCTATCCTCTGTTCCACAGCGGTGAATCCTCAGGTGCGAATGGGATTTCGGAGCCTGTTTCTCTAGATTGTTATGCCGACCACGCCTGCCGTACGCGGAACGAGCCTCGCACGAACAATCCAAGCTTTGCACTGGCGGTACGCAGGTGGTCATTTTGATAAGTATTCTCTGACCGTTCTCATCTCTCTACGAGGCTGATTTGGAAAGTGTTTTTTTCCCGTCTCGAAATCCACCATGACCCTGAACGGGTCCTGCGGGCCTCTCTGAGTCAGCTGCAGTTTTCCAATCAAAAGAAACGGAACGCGGTCGACGCTGCCATATTGTGAATCGTCTCCCAGTGTAACCTCTCAGGTCCTCTTTGTGTGAAACCCACTCTTTTCGCCGAGTCTATCACATCATAGAGCCTTACGGAAGGGAATCACTTCTAGAGACTCTCCTTAAGGCAGACTATCCTTCCCAGGACATTTCTTCTCTGACTCGTATCCCGATTTAGTCTGACGAGATCGGCGTGACGATGCAAGAGGGATCCAGGTAAGGATGAGCATACTGTCTGAGGAGTGGATTTGGAGATTCGACAGTTTGAGAGGGAAATCGTTCAATCATATTCTTCGTTCCGTTCCGAAAAAGTGAAGAAGACAAATTCTCAAACTCTTGAGCTCTCCGCATCGCGATATTTTGTAGAAACGCGGATGTACGATTTTGTGACGCGAAGAGCTGAAGGTCCGCGATCTGGACACCCCGAAACCTTGACATCAGCCGAACGGAAAACCGAACAAACAAACAAACAAACAAACGAGTAAACACGATAAGCTTCGCAGACATTGAACATGAGTCACTTGCGGAGCAAACACTTAATCCATCTAAAAAACCGCCGTTCGCTTAACATAGCTGAACCATTGCGATAACGAAGGGCTTACGTCTTGATGACTGCAGACGGAGGCTCCCATAGTAAGCGATAGTAAGGATTATGCAGATCGCATCAGACTCCTTAGCTCAATCTGAACTCCGTCATAGCTCGTACGGGAGAGCTTTTCCGTTTCTCCGACTCCGTTAATCTTGCTCCTCTCACAGCCCTGAACGATGATCGCCCTCCGCCCGCGTCTTTTCTATTGAGTTTTGCGAGCAATCGTGCTCCTGCGTTCATCAATCAGAATCCTAACCGGATTGTGGCAACACCGTACTGCGATCCGAACGAGGAATCGATATCGTTTACCAAGAGTGGGAGTGAGATCAGATAATCTCATATTTCGCGAATTCCATCTCGCAAACTTCTCCGCTGCTGTCGAAGTTCCTGACGTGAAGTTCGACTATAATTCACTTTTCAAGGCGGGCTCCGATGTTCACGATCGTCTCTCGCTTACGGCGGAACTTTTGCTACACAGAGTGAATGTGTTGAAGGTTTGCCATTGAAGGTCCACATATGTCTTCACCTAGTTCTACAAAAACGTGTCCGGTCCACCGACCATTAGAGCAGTTCCGGATTGATCGTGAACTCACTGAGGCATCAAACAACGACATCCAGACAGACCGACAGAGCAACCAATGCCTTACAGCTTTTGGATTCGGACTCGGTCAGTCATTCGTGTGACAAGTGAGAGGATGAGGAGGACCACTGCGGCTGGCTCTAGTGTAGTATTGACATTTTTTATGCAATAACGACCGTAGCGAGTCTGGTTGGCGGAAGAAGAAAACGATGGCAATGGCCAAAGCTCGGCGAGTCGGTCAACGAACGCATGGTGGCCAGTGATGGCCCCTCACTCAGTCAGGCGAACGGAAGATGGCTATGACGGAATGAGAAGAATAGCAACTAGAGGGGAATATTCATAAGAACGCTATCCCGTAACGACACGCAAGAAAGCGAGGAAAAAGCGTGATGAACGGTGGCTCTTGGGAGTCATCCTAGAAAGGACTCTGAGCAACTCTATGGGAGCCCAAAAGGAGAACTTGCACGAGAGCCCGAAGTATGCTTGTAATTAATGAAAACCACGAGACGCAAGACCCGAGTTTAGTATGGGCGACATGTAACGACGTGCTCCAAGGCTCCGTCTTGCATGCCTGTCTGCGAGCCAACAAACCAGTGAGTCATCCATCTAGTTCCTTCTAAAGAAGAGAGGAATACTTGAGATCGGAGCATGGACGAGCGTTCACGTGGGGGGCATGCCCTTCTGTTTTGCTTGATAAATTAACAATGCGGTTCTTTAGGTTCCTTCCACTGCTTGATTCGCGTATCCGATATGAGAATCCCCGAGAGACGGGTCACGCGCTAGTTTCTGAAGAGTCTTCTATCTGTGACGTGCTTTCGTCTTGAATCGAAGCGCACCGAAAAGGATTCGCAAAACATTCGAATCGGAGGGTATGATTGAGCTCTGAGAATTAGAGTTGGATCGTCTGCGTGTTTTCGGAAACAGAGCACACCCGAGCGCTTTGGTGAAGTGTTCCTCCTTTCGGCATTGTTTGATTGAGCATATAAAGTTTATTCAGGGCCAAAAGTGCTCCTCCGGCTCACCTTTGGAGAAACGACCTTCCTGGCACCGGTCCAAGATGTATCACGGGGCTTACCGCAGTAGACTGCAAAGAAGCCAGTAGAAGAAGCCACCCGTTGCATTCCTCGAGTTCAAACTCGTTTGCATCTATTCCGAGAACCGGCGGCTTTTTTAAAATATTTTTTAAGTCCGGTTCAGGAGAATTCAGGGATCCGTTATGTTACCGAGATCGGAACACCTTCCAATCACGTGGATCAAAATAAAAGGAGGGTCATGTGATTCGAGCGATTCGAAGAAACTGCCGATATCATGAATCGGCAGTGCGAAAGCTCTGATTCCCTTCAGGGTTCACCCAATCCGAAGTCGGTGCTACGGAGGAGTTCTTGACGTCGTTGCACGTTTCTGCATCAAGCCTGTTGCCCTCGGGACGTTTCTTCTCACAAAAGACCACGTCGGCAACAGGCGTGGTCTTTTGAGACTTGCGAGGGCGAATTGTATGGGCGTCAACGAATCTGAATGCGGAAAAGGTGTTTTTTTTTTCTCTCGCAGGAGAGTCCATTTTTGTCGCTCAATGGACGTTGCTTCACCTTGTTGCATGGCATCTCTGCTCGTCAGCTGCGACCGTGCTCCTTCTAAAAGCTCATTTCTCAAGAAGTGAACTTGGTTGTTGTTTCGCTTCTCGTTTGAAAACGCTAAGGGTCTCCTCGATATTCAACGACACTGTTTGACATTTCTTTCTATGGAATAATCATTCTTGAGAAACCACGTGATGAAAACCGGGGAACGGACGACAGTCGATCCAGTACGCGAGCGGACACGAAGGGAGAACGGATCTCGTTGAATTTGAATGACGTCTCAAGCATTTGGAACATGCAAACTATCCCCGAAATTTCAAAAAGCACTTCCTTCTCGGGCGCTGCTCGATCCCAAAACCGAATTGGAGAATGCAATTTCCGCTGTTTCCCCGAGCGTGGAAAGCGACGCTTCACAACGGTCTCGATGGATGTTCGAATATGGATCATAACATACCGTATTTTCTCTAATTGACGGGCTGCCCGTTTATTTTTTCAACCTTCCGAGACCAGCCCGTCTAAAAGAGACTGCCCGTTTATTAGAGAGTGCCCGTTTATTTTTTCGGAACTCCCCAAACCCGCCCATCAAGGATCAGACTCTCCGTCA
Organism: Neoseiulus cucumeris; assembly: GCA_021527715.1. Lineage (NCBI taxonomy): Eukaryota > Metazoa > Arthropoda > Arachnida > Mesostigmata > Phytoseiidae > Neoseiulus > Neoseiulus cucumeris. The sequence goes on along the minus strand of JAJSRV010000063.1, from coordinate 579,653 downwards.
ATTGGAGCTTTTGCGTATTTTCGCGCACAGGAGATGTCTTCAACGGGTAATTTTCATCGTCCTCTCCGATTTCCATCGTCCGTTAATGATGATTTCAATTCCAATTCATACATTGCCCGACTTTGCCGAGGGACTGCCCGTCTATTAGAGAGTGCCCGTTTATTTTTTCAAGTTTCCCGAACATGCCCGTCTATTGGAGACTGCCTGTCTATTAGAGACTGCCCGTTTATTAGAGAAAATACGGTAGTGATCGAATCCGTCTCGTCGTTCTCTCTGCTGATGGAGCGGCATTGATGTCTGATTCAATCGGATTCGAGTTCGTTTGATGCCGGAACAAACTTTGCGGCAGATTTCGAGGAGTTTTACCCGGACGTGGGTTTCTCCCAGTGTTCCCTCTACGATCGCTGTCACGTGGAAGATCTTGAGAGCGGTTCGTCGCACTTCTGTCCCGAGTTTCTTCACCTTAGAGATTTTCAATCCGCACGAGTGAGTTGTGAATCTTCAACTCGTTCGTTTTCGAGTGCTTGCCGCGGGTACACCGAGCCGCTTCTCGAACTTACGACGACTGGAGTGCGTTTGATCCACGGTTTGAAGACGTGTTTGGGCTCTCGAACATGTCCGGTGAGGATGCCGCTTCCATGCGAGGAGTTCGTTGAGGAAACACTCCATTCATCGAGGCTGGTACCGCGTACCGTACTGGATTCGTGGGATATTCTTCCTGCGAGCGGCGAATAAACCGGGGGACCAGTGATTCGGCTCTGGCGGTCATAAAAGTTACGGCGACGGCTTGTTATCGTATCTTACTAATGGCGCCATTCGATGAGGTGAAGCTTATCTCAGGGCCTGGTTTCCTGCAGAGCGTTCTGCCACAGCTCGATCAGCGACGAGTGCCTTCCCGGCGGATGCTTGATGCACTGCTGCACCACGTCGGTCGCGAGATTTGTCTGCCAGACTAACAACGAATGAAGACATCGGCCACTTGAGTGAGTGCGCGCGGACTTGTGAACACAGTGCTTACATCGGTTCTTACATGAAGAGACGCAGACAACGAGTGTCAATGTTCGCTCGTGTGAGGAAATGCGCTCACGTTTCTCTGACTACGGTCGACAGAGCAGCGCTCTATTCGAGTGTTGTTCTCAACTTACGGGAGTCTCGCGGGAGTAGCGGTTTCAAGGCAAGGTATTTCCTGTTGTGTCACTCCTGTGTCGCAAATTAACGAAGACAAAGTTTCGCAACATTACAACTTCAGTCGAAAATACTCCCACAATTGCTTTCTATTAGCAGCTGTCTCCACGGCTTTCTTGACAACAGAATGACATCGCTTGGTTCGGGCTTCCGCTCCTGGGGCGTTTCTCCCCTCAATCCTTCGTCTGTTATCCTGTCCCACAACGGAGCGACTTGTGTTTACGAAAGACTCCCTGCGGCTGCAACGAATCGCGCCGGAGGTCAACAAAAACCAACAGACCGTGCACACGAGACGGATTTGAGAGCAACTTTTTCCTCTGGCGGCTCATCATCGAAAACTCCACTGATTCGAGCGCCAACATTTCTGACTTCCACTATTTCGTCTCGAAAACATCACCTTCACTATCGTCAGGCTTGGAGTCAAGCTATCGACGCATAACACCTCCGTGACTTCGCTCATCTGGATCGGCAGAGGCTTAATTGATAAGTTCCTGTCATTATCTGTTTTGAGTTTGTGTTCTCGACTTGAGTTTCGTCTAGTTTCTCGGTGCGACGGATGAAAGGCTTCAGTCGCACTCAAATCGAACGCAGTCTGATTCGGCGCAGGGCGTCGCAGTCAGATTCGGTGCGGGTCTGTTAGGGTTTTTGAGGAACGCAATCTGTGGTCGCAGGTCTGGTTTCAGTTTGCTTATCCGACTGAGAACAAAACGCTCACAGAAACAAAAGATCTGGCGAATCGTGCTTACTCTTATGCGGTTTCTGAGCGAATCGACCCTGTCCTTCGAACCGTACCGGTATAGCTTGAGCCGTCAGCTGGGCTTTACGCCAGCGTTCGGATGTCGAAACCACTTAGCCTCTTCGCGGCTTGCCGATGATTGACGATCTACTTAAGTTCAGTCTGGGAGATTCATCTCATGTAGCGGTATCGAATTTTCACCGAACTCCGGATGAAAAGATCTTTCGCCGATAATGCTCGAGTTCCTGTGATCTATCGTCCGCTCGCATTACATGGTGGGCAAAGCTCACACTTGGCCGGATAGTCGTCTCTGTTTTCTAGTTTCAAATCCATCCAGACTACTTCCGGCGGCGTTGAGTGCAGTCTGCCTCTCCATCATTACATCATGGCTGCACGGAATTGTGCACAATCCATCGTTTTCCAAGAGGAACATGCACCGTGTCTGACACGTCAACTTTTTTTCCTTCATAGCCTAGAAGCTTTGTCGTCGCTCGGTAGTGGAATGCAGCGCATGGATGAATGATACCATACCGCTCTCATGAGCTCATACGAGCCTCATAAACTCATTCGTTCCCGAGTTAGGAAGGAAGGTCTTTGACGAGAGTAACCGCTCGGTCTCTCTCAATGATATAATGATCCAGTGGTTTTGAGCCGAGCCTGGCGAGCATGTCAGATGTTGGTGCTCTCGAGCTGTTTCGTCAATGCCGCAAGCTGGTCGCTGGATATGGATCCACTTTCGGACACCGTCAGAATACGCGACGGAATTCAGAGGATTCCGAGAAGCTGTCTGACTGTACGGAGAGGAAACGTTGTTTGGTACAGATCATGCGTAAACAGGCGAATTAATTGAAAGGACCGATGCGTACCTTTGAGTTTGATCGTTGTGACGTCAAACGTTTCCTTCCGACTAGATTCGCTGATTCGCAGAACAATAATGGAGTCCCGTGACATTTCCGTTTTCTTCTCTGACGGGATCAACAGCCCTTCTGCCCAGATGTGGTATCACTCCGCGCGCAGTTTAGTTACATTAAAATGTCTCCTGTATATCAACACATCTGATTCATTTCTCTGTTATCGGACGGATGACATCGAGGCAAGGGCTGAACTTTTCTCTAGCCACTGTGGCGCAACTGTTCTTCGCTTCTGTCCCTTAATGCGAGTCGAAATTAATGCACAGTTGTAGAATGAGAAACTCTCGCACACAGACTCGCGATTCCAAGAGCAGATAGCTGGTGTGGGGAAAATGTCGGCCACCACACAACGGTCACAGTTACGATGGCGCACTGTACTGTTTGCCAGACAATCTGATAGTTGGCCAGCACGAATGTGGATGAGCGTTAAGCCATTCGGCGCAGATGTCGCGATTTTTCAGATGGAGTGAACTGCGGTGAGTTGAAATCGATTTTGATACGTAATTGAACAATGTCATGACTACTGCGAAATCACCTCTCGGCTTGTTCTCTCCCAATTCATTCGAACTGTTCTCTCTTCCATCGAAGCATTGAAATTGGCCGTCTGGGTGGACCAAGAGTCTGGAGACGTTGTGCTGATTTCTTTTTCCGTTAACACCGCGTCTCAGAACCAGAACACTGGTGATGACAAATCGGACATTCGATTCGAAAACTCAGTCGTAGAGAGAAAGGAACCGGCGGCGCGGCGATAGAAGACGAATTCCAGCGACTTTGTTACGAAATTCCATTACGTCGTCGATTTCGTGTTGACAGTTCCTTTCGAAATTGAGTGACACTGTCACTCTTGGGATCTGGAATTCGAGTGAATATTCACTATTTCCCAAACTTCAGCTGTCTCTGACTCATCAACTTGTTTTGATATTTTTTCATCCGCTCTGTCCTCGATCTCTCTCGCGACAGAGTATTTTGCTGTCCCGTGTGATGCAGCGTTCGATCAAGCACAACTCCTGACCACATGCTCCACAGAGATGTCGTTGCAGGGAATCATAGAAGCCCTTGAGCGCTCTGCCCGATATTGAGTTGAACAATCCGGGCAGCCGCCCTCGTATCACGCAACCGCAAATCCGTGGCAATCTGTCCTGAATTGATCCTTAAATGACCTCTAGAGCTCTACTTTCCTGCCTGAAGTCGACCGCTCGGCACGAGCGGTTCGGCGACATGCAGCAGAGGGCGTTTCTCTTCCTCAAAACATCGAAAATCCGCCGGAAATCGTTTTGAAAACACGATCGACATTCAGGCGGCATGGAAAGCGGAATTGAAACAGTCGATTCATTGAGGCGGAGAACTCACGAAGAATACGAATACAAAACCCGCAACACGAGTGGGTTTTACAATGTTCCAAGCCACTCGAGTTTCTCATGCGCGCAGCTTTTCGTTCGATTCTTCAAGGCCTCTGAGCCCTTGTTAAGATGGTTATCACGTTCCAGAAGCGAATTTCCAGCCTTTGAAAAGTTGTGGCTGAAATTTGCATTTGCGAGTATGGCTCGAGAGACAGGGTCTCAAAAGGATGGCGATTGTTCATCTGCTCGTCCCTGTTCTCTCCATTGTTCGAGCTCCTTTAGGTTTTCCCTCGACTAGATCGGCCGTGAAAACCCCTTTTCGGAGACACTGCTGCCGCTGTCATTTTCTATGCGCAGACAGCCGGTCGGTGGCGGCACGTGGCGAGCTTTCGAGAACCCTCCGCGGTGATAGTCCACGCACTGTTCGCCCACGTTTTCCTCGAATTCCCTTTTGCCAGCCTCCCTCATGGTCATCAACTATCACAAATGTGCCCCCCCCCTCCTGATTTGTGACTTCCAAGGGACCATATCTTGAATTCTCTCTTTCCCGCGACTTCGTGGTCCCGAACGGAGAGGCAAGCGATCAAGTCTGCCCAGTTGTATGAGGAATCGGAGCCATCATCGTGTCGCTTGAAGCACCCTACAGAGCGACGGGGGCGATGGAGTCCAACGCAGGCTAGACGTCGATCAATCTGGATGACAGCGTGCGCTACCGTCGGTGACTCTCGTCTTTCCGTTGGAATAAAGAACGACTTTCACAGCCGAAATTCAAGCCGAACAGAACGTGATACCTCTGGTAAGAGGGTACCTGGGCAATCAAGACGAGTAGCGAGACGGAGAAGACGTCAACATATCGTGTTCATGGACGTGTCAGCTGAGATCTCGGCTCATTGGCGTCGGTATCAACTGTGGATTCTTTCTTTCTAGTTTCTCTCGAAAACTGTGAGTCTTTTCCGGCAATACATCCGGTGCGGCGGCCCGCATCGGTCTTACAGCGGATCGAGATCAGGGTTCTCGTGCGTGGCTGCTCGAACCGGAGCTCGGTCCCTTTGTCCAGCTGTGACTCCCCTATCGGAACCGAAAACATAACCGTGTTTGTGCCTAACATGGGTTAATGATGCGGGGCGACTACAGTATCTTCGAGAAATTGCTCTTACGACGATCGATTTGCGAAGCGCACGTATTTACCGTGTGTCTATCCTCCTATGTTCCATTGCCCTCCCTCGGACTGTCTTCCTGAATCAACAGACGTCCTTATCTGTCAATTGCACGATTCGCGTCACAACCAGCTTCGTAGCCTCAGTTCACGGAAACCTCTTGGAAAAAATGAATGGGTGGAAACTCAATAATATGCTCTCGCCCACCAGAAGAAGAAACGGAAACGAAGGTCCGGATCGATCGGAAAAGAAATTTCGAGAGTCGCCGAGACTCCGTCCCTCGTCGGAGTTCGAAAACTCGAGCGATATACAGCTGCTTTCAATCGTTTCGAACGTAATTTCGATGAGGATTCTTGTCCAGCTTTTTTTGACATCTCATTCGGACAGCATTTCCTCGTTAAAACCTACATCGGACGAACCGAAAACGCGGACGGTCTACAGAGAACTGCAACTCTGTTCTCTTTTGTGCGGAAAAATGTAACTCCAGCGTTTCGGCGTTTGCTCTAAGCTTCAGACGAGACGCAGCGACATCGGTTCGTCGCTTCAATGCGCGCTGACAGCAAGTTGACAAGAATGCTAAGCTGGCGGACCTGTATGTCTCCTGATTGGGAAGATGTAAAAATAGTTCCCCGTTTACGAAGAGCAAGTGATTGACGAAGGGAGCCAGCGATAGACGGCGCGATCCTACGACGCACCGGCCAACAACAAAACTGCTGCCTCTTCTTATCACGCGTGTACTCAACAGCCCTCCCTTAACATAGACGTCATTGGTTTGCTTCGGCTGTCACGCTTCATAGCTCTGCTAAACAGTTTGGAATCCCACGCAACGTTAACTCAACTCTTTCAAAACTCACGGTGGCTCTTGCTCAACAGTCTATCAATTCCGAAGCGCCACATGATCCGATATTGAATTCGATCTGCTCCGCGGCTACTCGCGCGTTTCGCAAAGTTCGAAGCTCTCACCAATGTTCGCGCTGGTCTCCCGTGAGTTGATTACGGATTTCGCCACTTGTTTTAATCAAAAAGTCCCTGTCTGCATCGAAACCAGAGCGGCATGACGAGATGTAACCTATTCATGAAATTGGAAATCTTCACAGATTGGGATGTGGAAAACTTTTGCATCGGACAGCTCGCGTTCTCTGCTCCAACTCGCCACCCGTACATCCGTACCTGTATCAACTGGAAGCGCGGCGATCGGCGGAACGAGTCGCCTTTTTTTGTTCGATTGTTTGGTTGCAAGCAGCATGTCATCACGATGACACTTTACGTGTCTCGAATATGCAATCGGGAAATCAGGACGAAACTTTGCTTTTGTTCCATCCGTGACACTTGTGAACAATGACTTCGTTCTTCTGGGGTCTGATTCCGTGGCGTAAGTTCGCGGTTTCCTCTTTTGGGCGTAGCAGGAGTTCGCCTCGAGCTCGAAATCCTGAAATTTCTTTCTTGCTATGGGAGTCCACGTCGACGGATTCACATCAATCGGCATGATAAAATCGAGACCACGAGCGACCTTAATCCAATAAGCATCTCGTGTCTTTATTTCACGTTTCATAGCCCGCGAGCTCCTCAGAATGTTTCGAGATAAGGTTGAGGAAGTTCCAAACGCTGTGAGGGTTTCTCATCTCCGGGATCACGTAGATCTTAGGAAGAAATTCATGTTTGCATTTGTGAGATTTCGCGGTTTGTATCGACCTTGCGTGAACTCGTGGAACGAGGTCCACGTGTCCAAATGCTTTTTGAAAGCTCAGAGATATCGGAGAACGTGCTCCACGAAGCAACTTTGAGACCAAACTGCGTTTCTGTCGAAATTTCTGCAGCAGAGCGCTGTTCTGGCTTCCTGATCGGTTCATTAACGATGGAGATTCAATCTGTACGAATTCTGCGCCACGGTGCAGACCCCGAATAGCGTTGGCTGACGGGCCAGCCCCCAATCAGTGTTTTTTGAGGATTCGGAAGCTCGCGATTGCCGACGATGATGTTCCGGTAATTGAACATATGTATTGTGCATGTTTCGACCTTCGTTCTCGTTTTCGGCTTCGAACGAAAACTCGAACTGAAGCCACCGATGGTAGCACAAGGGAGGCGGGGAAAAGTCGTATTCGACTCTCTTGGATATTTCACCAACCAGTTCGAGTTTAGAAATACCGCTGCCATGGGAAAACTCTACGTTGATCCGTATGAGTTTAACATCAGCTGAATCATCGATCATCCAATGGTTACGAGTCGAGTATCGGTGTTACACAACACAATATTTCAATCTGGCTTCTAATGGCGACGATGTGAACAGAGCAAGGAAAAGTATCCCGGAATATGCGCAAATGAATATTGGAAACGTATGTAATTTGAGATTTTCACTCCGCGACGTTCTGCCCGGGGCGTTCGTGTGACGAGACCGCCGATAACGGCATTCGAGAAAAAAAATCTGAAGGTCCGACAGGCGAGCAAGCGAGGGGATTGGGCGGAACAAGCGAAGACAGATAAAGGGTTCGACGCGTTCGCAGATCGAGAACAAAAAGCTTCAGAGCCAGAGCAGAAAAGGTATTTCAATCGAACAAAGGTGGCCCTAACTCTCGGGTTTGAACAGATGATCTTTTGATTTGCAGAGCATTGTTTTGATCCTTCCGATACTTTGGAACATCCGATCGTTGAAGGTAAACAAAGAGGTGCCAAATGTCATCGGATCGACGTCGCTGGAATCTTGAATCCCGGATCACGATCTTTGGACCATTGAGGAGTCGTTTGAATGTTTGATTTGATCGCGAATCGAGGGACAAGGGGCTCTGGATGAGCGGAGGCGTTATCTCTGCGTAGGTGACCCACTGCAATAATGACGACTTTTCTGTAAACAAGTCTCCGAGCGAGGAGTCACATTGTATTATTAAAAAGTTGTTGTAGTTGCTATTGTCACGTCCGCTGTGGTAACCGCCATTAGAGCATCTAATAACTCTATGAGCATCGCATGCAAGAAAGTTACACACATGCACGTGTATTAGTCCTCGAAGCGAGCTTGTAGTTCACCTCGTGGCTACAACCTCAGCCATTATCATCAATGAGGAATTATCGGTGGTGATGGTAATCCCGCTAGAGGCCCACACACAGAAGAAGGACGCGCGCCATGCGCCAACCGAACCGAACCACTCTCTCCGCAAAACTTCTGAGTTACGGTGGAGGGCCAAACGTTTTCTGTTGACGTGACAGATCTGCACCACGTTGTGGACGTGTCGCAGATCGACGGGCTGGCGGTTCAGGTTGGAGCTCTATCCGGGGAACATCTTCATGTGCTGTAGTTTGTCACGGCCCGGACACCTGTAGAGAGAGAGAGAGAAGTGCGATCAAGTGACTCGAAGCGAGACTGGACACTTTCTCTCTTTTGTCACAACACCCAGCCAGGTGTCGAATGTCACGGTTCTAGTTTGACTACCGTCGCTGATCGTTTGTGACTTGAAGTTTTGGAGGAGTTTCTTTGCTTCAATGCCACCACTCGTTCCCGGTCAACTACGAGAGAAAAACAGCGAAAAGCGAGAAATTTCGATTGGCGTCACTGATTCTTAGGGCGGTAAGTCCATTAAAGTCCATCTGGCCTCAGGAGCCAGCGTGAAGGTTTATACCACGATTCTTCAGGTTATCTCTGAGAACGAATGGGTAAGAAACTTTTGAGGCTGCAACGGTTACAACAGCCTCACCGAAGCACAATGACTTTGGCAACACACAACTTGTCTGAAAAGAGAATCCTGTAGGAAACACAAGCTGACAAAAAGACGAATGATGTTGCGTTCTGTGCGCTGACGCAAGTTGTCGCACATTGTCTGTTTGGAGTGGCGTCGTCGTCGTCGAGAATGGAAGACTTTTCGACGTTGAGCTTGCGCTCCATTGTTTAGCTTGGCAACTGGAATTGGCGTGAAACCCCGAGCGACGAACCATGTACGGACCGAGCAACGGCTGTGAGCTGATCATGTGCGTCTTTGACAGAGTCCGTCATTTATCTTCCGCCTAACGCCCTGATCATGCTCGGTATGACCCGCATCCATATAGTATAATACTGCGCGGCGTACAGTTGGTGGCGATTCCTGAAACATCACACGCATGTTCTGTCGCGAGACGGAACTTTCCCATGACTCCGAAAATTGTTGGTGTATGTATCCGTGACACCACACCAGCCTTATTCCGAATCGATATAAGTGCTAAGTGAATACCCCAGAGGAGCTAGGAAGTGGAACAATGAAAGCAAGCCTTGATCATGTTTTAGGTCAGTGAATATTTTGGACAGTAATCGAGTTTGCTCGTTCGATATCCAGTGCATCTTGGAAGTCGGCGACATAGATACACGACCCTGGGTCATGTCTTGACAACTTTTGGCTCCAGAGTTGACTTCATCGATTCGGGCGCACTCAGTCGAGCTGACATACTTTGAGGTTCAAAGTCGACGTGCGATGGGTAACGCATGCCCAATGAGATGAACATCGATGAGATTTCGCATCGAAAATCTGTCAGGAGATCCGACGCGAGACATTCGACCTTCTCGCGATGCTCTTTGTGTGTTCCGCCTCCACCGTAGTCGCCAAAAAAAAAGCCGCTTCCGATGAAGCTACGACACGCTAGATGCATTTCACAGATAATGTTGAAGGAACCCTTCATCTGCGTTCAAAAGAAACTCGGCGTGGGATTCGATTGGAGCACCTATTTTTTACGCGGTGCGCGAACCATTCACAGATGTATACAGCCATCATAGAGGGTTCTGACATCGAACGTAGCTCTCATTCACGTAATTGCGCAATTCATGTTTATCTCGACCGCAGACGCAACACAATCGACACCGACACAACGCTTGATTGCATATTCGGTGTCTTTGAGCGACTCACTTTATAAACGACAGGTAACATCATCGGACTCTCCATCGCCTTGTTTGTAAGACCGCTTCGAGCAGAAGCGTGTCATGCGGTGCCGAGTCGCGGCCACTCAATCTTATTCTGCACGCATCATTTATCGTTATCGTTGTGTGAAAAATATCATTATCTGCACCGACAGAATCGGTTTCGTTGTTGTCGTCATCACCTGAATGAATATTCATTCTGGTCAGCGCTATTATGCGCAAAGTTTCGTCGGGCGATGTAGTTTACGGTGATTCAATACGGGTACCTGCAGATCAGCCTCATCGACGATGACGACAACCTGTCGCGTTAGCAGCGAGCCACCGATCTGTCAACGAGTACTCGTGTCACTAAACGTGACAGTTCGTCAGCGTTACAGTCCGGGAGACGTTCGACGTCAGAAGCGTCCGTGTCATTGAGCGTCGATCCCGCAGACCAGTAATCGTAGTCGGCTCGCTCGTCCTGACAACTACGCTCAGAGTCCCGTAACAGGGATTCAGCTTCTGGTTTCTTGAAGATTACCGCCTGAGCAGTTGAGGTAGCTCTGCCTGAATCTCGGCCAAGCACCGGTGGCCCATGTTGTCCTTCTCGTGTTCCTTTTGTGGACAAGCATCTCTCCAAAGGGCTGAAATTCAACCTTGGCAGCGTTTCTGCGATGTCGGCTGCCTGTAACACGATAAGTGCATCTAGAGGCAGGGAAATAACACGCCTGAAATATTGATTATGAGAGGAAACAACGGCTAGAGTTACTCATTCGATTTTTTCCCGCCTCTTACGTTATCGTGTCGGCACTGTTGTTGTTGATACGGCGCTTGTCCGAAGTGAGATCACACTCATCGGGTGTATCAGCTCTCAACTCGCTCTAAGGTGATGAATTTGCACGTAGGGAGCTTGATAACGCCGTACGGACGATGCGTTCTACGCGAAGACAGATTCGCTATCTGACTGAGGGCTCTTCATACACAGCGTCGACACCTCATTATGCAATGTGACACACGTCATACACACGAGGCATCTCTTTGACCTCGGACCGAAATTCGGTGCTTGATATTCCCGATTTGCAATGCATCTTCGTTGTAAGCGGAGCTAATGCGGAGCCCAAAGCAGCGGTCAGACGACAACCGTTGCTGATAACGTACGCCCCTACATTCCGAAAGTTACAGCGGCTGCAAACTCATAGATCGATACGATCGAGTTTCTGATACTGAAGTCAACGTCCAAATCACTCGAGAACGACTAGTTTTCCGTAGGAGACGCTCTGTGCAGGATGACTGAGAACAGAGGATCGGGGTATAAAAGTTTTTCCTTTCGTTTCTAGATGATACACTCCCTGTTCAACTCGCTCCAGCCATAAGCTCGCTGAAGGTAAGTCGAACTTCCTTGTACGGCTCCGGTGAGTTTTTGTCTCTTGTCAATAACAAATCTGCCTGCTTCTTACAAGTAACGGCCCACGAGCGAGCGTTGAATGTATCCTTCTCGACGGAAACTAGTCGGCCGTTTACTTGTACTGAAAAGTAAAGCTTAAGAGTAGCTTGTCATCATTGTGTCGGTCACAGAGGCGGAACACAATGTTAGTTGCGTGCTTATTCCATAACCTAACTAGTGACTCCTGTTTATTTAGTACTCTTGTTTTCGTCTTCTCCTTGACAACATCCAACCATTGTTTTCCCGTCAGAGTTCCATGTTGGACAAAGAACACGACGAGCTCTGAAGGACTAAAATAAGAGATAGCACTTGAAGTATTCCGAAAAAAAAAACAGAACAACGCATGTAGACTTCAAATTCCGCTTCTCTCAAAGCTCCCAATTCCCCTATTTCTCCACTTGAGTCTTTTTGAGGGGAATTGTTCCCGTCACTCCGATTTTCGCACTCTTCGATCGAGTCAAAGTTCACAGAAGGTGACGAAAGACCTCCTCGACGTCCAGGAGTCCGTAGTGCAAGTACTCCCGAATCCGATTCGTTTCCTCAGCATGCTTACGGCGGGGAACTGATGGACTCCGTTTGTTCGACCAGAGTTCCCCCTGATAAAACACCTACTGCTTCAAGTTTCACTTGTGCTCCAGTGTTTTGGAATGCTCACCATGCATCATGGTCTAATGCCGTAGAGCAGGCCTGTTCCTGAAGCCACTGTCACGTGCGGATTGATGCCGATTGTGAAATTTTATTCGAATTTCTCTCCGGAGTCACCTGGGGATTGACTGAGTTCCAAGCGGATGTAGCGCTAGTGTTACGCTAGAGCCAGCAGTTGATCAGAGAAAAACCATTGACAACGATTACATGGTAGGCGGAATTTCGAAAACTCGAAACGAAAAAATGTCTGTCGAAACTCTGCCTCGCTGCGGCGCTAGCTGTGAATGTTGATGAATACGTATCCTTTCCGGAGAAAGTGCCATGATTGTACCAGTAGTACCACCTGTTCTAGAAAAACGAGGAGAAGTTGCTGCCATAGTGCCGAGAAATATCGGGAGTTCACGATGACTACCCATGAGGGAAGTCTGGGACCCTTCTCGACTTCAAATCAGAAGAAAAAAATCAGAAGTATTAAGGACCCCAGACGGGAAATGCTGAACACGGGACGGGGATTCTGTAAAAACGAACGCGATCTCGAAATTCATGACGCTCGAAAGCTATACCTGAGTCCCAGACGAGCACTGACCACGGTCCGACGGACCGCATAACTGCCGCAGAGTCGCGGTGTGGTCGTCCAGAAACACCAGAGGTGCGAGCCGTCATAAACGACGGCGAGGACATGAGAAACTGAACTGGTATGAAAGAGAAGATGACCGCAATTGACAGCCACTTGGCCAGCGCTGTGCTTGACAACTTTCGCTTGTTGTCATTTCCAGTGCGTTGAACGAAACCATGGCCTCAGAGCGTACAGGTGCGTTAAACGTGTTCGCTTTCAGTTGAGTTCAGCTGGTAACCGACGCTGTTGGTAGTTCTTCTCTGCGACTGAACTGCTCCGCCGCGAACGAAGAAGGGACTCCTGGAGGCCAATCGATTCGAATAAAAGCCTACCGACCCGCTTGGTTTTAAAGAGACAGATGAAAGTAATACCAGGAACCCACTAACAGGTTCCCTTCTTCGTTCGCCAGACTCAACTGGGAGCAGTTGTTCGGCGACATCGAGAGCAGCTCTTCGAGCTCACAGCTCTCAAAAGCTCATCTCCCAATTCAAACAACAGCATCACCGACGGTGGATCCCTGTCCGGAGCGGGATCAAACATGGACGCGTATAGGCGCGAGCTGTTACGAATTCTCAACATCACAGCGGAAGAAGCCAACATAACGTTGCCGGAGAATGAAACGCTATACGGTCTGCTGTTTCCGGAAGACAACCTCCCGAAACCAATGAATCCCACTCTACTCATTCGGTGGTCATTCTATATAATATACGCAGTTATTTTCGTCCTTGGCATCATGGGAAATTCGTTGGTTTGCTACATCGTCCTCAGAACTCCATCGATGCGTAGCGTGACCAACTTTTTCATTGCCAACCTAGCCATGTCCGATGTTCTAATGTGTGTTTTGGCGGTACCCTTCACATCGGCCCACATCATTATGGGAACGTGGCTATTCGGCGAAACGCTTTGCCATATCGTTCCTTTCGTCCAGGGTGTCTCGGTTTATGTGTCGACATTCACACTCGTTGCGATAGCTGTTGATCGCTACATTGTAATCGTACACCCGTTCAGTAAGCGCATGCAGAATCGTAGCTGCGCTGCCACGATAGGTTGCATCTGGGCAGCTGCCTGCGTTTTCACCACACCGTATGGTTTTTTCATACGGCACTTTGAAATACCGCTTGGATCTTATTGTCAAGAGAACTGGCCTTCGGAAAACTTCCGTCAGATCTTCAGTATATTGACATCGATTCTTCAGTTCGCGTTGCCTCTCATAGCTGTGTCTTTTTGCTACTTGCGCGTATCATGCAAATTGAGCCAACGTGTCCGGAAAAAGAGCGCTCGTGCCGGTCGAGTGCTGGAACATCAGAGAACTCGACGGACGAATCGAATGCTCATTGTCATGGTTGTCGTATTTGGCGTATCGTGGTTGCCATTGAACGTGCACAATCTGTGGTTGGACTTTGACATTCCGGCGGCGTCGTTCACAGCATCTTTGGACAATGTGATTTTCTTCGTCTGCCACGCGATAGCCATGAGTTCGACTTGTTACAATCCCTTTCTCTACGCGTGGCTCAACGAAAACTTCCGCAAAGAGTTCAAACTTGTGTTGCCGGGGTTTCGCGCGTCAGCTCTCACGCAGTCGATTTGCCGAAGTGATTCTCAAACGAAAATCGAGCGAACCCAAAACGGCACCACCAACCAGCTGGAGAATACTGTTCAAGACTCCTACATCCCTAAATCTTCGAATTTCGAACATTCGTCCACGACATTGCCCACTCTGATATCGGTGCGCTACAGCGCAACAGAGGATCAAATCTTCCTGACCGTGCCCGCATCAGCGTCTTCTCAGAGAACGACCGCCGACCTGGTCTGAACTCGTCGCGTCTCTGTTCAACGTTTCAACATCGTGCTTTCACTTCTATGGTACAAAATCATGTCCTCGCTCGATCGTCGTTCACTAAGTGCAGCATTCTGCTCACTCAGCTACATATGTAGAGTATATATATCGTCTATAGTTCTACTGAATGGGAAAGTTCTCTGAGTGCTCTTCTCTCAGATCACAGATCACTGATCTAGCCCCTAGAAACTCGAAACGACGCGAAGCTCAGTATTTCGATCTATTATAGTATCTGTATGCAGAACTCATTCGATCCAGTCATACAGAGCGGAAGTTTTGGAAATGCATGATTTTCTCTCTTCTATGCACGCAATGACCCCTATCGATCTAATCGCTTCTCGTTTTCTCTGCAGATGGAGGAGGTCATCGATGTGCGCTCTCTCCTCGAGCGCCTCTCGGAGAACGAGACTCAGGATGATATTTGGATGCTCCAAATGAACAACTCAAAAGAGTGGTTAGGCCCTGAATACGTTACGCGGCCGAGTCTCGCGTTCGAGAGTGTTTTGACGTTCGTCTACGCCACGATCTTCGTTGTCGGTCTGCTGGGAAACCTGTTGGTCTGCTACGTTGTCATCCGGAACAAGCATATGCGTACAGTGACCAATTTCTTCATCACCAATCTCGGCCTTGCGGACATCATGTTATGCACATTGGCCGGTCCGATAACGGCTGCCGAGTATATTTTGAACGACTGGGTATTTGGCAAGGTTCTTTGCCATCTGATTCCCTGTGCCTTGGGCGTCAGTGTGTATCTTTCAGTCTTCACTTTGATGATGATCGCCTGCGACCGTTATTCTGTTATTATGTATCCATTTAGACCTCGCATGAAAGACACCACGTGTCTGTTCTTCATCGGCCTCTCGTGGGCTGTTTCTGTGGGACTAACGCTGCCGTATGGGATCAACATGGGTGTCAAACCTCCCGTCGAAGTAGGCGATCGAACCTATTGTTACGAAGCATGGTCCCAAGAAAACCATCGGAAATGGTTCACTAGCGCCACGGCCATAATTCAGTTCATAGTACCCTTCATCGTGACGTCGTTCTGTTACATTCGCGTGTGGCGCCGACTAGGAGACCGGAGCAAAAACAAACCCGGAGCGAAATCCGTTATCAAAGAAGAGCTCGAACGCAAACGTAAAAAACGAACAAATCGAATGCTGATTGCGATGGTCATCATTTTCGGAGCCTCTTGGCTGCCGTTCAACATGCATCACATTCTCGTGGATTTCAACAAGACTTACGCCACATGGCGATACGCCGACACGTTATTCTTCATGACGCATGCGTTTGCCATGAGTTCCGCATGCTATAATCCGTTCCTGTACGCGTGGCTCAACGAGAATTTCCGGAAAGAGTTCAAACTTGTGTTGCCTTGTTTCTTTTCGAATGGTATTTCGGTGAAAACCAGTGTCCGCAACACCAACGGAAACATGGACCTTTCCGAAGTGATTGTGCGCGGTTCCGAACGAACGGTTCCGAGCGAACGGCTTCAAAGTTGTCAAAAGCCTCTGCTCGCCAAACCTCAAAGCACCGATCTCATGGAATCCAATGTCAACGGCAACCGGGCTGAGGCCTCGTATTTTGCGCCCAATCTCATTTCGACGTGTGAAGTGTGACTTCGACGGAACACAGAAACAGACATTCGAAGGAGACGAACGTACGAAATAGGTGCTCAGCTCCGATTCAGGGTCTTTGAAACACGAGTGTCTTCCGGAATCATTGCCGACGCGTTGATGACGGTGTTTGCTCATTGGCGGACGAGCTCAGGAAACGTCTCCACAGTTCCCTCGCTCCTTCTTTCCCATTTGTCCTGATGTTGGAGATACTTAGATATGATTATTTCGAACTTCAACTCTGTTGCCGCAGTAGCATCTGCAGCTATTATTTACATGGAATCTGTGATGTGGAATCTCGGTGCCCTGGCAGCGATGAAGCGACGAGTGGGATGAGAAACCGGTCCCTTGTTGATGGAATCCAAGACTGAATCGCGAGGATGATTTAACAGAGCTCAACTGCGGTCAAGTTTTCGAATCGATCACAACTCTCAATCCTAGAGGAACCAATGTTTTTTCCAGTGTTCGGGGATTCATGTGTCAGAGAAGCGTATCTAGTCGCTATGGATTGTAATCCCGATTGCTGGAAAAGCAATGGAACTCAAGATTATTCTCGTGCTTCGCTTAGAGAGGATCACGCGGTAGGCGATGTTTTTCTTCTATGGGCGACAGCTCGTGTCGCCAGAGGCGTTTACGAGACGCTATTTCTGTGGAAAGGTTTACCTTGCCTCGATGGCCGTGAGACGAAATGTACATTTTGAAAATATGGATCAGCGGGAACCTGGACTTGTTAAATATGAAACGAAAGACATGTTGAATATTCACAAATTCTAGGATAAGAAGTTACTTGACGCAAAACCGGTCCCTCGAATCACGCCAAGTTCTTTCTCCCTATCACGATTATCCTCCGGAAATGACTTCAACGAAAGCCAAAGGAGATAATGATGATTTCTTTCGGTTGTAGTTCTGCTCAAATTCTCCTCTTGCTCTATCCCCTACTTCCCCTTCCTTGCTTGTTGCCCTTCTGGAAATGACGTTCGGTATGTTCTCTAGCGGTGATACCGAAGCATTTCATGATTGTGTACAACTATTTTTCTAATAACTGTCCCTCGATGTTAATAGCGTTCCGGTTTTTTCGGAGGCCAGTTGAGAATCTATCATCTATTTATTAAACGAGTTACAGCCGCTGCTGATGCTGCCGCTGCTGCTGGGGTGAATGATTTACTGTTGTATAAATAACACAAATTGTCTTACCTCTTCTCTCGGTTATTACTTCGAGTATTCGTACCTTAACGACTGAGTTTGTCGAATGAGATGTAAATAAAATATACGAGAATTTATTAACCTAGTTGATCAGCGCGTCTTTCTTCGTGTTCTTTTAGAATTCTCATGGATTGGTCATCGGAAATGCTCAACATGTAAATTTATCGATTCACACAGAGCAAACAGAGTTATACCAATCCTGGAGCCTTTTGCATGCCAAGGTCGCTCTTAATCGGACAGAGTCCATGTTTCGGCAATCGGAGGGAACCTCATTAGGTGAGTACGTTGCGAAATTAACCGAGGCATGTTCCGATTGAGGCTCGTCCTCATTTGTTCTGGAACTTGGCCAACAAGGCGCCACACAATCACTAAACTAAGCACTCGCGAGAATGTAACACATGCTGCCTCCTTTCTGTTCCGCTCTTCGCATTCGCACGTTAGTATAAGAGCATCCAAGTCGATAGATTGGATGGAAGTTCCGGTTACCATGGGAGCGAATTCCTCTGATCCGTACCCCGCTGTGATAGAGAAGATTAGTATCGTCATATCCTTGAATTTACCTTTTTCCCTGAGATCTGAACAAGGGGACAAGGTAGCAATAACGTCCGGTGACGTTACGCGGTGTCATTGATCAGGGAGAGCCTCTCAGGTGTGCGGTTTTAGCGTCGTTAGTTCAATAAATCACCCAAGAAGGGATTCGACTCCGCGTGGTCCGATGTTCCTCTAGCTCGGGCAAACTGACAACGAAAAAGACAACTTACCGAGGTCCCACACCATGCATGTTATGGCCACGAAGCCTAATGAATGAAAGACCCTTTGCACTCACGGTTTCGGGGAGTTAGTCAGCGAGGAGGGAAATCTCTCCTCCGATGTACATATTCCATGATCGACGTCAGCTCGTCGACTTTTTGCGTTTCTGGATCTTGGTTTCCTTGAACTTGAGCGATACTTGACTCCGAATTTGCTTCCTCGGCATGCTAGCTTCAAAAGCACGGAATCTATTTTCTGCTGTATGTTCAGCGCTAATTTCAATTTCCGATTCATCAGACAAGACAATCATGCTTTCTGGCAGTGATTCTTCCGCAGTTTTCTCCTCCGAAATATCTCTTCGTCTTGCTTGCTCTTGTATTCAGGCCATGTCCATAGGAACGAACCTTGTTGGAAGCTGCCCAGTTCTGGAACTATGAGGAACGAGCATTGCTGGATTGAGTTTTCAGATGGTCAGTGCTTTGAGTTTGTCGCTGTGGGAGGAGGGCTCCAATCAGAATCCTTCGACTCCTGTGAGTTTGCTCTGCTCTTTGAATGAGAAGAGGTCTTGTGTTCGTTCCTCTCCAGAGACGTTGTCTCGTCAAGGTGGTTGGTGATGGCTTCAGTTTGAGAGTTTTTGCGGATGGAAGATGTGAGCACTTTAACTGAGTGAGAGGATGCATGGAATATTCGATGAGACCGGTATAAATAGACGAGACTAGTGCCCTGAACGCTGAATGTTGACATTCCGGGGTTGCAGACGAACTGAGTGCCATTCCCTGCATGAGCACCCGCATTTCCAAAGCATGTCGCATATGTTCTCATAAGCAAGCAAACATTCCAATTTCGAAAATCTTCGGTTCGCAGAGCCCAACAAATTCATTCTGATTGCGAAGTAGGATTATTCTCAGAAGTTATTTGCTCTGTCAAAGACAGGGTGTGGGAAGCGAATAGGCTTCCAGCGATTTTTTCAGTTGAATTATCGATGTGATCTCAGAGCGAGCTCGGTGTAGTCCGACTAGAAATGCATCTAGGGGCGCGGTATGTTGCAATCCGTTTCGAAGCGCGACGTGCTGAGCGCGAATGCACTTCCTGCAGTTCGTGCCTCGGTGCGGCCTCCCGCACTGCAGAGGACTTGTTCAGGGTTTAATAGATGAGAGTTCGCTCGACTTACGGGAGTTCGGAGCGACTGTTACGAAAGCAATCGAAGAACCGATGGCCGCTGCTGCTGCTGCTGCTGCTACTCGGAGATTGGTGCTGACTCAGTGTTTGGAATCGGTTCTCCAGGCGAAACGCCTCCTTTGTTCGTACATACTAATAATAGAACGGTAGTTGCAGCTTGTTCCCCACCGAGCTGGAACTCGGAGACTAACCGGCGGTGACACTCAATTCGTCTTACCGGTGTCCAGGCCAATGGTCGACTTTGATTCGCCGACGATCGAGCAGGAAATTGCGAAATCAGGAACTGAAGGCCACGAACAGAAAGCGACCTAGCTTCTATGGAGAACCATCAAATAATTTTGATCGACGTTGAGGATATGCTTGCAAGATCGGAAATTTTTGAGGAGACTACAGCGACACGAAATGCATTCAGCGGAGCTCCGGAAGATACGAGAGCCACTTTGGCGGCCCCGCTCCGACTTCTTCCCGTTTGTTCACCAGAGAATGCGAGGAAACCGAGCCGCGGAGATATTCCCTCTGGATTATGCGCTAGAGGATCCTAGTGAAGATATCTCTCTGAGTTTCCCTCCGCATCACAATTCGTCGCTGCGTTAGACATTGGACGTCTCCGGCATGCACTATACCGATGATCCGAGCGGAGATTTCGAAAGCAAGCCGGTAACGAATGCCGCATATTTCCATCACGGTGATTCATCTCTCAGGATCGAGTGCAGCTCGCAGAAATCTTGACTTTGTGCTCGTTCACTCAAAAGGAGTGCATTGGCGAAAACAGCGACCAGGACAAGCTCCCGAAAGCAACGATTCCGTGGTGATTCTTAATTTGGTTCGACTCAGAAATGAGTGCGACATGAATTTCCGGGGAGTTAGAGCAGGTGTATCTACCACGTCATACAGCGGAGACGTGTACGATATGATTTGTCTGCTAACGATCAGGGTAATGTGACTAGGAAAACAAAGGTCTCCGGGATCGCTGACTTCCTCGAAAGAATGTTTAGGAATAGCTACAACAACTCAGGCCCAGATCGTAACCTGGAGTGTAAATGACAAGACAAGCACCGAAAGTGAGTTTTCGGTCAACACACTCGCTTCGCCAGGTTTCATTCGACCCCTTACGTCGATGCCCTGTACAGACTTCTAGAACTTTCTCATGTGAAACTTCTGCCTCAGCGGAGTCGACCTCTTGTGTGGATTGCGTAGACATGGAGAATCTCATGATTGTGAGTCGTTTGGGGAATCGTCATTTATTCCACAAATACTGTTGATATAATGAGCTCTCGGTACTTTGTAAACTCTCGTTCGGTCTCTAGAATGGATATTATACGATCGTGTTATGATTCATATAGATTTCCCAGCGAACTCAGGGATAAAGCTTCCCATTCAGCTGCAGGCGCTTCTCTGAGTTTTGAAACGTACAGGAATTGTCTCCCACGGGGAACAGCAGGCCAGAGGCTGCCCCATAGGTTTTCAATCATATTCTGATCGGACGACCGCGCAGGCCACGTCAGGACATCCATTTTGCCGGTATCGAAATATGTTGAACGATGAAAACCGGCTCGCAAATCCTTTCGGCATGCATCTCCAGCTGATTTTTGTATCGGCATAACCACGACATGGCCGTTTGATCGATTGTCTATGAAGACCAAATCATTCTTCCCATGATAACCTACGCCAGCCGAAACCATTACGCCTTTACCACCCATCCGACGACGATTTGGAAGCCTTTCTTCTGTCCTCAGATCAGAATGGAGATCATGCGCATGACTATCCGAGCCATCGAAATTGAATCTTTTCTCATCAGAAAGTAGCGTCACTGAATGTGTCCATTCAAAGTGTTCGCTAGCGAAGTCCATTCTATCTTTCCTGTGCTTCGAGGGAAGCGGAGATCTGCGTCTCATTTTCTCTCTAGGTTCTCGGATGAAGCCACATATGTACCTTTGCAAATTACGGACTTCTGTTCCGACCCCTGATTTCCCAAGGATCTCACTGCGTGAGAAAAATATTCGAGGCCACCTTCAAGATTTCTCTCGCGAAGTCACCGGCGGTGACCGGCTCGAAGCTTCTTAGTTCTGTACACCGTTGGAAATCGCAATCTTCTGCGCTATAAAGTACCCATTCGCCCGAATTCCCGATTCTTTCCAGAGTTCATCAAATCGGTGGCTCTTCTATGTCCCGCACAAACATGGAATTCAAACAAGAACTCGGCTGGAAATCGCGAAAATAGTGAAGCAGGTTATAATATTGTCGCGGAGTTTAGAAGCTCCGTGTATGAATGCGAGATTTTACCCCACACAGCTGTCGGCAGAGATCGTTTTCTGCTTTTCAGGTACGAGAGCCTGGGTCGAGCTCGACGTCAAGTGTTTCATTTTTCCGAAGCAAGTCTGGCGTGATTGGCAGCTCTGGAGCTCCGACACGATAACGAGAACTAGTAATTTGAGCGTATTTGATATTTCGTCGACTAGGCTCATCTGCGCAGTCTGAGGAGAAACCTGGAGCAGAGTTTCCATCTCAATGACAATAACGCCGAGGTCGTGCGCGTATGATCAAGACCGCAAGAATCGCAACTACGATACCTCGCTGTTCTATCTCGTGAATTGTTCAACAGGAACTAGGAGATTCCGCATCGGTGTGTAGCGCATTCTCCTTGAATGATGAATCAGCTCATGAAGTATGCACTCGGCGTTCGACTTCTCCCGTACACAGGAGTTGCATGCTAAGAGCTCTGAATATGAGAATCAGCGATAATTTGCCAGATGCAATGATTTTTAAGGACTCAGCTCTCTGGGTCTGCGATGTTCTGACATGAATAGCTTAACGAGGGACCATCGTGATCTTGCGATTCCGTATAAAATATTTATGTCGGGAAACGACAATGCTCTCTCTAAAGCTCTCACGTCACGACCTTCTGATGATGAACTCCTAGATGCCGGGGTACGGCTATTACGACTAATTTTCTACGATGAGCTTTCGGAGGTTACAGCCATGTCATCGATCATTTCTTGTGCGAATTCCAGTGCGCAATTTTCACCAGCATAGACGATCGCTACTATTACGGAAGCAATGATGCTGTAACCTTCATTGAAGAGAATGTTTTTATCCCATTTGTGCCACTTCTGTAACCTGGATAGAGTGCGGTGGTGACACAATCACGGCGTCACGGGAGTGGCTCAATGACTTCCTGTACCAATTGGCGCTCTTATGTATTATATTTGCGTTCCACTTTCCAACGATGATCTATTCCAAGGAGAGGTGAATCTCGGAGCGTAAGATCTCCAGAGCCAATCACAAGAGCGGTGTTTCATCAACCAACCATATGAGCATTCACTACGAACTGGCCTGTTTATACAGTGAACGAACGCGTTCGTTATTCAAATCACAGTGCTCGGAAGGCCCCATGATGAGATGATACCTTGGCCATGAGATTATCTCCCACTTCTCTCAGATCAGGCGAGGACGCAAAGTAAATCTCACGAACGTTTCGAGCAGTTCCAATCTTTCTCATCACCAGGTTTTGATAAGCGTTTGTAATTCGAGGGTTCACTGTACTTCACAATTGAGACGTACAAAGTCTTGAGTGAGAAATCGCTGCCCTCAGAAAATAACTCCGAACTGAGGAGAGCTCAAATTTCACTCGATCAATACAGGCGCCATTCGGTCTCCCATCTGCGTCTCCATCGAAAGAAATCCATTTGTGATCAGCTGCATGAGCTCGTTGGCACCATCGATAGAGTCAACAGGGCTCACTGTACGCGCTCACTCGACAGAATGATTGAAGGTTACAACTCCGAAGCGGATTCGCCCGCCGGGGAAGCATCTACCTGGTAAATGATTTTGTGAATGAGAACTCCTCTCGCTGGTTACGTCATCGAGCACGCGTCCATTGCAGCGATCGAGAACCGCAGTTGCATACGCAAACAAGATTCTAAAGGTTTGTTTGCCGAGGCCGCCTCTCACGAAGCAGACAATGGAGTTCCCTCTCAAGATACAAACAAATACGAGAAAGTGATGTACGAATAGTCGTTGCCCGCTGGAAGATATACCCGATATCCTGTAGGCCATATCATAGGCCGAGGAATAGAAAATATTGTCCACAGCGATCCGCGATGCGAATGCAAAGTGAACGTCCGATGTCAAACTCAGCCGAATATTCTGTAAATAGAACCTCCAGGTGTTGTTCTCTGCCCGATTATCCTGGTGCCGCTAGTTCACCGTCACGTGTAACCGAAGGTTATCATTAGCCTCACTGACTCTGGGATAACGATGAGCGATGACTCCAACGACCTATCGGTTTCGCAGAATTTATTCATAAACTCCCGGGACGAGACTCGAGGGAACCCGATAGCGCTGATTGTGATTCGCTTTCTCTGAGTTGGGTCGAGTTTCAGATTTCTCAGCAGTTTACGCTTGCCCGCGCTTGTGTCGAAAGAGATTTTGATGAGCGCTCAATCCTAGGCAATGATTTTTTCTCTTTCATATCTATTCTAATCGTAGGCGTCTCCGACAAAAGAAAAAATCTCCATCTTCCCTGGAACACGATGAGACAGCAAGCCGTCAAAAGCATTCCTACCAATCTCTGGGAAAACAACAGTTCCGCGACGCCTGAGGCTTCTTTTTCTGCCTCTTGAGGTAAGTCGAACGAAGCCGATGGAGATGCGATTTCCTCGTAGCGCACAACGCAGAACGACCGGGAAGAGAAGAGGGAAAAGTTTTTCCTCCTCGATTGTCCATCCGCAGAGTTTACCATCGTCCCAAGCTCTGCATCCTGGAGGTGTCGCATAGATCTCAGAGGAACATTTTGAAAACGATTCTGATGTTCACGAATTCCATTCTTTAGTTCCAAAGTTCTAAACCACATACATGCAAGCCATCAACGCTTCACATTGGCGAATTCCTAAACTTTGGAGCACTTTCTCCTCGTGAACCTTCTTGAGGGAAGAGGCAACTTTGAAAGCAATTTCCGTAACGAGTAATTTCTAAAACGAAAACCCCGAAAGTTCAGGCAGTGGAAAGCATGAATGTAGTTGAGTGTTCACCTAGGACGGCATTGCGCCTCTCTAGTCAGCTGGGGACGGCAGGGAACGCGAGTTGCCATAAAGATCTCCAGCTGTCCCGCTCATGAAGACGGCGTCCGTGATTGACTACTGGAGTTTTCCCATTTCCATTGCCGCGAGCCGGTCCCTCGCGTCTAGGTGGGGGAAGTTTTGAATTTCCGTCTAAATCGGAAGAGTTTAGCCCGGCGCGGTTTGTCGCGCATTCCAGCGCGGTCAGGCTTTGATGTCGCCGAGCTGGTGCGTTGCTCCCTTTGAGCGTAATTGAGACGCCTGCCGTGATCCAAAGGAGGCGTTGCTCCTTCAAAGTTGAGGAATCCGAGGGACCGGCCGCCGCGCCAGGTGGTTCAGAATCGCCGGATCGTAAAGAGTTTAGGCTAAGCACACAGGCGTTGGAGGATTCAAGGAACCTGTTCGCCTATCCTGTCACCATTTGCTTGCCTCCTGCACGGCGGGTACGCAAAGAGCTTGCGGTCGGTCGTATATATCTCACGCCGATCGACGCAAGAGAAAGGAGGCATGCCAACAGCAGAGGAGAGGACGTTTGCTCCTGGAATGAATGCCATCCACAACGGGTTGTAGGGTTCGGCAACCTTGGAGCTTATCGCCAATCACGGAGCCAGTGGAAGCGACAGTGCACATGCATCGAGATGTACACGCGACCGACAGCGTTCGTCCCATGACGGCGATGACGACGACGACGACGAATCGTATCTTGGCTAAAGTAGACGTCTCCTCCGAAACCAAAGCTTGCAACACTCACTTGTTGACGTCATGCTCCCACACAGATAAGAAAAGTGCACGAAGCAATTTCATGGCAAACAGAAAATCTCCAGGTTGGCGAGTGGATTTCTTTCTATCTTATCTCGTACTCGGTGCTCAGCATTAGTTCGCTTCATCCGAACTCGGTAGAAATGTCAAACAAAAACCCTCGATCGAGCCTTCTGCTTCTGACGGATAGAAGAATGAGTCTCCGATCCGTTCCCCGGCTTTTCGTTCGGATGGAAAAGATCCCCGTTTCTGAACAATGAGTCGAAACGGTGTACGGAATCGGATATCGCAACTCAGGTGCTCTCAAGATCTGACGCTGACCCGATCATAGTGGACTCGGCGACACACGACGAGTCTGTTTGCGATGTTCAGAGGATTATTTGCCGCGCTCTCGTTTTCCTCAGTCGAGCAATAAAACAACATTATCTGATGAGAAAGTTTATTGTCGGCTCTTCGGCTGAGCTGACCTTGCCAACTGGTAGTAGACATTGTCTACTTGGGCAAAATGGTCTCAGAGGAACCATTTCGCTCGTAGAATCAAACACAACCCATCCAAATCCCAAAGTTTGGAAACCAGCTGATGTCGAAGACTCACAATAGAAAAAGTTCGGTCAATTTCCATCATCCACTCTCGAGAGAACTCGAGTCTCGCGCAGGTCACTCGAGATATCCCTCGAGTCGGGCGGGTGAGAAAAACAATATAGAAAAAAAAAACACTTTTCGTCTGCACACACCCATCCTGTCGGAGATACTCGTCTGACACTTTGTTTGGGGGTTCAAGTCAACGCCAATAAGGCTCTCCGGTGAAAAAAAACTGACTATTGACCTGTCCGTCGGGTTATCGGCTTCCTTTCAATCCATCGTGTTGTCCCGATGTATCGGCACCCACTTTCCTCATCCATGTCGCGTTTTCGAGATATGCAACTCATATTCCAAAACCAATAACCCGTCGACCGAGTTTTCAAGAACGGCCCAAGGACGGAGGAGACAGACTGTTTCAAGGCTCGCTCTTGGTTGTTCACATGAACCACGACCTGTTGAGCTCGGGAGCTGCCGGCAGGCACACCGCATCACGGAATCCTCGAAGTTTTCTAGAAAACATTCTCTGTTGAGCTTCGGCGAGTCTGAAGGGGCTCAGAAGTGTATTCGACGGGTGCGCGTCGCCATTCGCTGTTGGAGGGATAAAATCAAGCTATAACAAGCCAAAGCTCTCGAGCAATGCTGCAGCTTGAGCCTCTGTATCTGTCTGGAGATGGAATCAGAGCACATGTTGATCGTTAACTCTCAGAGGTTGTGACTGACATGATCTATTCACACATTGTACAACCATCTGATTTTGTTCTTCAATCGCAAATCACAGTGGAGTCCTCGATAACCAGGTCATCGATCCTGTGTTGGGTGAAGCGAATAGGCCAAACAGGGATCTTCGTGTGAGGAACGATTCCGTATGCTCTCTTGAGCATTACCCTGTTCTGCATACAAATAGCCAGTTAAGCAACGCACCGACGAATAGGGGGGAGCTCAGCTCGTCAAGACATCTGCGAGAATTCTTAGCGTTAAGTGCTGACGGAAATGCTTGCTCCAGCACCGAGCCCGGGAGAAAACTGACTGAGGTCGTTGAGTCGCACAAGTGAACACCAAGCTCAACAGTCGAATCCCGTTCTCATGCTGAGTTTCTTGCTAGACATGATCTCTGTTCTCGGGTTGACCTTGACAACTTCTTCCCCCGGGGTATAACGTGCTAATGCTGAATTTCGGAGTTTCTCAAAACAGGAAGAAGCGTTCTCCTGCTAGATGCCGGGATCTGTCCCGTCCCTCCGACAGGATATTCGCATCTCGATCTTCCCAAATCGGGTTTATTCATCGAGGAGGAGGCACACGTTACACGACTGAACGTGTAACTGGAAAATTTTGCGGCAATTTTTTTCTCTCTGGCTAAAAAGCTCCCAAGAACCGCGATCGAAGAGTTTCTAGACGAATCCGCACTCATCTCCTCAAAACTCGATGAAAAGAGTTTTGAGTACTTTGATTTTCTTCTAGATTGCTTTGAATATTCTGTGAAAAGCAGCCGGAACGACGTCGAACCGAGGCCGATGCGAGTCAGTGAAATCAAGAGTAGTCTCCTTGGACAACTTGTAACGAAAAGGTCTGAAAAGCATCTGACGTTGCAGAGAGCCTGAGATAGAAACGGGAGGAGACTTCGAGTCCTCGGCTGGGGAGAGCTAGAACAACTTCCCCGAATGCTGGTACGAGTTGCGAAGAATCGCACTCAAATATGTGTTCATCAAGGTCGGACTAGGACGGGACACGTGGCAAGTCTGGCTTCCACTGACGTCTTCAGTTTCCACGCAACTAGCGTAGTAATCGAATGAACCCAAACGAATCCAGTCGCTCTCAGGCCATTCTCAGCGTCTGGGAAAACCAACATGCTAACATGATTTCGGTCTAACTATGCTGACAATACCAGGTTATTGAATTCCGACTAGCCTGGTAAGCTGCTAGAGAAATCTAGAAACCGAATATAGAGATGATCGACGCAACCGACATTTGATTCATTGAGCCTGCAAGAAACTCTTTTAACCCAACTAGAGCGAATTGCTGAGTCTCCCCCTCATCCCACAATCCTTTGGCGGCTGCATGACTCTTCCACGAGTTCCGTCCAACACGATCAAAGTTCATCGGGTATGTAGAACAAGCATCCTCCAGCGGAAATCATATTTCCTGACCAGCCGATCGCGATAGTCCGGAATAGATTGCGAGTGACTCGTTGGGGTGACCGTCATGAAGGTGGAAGACTCGGAATCAATGGATCACATGGTGGAGGTAGACTCTCAACAGTTTTCGAGAGAGCTCTGAGTCAGTCAAACTTTGCTCGGCACCAAGAGAATCACACGCAGCTCCGCCGTCTCCCAACCGGAACCACGGGAGCCAATGAGTCTACAAACTTTACTCCAGAACAAGCCATCACGGGCATTACGGCAATCGAAAACATTCGTGAAAACAGCATCGAATTTCGACCATTAGCCGGTTGTATTTCGATATTTACGAGACTCGAAACGAGCACATCGAATGGCGGCGACGATTGCGTTGGTACCTATCAAGGGAAACCTTGTTAGAATGGCGAACAGAGCGTTAAAGTCTCGGCCGCATTCTTGAATGTCCTCGAATTTATAACCGGCAATTCAAATCAAATGAATCGCGATTTCCCTCTGAATGGATCCGCGGTCAAGCTTGAAACGACCCACACTAAACGTGTCGAGAAGCCGTTTGAACGTTGGTTCCGGGACCTACGGGGGACAGGGAGCTGGGGGAGCGGCGGTCGCGGGACCGACCGATTCATTTTTGCCGTTGTTTCTCC
The DNA here is from genome assembly GCA_021527715.1 of Neoseiulus cucumeris. NCBI lineage: Eukaryota > Metazoa > Arthropoda > Arachnida > Mesostigmata > Phytoseiidae > Neoseiulus > Neoseiulus cucumeris. The sequence goes on along the minus strand of JAJSRV010000063.1, from coordinate 551,014 downwards.
AAAATCTCATCCACCAGTTCCTCAATTAAATCCCGATCATCGAACAAAATGAATCGAAGTCGCATTTCATATCAATCAAAATTCACTTTGGTCCATCGAGATGTGTGTTCGCGTATTTTGCAGATCCTCCGCCCCTCGAGTCTGACGTCGCAGATCTCAGAAAACCAAAATCAAGCCGGGTAATAATGAGTACAAAGAGAAGAAAGCTCGAGGAAGCTCGTTCTGCCATCTCGGATACGATGGTCAGCCCCTCCTGGGAAATATCACCACTTTATCACCAAAATTTCCTTCACTTCGAGTCTACGCTGCGCAATATATCTCGAAACGACGCACAAGAGACGCAATTTCTATACTGAATTTCGATTCTGCGGGGGTTCCAACAGCTGTTGTCAGGGGACGTGCTTCCGACCGGATCCCAAGAGCTTGAACCCAAGAGGTTTTTCAGTCTGAGACGGACTGCCAACACAGTCTTCGCACAGCACGTCTATGAATTAATATCTTTCTGTGCAGCCTCGCTTAATCTGCTGCAGCGTTCACCATAGAGCTTAGCCTAATTTTTGGAACGTCTTCCATAGGGATGCAAGGGATCAAGGTGTCTTTCCAAGAATCTGAAGAAGTGCGAACCAGTCGCCGAGCAGGAGGGCGAACTCTCCTATGCTGACTTCCTCCACATCCAGCCGAAACCCAAGCTTTCATCTCACATTGACAGAACACAATCTAGAGGCGAAAGTTTTGGGACGCCGAGGTTGTTCGAGTACGACACGATTCGGCCACCTAAATCGCATTTGTTGATGAGCTCGCAAATAGGGTTTGTTTGCGCTACTTATTGATGACATTCTTCGGGAAGTTGTCATTTGGAAATTCTCAGGTTCTCACTTAATTCAATTCCAGCAGAGTTTCACAGAGAACGGAGTTCACGGAACATGTCTGAGCCGAATTCGTTCCGGAAAATCCATTTCAGCAACAGCATCCCTTCCCGAAACCGAGGGGCGAATCTGTTTCCTTCGACCATTTTCCATTCTGATTGCGGTGATTCAATAACGAAAACGCGGAGTCGAACACACAAGTATTTTGGAAAGTATTTCACTGCGGTAGGGAGATTCCGAGATTTTTCTCTGTAATTGCGATTCTCCTGATCTTCTGAAAACTCTAGAATGTATGACTTCGTGCTTTGAATCAGGTGGTCGCAGGATTTTGTAATTTTGCTGAGACTCATCCTCGTGTCTGAGGTCAAACGTAGTGTATCAGAGAGCTTGGGGCTCCTCTAGGAATATTTTTTTCATCTCCTTTCGGATGAAGAACACACTTCTCCAGAGGTTATTCCGGTAACGGCTCGATAATTCGAAAAAGTCGCGGGTTCGAGTCGCAGGCGAAAGTACGATACTAGATATTATGTAGCTCAAGGCGGCCTTGGAAGACGTGTTGACACGCAAAGTTCCGATCAAAAAACCTGAGGCCAACTACAATGTCCCATACGCCGCCTCTTCCGATAGTTCGAGGGGGAATGCCTCTTGGAAGACATATCTCTTTCACTGCTATCGAGGAGAATACGTCTGGCTCTGTCTGCCGTAGATTGAGGATTCCTGTTCGGCGAGAACGGAATCAGACTCGTCGCGAAGCGATTCTTGGAGAGCAGAAAGAGGCAAGTGAGATGGTTCAAGTATAATTTCCCCGGTTATGCTTCTTGTGCCAATGACGACTGCGGGCGGCAGTACGAGGTTCGACGTGATGGTTTCTAAGATGTTGGCGTTCAAACGTTGGATAGTGCCCCAGTACTACGATCACACCTATGAAATAATCAGAATCTATTACTGGGCGTCAGTGGTTTCGTGTGCTCGCGTAACATTCGAAATCGATGAGATAGGCAGCGCCACTGCGAGCTGTTCCCAGGAAGAGAGCGAGCCCCTGACATTAGATCCCAGAAAGAAGAATAGATGGTGGCTTGAGGACTCGACACTTTGATTCTCGAGACTTTCGGAATTCTTTCTGTTCAAATTCCACTTGAAAAAGCTCAAACTCCGAACCGGAATCACCCCGGTTGACGGTACCATAAACCGCAGTGCTCGCTTCGTATTCGGCCTTGACAGGTTCGTCTTTATGATGTCGGAGGAGTCTCTGATGAGGTGTTCTTCGAGAGGATGAACAGAGCCACGCAACTTTTTCAGAAAGAGTCACATTCATTCGGTGTCAGATTTCCAATACTTTTGCGACCGATGTCTCGACAATGAACACGATCCGGAGCGGCAACATGTCGATCCCCCTACGTCAAACCCCTCTTCTTAATTTGCTATCAGCCACACTTTCACTGTAGTCGGTGAACATACGCGTGTATTTGTGCCTAGAAGTACGTGCCTCGCGCTCTCCGTCGACTAAACTATATGCAGAAGGTAGGGGGTAGCCAGACGGTCAGGACGTGGCATCACGCACAGCTTGCATTCACAAACTGACAGCGCGACCTTTGCGCGAACTTCGAGAGCATTACTAAAACTGAAGGATTCAATACCAGTGCTCCTTCAGGTTGTTGGCAAGAGACAGATGCGTGCGTGAGCCCGGTGGGATCATAATTTTGGATGGAAACCTCATTTATCGTATTGAAACTTCGACTTGAGAGCCTCACATTCTGACGATTCATGTAAGCTATCAAACTCTACAATTGTTATCAAGGACTATATAATCCAGTACTCCAGGAAAATATCGCGATCACTCATCTCGCGTGAGACATGACACGACAGAAATACCCACTTCCCAAAAGTAGTCTGTCAGAATTAGATTCGGCAAAATCAAATTTGCAGCTTCCGTTACGTTCTTGATGTCGAGATACAATTTCGAGCTATTTCTTTCATGTAGCCTTCCCGTGTTCGATCCTCACACAGCGTGCCCGCTCATGGCTGAAACGCCGTGAGTGCAATGACGCAAAAAAAGTAATTCACTTCGCAAAATAAGTTTGAACATCAAAAAGAGGATTCTCGGAGCGGCTACGAATACCCACAGCTGAAGACGGGATCCGGGTTCAAAAGGACTGGTTCATGAAACTCTGACATCAAGTTTGCTGGTGACCTTAATTTGGAAAGAAGACTCGGCTTTGAATCCTCTGCAGGAAATTGATTCCAGCTGATTCCCATCTGGCCATACGTGTAGAGCCTGAACAACTGCAGCTGAAACGGAAGTTCAATCCCATTCCGTCATAGATTCAACGACTTTGATGTTCGGCAATGGTTTTCTCGGGCCCCGACCGCGCGGTGACGTAGTGTCGGGACTCCAGCATGTATTCCACAGATAGGTAGATTCATTAATCACATAATTCAGCTCCGCCGCCGTAGCCTGGCCCGACAGGCAGAGCTGTCGACTTCTCCAAGTGGAAAGTAAACGTGGCAGGGAGGAGCGTTCCGAACTGCCAATCCAAGGATCTCCATAGTCCATGGTTCCGCTTCTCACCGTCAAAACGACGGGACGGTTTTTCCGAACTGAAATGATTCCATACCGGCCTGTATGGATTCGTCGCGATGCTCGACGGCGGAATCGCTCCGCATGTATCGTTCTGGAAAGTAACGAGCATTCAATCAACGATTGTGTGATGAGACAAGAGCGGACCTATTTCCATATGTACCATGTACGCCCGCTGTGAAAACAATTTGCATTGCGGTTTGGAACTGTCCCGCTCTGAGCTTCCGACCTCGATCGCCCCGAGGATTCGTGTCCGCATTGAGAGATTTCTCGTTCCGACGCTATCTGGAGGTTAGAGGAAACCTCGAACCAGAGGTCCGGACATTCGAAAAACCAACTGTCTTCCACTCTCTCGGAACTGATCCGGGCTGGACATCACTTAGAAACCGTGTGCTCCGTTCCGCTCCGCTTGTGTATTCTGACTCTTCTCCATCTAACAGAAGGTTTGCTAGTAACTTTCTCGAGGCTGAGGAAAAGCGTTCCTTCTCCCTTATTCGACCTCGCGTCCACGATCTGTCGTTGAAGTCCCTGTCTTCTTTAGAAACGTTTTCCTGACGAACATGTCAGACGTCTCGAAGCGAAGCAAACCCAAGAAACGCCGAACATTTACATTTGTTTACATCTTTTCTTCTTTCCGCGTCCACCTGCCTTCCTGCTCGCTCCCGGCGTGTCCCAACTTCTGACGCGTCATCGGATGACGTTTTCAGAACTTTTCCGGATTTGAATACGGCCCGAATTTCCCGTGAAAGCTTCTCAATCGGAATCAGCCGCCCATCTGATGCGACTCTCAGGTTCTATTCAAATGATTGTTATATGTCACCTGAACGTTACATTTTAACTGACGGCGCGGCGGCTTTATATTCCGGAGAGCTGACTTGAGCTCCGGATTCACCACATCGAGGACGAAGAGGTTTTCCAACCATCAAGTTCTCGGCGTTGACGATCAAGAAAAAAATATCCTTCCAGCTAATCCATCTTGGTCTCAGTAGAAAGTTAATGGCTTGGGTAACGAATAAGAAATGCAGTTCGATGATCTACGGCTGGTCTGGCGTAGACTCCGAGTCCTCTTGTAGTTTGACGTAGCACTTGGTTGAGAATGATTGAGATTCTCGGAGACCGCTCACTCGAGCCCACAATATTCGAGGCTCTATCGTGACCATTAGCTAAATCGCCGCCCAGAGTGATGGAGAGGCTCTCATTGGGACGAACTACATGCTCAAGTTTTGTGGGGCTCTCCTCAACATTAGGCATGCAGGAAACGTTTGCACTAAACAACGTGAACGTTAGCGCGGGTGCGGTGAACGCCTTTTCTCGGTCGTTCGTCCTCTCGTGCGTGAGACGTAGAATTTCGTTTCAGCTGTTTCGAGTGAAACTCCCACAAAGTTTGGGAGTTCTGAAACTCTTGGGGCATACCACCGAGCCTACTCTAATGAAAAGAGGCGAACGACTCGAAACTTCTCTAAAGGAGTTACGAAAATTTTCTACTTTTTCTCTCGTGACCCCTGGTCATTCTGAGTAAACTGAATTCTTGACGAACGACCCTGGACTTTCTGGCTACCACGAGGGCTTTTAACCAGTTTTCCATAGAGTTCGGTCGAGATTCCTTTCCCAGCTTCAGTTCGCAGCCAGAATATCACTCGAGCTCATGGAGCGCGAGTTCCAGCGCCTTCTCCCTCGGAAAGGTACGACTCACGTTACCAAGATAGAACCGGATGAGCGATATCGTGCGGACCTAGAACGAGCTCCGCAGATTCCAGTTCCGAGTGCGAAACGGTAGGATTAATATCGTGCTCTTGAGGGTTATTAATCAGACGGCTTCATGACGAGCTACGGAGCCAGAAAGCGAGGCGGAGCGGGATCTATGCGACACAAAAGTTCTCCAAAAGATATTAGAAGCGCTGCCTCGTCCTCGAATTCCCGTGTGACATTCCGCCAGCATACCACATGGCGACAACTGCACTACTTCCAATGGATCTCCGCTTCCAGAATTGGGATCGAGCCGGCACGGGAGTTTTGATGATTGAATTCCCGCTGCAGCGACGAGCCACCAGTCGGGAATCTAATCGGAACGGTCGCTCGATCATCCGTCAAGGAAGCAGCTGATCTCCGCAGAGCAACAGTGGGAGAGGTTGCACGGCACAAAGAGTCCAACGATCTGATTGTAGGCTGGGTTTCGGCCGCGGACTTGCCTTTATCGCGGTGAGAGCCAGCATCGTTAACGAAGTCAGCCGAAAAGCTTTTTTAGTGCAGCCTAATGTAGTCACAGGGAATCCTCAGCCTTTTCTGTCCAGAATTCACTTTTGCTTGTTCACGAGGACGTAGCCCGACACTTAGTTCGACAATTGGTTCTCCTCGGTGTCCATCCGTGTTGCTCAGCTTATTCCTCCGAATCCCTGCTGTGGACCTTCCTTCTACACTCTCGCTGGGAATCGTCCCGTTCCATCATTCATTCTTTCTTTTCGCCACAGCCGCTTTGCTGACCAACCGGATTCTTGGCGGAATACGACTTCTATCCGAATAGGCCGCTACGATCGTTGCAATAATACACCCGGCAGTATTCTGCTTTGTAATAGGAGGTATGAAGAACATGAACATCCGCAGTGCGGCCACGAACCAAGATCTGATCCAAACACGGTTTCGTCTATCTCGACCATCATCAGATTGGCCCTCAGATCTACAGATGATACCCCATTGTGTAGCGGCGTAATTGCTCGGCTTCCATTTAGGACGGAGGGCCCCGTTGTCCGCCAATATGTTGGGTAGCGGCACGGCGGCGCACCCTCCGCCTCGTCGTTCGTCTTCTTGTTGCTTCTGCTCTCGCAGTGCAGGGAAGAAACTCGTTGCCCGCAGCTGGAACTCATTCCAAGCTTGCCAGAAAGACAAGTGTCAACTGTTCATATCAGGAGTTAAGTGAGCTTGAGCGAGGCCTCCATGCTCTCCGTCATGTTCCAAACGAGATATGCTTCACGGAGGGAGCGTGAGGGACAAACGGGAGAGGGGTCTACACTGCTGCTTAGGTTGCCTGTCACTCTCCATACGTGGTTTCCCTCCGCGTGCTGAGATTTCAGAATTCGCAGGAGTTCTTTCGCATCAGCGATATTTCTCATGAGAAACCGGGCGCGTGCCAGCTTGTTATGACGGGGAAGTGGCGAGAAAATGAGACAGTTCCTTCCCCTAGCTCTCGATCGACCTCTAAGCGGTGGGAAAAATGTTTGTGTTTCCTGAGCGCTTCGTTCAACAAGCAGGCCCTTGTGCAAACTGATTTCAGCAAACTTGGGTTCGCCGCGTTCGACATGAGGACTTGTAAAAAGCGAAACCAGTCTCGAAAACAAAGGAGCACGGCAGAAAATGTCGCCTCTGGCTGCTACGCCAGTGACAGTCTGGAGCCTAGCGAACTGATGTTATTGTGAATTCTATTTGGGGAAACAGATCAAATGTTTGAGTTTGTTCGACAAGCGACACAAGCGTTTCACGCATGCCACTGGCGGTGGCGACGGTGTTTATTGGTGGATTTCGGGACTCACTCCCCAGTAACGAAACTGGTTTCTTCTTGGAGTCATGCGACGGAAGGCGGAAAACGCTTCGGGTTAATGAGGAAGTTGGAGAGTGGTTGAGTTTTCCCAATAAAGCCGCTCTGTGGCCTTTGTGCGGCTTTTGAATAAAGGTCCGGCATTCTAGGGAAACAGGATTTCTAAGAAGACGAAAGCGTCGTTAATAGCAAAAGATTAAAGGCTCTTGAAACCACGCTCTCTCAAAAAGAACTCGTTCCGCCTAATGGAAACGATCTGGGGAACAATGGCTCGCCACTGGACTCGTCAGTCGAGAACTCTTGAAGAAGACAGGGGAATGATCGGGGCATTATTTCCTAAGGCTAACCTCCAACTTCGAAAATCCTGTTGGATCTCCCTTACCTGCCGGTGCTACTGCTGTTCGGAAGTCGATTGTACACGCGAGAGGCTCCACGCGGTTTTTCCACCTTGATTTAGTACGTCAATGTACGACGCAGACCTCGCCTCTCCCTGGAGTCGTGGAGTGCACAGGTTCGCAAACAAACTCTGACCAGCGGAACGACTCATTTACATTTTGATGGAGCACGCTGGTCCCAGGAATATCCGTAGTGGGGTACTCTGGTGTTGTAACAATTAGGTAAACATGTCAGCATGAATGACGTTGTTGCACGCGAAGGGCGCCGACTTCCTCTTCCACTCGACCGGAGTTGCGTATTCGTTTTTCGACGAGCTACATTTCGTTCCCATTGTGTCTCGTAAACATGAGCTTGCTAAGCTCCTTCAATGACAAACATTGTAGCGACAGAGCTCGCTAGGTGGAGGTTGGATCAGTTTCTCGAAAACTCGCTCGCTCAGATCTCTCTTCTCCGTTTTCCGTTGTGGGAACAGCTTGAACGCTCGAGAGGATTCAACACTCCAAAATGCGGTAAGAGCTGAAGAGGGAGGGGCCGTCTTCTCTCTGGGGATGAAAATGCAATGAATCCAATTTCAGTTGGAAACGGTTTTTGAAATCCTCATATCACAGCCAGCAACGGCCAACGAAGAAGCATTTTGTGCTCTACGTAGGCTGCGTTTCGACTCTGCAGATTGACCTCAGGCTCTGAAGCGGCGGCGTGACAAATGTTCTTCGCAGCTGAATAGAGAATCGGGAACTTTGAAGCGTTTGTTCTAGTCCTGAGCTCAATCCACGCGTTTGGCATTATGTCCCTTTCAATCCACGGCAAATTTACGACGAATCTACGTTGACTTCCGCCCGTCGGATGCCAGACCGCTTCGTGGTTTTGGGTGTGTTCCAAGACGGTTCGTCGCGGGGGCCCGAAGGAGAATGAGCGAGTTTTGGATTTTCCAGTGCTTTCAACCATAACAAGGACGGCAAGCCGGACAAGAGAAATCGATCGACGGATGTCATAGAGGATCAACTTCGTTCAGAACTTCGGGAGGTTTGCCGGCTCATTGCGTTTTCCAAATGACGTCGCGACGCGCGTGGCACGAGAGAAAGAATGGGCTGTGCGCGTTCACCTTTTCTCCATCGATCTTCCCCAGTCTAGAAGATACGGGCTTTGCAGGGTTTTTGATATACCTATATAGACTCGAGGCGTCGTCTTTCGCGGGAGCATGATGGCGCGATTTACGTCAAGCTTTTCAAGCACACATTTCCTTCAGAATTGAAGATGAAGTGGCTGGCTGACGAATTGCGTTGAAATTTCCGACTAGCGTTCTGCTGCGTGGGTTTGATCCCACGTTTCTTTTCCCTGATGTCAGAACGGGTGTCGCAGAGTTCTTCCATCTGAACAGGGGAGAGGGGAAGTGGAGGCAAATGTCCTTCGAGGATGATAGATTTGAATTCTTCGAGCGTGGGCTCCTTTGTTTCGGCGATGAGAGCGGGTCAAGCGAGTGAAATACTTTCCACCTTCCACAGGGACTGACTCATGGTGAACTCTTAGAGTGAATCGTCACTCTACATAAATATCGTTCTAAGTTTAGATACCACAGCAGTCACATGACTTCTTCCTGAGCAGCGAAACCTCGAACGATCGACGTTGGCATATTATCCGTTGTGCGAAACATCAAACATCGGATTGTATACAAGATATCTCTAGAGTCCTCACTCGGTGCCCCGAAACCCGATATCCGATATCCCGGAAGTTCGATCCTCGAAAATCCCGAAAAGCCTTTTCTCCGATTAAGGGCTCGCTCGAAGTCGGCGAAACTTTTACGAACGGCAAAAACTGAAGGAAATGGAATGGGAGACCGCGAAAGGCGCTGACAAAGTTTTCGCAAAATGTAGAGCTCGCATATAAGTCGCTCTTTGAGCTAAATCCAAAGTTAGTTTGAGATATCACTCTCAGCTTTCATATTCGAGCCCGGAATCATATTTGTCGTCTGTTGCTCTTACTTAGTGCTCAGCTTTGAGCTTTCCGTGGATATCGAGAAATCAAATTAGGTAAGTTGCGGAGTGGAGATTCCGTAACCAATCTCAAAGCTGAGTATATTCCGCGCGAATAATGTGTCCTCGAGTGTACTTTCAGAGACTCTGATCCTCTGGATTCCGCCGATCAATGATCGTCCTGAAACTTTAAATTTCACCAGAAAGGAACGCGGCCACGGTAGTCATGGTGAACATCGGCGAGCTCTGCATTTTCGTCGGCTCATGGTCATTCTTGAAAACATTTTCGCACAAAGCTGGAGCTCCTTCCCGACGGAGGCATAGCGCTTGATCTTTATGTTCTACTCCCTGTAAGAGAACCCATTCATAAAAAGCTTCCGGGACTCAGTCGGCGTATTCTTGCAAAGAAGTGCTATTTTGGCGAGTCGATTTCTTTCGCTACCGACTTTGCAGCCTCTTTGTATTAAAGCCGCTCCTAGAACGACGCAACTTGAAATATTTTTGGCACGATGTGGAAAATCTCTCCTGCATCCACTACCTGGATCCTGTTGCATGATGTAGTGAAATTGCTCGAATCACAGCTGCGCAACCGTCGAGAATCGCTCGATACCTGGTAACATCCAACGCAGCGTGTGATCCTCAAATGATCTCCGCACTCGGCCGAACAGCTCCTCGTTCCTTAGGATTTCTCGAATCTGAAAGACAGCGACACTGCGTCACGTGCGGACGACTCGAGTCTCCATGTTGTTTGTTGTTTATTCACAAAGGTGTCACTTTAAAACAACGATAAACAAAGCACTATGCTCGTTGATCCGGCGAACTGTCTCAATCTCCGGCATGTACCTGGGGAAACCTTTCACATCGCAATCCGCTTTACCCAACTCTGCAGCTTCCACGAGATCGAAGAGCAAAACAGTTTCTCGAATCTCTCGATACGATCGTACGAAGGGATCGAGAAGTCGTCTCGGCCGTGCATGGAGGTGTTCGGCATCGGAAACGACCGGAGCACGAAGTCGGTCGGGGTCTTTAAAGGACACGAATGTTCCTACAATCTGAAGTTCAGGAGGTGTGACGCAAATCTGTTGCAGAAATTCCTCGCCCCGAAATATGTCAAATAGCTGTGGTAAGCCACTCGGATTAGTCGAAATTCTCACTTCGTGGAATTCTCGGTGTTGGTCAGTCTTTCATTCGAAGCTCGATGACATCGCAACCGTTCGGGGAATGAGGTGCTCTGAGCATGCAACCTAGCACTATTAGTGACACCTTCATCCATGACTTGCAACCCTAGCTTTTCCGACCTTCCCGGCTGGCACACGATGTTAGTGGGTTAGCCTAGGAGCGAGGGTTAAGGCCAAGGTCACGTCAATTCACTCGGTGAGCGAGATGACCTCACCGTGAAGCCGAACACCTAGCTGTCTGCTTCACCTGCACTGCCGGCTAATAAAGCGAGCGAGTTCTCTTGCGGTGGCGCAGGCAACACGTCGCGTCGTAAACGGAACATCGAGCTCGAACTCTTCTCTGAGACGAATGAAATAGTCGGAGACAACCAACCTTCACCAATGCTATGGAGTGAGCCACCGATCTCGCGCTCACCATACCGGAGAGATCGTGTACTTCGTCACAGATGAGTCAATTAATGTTCATCTCCAAGCTACGGGACAAAAGAACGAGGCACTCTCGGACGGCACGGATTAAATTTATGCAAAAAGTTCACGCGCACGTCTGCTGAAGCTTGTTTCATGCGATCCGCTCATTCCTATCAGAGTTCACAAAGCGGAAATGCTTCGACCTTCACAATGCTGTTGTCAGGGGAGGCGGCTCGACACCTGATAACGCCGCGGCAGTTCCTCGGAGAGAGCCAAAGTGAGCGACTCATGAGGTGATAGCACCGAACATTAATAATCTGCTGCTGGCGCTAACATCCATCTGGAAGGGCAAGAAGCCGGAACTGAAAAAAAAATGTTACGCTGAGGGTGAAAATATTTGGCGGCGCCATGGGCTCGTCTTCGGATTAATAGAGACCGGTTGTAATGTCCAGAGGGCAAGTTGTTCCGGAGACGGCGATGTATAAATGCTTGATGAAATGGATTCTGTTTATTGTTGCCATTGGGATTTCATTTGCACTTGTCCCTAAAAGATTGCTATCGTCGTGATATTGAAGTATATCGTCCCAGCCTTGCCTGGTAGAAATCGAAGTGAAAATCAGTTCGAAGCGTTTGGATAGGCCTTGTCTTGGCAAAGATTTGACTGTCGAAGCCCACCTAGGCAGGAAAGAAATCTGCGATTTCGGTTCATTCCGCAACCGTGGACCTCGCAACATGTTTGTGCCATAATCATACTACGAGTAGGGAATTCATGTGAACAAGGTGTGGTCTGGGGAAGCTCATGGGGTACCTCAAGACGCCTCAAGGAGTTCTTCGCCTCATCCAACAACTCATGCAGGATCCAAACCTTAGTCGAATTTCCTCAATGGACTCTACGACACGCGTCAAATGAGCCCTCGCTGTTCAATTCAGCAACAGTTAGCCAGTTTGTTGATGACACATCTTGTGCGAAAATACAAATTTTTGTCCGCGTGAGAGACATGTTCTGGTCCTTTGAGAGTTCATTGTGAAGTGCATCTATACTGGTGAAGAGAGTCCACAAGGCGAGCTTACGATGAAGTGGGCTGTTCTCGTCAGACCCTGGAAGTTCACCATGAAGTGTCCCACTGTAAATATTGTACCTACGGGTCGGGTCTGTTGCATAATGTGAGGCTCAAGCCCAAATGGCCCGAATGGTTTTCGGTGAGTGGAACTCGGAAAAATTCGAGGGGCTCTACGCTCGCGAAGCGGAGGCTGAGGCCGAGGGAAGCAGTCCCAAAGAAAAGCAAGTCTTTTTTCTCTACGCACCGCTCGACGAAATCTGTTAGTTCTCCATTATTACGACGTCAAACCGACGTGTTTCTCCATCCGAGACCCACGGAAGAAAATCCACTCAATTTACAAAGCGCGCCACCAACAGTCTCCTCTATTCCTCTGTTGAAGCTGTCGTCTTGGTGAGTGCGGCAAACTTGGCAGGAGTCTCGAGGGTCGTTCGAGTTCACAGTTGTCGTAAAGAGATGTTCACGAGTTGGAGGCCACTCTTGGGTTAATTGCCTGTATGTAAATAGACTGTTTTTCTCTTATGCGAATACGATCGAACATTAGTTCGTCGTCTCCTTCAATCCATCCGTCGCGTGGAGCGTGTGCGGCTCGTGCTGTGATCGCGTTCGACAGAAAGGCGAAACGCCACAGTAATTTCGACTTCCGATCGACCAGATTGATTCCAGGTTCTGTGGGAATCGAAGCGGAATATGGGAAGGACACGCTAGTAGAGCATCCAAAGTACGACAGTTCAACAAAACCATTTCGTTCGATTTTGGTAGAAGAATGTCTGTCCCAGGCGACGGAACTCTTTCTCATTCTGAGCATGATGACAGTACCGTGCCGCCACAGGATGACGATCATTAAAATGCAGAGGCTTTTAGCAGGCAACGAAACTTGCAGCTGTGCACGCAGTGCTCTGGAAGAACGCATGTCGTGACCTGCTTCATCCAGGATGGCTGCCAAATGGGATTTTTCTATCCAACGATGCGGAGCGTGTCGTTCTCGTAAGAATTCCGTAAGTAAAGTTCAGCGGTTTCCCTCACGGCTCGCTTCTCGGTCTGCGTGTAATCCGGTTTCCGTTGTTCTTGCGGTGACGCAATGCGAGGTCCAACTATGTGGGTCGTTTATTACAATTCTCGGCTGGTCCGCCATGATGCCGGCAGCATGATGAACTGCTCAACTTTTTGTGAGCAGACTACGACGATAAATTTCGCGGTGCGGTCTAGATTCTGTCCGTAATTTTTTGCATGCTCCGCCGGATAGCGGTGGAACCGAAGCTCTGATGCAGAAATCATTATATTTTCTTGAGTATGTGGGCTCGTTGAGTTAACCGACTCGGTTTGATTCCGGAGACAGTTTTGGCGAGAGAACGACACAAATCTCAGAGTTGTCGTCATAACGTCCTCTCTGGCATCCATCTTTGCAATGGTCCATGGCCTCATCAATCGATCGTTGCATGTTCGATGTCGCATCACACGCATCTTGCCGTCCTATCTACGGACCTTTTTTCTCGAACTCTTCATCACCTTTGTCTCTTGCTCCTTCTCCTCTCTGGAATCGTTGACCCTGGATGATTCCGAAGAACTCAAGGTTGAAAAGCTGAATTCGGCTCCTGCTGATGTCTGAGAATTTCGCTCCCGCTCATAGACCTCATTTTGCCTCATTTATCACGTGCGAGATATTTTTGGACTCCTCGCTCTTCAATTGTCCAGAGGATTTGACTGTTCTAAGTTTCCTTCCCTAGAATTGAGATTCCGTCCCGTTTCATTTCGACAGAGCTCAGCGAGCTGCACGTGAGTCACTTATTTCTGTTCCACAGATGATATCCATAAAACGAGGATGAGGGAAGAAAAAACAAGGAATACAGCGTTCGAGTGCTCAGCTGGATGATGCAAATTTCTCACTTCAAACGACTTGCAGATCAGAAGCCATCTTTTGAGACTTAGTAGGCAGCCGAACTTTTGAATCGAACTTCGTTCCAGAAAATAGGCTAACTACAAAGAAATGACGTCTGCTCGCTGCACGGGCTGCCGTCGCCTCACAATAAACTTAACGAAATATTGATGGACGCAATTCTTCTCTCGACAGTCAGGCGCGGCAACAGAAATTTGTTCCGCGGCCGGTCTTGTTCTCTTTGCTTCGCTCGACGATCTTTTTCAATTGGAATTGGCAGCCTGCAACAATAGACGAAGCGGCCGCCAGTTCAAATGAAGCTTCAAAGGCAGCGAGAAATAGCTCCGCTTCAATCTGGCGCCAATTTTTTCACTGACCTGGTTTTCCTGACATGCCGTGCAGCCTGCTGGAAAGAGGCTTTCTAGTGACGGCCTCTGAAGTAGAACCTTGCGAGTTGTCAGAGCTCTATCTGGGATCTATCCGATATTCTCCGACATCGTCGAGATGATTTCCGTGGTGCCTCGGGAAAGTCTTCAGGAATAGAAGCAGAAGGAGGGCAAATGCGTCTTTTACTTATTCTCGCGCCCCGGGCGAAATACACAGATCATCGGAGAAGATTCCATAAATCATCTCGGGTTCAGATATTTCTTCGTCTCAACTTTGAAACTGAAGGCCTTGCACCGCAGAATCTAAACCGCAAGCTTTTGCGGTTACGACGGTATCTTCATCTTTGCTATCAATCCTTTCAAGGTAGGGGATACGGGATGACCATATTCTTATTCTTATCGTCTTTGGTTCTGGTCGCTTTGATTCCGTAAGAACTTATGCCAAAGACAACAAGTGAATAGGATGACATGGCGCGAGATGTAAGGCCTGACGTCACTTATTGTAGTACGGGAAGAGAACTGACTCGAGGGAAAATATTACGTGTTACTTGTAATCCAGTTACGCGAGGCTTATGATCTTACTTGGAAACGGGAACTAGGGAAACTCATCTGAGAACTCTTCCATGCCGCATATAGAGAAGTGTTTAAGTATTTGGGATTCAGTTTGTGTTCATGATGCTCATGTACACGTGAAAATCATCGCAAAAGGCCTCATTTAGGAGCAAGAATTATCACGAGACTGGTTGTGTTTTTTTTTTGCGGTTCGTAATCGAGGTTCTCGGATTTCGATAAGCGGTTGTCTTCAAACCGCAGTTTTCGCGGATTGCGGTTTTTTGCAAGTCTCACTTCGGAGTTTTCTGGAAATCTGCGATCGCCCTCTTGAGTTTTGCCTCCGAAGGAGAAAGTTCACATCCTAATTGATCTTCTAGGAATCTAGTCGAGATCTGGAATTCCTCTTATTATGTTATGCATAGCACACCGAGAATCATCCATCGTCGCTAAAATCGGGCTAGGCGGACGGACAATTTCCCGTCCAGTTTCTACGATCCAGAGTGGTCGAGTGAAGACGTCACGCCCATGAATTTGAATGAGCTTCTCTGATGTTCCATCAACCGCCATCAGATTATCGAGTTTCTGGAACGTCAGTGTTCTTGGACTGGGTCTTCTTCTCAGAACTCGGAGACTGTGAAGTCTAGCTCATTGGTTGCCAGTTTGTCCACAATGACGTCCTCTTCGTCGGCTTCAACGAGTCGAGTTCGGTTGAATTCGATGAAATTACCATGGAGGCGTTTAACGAAGCCCTGTAAGCGAACTGCAGAAACAATCCAAGCATAACGATAACGAGCCTTAGTCGTTCGAGTCAGTTGTCAGATTAGTTTCAAGGCAGCGAATCTGATCTCTTGAGAGGAAGCTCGCGATGATCATCGTTTCTGCAAGATCCGAGGGGCGAATCAGCGGGACGACAGACACAAAAATCCATGACGGTTCATTAGTCGTAGAGAGCTGTCGAAAACTCGTTTCAACATATCTCGTAAAACCCTGGTGGAGCCGAACAAACGAGTTTCTCTCAGCTCTCGAAGCGTCGTAGGCCATCGTTGAAGAAATTCATTCCGCTCTCTTTCTATCCTGAACGGAAGTTTCTCGGAGCCTCCTTGGTCCCTCCCTCCCTAAATCGAGCTCTTACCGAGGTTGGTTACCGATCACTCGACTTAAGTCTGACATCCTCAGTCGTAGTCGTGTCAAGCCAGAAACTACAGCCATAGCAGACGGTCATCGAGAACTGTGGTTCCCATTTCCCCTCGTTGGCTTTCGCGAACACGACAGCGGGAGTTCTGGAATCGGCGAACGACCGCGCTTGAAAACGGCTTCGGAATATTTATTAGGGTTCGCAATCGAACCGTATTGACAAACCTTTCAAAAACAGGCTCGCTTTAAATCATAGTTCGGAGAAAAGAACGAAACCCGTTCAATACGGGATCTGCGAGGGCCGCGGATGAATATAGTCCTTTCGAGGATTTCGGCTCCGTAATAATCCTTTCCTGACAGCGGTAGTTCCTCCGGGGCGCGTTGCTGCATTCAAATTTCACAATGATCGGGAGCACACGCGGATCATGATCGAATCCGACGTTTTCTACTTCTCCTCCGTAAAGACCTCGATTTCATCGATTACGCAAGTTTGAATCTCTCCACGACGACTTGACTACTAGATGACGTCGACCCGGTAACCTACAGGAAGTCGTCGTCCCATGTTTTTGAGTGGAACAAGCTGAGAAACAGAATTATCGATGATGGAGCAGCTCGTGTGGCATCGGCCCTGATCGTCGCGACGGTAGCGATCAAGCCTGAGACTGCCGGGCAATCAAAGCGGGCTGGACGTTGTGTCCAAAACAGAGCACCACTAATCAATGGCCGACTAGCCAGGACGTGGCCTCCATATCCTGATCGTGATCCAGGAAATTATCCTCAAATCGGTTGTTTAGTTTCGGTGGGAGATGTGAAAAAGGAGTTGGAGCAGAACCATTATTTCAAATGATGGGAACTTCCCCTTATTGTGTCAATGTCGTTCGCCTCGCCGCTCCGACCGAATGCCCCGACGGAGACTACGGGGCAGGAATCATAACGATAAACGCAGCAAAAACGCTTTGTCTTTCTTCGACTGTTGAGGCTTGTACGGCGGCATTGTTCCTCAAGCGTTCATCTTCCGTCACTATTGCTCCGTTGACCTCCTGACTGAACTCCTCGTATGGAGGTCACATTGTACGAGCTGGAGGAGCAGGACCTACGATGACCAAGCGAGACGTCCGCCGTGCGCATCATGACCGGCGCGGCGGCGCGGAGCAAGCTATGCTGATGGCGGCCGCGACGACGATGATTTATCGAGATTATTGCATTTTGTCACCGGACAGCCAGCGTTCCGTTGAGAAAAACCAAATGAGGAAACAGAGGAGAAGGAGGAGGGAGGGTGTGAATGAGGATCGAACCTAGAAGAGAGAAGAGGGGCTCGGACGACCTTTCAGATCCGGCAGGCAGGCAGGCGAGCCGGTTGGCAGGAGGCCGCTCCGACGAACAAGCCAGGTCAATGAATAATGTCTTCCCTCTACTGAAATCTCTTGTTCCAAGGACGGCAAACGAACGGAGCAATGACTTCAAGCCCCGGAGATGGAAATCTTATTCATGACGACAATTACTCACTGCGCCCCTCTTCCACGCTTCTGGGATGTCAAAGCCGCGACGCCTGCTTCTGCTCACTTTCTCGTAAAAAATATCCCGTACCACGGTGCGGGGTGGACCCTCTCTCGAATCGACAACGATGACTTCTCTCTTTTAACGCGACAGGACATTGTTATGGAGTTCCTCTCGTAGATTCCTCCTCCTCTTGGCGTCATTCGATCCCGCTCCTGACTGCCTATACTGTACCGGGACTCAATTCCGTCAGATTTGAATATCGAAACCATTCTCGGTCGAAGTCTCTACCCTGAGAAGAAGTTCAAGAATCTGGCAGCTCGAGGAACAACCTAATCCTTGAGACGATATTTCTCGTCGAGAAACTCATTTGGAAGAGTGTCAAAGCTGACAAAAACCTGGAGCCAATCTTGTCGAAAGCCCGCCACTTTACTGTCAAGTGGAAGCGTTGTGCTCAAACAATCAAGGCCCCAGGAAGTTTAGCTCTAATATACAAAGTAGACAAAGTTTATTCAATAACGTTGAGACGGAAGTCAAGCGTTTTTATCGATGGCGTAAAAAACTTTGTCTTTCCGGTTGGCACGTTTCTTCTCTATGAAGATTTCTATTCACTTTGCGCAGTGAAAAGAGCCATATCTCTGCCAGAATCCCGCCACCATTTCAGTCAGAAATCCAAACACCCGCAAGCCAAAAAGAAGCTGGTGTTCCGGAAGAATGAGCCCATGGGTCGACTTGGGAATCGGCGTCAGCTCCAAAACCCTATGAGGTCCCGGGTTTAAACTCGGATAGCCAGAATTCTTGCGGATTATCATCAGTTTGCTCAAAGAGGAGCAAAGAGAACTTATTTTTTGATTGGTTCGAATGAATGAAATTAAAACCTTTTCGCCTCCAGACATCGACTTGAATCGAAAGCATGGTGAGGAAACGCATGGAATTCACCCAACGCGGCACCCTTCGTTGAGCACATGATACGACTCTTCCGTTCTCCTGTGTGCTCCCGGATCTCCTAACAACGCCCATAACTCTGTTCTTGATCATCATTGGGGCCTAACCTCGTAGCTCGTCATCAGCCGCTCGGTGACGTCATTTCTCAGCACCTCTTGACTCTGCGTCGATAAAGATAACAACCCTTACCAACATTGCCGAACAATCTTATCGATATCTCTTTTGAACAGAAGTCTTCCATCAAAATCAGAGTCGGAGAATATGTACTTGTTGCGGAGGCCCTGGAACTTGAATCAGACATATGTAGATAAGGAAGGAAATGTGATTCTAGAAATATTTCGACATCAGGAGACACATATTAGGACATCCTATTCCTGCGCGATGGTTGGGGTTCCCCGAAAAACGCGGAAAAATGCCGAAGAGAATTCGGGCGATACTTCCAGTAGCGTGACCAGGGTGGGGGGGGGGCGGTCCGCCCAGGGCGGCATCTCTATCTTTAGGGGGCGGCGCTTCTGTGTTGTTGGACCGTTTTTTCCTCTTTGGTTGTCATTTCGAACAGATCGAGGTCCGCACGGCGGCATTTTCAAAAAATTGAAACTTCCGCCCCGGGCGGCACGTCGCGTCACCCAGCCACGCCAGTGGATACGTCTATCATCGGTTACTCCCCGCGCCCCTGTCTCATTAGAGGGAAGGACTCCGCCAGACTTTATCGGTGGTCTGAATCCGTTTCTTCGCGACTTCGATTTCTCGAGGGATTAGCGTCTTGTTCTAGAGGAGAGTTGAGATAGCAATCGATGCGTAACGAGCCTCTGTCAATCTGGCGGGCGAGAAAGCAGTTTTCCGTTCCTAAAACGACTTCATTGATCTCGCTCACAAGAAAAGAAAAAGACAGCCTCACTTATTGGACTATGTGTTTTTATTGCCCTCTGCCAAGAGGTCTGATCTAGGCAAACGCATTCCACATGTCTCCGATGTGATTGATCGTTAGAGAGTCTGCCGTCGCACGAGAGAAGGAGAGCGAGCTCTTCGAAAACGGATGTGCTGAGCCATCCCGACGACAGTCCAATCTTCTCCGAAAAGGAACGATCCCGATTTTTAAGCCGAAATTACTACTTCACCGAACACGAGAATCGTTTACCGGTGGAGACGGTGGAAGCTCTCGAACCTGGAAAACTCACTTTCGCTCATATCGGCATCAACGAGGTGGAAATGTTTCGCGAAGTTGCGGAAACGTGGAGACGTAGAACTCACTACGGTTTCCACGACCGCTCAGTGCTGACGTGGGACGGTTTCCTTCTTTCAGTTCTCGTGTGTACATAGTTGGCCACTACTTGGCGTCGAATTCCCAAGTTCACCAAGTGAATGTAAAGTTTTCTGGTGCGGATACCACTTTTGAAGCTTGGGAAGTGTTTTCTGATTTCGGCAGCATATCACGAATCATAACACTTCGTAAAATTCAAAGGTGTTCACTCTGCGAGTTCGAGTTGAAACCCGATGGCACAACTGTAATACTATAACGGCGGAATCCACTGCAATTGCTCTTCTGTCTTGAGCTTGCAAACCTCCTTCAACAACTTGCTACTATTGTAACACAAGTAGTCCTTCCGGACGTCAACAGAGCCCAGATTTAATACATTACATACTCCAACAGAGCTCAACGCAGAAAACCCTGCCTTGTTACACTACCCCGTTATCCACATGATGTGATCCGTATGTCTTGCGAGTGCGTTCAAGCGAAGGAAGTCGCTCGGTCAGCAGCAAATCAAGCATCCCTCATTCATTGAGCCGTTAATTCTTCAACCACAAACTCATGGTTTTATTCCGTCACGAAAACTCTCAATGACTGGATTGAGTCTTTGTTGATGAAGGCCCTTCATCAAGCTCCAGTCTCTTCATTGAAGGGACTGGAGCCTGTCGGGGTCATACATTTCCAGCCGTATCGCTTAGCAGGTTCGCCGACGGAAGGGGTACGGAATGGAAGATCTCTATGACAGCATACTTACGACGACGGATCACCGAAAGGCTCGCTGACCGAGAGGCTACAAATGAAAAACGCAGGGCACCCTACAGCAGGTCAAAAATTTCGGGAGGAAGGTAGGTAATGGTAATAACCGCTCTGAGAAGACGAGAAACGTTTCGAGCTTTCTAGCTCTGCTACGCGAGCGTATTGTGACGATTGGATCTTTCAGGCGTTGATCGTTTTGCTGGAATAATTGGATGACGAAAGTGAACTTGGGGTGGGAAGAAAATTAGGCTCTCGATAGTTGTCTTCTTCCACCCCTGAAATAGCCTTATCGTATCGACAGTTGTCTTCTGTTGGAGTACGCTATAGAGCAGAACTAACTAGGTGGGTTGGTAATGCATCATGGCAGTATGTTTGTATGAGCTGCGTACACATGGAGGGCTAAGCTTTCCCGAATGATCTTGCGCTGGCTGATTGTTTGGGGAAGCCAGTCCCTCGAAGGTCGTTGAGCAACGCTATAATCGAAGGAGCAAGTTTCCTCACATGATGAAGTCCCAACTCCTTAAATCGATATCTGCGAAATTAGTTAGATGTGAAGTTCGCTGTTTGCGATAAGTTCGTTATCAGCATCTGTCAAGTTTTTGATGAGCGGGATTTCATAGTACACTAACATGGAGGACTTTTAAGGACTTACATATTTCGTCAATTAGCCGAAGTTCTGGAACCCTTTGTGGTCTGGAGAGGGGTTCGTTATCTGTGGGATTTCCGGGTAATTTGGATGCCTAGTTTTAAAGTGCAAGGGCAAATTTATAATTTGGATCGCTTTTACCGTCATCGAAGGAAAAATACGATTCTTTCTAGATCTATTTTATAATGGGGACAAACGTCAAAGTCGATCTGCGCATTCGATTCAACCCAACGGCTCATCGCGACATCGTGGCTCGGCTCCGGAACTTGCTCCACGTTCACAACTTATGAATTCGACGCTTCGAGACAACCGCTTCTCTCAGTGATCAGACAGATGAGATAATCCTTGAGAATCAAACCCAACCACATCAAACACCCGACGTTCATTGATTTTCGAGAGCTTAATTTCGGTCGATTATGAATTTGATTATAGGTAAATCAAAAATTGAAAGATTGATTCAATACCGATGCGCTGCTGCTCACCCGGATATCGCTGGAGCTAGCCGATCAAGTAGGTTCGGTTGCTTGAGTGGTTGGTTGCTGTTGACAGGAAGGGTCGAGGAAGTCGGATGAGGGTCAGGGAAGTGTTGCTTGGATGTTCCGGTTGCAGGCTACGATCACCGCATCGTTTATCAATGCTGCTCGCCGCGGCTTGAACGTCTTCCGGAAACGCCCCTTTTTTTCATCGATGGCGGACAAAGTCGAGGTGTTCGATAGGAAATGGGAAGATTAGGAGCGCGTAACCGAAACAAAGCTTCCGCCTTCGCGTATCCACGCGCTCGAGCATGGACCGTTCTTGATGAAGCAACTGCGCCGTCGAGATGGCAAATGGATTTCCTCAAAAGCGCAGGAACCCACCCGCAACGAACCGCGGCGGGCCAAATGGGACGTTCGGACGTATGACGAAGCCACTGACAGGCCAGTGTCCTCTGACCAATTTGTCCACTTACGCCCCCGCTTGCTTCCTCGCTCACTCGACCACTGACTGAGCCGCTCA
Organism: Neoseiulus cucumeris; assembly: GCA_021527715.1. Taxonomy (NCBI): domain Eukaryota; kingdom Metazoa; phylum Arthropoda; class Arachnida; order Mesostigmata; family Phytoseiidae; genus Neoseiulus; species Neoseiulus cucumeris. The sequence continues at coordinate 528,994 of JAJSRV010000063.1, read as the reverse complement.
CTCATCCGGCCGCGGTCAACGTCTCACTTAGTGTTCAGATTGAGCCGGCGTAACGAAGGCTACAAAGCGAACTGCCATCTGCACAATTGCAACAGTCGGACAGTCCATGAGCCATTTTTTCCTGAAAATTCCCTCGGCCCACTTGTTCAGATTCCTGAGCTCTCGTAATAACGGCATTCTCCGCTTTCCCCCCTTCCTCTGCCCTCCGTGAGTCTTTTCTTCCCCCCGAACTCATCTTTTTTCTTCATTCCCCCTTGGAGCCGACTCTTTCTGAGAGTACGCCTCCTCGTTAGTCATCTTCAGGTATTCATTCCTTTGTTGCACTCCGGAAACTCGAAGTATCAATCCCTCGCTCTTTACGAGTCTTCAGTGGAAGCGATTTGCCAAGCATGTTTCTCTTTTTCTGCCCTCTAAAAAAATTGCGCTGAAAGCAAGGAAGTCATACGCTAGATAATGAGACGTTTGAGTCGGGTTCTCTGAGGCAAGACAATCACGTTTAGCAACTTCCTCTTGCCTGAATTCTTCGTCCTGACTTGTTCCAGACCATGAGTTCCCGCAACAGTGCGATCCTTCGATCCTATTCTTGGGGCGCAATCAGAGCGTCCTTCAAGAGCACTGTGTCTATAATCATAATATTATTCTCTGATAGGCGGACTTCACGAAGAGTTTTCCTGTAGGGAACCCATGACAATGTGGGCGTTTCAGAAATTATTCTTGGACCGCTAAAAATTATCCTCTGTCCTGGAATTTCGGAGTTGAATCTTGTCCAATTACATTCCTAGGATTCGGTTGAAATCGATTCGGATTGGATTGAGTTCTAAACGGTGGAATCTGTCAGACGACGAGAAACTCTTCTTCAGTGTGACCTGGGAAAAATTGAATTCCCACTCATGTCTTATCGAGGAGAGGGTTACGTTTGGCTGAACGAAGAAAAAATGTCTATTTCGCAGTAAAAACCATGGCCCAGTGTGCTCCAGTTTATTTCGTTCCCTCATCGGAGATGCAGAGAGGCTCAAGATAAGAGTTTCTCCTCTAGCTGGTCTTGCCTGCATCACTGTTCTCTGGGACCTGGGAGTTCATGATACTTCAGAAAGCAGGAAAGAATGAGGAATTAAACGGGCCCCTGGCGGATGCGAAACAGCTCTAGGGCACAGCTGGTGATGTCATCAAAATTAAGGAAAGAACTGTCGCTTCCCAATTGGAGCTTGATGTTTCATTCTGCATGGGATCTTTTCCTTGCAATCGCCGCTTCGAGGATCCTTCCGCTTTCATTGTTTTTGTAAGTTGAGAAGTCGATAACTCGAGCAGACCGGCGCGCGCGTGTGGATGCGCTCACGTGCGGACTGTCCTCCTGTATCTTGAGTGCACGTTCAAACCACTCGATGAATAATGAACTGCGAGGGTCTGGAATTGACATTTTTCGACAAATGAATCATTTTAATATCAAACTTTCGCTTCGGGAACGAGGTACACCATCTGATCGACGTCGCTACGTCCCCCCGCGCAATATAAAACAAGAATCGCCTGTCCGTTCTCTTCGAAGAGCCAGCTAACTTGAAGTTTGAGAAACAGAGCCATCTCACGAGAAGTGGCGCGTATCGCTAATAATGAACGAGTTTTGAATTACAGAGTGGGCTGTTAACAACAGCACAGGGTACTGCCCTGCTCGAGTTTACTCTCATAAGATCGAATTAAATTTCGGATTTTAAGGGTCGAAGCAGATGTTGTTGAATTAAACAACGACGTCGTTGTTCGTCTTCCAGCCGACCCGGCTCTCATGATGAGCTCTACGACAGCTCCGTAGAGAGGGGTGAAATACAACTCGATGGATTATTGAGAACATTCGATGGCGTTCGCTTCTTCGATGCTTCCTTGGCCCCTATGCCCTCGCTGGAGTTTCCTCATCGAGAATCCGAGTGAATCGTAATTGGATTTGGGAGAGCAACGAACCCGCTCGTCGAGAATGGGTCGTGTAAGGGAAACATGGCGAGAATGAGGATCAATATATGGTCAAGGCTGCAAGGCTAAACGCACGCTCAACAACCAAAACGTGGATATCGATAGTTTTGGTACATCGGGCGCTGATACTTGTGAGATATTTGCCAGATGCATCAGGAAGCTGGCCCGTTTCTAAACTTGCATGTCGGGATACGAGGCTAAACTTCATCCAACTTTCAAACTTGGATCAGTACCATACATGATTCGATCTTTTCGCTCCGATCTATTCGGATGAAATCTTGAAAAACCATCGCCTAAGAATGGCTCCGCGGCCGGGTAAAAGCGCGAGGTTTTTCACCGCTCGCGCCGCAATCGCCTTCGACAAATTATTAGTTCCGCCAACTCCGACATCGTGAAGCTCTGATAGGGGGCTTGAACCTCCGACAATCATTGGAGGGAAGCCCTGGGGCACTCTGAGTCAATTCGTTGTGGTTCAACATCACGCCCACGCTCTTGTTCGCTCGAGAGTCATTGTCTGCGGGCTTTGATTTTTCGGGAGCTGTGCTTGTCGGGGACTCGGTCACTTTCCTGCCTCGGAATATATATCGATTCTTGAGTTCCTTCAGAATCCTCCGCAAAACTCGCTCATGTGAGGCTCGTCCCAACATGTTCGCTCTGGAAGAGGATATGCTCTGCTCCCATCTCTCGAATTGGAGAGCAACAAGATAGATATTGGTCAGTGTGGACTTTATCCGACTCCATGGATGACCCATCATCAGCTATTTGGGAATCACCTATTCAAACAAAATTGGAAGCAACTCTCTTCAATTCCTGCGTCAGAACGAGCAGTCAGTGCCGAACAGTTCCGATGTGATCGCCGTTTCGCTCTAAGAGAATTCTCGGGATGAATCATTTTGTCATTCGGTGTCTCAGTCACGGAAATAACGTTGATTAATGTGGGGTCAACGACAGTTGCCTCGAGAGCGAGAGGAAACCTTTGCCCCAAAATTGTTCGCTGTGCTGTTTCCGGTGCTGTTGCAAGGTCCGCCGGAACCGGAGAAACCATTCTACGTAAGGTCATGAACAGGTCGTCCCAACAATGGTCGCTTTCCCGGCCGTCGGTCGGCGACCACTGTTGTTTGAAAGCGTCCCGCTCCGTTCGAATATTCAATTTTTTTATTCTTCAATCTGGGTAATAATGGTGAGACGGCTTCAGAGTTTCGAGATTTTTATTTTCATATATTGAACGGCTCTTAAAATCTTTCGTGAAATGTGCTGTGCGAGAAATCTCCTGAGATTGTTATGCAGCTGTCTCAGGGCGGAAATATGATTCCGAGATTCTTCTTTAAATCTCTTCTTTTATTCAACGAACTTAGCAGAAACTCAGACCCCATTTTCCTTGTGTGTGCTGATGGATTCTCGAAGCGCCAAGATTAATGATTGGCATTGATGGAAATTTTCCGTGTCGTGAGACGCTCTTAGCTCTCCGTCGACAATCTCTGCGCCTCGATGTCTTAAATTTTCTAGGTAAAAATCCAATATAAGCGGCATTTCTTCGAACAGGATTCCCGCTTCGAGCCAGTGTGGATTGAATTTGACCCAAACTCCACTCGGCTTTATGGTACTGTTTCGATTTCCTGGTTGGGGGTCCGTCGTTGATCCGTCGCAGGGAACCAACGACACCGCTATGCGCTGTAGAACGAGGGGAATGTTCTCCTTTTGTGAAATCGTTTCTAGGGAGCCGATAGCCACGAAGAGTTGATCGAGAAGTGTTTCCATCTTTATGATGCACGTGTTTTCGGAAAGAAACCTTATAACGGATATTTCTTCCTCGTGCACCCATGCGATGGCGAGCATACGTTCCGTTGGCAGATTAGAAATGACTTGATGCGGGTGTGTCAACTTATCCAGAGAGTCCGTCAAGAAAAACAAATGTCGGATGTCCGGCAACCTGTACAAGCCATGATCACAATGGTAACTATTCCGCAAGCCTTGGAAGTTTAGCAGGTCTCGTTCTATGCTCTCGATGTTCTTACCTTCTACAGGTGTCACTTTAAGTCTGAGGTTTTCGCCCACGCAGCGGAGCAGAAACAGTGTGGGACTGAGCTTCTCGATGGAAACTACTTTCAAAACGTTGAAAAGCGTCGCGAAGTTCTCTACCTTGCACCTATGACAGGTCAGACCGGGTTCATTGAAGGTTTCCGAAGAGAATGTGTCCCCTTCCTCGTCGTCGCTTTCCTCGAAAATTCGTCGGGCAATTTCGTCTACCGCCGCCTCGTTGCTTCGAAGTTTTTTCCTCCGAGTTCTCTCTCCAGCTCCTTGTTCCAGTTGATCTCCGCCTTCGATGATTCCAGAATGCCATGTGTCCGAACCGTCATCGACGTAATCGATCGGTAGACCTTTCAGCTGCAGCAATTTGAACCTGGTTCGTTGAAGGTCACTCCGGATGAATAAGGGTCCCCAAACAGCTAGCAATAACATCAAACTTAGCAGAGAAATCGTCGTTTCCGATGAGCATGGCCACAGATCGAGTAGCATCGCGAGAAGAATCGATGTTTCTGTTCCTTGTCCTCGGTACACCGCGATCGACGTCGGCTTCGAATCGAGATCGCGATGAGAGATTCGCTTCGGGAATGTTACGAATCCCAGCGCTTCACAAAACCACCGCAGGACTCGTTGATGGCAGAGGAATAAAAACAAATTTCGGAAAGCGATCAGCAGCATGGTCTTCGGTGGGGAGTCACTTCGTATTCTACTCTAGCTCGCGCGTCGTTATTTTCGTGGTTTAGATATGTTTCTCTCAAGTTTCCTCAAAATTTGGCTCCAAAGTCGAAACTACAGCATTGAGCAGCGTGTCTCGAAAAATTCTTGAGATTTTCGGGATTACCTACTATTCGTGCTCCATCTTTTTTCCTAGTAGTTTTTGAAACGAATGACACCGTCGGTCGGCTCGCTCTTGCGAAGTTCCCTTGTTAGGTCTGCGGCTTAATCCTTTCGCAGAAAATCGTGAATCGCATTCGATGAGGTTTGAATCCAATCGGTCAGATATTCCCTCATATTAACAATCACAACCTCAAACCAGCCCTCAAGTTTACCTTCCGAGTTTTGAGAAAACCTGCACCGAAACCTCAAAACGAAAACGTAGTCTTCGTTCACCCGTGAAGGAGTATGCGGGACAGCAGAGCGCATCTGGAATCTGTTCAACTAGAAGTCGCTTCCACGAAAAAAGCTAACAAAGAATGACTCTCCAAACTCCCATCCAATCTTCTGACAAGGCTTTTCGCTCATTTTTTGTGCAAGACGAAACCCGATGTTTATCAGGAGAAATACATATGTTTGTATCCGGGGACTAGGCTATCTTGCACCCCTCAGAGCTTATAACAAGGAAATGCGCCCGGAAAGGGTGGGAATGAGGGAGTTTTAATCTTCTCTTCTTAATCTCTTAGGAGTTTCAATTCTCATTTTGAGCTGAGAATGGAGGAAACCTAAATCTCGACCCGGAAGTGGGTTGGGAGTACGCTGTAAGACGAAGCATCCAGCCGTTTTTGAGATACATATGTCAGGGATCCCATCGTTCTCTTCGTCGTATCGGATAAACTTTCTCATAACCATATGTAAACCAGTAGGAAAAAATTTGCAAACTAACTTGACGGTCGTTGGCCTATCTGAACTAGCATGATTTCAAAACATTCTCGATATCTCATTTCCGGCCGGTTTCCCTCATAAATCCCAGGAATGGCTGATAACTGCCTCTTGGTTTCATCGAGATTGTTTTCAGATTGCGGTTTGGTTTTATTCATGGATGATAGAACGACCCTGGATTAGGTCAAAGACCCTAAGAACCTCTCAGGCAAAATATACCACAATTTCCTACTAGTGAAAGAGGAGAACAAGATCAACATGAAATCCCATCAGCAGGGTTTTCTCTCCAAAAAACGGGTTTTTCTTCCAGGTGGTTTCTCGTGTGTGTGATTTCTGAATGGACGCCTATGGGAAAGATAACGGGAACCCATCCGAGGTGGTCGCGAGCTCCCTCTGCGTTTCATTGAGCCCTGTGGGAACGGCTCCATAGGGGGTCGAAGGTCGGAAAAGAATGCGGATCATTTGTACAGAATCTCTGAAGCTGCCCGTTGAAAACTTGTCTCGTCGAGAATCCAGTCGATCCTAGTCTCCGGGGAACCCACCTCGACTACGTATTATGGCTGATAAGATGGAAGAGAGAAAAATCGGAGATCATAGAAAAATTGACGCCCGAGATGTAAAGCTTGCGCTCGAGTGTTTTTTTTTCTTCAACACAGGGACCGACAATCCCCATCTGCCTTAATCATCGCCACATCTTGCGGATCAGTGGAGGCGAGACGTTGAGCGCAATTTCTTCAAAGTGAAGTTTCGCTCTTTTTTAGTGATGAGAGCTAAATTAAACGCAGCCGAGCCTTAACGCTTGTTCGCACCGAGGCCCAAATGACGTTCAGAGGCTAACAAAAAAAAACTTATGGTCGACGAAACGTTGATCACGAAACGCTTCCAGAGGGACGCCTGGACCTAGACCGGTCCTCCACAGGATTTGGTCCACTCGTCTGTGAGAAATGATGCTCGTTTGACGGTACGCATCACCTTTGCGTTGACATTCAATGGTTGCATTCCGGTACTCGGGGCATACTGGAGCGTACCTGTCACATCGACTAGCTTGGTCATAAGCAGAAGAACGGCCTCAGTGTACAGAATCAAACGGGACATTTTCGAAGATTTCGAGGAATTCGCGTAACTGGCACTCTGAGTTATCCGAAAGCTATTCCAGGTCTTTCCGCTTGAGAGGCTACGAGCACGACCGTCATGCCGCGCTCCCTTTGGAATTGAAAGCGATGAGCGAACACCGATAGCGTAGCTCTCAAATGACTCTCGCAGGCTATGTGACCGAGAATCGATCGAGCTCCCGAATCACGTAGAAGTCTCTTTTCTCCCGTTTCCCATGGCTATGAGGTTCGGTGATAATTGTCCTCAATGGAAAAGATAAGGAGGCCTGATGGTCTGAGTGGACGGCTAGGCGCAGATCACAAATCCCGAGTCAGATCATGTGTTGGTGCCATGACTGTCCCCGATTGTAGTTTAGCTTAGCCTTTCTATGATCCTAGAGTCTTCTTGAGATGATTCAATGGTTCCTCAGGGTGCGATCTCAGAACTGTTCAAAAGTATGAAAACTCAAAAAGACTCTCCCGGGGACGATACAGAAACTCCGTCAAGCGTGTCCCCCCATGACCATCAATCGATTTCCAATCGAACTTTCCGTTTTCACTATTGCTGTGAAAGTAAGATGTTCTGCCTCACCTCAAGAAGAAGACCAGACGAGAATTCAGTCGCGCGTTCAGTTTTTTCTCAACTCTTTTCCATGCCGTGAAATTGTGTCGGTTCTTTGGCGGAGCTGGAGAAGTCGATGGCTGCGCTCTCTCTCGTCGAGAAGTTCCGCCAACCATCTCCCTCAATCTCCACTCGAAACATTCCAGGTCGGAATGTGAGGGACCAAGGGAGCACTGAAGAAAAGGTGAATATAGGTGGAGTTTCTCGTCGGTGAGTGCTAGAAGAAGCTTCACGCCTCCTGGGTTTCGGTTTGAAGTCTGTTTCAGTTCGAGTATGGATGGGAATGATTCAGAGTCATCGACGGTCACATAATATCGAGCGCCCATAACGGAATCTGGCTCTCGAAGAGAGATTTCGAAACCAGAATTTGGGCGCCTCATCGATGAGAAGAATCTTCCCGTGCGTGACCGTATACCACGAAGCCCCGGTCAGATTTCTCCGAGTGTGCCTTTCCCCGGGACATATACAGATGCTAATGCCTATGGAGTTGCCGAAACTCTTCACTCCGGATTCGATGCGACCTGCTGACGATTGTGAGATGACAGCTGCTTATTCCATTGTGCTTCGAGAGGTCCCGAGGTGATTGTCATTCTTCAAGCTGGTGTCCTGGAGCAGCTTCCCTCACGGGATGACTTTGGATCTCGGATTCTGACAGAGCACAATGAACGGGGGATCGAAGAGGCCATCGGTAATCTCTGAAATGATTCTCACTTTCAATCGACCTCACCTTCAGCATGGGATTCAATTCTTGTTTAGATGTTGCATAACTCGTTGAATGTATCCGCTGTCTCAGAAAGAACTTCAAGAACCTTCTCTCTGTACAATGATGAACCTCACTCGATTCTGATGGAAATTCCACTCTATTCCTCGGATAGCCCCGAGTAAACTTGGCAGCTCGCTGTGGCAAAAGTTCACAAAACCACCAGCTCTGTGGGGAGATATCGCGGACGCCATTCCCGAATACGAATTCAAATCTTGAATAAATACGATCTTCGACAGACGTCAGTCGTGGAAGTAGACGAAAATTTGGAAGGCTTATCGTAGTGACTGCCTACTCGTTGAATCAACGATGTTGTCATCGCACACATATTGTGCTGATATTCCGAATCTGGAAGTCCGTCGAGAACACGAGCTCGGCCGAAGCTACCCACGCGTAATTAATATACTATGCACACACATTGAGTGCAGACGACTATGTCCCTCCGGCGATGGCGGATTTCACGTTCCTCGCGGAAAGCAGTGGTATGTTTTGCTTCGTAGTTCTCGCGTTTTTTTCTTCGATGAGATCATGGAACCAATTGAGGCGAGCCATCGAGAACTGCATCCGACTAACACGGTCGTCATAAGAAAGGCGCTCGGGGAGCAGGAGAGCGTCGGCTTCTCTAAACTCCGCCCATTTCCGATGAAGAACCTTCCCAATTATCACGGCTGAGGCACCACGCTGGAAATTCTAGGTTCGCCCGTGCGGCTCCGCAAGTAGTCCGGAACTGTAGTCTCACGGCTCGATGTTCCTGGAATTCATAAGTTGTCCATTTTGATGAATTGATCAGTAGATGTGAGAAGTCTGTTTGCGTGGCGGGAGTTCTCGCGATGCAATAGCTTCGACGCCCCGAAGTCCCCGAGGAATCGAACAATCATCATAGCTGCATGCAGGAATGTTTCGTCGTCGGAGCTCCAACACCAAAGTCGAGAATGCATTAAAAGGGAAGTTTGTATCAACGCTTTACAGTATGTCTGGGGTGCTTCCTCGTAAACAAGCAGCTAACCAACCAACAAACGGGAAATCCTTTACTTCAGCCTTCCCGCTCGGGCGCTTGTCTCGATATCCCATTATCGGCGTTCATTGAGCCTTAACATACTTATTGGCGGATAAGCGACGATTAGCGACTGCCATTCAAATGCTTTTACAGGTTCCATTACACTTTCGCTTCACCTTCCTCTTGCGCTTCACTTTTCAACGACTTGAGTTCAGTGTCGGGGCTCTCGATCTTGGACGGCAATAGCGGAACTTAGCGGACATTTTCAATACACGACAGAAGCCGGCGGAGCTTACTCGAGCCTCGTAAGAGCTAAGGAACTGTCGGAAAGGGTCTGCTAAAACAATATCCTCAGCGAACAGCCGAACTGCTCTCAGAAGAAACGTAAAGTTGATCTCCAGGGAAGCAGGACTCACCGATTGAAGGATTGCGTGATTGCAAGAGCCTGGAAATCGGTGAGTGAATGGGTGGAGCTAAGGAACACTTCGGACGACTGTTGTTTCCCCTACGACTTACTTTTGATTCGCACGTTGGTCATCCAGGGCTCTATCATCAAACACGTCACCAGACGTTCCCCGGAGTTATACTTGTTGTGGAGAACACAAGTGTCAAAGAGTGTGTTCATGAGTTCCCCCGAAGTGATCTAGGTGCGTTGACACGTCGATACAGAGGCGCAGAGATATAATTCTGCGCCCACGCACATTCGCTCCGAAACCATGACACCAATTCCCTATCACGGCGATTGTCGAACGTGTTTGCGATGTTTCCCCGACGAAGTTGCTCACTCACTTATCTTCCAGCCTTGTCCGAAACTCAATCGAGAACCGTTCTTTGTTTTCCATTAGTTTTTGCTGCTTGCTGATCGATGAACTGCCTTGCTGGAGGTTGCGGAGCGACCGGAGCGAATCGAATTTCCTCCGCGGAACCGGAGTTCGAAGTTTGACGAAGCTCGAAAAAAGTGTGGCTGGACCGACGGATGGGAAGTCTTGAATGTTACCAGCAAATAACGATAACACATAAACGACAGCAATGAATATCGGGATAACCAGACGAATTGAGAGACGAGCTTTCTAACCAACTGCGGACTGCCGAAAGGAGAAATAAATTGTCGGAATTTACCGGTCAGCCGACGGCTCCGAGTTGTAAACCTACTCCGAAAGAGACTCGGAAGCGTCCGGAGACGCGATGGAACGCAGTTTAGCGCAGTGGGCCATATAAACCCAGGAAACGGATATAGAAGGCTCTACAGCGTTCGTGCGAGGCCTCTTACGGTAGGCGTTGAGTTATTTTCCGCCGTCAACAATGTTTTAGGACACCGAATTGTTTTGGACGTTTGGGAGAGGCTGAGCTTGCACGGAAACTCGCTCAGAGCTTATATCATTCTGCGCAGATAACAATCAAAGCCATAAATCACGCGAGAGATAGAGGAGTGGAATAGCCCCCTCCCCCTTGTTCCCCTTGCTCAGAGTCAATGTGAGCTACATTGACGACAACCGAATGACTTGAATCGAGTTTTGCAAAAACTCGTACTTCCGTCGAGTCGAGCGTTTCTCTCGCTGGGTGAGATTCGGACGCGCGGTGATCCTGAGGATACTGGCTCGGTGTGTTCTCACCGATATCTTCAAGATTATTTTGAAATGACGTCATTCAAAATCCAACTGGTCGTGGTTCATGCGAGACTTCGCAGGCTCCCTGCTCTCCAAAATAGTCGTTCGAGCTTGGTCATGTGTCATGTATGGCTGGACGACTTTGTGAGCGGATGTTGACATCGTCTGTAGGCAAATGAGTGGACAAAGTTGGAAACTGGGAAGATGAACGCAAACAAAATCAGCACGCGTGGAGAACAGCTTCTCGATCCAGTTCTGACAGTCAAGGAATCAAGTTCTGCCCGCTCGTTATCGTTACCTAGGGTTCTGTATGTTCATGAGCAGAATATGCAGTGATCCCGGTACACCGGAGCGTTGGAGATGGATCGAAGTCTTGAACTTTTGTTGAGGTAAGAAAAGCACTTTTCGAACCGCGACACTGCGAGATCTGGTTTTTGTTTGAGTCAAGATTCCAACCGGTCACCAAGTATCGGACGCGGAGAGAAAGTCAGCGAATCCTTGGCTGGTGACCGAGTCTGTCTTGCGAGTACAGAGCAAAACTTTCCGAGCCGAATGTCGCTGGATTCTGAGTCCTATAGAGAATATGCCCGGAAGCCCACGGATCAGTTTTTAGATCCTTGGAAATGTCAATGGCCATGGAATCAATCTCGGACCTTCACGCTCCAAAGAACACCAAACGGACTTTGGAAGTTTTCTCCAAAAGGAAATGGCATCATCGTGTAATACCAGGTAGGAAGCCGAAATGAGTTCATTCACTCCGCGAACTATTTATTTTACCGTGAGTGATACCGACCTCGTTCCTCGGATGAAGACTCTTCTCAAGTTTCACTATCCACCGCCGGCCAGATGATTCAGCCAATGCGCATTGATAATAATTGTTCTGCAAATCCGATCTCTCTCGTTGCTAGGCTTTTTCGTCTGTCATTGACACAATCTTTGGGGACGACGACGCTTAGCACCCGATCAATCGAACAAAGGTCCGATAAGTCACCTTAGAGAAACCTGAATTCCCCGATAATCGATAGCTCGGAAATGCGAGGGTGTGTTCAGGAAAGCGTTCAGATGGCCTTGTCCATCCCAAGCCCCGTAGATGAACAGACGAACGGTCCTCCATTTCTCTCTTCCCGGAGTTTTCTTCAAGAATTCGTGTCCGTTTGATTACTTCCGAGTGTTGGGGTCCAGCGTTCGCCAGATGGCGGCTCTGAATGAGCCCACGGCAAAACAGGCCCCACATCTGGCCTCGTCCCGGGGCTGTGAGCTCGGCAGCGACAAATTCTCAATCTCGCTTCCTGGGCCGCGCGTTTGCTGCGACTTATCTTTTATGAAGCTACAACACTCAGTTCAAATGACCGAATCAATCTAGTTGACCGTTATAACATCTCGTCTGATCGCGGCCGTGGGAGTTATGATGATTGTGGCATTAAAAGACGCCGCTTGACAACGGAAAATTTCCTGCCCTCCCAATGGCATGCTCATCAAGCCAAATCTGATTCCCTCGACGGCCTTGTTCTCGCTCGCCTCCGGTCCGCGCACTCGCCATCCCAGAGGATACTGCTAATCTTCTTCAGCAAAAACCATTCGTGATGAACAGAATGAACTTCATGTCATCCACATGTCTCATGGAGGCCGGAACAAGCGGAAAAAACTGCAGATGCTTTAACGACGACGCAAGTCGTCACGATCCTCATATCTATCTCACTTAGCCAGAGGAAGTCTCCGGTGTTTGTTGTCAACACTGTTGTTCTTTCGAGGACGAGCTGTGGAATCTAACGCGTGCGACTCGAACCCCGGACGCAGGCCCAGATTGTATCTCTCGGACGCAGCTCTTCGAGTGGAAGTTGCGGCCACTCACATATACAGTTGAACGAACGATTCTCACGGAGGAAGGTTTCCTTTGTTTGCTTCCCGACGGCCCCGAGATCTCTGAGAGCCCCATCGGAGCTGTAAGTTTTTTTTTTGAGGTTTGCTCGACGCCGAACGGCCGCCAGACGCTCTCCGCGGTCTTTAAAGTGTTACAGCGCGCGTTTTTTCGTGTCGTTGCGAGCGCGTGGCGCTTGCTCGCCTGCTTGTTCGTTTTTCCTTCGTTTGTTTGTCTTCCTGTTCATCTGCCTGCCGACAGTAACTTCGGACGCAGACGTAGAGACGTCGCAGTGTATACGAATACTCTGAGGAGAACAGACCATTATTGCTTTTTGTATGATCCCGTACGGCGAGAGGTGCCGATAGTGGTAAAGTTACGCTCGACTTCGGTAGCCCTCAGAGACTAGTTCTATAGATGCGTTCTCTGGATGGTTTGCTTTTCCGACGGATCACCGCGAGTGGAAAACGCGGCGGTCGATTCTATTTTTAAGGTTTGGAACATTTCCTGACGCGAATTTGAGCATCCGCATCGCTGATCTTTGTCGAACCTCAGTCAACTTCAAGCTCGACAGCTAACGAGAGATTTCTAACAGCTCCGGCCACCGAAGTTTGGTTTTTCCGGTGCCAGCGACTCGTCAAGCGAAGTTTGAGCGTCTGTAAGGATAGCCTATATATGTATGAGCAGCTCGCCTTATTGGAGATTCCTTATACTAAGATTATACGTATATAAATTATCCCCACACGTGGGACGAATCGTTGCACTAAGTAGGCATATCTCGGCAAAGTGCCGCCCGGGGCGCAACCCGGGATTTTTCGAAAATCAATCAATCAATCAATCAATAACACCTTTATTCTTGTAAAGGGAGAGATGCCGCACCTGAAGCTAGATCTATTCGAAATGAGCAACGGCCGGACAGCAGCAAACTGCCCTTCACTCGGAAGAGCCGCCCGGGGCGTACCGCCCCTTCCAGCTGCGCCACGAGCACTGAGAAATTCTTCAGACCAGACTTTAGGGCATTCACATCGAAGCAAAATATGAGGGTGCCCACAGTTTCTGACACGAGCGAACAGGCTCAGCGAGAATTTCGCAGGAACATTTTTCCATCTCGTTAAGCTCACGGGGCAGTCCGGGATCGTGGAACCGTTTCTCTGTGAGCTCTAGTCGTGACTCCAAGGTCCGACGAGACCCAGTTAAGGCAGGACTCGAATAACCAGATCGAATAAAAACGAGGTTCTAATCCTTTGATCGTTGTTTCGGAAAACTCTTCTTCCCCTGAACTCGTCGGGTCGACTCCGAGGAGTACAAACAAAGTGAGGTCCTCATGAGATTCCAGGTGGGCTGCCATCAACTAGGATCACAATTTCCGTCGGCGGATTCGAGCTCGAGGGCAGAAGCCAAAGTGGCGAGGAGATAAATGTCGTTCTCCTCGAACGCGCCAGGAGACGGTATTGCGCAAAGTGTAGTCCTGTGATGAAATTGATGTGCAACGACAGCCATTCCTACAAGGCGCTTGCTGTGAAAGGATCGGATGAGATTCATCGCACGAACGTCCCCGCCATTTAGGCTGTCGACAGATATCAAACTCAGAGAAACGATGCGGCCTAATAACGAACAGGTTGAAGAGTCGATTTCGAGGAGACTCGCTGATGCTAATGATGCGGAAGGCGCAACCGATGTAAGACGTGAGGCACTTAAAGGAAGGAAAAGGCTTGATGGGAGAAGAGTGATGACTTTCTGCGGTGACGCAAGGCGATAAACGGCTGGACGACGCAACGAGTTGGTTGCGAGTCGCGAGGCCTCAGCGTTCACTGAGTAATTAATGTCTTCCAGCCGAGTGGAAGCGTTTGCAATGCCACGTTGGAAGGAGTCATAGCATTCGACTATTTTGGCCTGGTGTTCTGGAAATGTCCCCATGGAAGTCCCAGTCAGCTGTCAGCCACTTTTTCCCTCCGCTCCGAAATGTTGGGACTCAAATCTTGGAGGCAGTGGAGCAGAAACGATCATGGGATTTGTTGCTCAACTTATTATCCTTTCTCTCCGGCAGGACTATTGGCGTTTTTGCGATGTCAGTCGAACGGGTTCTGGCGGACGATTGAAACTCCTCGATGCGGAGGGAAAAGTTTGCGGAGGGAATGGAAAGCATTCTTTCTTCGCTTGGAAAACCTAATTGAAAGGGCTCGGGTCGGGATGAGAGGTAGTACTTTATGACCATACTAAGGGAAGCATTCAATGGTAACTCGAGTAAATGTCTAAAAGGGCAGACGACGATTCCGGTCAGCTCTTGTGAGTTGAGAGTGGATCGAGCTGCTTGGTTCAAGCAGCTCGAATATTGAGTCATTAATTTGGCGAGATAAGCTCCGGAAGAATCTGCGCTTGCAGCTGTTTTTGATCCGACTTGCTCTACAGCGATTCTGGTCCCCCGTCTCTTATCGTAGAAACTCGGGTAGATCTCGAGGAACGAGGGATTAGGTCATCTCGTAGCGAGACGCACATGGGACGTCTTCCGATCCGCTGGTTGAAAATCGAACCTGATCGACGCCGAGACCGACATGTCTCAATAATCGAACATCGACAGGTCGGCGCTAGTTCGACTCTCCCGCTAATCAAATCCCGATCACAGAATGCATCCTCAGCTCGAAGATGTGTACGCTCTATGAAGATCCTACTAACAATAAGGTCGGCAAAGATGGCTGACGATTCGCAAGGGTCAACCAAGCATGGCTCACATTTTGGAAACTTCCCAAGTGAACTTCAAGACTCCCGTTCTGCAAGGAGTCATCTCGATATTGTGGTCCAAACTGACCGACATGATACGTTCTATCGCTTTGAATAGTGTGAGGACGACGGAAAGCGGACAAACTGCGGCGCGTGTGATTGCAACACACACCTCGCTTGGACTTCGGGCCTAACGCTGCCAGATCTGATATCCAATCAAATTCCAGTTGATCTTATCTCCAGTCGAGCGCACGAATTCCGTTCGCGTCGAGTGACGAACAACACGTTGTCCACATCTCAATCCAATTGGAAATTGTCCAATGGAGCCGTCCCTCGCTTAATCTGAGTTTGGAAGCGGCCACTCAGGCATGGAATGAGATTTCGACGCTCAAATTTGTCGTTGACGCAGTTGCCTCTTAACCTATCCATCGCAACATCGAGCGTCCAGATTGTCCGAATCAAATTCTTGTAATTTTTGAGGAGCTCTCGAAATCCTTCAAAGAATGGTCTTGGAACTCTGATTTTCTCCGGCTAACACGACGGTTGCAGGCGGAGCTCCACGTCGCAACAGAGAAAACGAACTCAGGAGGGATCATTATTTGAATGAGAAGCTTTATTCAAAAATACTCCATTTCAAGGACTCGCTTCGCTCAAAAGGACGAACGACGCTGTAAACAAGCTGACCGGTCCATGGATACGGAACTTTTGTGGAAACGTTCCACGAGAGAGATTATCCGTTCCTCTGCTTTGTGTGCTCACATGCATTCATCGAGCGCATTTTCAGATCTCGAACAAGAAGGGGCTAAAACGCTCAGAGTCATATTGCTTTTATGCCTTCTCATTGTTTTCCGTGAGTTCGCCCGGAGTTCGTGGTATTTCGACTTTGTTTACCCGAGTTCTCCATAATAATGTATTTTCATCCATTTGTAAACATGAATGTCGCGAAATTTCTCGTTCTTGTTTTCGTATACACAGCCTGATAGTCTTTCTTCCTGCATCCGTTTCTTCGTGGCCAGGCTTTTAGGGCTTTATTCAGATGTCATGATGCCGACTTGTTTTCGGAAGCATCAAAGGACTAGTTTCGTGAATGTTGTTTTGAATATCTCAAATTGAAGCCGAATCGCAGGCCGCCGTTGACTTTTCTGAGAAAACTCGAGAAAAGGGTTGAAAACAAGCGAAACCGACGAAACGATGGAACATATTGTGCAGCTGAAGTTGTTTTGGCGTTCATCCTTTCTCCATGTTTTCCGCTAAACCGCTTCGCAACTCTGCGGTACATACTGGAGACGATGAAGGAGTTCAATTACGTCTTGGCTTCAGAGCCACGCGTCTTGAAGCATACAAGGTTATTCTGCAGGAGACTGATTTTTTTTTGCAGCTGAGGGATGTTTCCATCTTGAAATGTTTTCGGATGTCACAGTCTGTATGCGAGAACTGATTCGGAACTTCCAAGCTCGATGAAATCATTTCAATCAGGTTCGATTGGAATCTCAATTATTGGCCGAGATCATTGCTCCTCTCGCCAACTTATTCGAATCCTGAATCTGACTCCGTCGGCCAAGCACATACCCACGACTACGAGAACGTTAGAAGTCACACGCGGTTGCTGGAGAACGATACTGTACTCGAAGCTCTTCATAGGAATCCGCTCCGACGGAATTTACGTAACGTTCGAAATTCTTAGCGAACTTCTTTACTCTATTCCCTCCATGGGAAACCACCTCCCAGAGTTATCCTTCGCACTCCGAAAGTTTTCCCACGATGCTACAATTACACCTCGTCATTGGCCTACTTGCCACTCAGCATTGTTAGACGAACGGGTGGCCGAGACGCCACCGGTCGCTTTCGAAACGATTGTGCAAACGAGTCGAGCACTCTAGGGAACGTGATCGAATCCAACCCAATAATCGTATTTCCTTGCCAGCCTTGTGTGTAGTCGCCTAGTACGGTGTCTTCCACCTTGGTACGGAGTGCGGGAGTTCTGTAAACGTCGCGCTGTTGTAGTACGGCGTGGTCAACTAAACATTTGTTTGAGCTCTTTCAAAAACCTATCCAAAACACACTCAAAAAATGCGACACCTTACATCCAGTTAAGATTGTGACATTTCACCTAAGGAATTTTCTCTATCGAGCGAACTGTCATCTGTCTCATGTCCTGAAGCAAAATCTGATGATGAAAATCTCTCCCCAAGAATCTTCCGATCATGCACCCTTGCTCTAATTCAATGTATTTAAAAAGATGAAAGTTGTCAAAGCTGGAGCAGTTAGCGATAATTGCCGGAAAATTATGTTGCTCAAATCGTGACGGATGACATGTGATATGTTTCTAGGACATTGCTCAATCACTGAGAAATCCGCTTCCGAATAACTGTCTGTAATATCCATGATTCACATCCCTGAATTCTTGTCGGATAAGTTTCGGAGAACTCGATGAATCCTGCGCGGAAAACTAATGGCACCGTGATCGCCATAACATCAGTTGTGAGGCTTATTTGCATCTGTTGCCCGGCTCCCGAATTTCCATGGCGATAATTCATCGTCCTGAAGCGGAACTGATCTCTGTTAATTAGGTAGTTGTTATCTCACCGAGTTTTTGCGAAGTGGGGTAAACTTTTTGTGAAGAATGCTGGTGGGCTCTCACCTGAAACTCAGATGTCACCAAACTCGGTAACAGTTTGGGGCAGCGCTATCGAATATCCGGTTGTGAAACTTCAAATTCGCTTCCTGAAAGCCTCAGGCTGCTAGGTGGACGCCAGCCTCCTCGCCGACAGTACGAGCATGGAGTTTGCTACAATCTTTGTCATCGATCAATAAATGTCCTCGCTGGAACCATCTCGATGCCATGGACCACCTTCTGGATGAGTTTCTTGGTGGAACTTTCCCTTCGGACTTCCTGTCGACGAGTCTGTTGATGCCCTTCATAAATCCCGATCGACCAGCGGCGATACTTCGCTTACTCAGTGGTCTAGTTGGCGTTGTGAGTTGTACGCCATGCGCGCCACCCGCGTCTCACTTCAGATTCGATTCTCTGCCGCCGGAAGTCCGACGCCCTAGAGATGGTGGGTTCCAAGGGTCGGACAAGCTTTCGTTCGTCTTCCTCATTCGCAACGAACTCCAAATATTGGTGCTGAGTCGAGGTTAGACGTTCGCGGCTAACGGAATGTCAAACTCTCGCTCGAGAAGCCCTCTGAACGAGCTGGAGAACAAATCATTTAATTCATCAATTTCACTGCTCAAATCTACTGCGGCGGAGACTCTTTAATCGTCTAAGAAATGAAAAAGAGCCGAATGATTCATTCCATATCTCACTGTTCGAATGGCTGACAGCTCGCTCGCCGTTGGGGCGATGGTTTCAGTTTTCGGAATGGGGAAGGCTCTGAGAAGTTCAGCAGAGGGATTTTGAGTTTCCTGCAAGCATTGAGCTCGGGAAAAGAGCGTCAGGCTCCAACAACCTTGAATTTCAAACACAATGATCGCTAATTGAGCTTGAATAGCATTCTCTTCGCTCTGTTTCCACGAATACAATTTGATCGCTTTTGAAAGCTGCGAGGTTTCGACGATTCAGGGAAAGTTAGGCAAGAGGCTCCGTCCTGTGCTGCCTAGTTCTAAAATGGCGATTGACTGAACGGAAGTCGGAAATATGGACTCTGACAAAACCATGGAATCGGATTACAGGTGATCTCTCGGTGTCGGAATGTTTCCGAAGGAGGAGGAATTCCATGTTCCGAAACTTCCGAGACATGAGACAAAAGCACAAGCGATCCGAAGCTCCATTACGTTCGAGAGCCGGCTCGGTCCGGGATAATGCACGAACGCGTGAGTTCACACTTTTTGGAAAGAACATAGAGCGGCTTTGGTATGTTCTTCAACCAGCTCGAGGGGAATCGTTTGGAAAGCTTTCTCCTCCATCGTCCGCAAACTGAAAGGCTCTAAAGAGTCATTTGGAGGCCCATAACGCTTACCGGCGATATCGTGTGACGCCGGAAAGGGAACGGTGGGCGATCTCCAAGAGAAAAATTATACTGCGTAGGTAGGTTTTTGCTGTTGGCGACCCACGCTTCTTATACGTTTTTCTGCTGTAGAAGCACCGAAGACAAATTGCGTTTCATTTTCTGCCGGTGAGATAACCGATACTATTCTCGAAATTTCCGAGCGGCCATCGCTCCCTTGACCTTGATGCTTTTCACGACCCCAATGCCTTTGATGTTTCATTCGGTCGAAGGGCGTTTCAACGTTTTCTTGTTGAATTGCTCTTGAAAGAAAATTTCCCCTTTGAAGGCTTCATAGAAAGCACGTTCTCCTCCTCCCATGTGTGGTAACTCCCATTCACACTCTTGCTCACATTCATCGGATGCCCGCCGGCCATATGCGCGACCTATCACGGAGCAAAGTGGAAAAGTAACCTTGGACGAGCAAATAGAGGAAGATTGAGATCCTGACGAGAAAAGGATATACATATGTACGAGATAGATAGAAATCGTGTTTCGGTGGAATATTCCATCGATTTTTCGACTTCATTTTCGGTAAGCACCGACTTACGTGAGCGTTCCAAGCTGTTGCTGCTGGTTAGATTTTCACACTCACTTGCGTCACTGAGTCCCTGTTTTGGTCATTCTCTCTTAGTCTCTCCCACTTCTCCGGATGTATTGCCCTATTTCCGGAGCCCCGAGCGAGAAGAAGTCATTTAAGCTCGTGGGAGATTCGTTCTTCCGGATTCCTATTGAGTTTGACCTTAGTGATCTCGCTCTGAGATCCCGAAGTGTTTTCCTTGGCTCGAAGATGGTCCATCCCTTCCTGGAACTTCCGGTCAGCGTATCCTCTTCGCTGAATATTGGAGGATGTCGGCTATTTTTGCATCTCATTCCATTTTGAACCGATTTCGTAATAGTCGGACATCGTCAATTATTCTGAAACGATCCTTCCTAGAGATCGAGACCTATTTCGATCGATCTAAGAAAAATTCCCTCGAAAGTCGCTGCCGCTTCGCGTCGAGACGGTGCTTGGAAACGGAAAGAAAACTACGGACGGCGTCGCGTTTACCGTTGTTTCGATCGTTAACCTGTTTCCGAACGCTCTGATTCCTCCAACTTGTTTCGCCTCGGCCGTCGGACGACGGGAGCACGCAAGACGTGACATGGGCTCCTTCGTGTCTAACGTCGTTCGCTCAAACGTTGTGGTTAACTGGCCGGGGCATCGGACAAAGTGGAGCAGCAAAGCCGTTAAGACGCCTGACGAACTCTACTTTAGCCTCCACGCCCCAATTCCCTCCAAGCGCCAATGACGATACTTGCGCCGCTTTTCCCGAGTTCCCCGCGAACGAGTCTGGCTTGTTGTGTTTTCCATGGCTTCTCGAAGCTCAAACATTCATCGGGTCATTGCGCTCAGTTTGACTTTGCACGAAATCGTAGGAAGCCGCACGGCCTCAATTCCGCAGAGTTCTATTCGCTTTCCGTGAACTTCGAAATAACCTTTAAAATCTTCTCCATCGACTTCTCTATCCCTTGTTGGCTCGCATGTTTCTCTTTATCTTCCAGAATCTCCGGCCTCCTCCTCGGCTGCTTCCGTCGCTTGTTGGTGTCTCATATCGCGCTTTCCATTATTGCGCCCCCTGCTTCCTCCCACCGGCCCTCCCGCTTCCCTTTCTGGAACTATCTCTAACGACCTTCGAGCGCAGAGCACCACAGCTTTGGCTGTGTGGAACACCCTCTACGAGAAGAGAATGGGGAGTTTCAGCGGACGTTTTATTCTCTGTATTATTGGACGCCCCCAAACTCCAATCGGAGTTTCTCGCCGGTGAATACTCGGCGTTCCACGTCATCGAGCCCACATTTTCATCAATGAGAGATATGTATATTTTGTCCACGAGGAAATGAAGATCGGACCACCGTGAAACCTCCACGTCCAACGCGTTCGAAATGTTAGAAACGTAAACAACAGACTTGCGTGTTGTCTGTGTACAACAGGAAGGAGCAGGTAATCGATATCCTCCCGAAACTTAATGAGCGGCTTCTGCGTCGTACAGACTTCCTCCCGACCTCTAAGCTGTGTTTCGTGAACACGTGCCGGCTGAATCGGAGCTAACGAGCCGATAGAGAAGAATAGGGATTAAAGTTCTTTGCCATTTCCCAAGTAGCGAGAATCAGCCCGAATACAATGGGTTGCCACAAAGTTCTCGAGTCAGGGACCTAATCTCGCTTGATTGCGTGCAAGGATAGTTTGTGGTAGGAGGTGGCCACGGCTCAACTCCCAAACGTTTGCAGCGTGCTCCCACGTCTGGACTCCTGATTCCACCTCGATCACGGACAGTTTCAGTTGCAGAGGAGTCTCGCTGAAAAAGAACCGGAGTTCGGAACCGGAGTTTTTCTCGAACTAGAAATATCGCATAGAGATTCCGAGAATTTGAGAAGATCAGTACTGACAGCTTTTCCGACCTCCGACCTCCGCACTTCGGACAGTTGATTCAATCCAGGAATCACCCTGAGGAAGTTCCTTGAACCCTGAATGATTTAGCTTTCAGACTTCTTACGTATCGCGAGTGGCTATGGAAGAAGCGCCCCAGCTTAGACGTATGCAACGATTTCATAAATAATGACCGAAAGTTATCTCCGTACCTATGCTAGACGTTACAAAAGAGAGATCGGATTCCGTTCCAAGTTAGAAGTAAGTGACGGCTTAAAAGTTGGAGGTGTTTCGAATAAACGAGACCCGAGTTCACATGGGATCTGTGAGAAGCGAACGACAAATGTCCTCCACGAACGAGGAGTAGAAAGTGCTCTCTGGCAGAACGGAGAGTGTGATTTTGAACATTTTTTTGATTCATATTCGCAGAATCTCGCGTTCCTCCCAAGAGGCTCACCGAACAAATCGATTCCCGTTTCTCTCGGCTGGAATACATTTCTTCCGATTCTCTCGTTTCAAAGTTTTGTCCTCCGTAGCACGAAGCCAAATTTGAGTTTGTCGCTTGATGGACATTTCAATTTTTAAATCGTTTCACCAATTTCGCCAGAGCTGCCGGAAGCGCCGAAGTCCTTTGAGGACAATTTCCGCCGGACGGTCTGATTTTTAGCGCTGTTCATACAAGAACGAACTCTGAGCCGCAGCGACAGTGTGGGTGCCCTGCCTCTTCCGAAGGAGAAAAAAAATTCCCAGCAACGTCGGCACTACGATAAAGCATGTCGCTGCGCCTCGTCTAACCCTCAAAACGGGGTTCATTTGTTCAGCTAACAGCAAAACATACAATTACCCAGAAGAACGAGGGCATTGTCCTCGCACTCCGTCGCTCATCGGCGTAAATCTTGTCTGAAATGAGGGGTTCACGAAAATTGGTTTCTAAGACGCTCATAGATGGATCTGAGCGACCACAAGCTCATCTAGAAGCTCGACCACAGTTGGCATTTGGTTTTTCATTTCGCCTTCTGTCGGGGTTTTGTTGCGGCACTAGGCTCAATTCAAACGAGTCCACGGAAGAACGCCGTCTGCTTTCTTATGTCCAATTACTTAATCCACAGTGAACGAGTTCGCGCCCCGCCCAACAACCAGTTACTAAGTCCGTTAGAATAGGGACTTTCAGCTCATTTCTCTTATCATCGATTGAGATGAATTTGAAACATGCTTCGTCCACGGGCCCCTGTCTCGATATTTTGAAGTTTTGATAGAGTACCCTGATGTTATTTTCGAACCGACTTTGTAGAGGGGTCTCGCAGCAACAATGAGTTCCCCGCGTTCCGATCCCTGCGAGCGGGGTAAAGCCCGAAGAGCTTGCTTTTGTGCTTACTTTGTCTACTCGGCAACCGAGAGCAGGTCGACGAGAGCCCAAAGTTTGGTGAAAAATTGTCATTCGTGCCGAAACTCCAACATCACCAGCATTTTCAACTTTGTCTCCAACTTCAAACTTCCGTTACGAACTCTCCAGTTCGCAAATAAAAACCTATAGATGTGCTTGAAGTGATCATCACAGCCATTCGCTGTTCATGAGCATGACGGCCAGCAGTTGGATCCTCACCTATGTTGACCTTGGTTGAGTCCATCAACGGCGACTGGGCTTCATAAAAAAGGATCTTTTGTTCAGTTTGTTATTGCAAGGGCTTGCAGAGGAACTCGAGGAAGGTTTGATCTCCTCCGGAAGCTTGGAGGAAGCTGAGGAACTCTCATGTTTCAAAGATATCGTTTCGAATGGAATTCAAGCGGCTGGGATCTGTTTTTCTGCAGGCTCTCCGAAGTCTCTCTTCCACGACTCCCGGTGCCCTACTCTTATGAAGGTATCTCCGAGGAAACTCCATATCTTGGCTCATGAGTTCCTAAAGAATCGTGTTTGACACTCAATTATTCGGTTTACCTGGTTCGCTAGTTCTTGAAGTAGTGGTTCTAGTATACTCGATGCAAACGGAACTCATGATTCAGACTCACCGCATTCTCGATTATACGGTCTGCAATACAGGTTAAGGAACGAGTCGCGACACATGGCAGAACGAGCTTTGATTCGAAAATGCAGATTCACTCAAAAATGTCAGTTCGTTTACTGAAAGTTGTGCATTTACTCATCGGCAGAGCCATTTCCCGAAGTGGATACGTGGAATTCGATCCACTCCCAAAGTTTCCCTGCCCGACCGCCGAGCTTCTTTTACGCCTCTGTCTTTTTCACATGCATCGATGAGGAAATGTATATACATATTGCAAAAGTTTTATTCGATGCGTCGAAGTTTGCTCTGGAGGAGAATCCGTGTGAGACCCGGGAGGAACTTGTTCTCAACAAGACTACCCCACCACAGTTCTTCAAGGCCATGCCGGACTTGTCGTGGAAATGCCGTCAGGTTTTCTCGATCTAGGACGCGGGAGTTAGAGAATCGAATCTGGTAAACGGGATCATTCCTCCGCTTTCACGAAAGATCCTTTGGAGGGTCGAATGCTCTGCGGTTGACCTCAATGAAGTTCCTCTCGGGACAGAGGGAAAGTTATAGTTTGTACCTCGTGAAAAATTCCCGTCATCATCAAGTTCCCTAAGTGGAGGAGAATCGTTTACGAGATGGAGGAAGATGAATGAAAGCTCCGGCACAGCGCATCATTTATGTGCTCAGACTCGACTAGTTCTCGCGAGAAACCAAGTCGGCGATCCGAGAAAAGATCAGGTACTGTATTGATCGCCTGTCTCATCATCAACTCATGTTGTAGTGGCCCTGCTGACTGACCGGGTAAAGTTTCCTTTTCTTTCGAAGCATCATCGTCATCGGGTCAATCCATCTAGCTGTAACTCGATCGCTGTCTACGAACTGGGAACTGTCAAATTGGCAACGGTGGAAGCGCTGGAGCCCCGTATTTTCCAGAAGCAGCATTTCGAGGATCATCGCAGTTTCGCTCGGGAGCCCCCAGCGGACGATAATATCTTTCCCTTACATACTGACAAGAGGTTGACCGAATATATTTCGCGCGTAAAATAGATCAGCTCGAAGACCCTCTTGTGGTGGGCCTATGGTTGAAGTGGACGATCGTTACTTCTGATCGAATTCTATGGGTTCCGGGGATTCAATCGACCGACCCCGGGACGAGTTTGACGTTAAACTGTTGCGTCAAAGGAGTCTCGATCAAAGGTTCAGATCTAGGTTTCGAAAGTTTTCCGAAATGAATAGGGTCTGAGGACTCCGGGAGAGAACGACTCTCATATCACATTCTTCTGTCAAATCCAGAAAACAAGTATGGACGAGGTCGGAAGGATCGAAGACGATGCAATCCGGTTAATTCTGAATTTTATTGAGGATCGAAAATCCTCCGGCGATCTGGAAGGCAACCGCGGTTAGCACCGAGCAAAGTTAATCATGGTACATCAATCACATATAATTCCAAGGAGTTCGACAAGGGTGATCTACTAACTTGTTCCTGAAATCGAGCCAATCAGTTCTCAACTTCTGATGGCCCCACTCGTCAAACGCGATGAAACTTCCGGAGACGTCATCGTCCTGAGTGCGTTTTTTCTTTGTGTCTGTTGAGGATAAAATGCGTTTTCTGTGACGGCTAGAACTTTTGCTTCCGTGAATGAAACCGTGGGTGTGATTAAATGGAATGTGGGAGTTTATTTACCTTCATTTCGAAGTTCGGTATCCAGGCGGCGGTTGACGTGGGTTATTGCTCCTGTGATTATCTCTAACATCAGTTGGATAACTGTTCGCTCTCAGGATCCCCCTGCGATGGCGCAACGCCTCTCGGCTCTGCTGGTATAGTAGAGTCTGGATGCATTTTTCTACGCACATATGAATTTGTGGTTGGCGCCATGTACTCTTTTACACTTTCCCGGAGTTTCTTATTCGGTCTATTTGTATCCTCCTTATGCATACACGACAGGATGTGTTCCGTATCATGCGCATATTCTGTTCAATATTTTATACATCGCGTTCCCTTCATATCAGTTATATAGTCGGCTCCTAATCCAATCATCTGATTCAAAACAGCAATCATTTGAGGCTGTACGACGATCGGCCGCTGCAGTCTTTTCTCCACGCGTACTATTTCCGGGGCTTGACGTTTTTCATTAATCCTACTTCTGTTCGGGTCAACAGGGCTGACAATGGTGTACCCGGCTGATCAGCGTACTTTACGCTTCCACGAATATTGAATAAAAGCGTTTGCGCCCGAGAGCCCGACGTGCAGGAGTCCCCTTTTCAACACCTGAAAAAGTCCCATGATCCGTGGTTGAGGCGGTCACTGCCCTGTAATTTCCATGCTATTAGCTCGCAACCGAAGCTGAAAATATGTAATTATGGCATACTTTTGGCGTCGCCGCTGCGCCTTTGCAAATAGCTGAAGTTGTTCGCGTGAAGGTTCAAGCTCGGGCTGACGACGAACGGTCCTGTCATTCGTGACAAACTGATACGGATCACGTAACTTTGACCTACCTCTCCCGTTTGTCCTCGTGACAAAGTGGAGCTCGCGGATAGTATGGAACAATGTACGATGAAGAATCGCGGATGGCGCAATGGTCGGCGTGACTTCGCCAATGCTATCGGAGTCATCAATAACTATTTCGGATTCCTAAGTCCGATTTCCAGGCCGCGGTTGACTTCGACGCATTATAAACAACCCTAGCTGTATATTCGGATTTCAACCTTTAAGAGGAGTGTTTCAATCAGAGACAGATATTCTGACTAATCCCATGTGATCAATGATTCCATCGGCTCGCAAGGAAAATCTCAGAGCTGTCAATACTGGAACCAGAAATGAAACCAATGATATCCGTATATCCTTTTTCGCGCCCTCGGCCAGTTGCTTCTCTTGTGTGACGCTATTCCTCCATCAACGCGGTACATTTCTCAGGCCTCGTACCTCATCCAGTTCATTCGACGATTTTTGTGTAAGATTGTGGAGGAACGAAAGAGGTTTCATTTTCTCCGCCGGGGAGAAATATCGTCGTCAGGTTTCTTCGAGAATCAGAAAACCAGTGCCTGTCCTCTTCGAAATCTGTGGAATGAAAGAAATATGTAGGAGGCTTCACTCTTCAATAATCGCATCTTGAAAACGAGGCTCGGCTGGCTTGAAAACGAGGCCTGAGCTGCGCATGACGCCCTGACAAGAGTCGAGTGAAAGCTCTTGATGTTGTTATCCTTCTCCAGCTCAGGAGTTCATCCTATCGTTCTTGCTAACGAGCGGTAAGGAGAGGGAGGGGTGTTGTGACTGGATGTCTGGAAGACTGACGGTTGCTTTTGTCGCGGAGCGAATGATCTCGTTCGAATCTGTCGTTGAAGTCGAAGCACAGGGAGAAAGCTCCGCTGCAAGGAGAGTTCCTCGCCTTTGAATTCTCGAGGGGTTCTAGTCCTGTTCGAAGCTCATGCTCGACGTCGGAAAAGTGTTCGACCTCTGTCGATAACGCACTCTCTATCGCCCAAGCAGAAGCGATGTTCTATTGAGATCCGACTTCGACTCCGTGAAGACGTCCGACGGCGGCTTTTTTGATTCACGAATCTGGTCCATCACCCTGTCAGCTTGTGCACAAACGCAATGCTGCGTGTTCAACCGAGATTTCGATCCGGACTTGACGGACTCTCAACTCTCTCCTGATTAATCGTTATCGCAGTTTCGAGGAGCAATTCTTTGAATCTTATTCATTCGATTGTGAGTAGGCGCGGTTCCGAAGTACATACGATTGATATGATTGCACCGATCAGTTTGTTACCTTCGATTGGGGGATGTTTCGATCGACTATTCGTGCAACCTTCGCATTCATAACTCGTCGACCGCGGTTCTCCATGTCGATTCGATAACTTTGCGTCGCACACGCTCAGAATGGCGTTATTTTTCAAGACTTCGTTTGAGCAGATTTCTCACAAGCATGCCCAACGAGATCTGTGAATCTCAAAATTTATTCAGCGGCGGTTCGTGAACCTCACCAGAGATTGAATCAATTACGGATCGGGTCACCGATACTTTGTGTTGGAAGATTCTACGAGGCCTGAGGGGGTTGCGCTCTACTCGGCGATTTATCGCCACCGGCGGTGTAAACAAGGAGGGAATGCTGAAAAGGCGCTCTCGGTGAGGCAAAGGGTGCATCGCTACGATTCCCAGTGTAAAACTTGGCTACTTCGGAGAGATCTCGAACCTCCTTTCCGCAGTCACGGGACCTCTGAACCCACTTGGATCTTTATTTTTAGAGCCGACGACGATTGTCGGCCGAAATCCGACTCCGGAGCAACAATTGCGAGCATTCTGTAACTTCTCCTTTGCCGAGTCGAGCCAAAGTTGGATCCCATGTCGCCGAGGAAGGTCGGCTTGAACACGGTATAGTAGAGGGTTCCCGCTGTCACAAACCGTGTCGTCGGATTTCAAGAAAGTATTCCGCAACAGCGAGCTCTTTGTTTGGGAGGACAATACGACGAATTTCCTCGCTACTAATAACAGTTTTCGCACGGTGTTCTTCTTCTGCAACCCTGTTAGGGAAGTCGCGTGCTTCTTGCGGTCGTTTCCCCGGCAGTCGAGTTTCCCCATAACAAACGAAGTCATCTTCGTTCGAAGCGGGATCCTCTCGCGAAAGTCGAGGAGCCTCCGAAGTCTTATATGTTCCCTGGAGCATGCTCGGGATCTTAATTCGACGGCCAAAGAAGAGGCACCTTGTTCAAAAACAGCGGAAGGTTTGTCTTCAAAAACGTGTGCCCGCTCGCTCTCTCGCTCACTCGCTCACTCGTTCGTTGATAAGAGCCTTGAAAGCTCCTTGAAGCTAAGAGATGTTCTGGGTCCATCCGTCCGAACATTTTATCCTGAAGTCCACTCAACGCTGAGCCCTCGTGTCCGACTCCCCGCCACGGCGCGGCGCGGCGTCGGAACAACCAGTCGTTCGTTTACTCCGACACCGATTGGGAGCGGAAATTCAAGATGCATCGACGCAAAGACGGTAATCAACAAACGGGGACCTCGAGGAATTTTCGATCCCAGGGGATCGAGGTAATTTGGGCGCTACCCAAGACGAACCTCGTTTGGTGATCGCCCGACGGCCACCACGGGAACCTTCTCTTCCCGATCGAAGGTCGGCACGTTGACCATTTGAACGCGCGTTTAACAAGGCGGCAAGGTCACTCAACTGGTCATGAATTGCTGCGAGACCGTGGAAGCTCACCATGACGAGTACAATCGTAAATTTGGATTTAGCGAACAGCGGCCTTCGCCGACTATATGGACACCAATGAGTCTGCTGCGCAGTTTCGTTTGCATTCATTGCTGCATAAAAGCCAATCACTTCAAGGGCAGTCTACCACAATAAACTCTTTCCTCTCTCTCTCTCTGTCTCTATCTTTCCCAACATCTCCGAGCACTTAGGGTTTATCGGCCGATTGCGACCCTGTGAGAAACGAACGCCGTTGCTTGTGAGGAGGAACACGTGCCAATTCATCCCATTAGTGAGATTGCAGCAACCAATCGAACAAGACTCGATTGTATGTTTCAGTGTACGCTTAACAACGTATCCAAGTCCCCGTGAAATATCATCCGGTTCGTTCCCCTCGAAGCCCCGGTTCAGCGACCTCGCCACGTGCGAGGTGAAATATCTCACGACAGACGGCGACTTCTTTGACTTTGACTGCCGCTCCGTTTCACTCCGACCGGGTTAGTGGATCTGTCCAGGAGTAAACCTCAAAGATTTGAGTTTCTCGTCCTTGAAGACGTCAAAACCGAAAAACTTCCATTTGGATTCCCAAGAGATCATGATGTCGATGAAAGAATCAGATCTCAATGTTCACAACCTGAAGCATGAAATACGCGAAGTCGTCGGTCATCGAACGAACCATTTGGGCAGACCACGCTCGTTCTATTTTTGGTCGATAATTCAGATTGACGCGGAAACCTTCTCCCGGCGGGGAAGGTTCACACGCAAAGGTCCTCCGATCTTTCTCTGCGAAACTCTCCGTTCCTCCAGGAGCCTTGGCATGTTTTCAACAACGAAACGTCAATAACGTCCACGGATAGTGCTGGGTTTCCGGTGTCGGAGTGCTCTCCGAACCTCGAACGAAAGAGCTCCGCTGAAAGCAGACTCGGTCAGCTGCAGTCAGCAGTCCCAAAGCTGTCGCTTCCGAACACCCGACGACTTCGTTGAGCTGTCAATGCGTACTCGCGATTAAGGGATCTGCCGTCGAGTTCGGCGAAAAACCCGCGCATCCCAAAGAATAACATCCCGAAGGATAACCCTCCACCACTGCTCGGGAAATGGATTAGCTCGATTTAATATTCCAATGTCCATACGATACCTCACCTCGGAAGCCGAGGTTCCAACCGGTCAGAACCGTCGTGAACGCGACCACCGTCGGTTGTGCCGCCATCACGTAATCCATTCTCAGCTCCGGCTTCCTGGGACATTGACTGCGAGTCTGAAGGTCAGTGATACATAACCTTCCTTCAGTCACTCGAAAATTGAATCTTGAATTCTCACGTCTTCGATCGCCGCACGATCACGCGGATTGCGGATCGTTTGAAAGAATCATAATCTGTTTGGATCGAAATCTCGGTGCCGAGAGGAAGAGAATGCGAGCTCTATGTAAATCCAAGTCCAAGCAGATGCAAACTCCTTCAGAAAGCCTTTGTCGATGGCGGACAAACTCATTCATCCCTTTGAACTCTCATCAGGAGACATGACGACAACGTCGCCAGTGATGATGATTCTCGCCATTAAAACTTTTTTGTGGTCGGTCTCCACTCACAGACGTCTCGAGGTTGCTCCAAATCAGTTTGCAAAGCCTGCTTTGAACACTCAGTCAGCCTAAAACGTCACGAACTCCAAAGGTTTCTTGGCAACCGCTCCAACTCTGACCACGCGGGGCTGTAGCAATTAAGCAATCACTCAGATTACTTGGTTGCATTGTGAAATTGTGCACCGAAATCCCGACGACTGCTTCAGACAACTTTGATTCGAGTTCGGAGCTCGTCATGGGCCCTAACTGGGGCCCTTTATGAAGGCAGTGCTCGGATCGGATTCGTTGATTGGTCGACAAGAGCCAGAATTGGAAAACGAATCTTCTATTTCGATTGATGTAGGCAGGGTGAGGCTTATTCAGGATCCGGGGTTGCTCTCTCATACTGTAGTTCGGCTACACACAACATGCCCCGCAGACTTCCGGTTACATTTCCGGGCCACTGAAAGGAGTTTGGCAGAAGTCCTTTAAATCGGGACAGGAAACGAGGCCGGGCGGTTTCTACAGCTTCAGCGACTGATCGTATTATGTCAGATCTTCCGACCAACTCGTCTCTTTCTTCCCTTCTCGATTCTTTCGTCTGGATCCGTTCTCGATGAACTCAGTCGTTTCGGTGTCCTCAAAACCAATCGTGGCAATAATCTGCGATTCCGAAGAATCTCTTCAGACGGCGACGACTACAAAGAATCATTCGTTAATAAGGAATGCGTTTCCGTATCGAACTCTTTGGCTGCCCTGTCTTGTTGTCGCGTTCATCGAATCGGCTCAGATTTCTTCCGATGAATGATGCCCTCTAATTTTTCGTTTATGTTTCAGCCGAGAATCTCTATCCACTCGCAACGAGCCTTAGTGGATAGTTTCAGTGAACAAATGACTGCTCATTTCTGTATGTAGGGCATTGTTTCCACCGACGCGCGATCTCAAAGATTACTTGCCCGGTCTAACTGACTATGACAGAGTACCCGTACACATTCAAAGTCTTTAATGAATTTTGTCGTTCATTCTTCACTGCGGATAGAGAACCAACGAATATCCTCGATTCGAATGAATCACATGAGCCGAAACCATCGAAGTCAGCTCTATTCGTGTTGGAATCGTCGACATGGATCATTTCGCAGCAACCTGGAATCTACGTGTTGCACCGCGGGTCCAGGAACTTCCGCGAGAACACAGATATCTAAGTTCAGCGTCCGAAAAAGAATTACATGGAATACATGAGGCTCGTTATTCGTTTGCCTCGGAGTTTGTCACAATGTTCTGCTCTTATTTGGAAGCCGACGATGCCATAGAATGCCTCGGAGACTCTTGTCAATATTTCCGATAGATGCCCAGCAAATCGAAGAGCGAGTGTTCCTTACAGAGCGAGGCCTTCGTTATTGTATGTTAGCGGTGGTGGTGGTTTTGCGTGCATGATCATCGTTATTGAAATTCTCTGGCCCGGAATCGCTCGGTGTCTAACGAAGGACAATCGAGCTCCATCCGCTCGGAGGAGGGAAATACGGATCGCTGAGAGTGAGAGTAGACATCATTGCTCGATATGCCTGTGACTCGATTCCGACGATTCATTTGCCCCCTAAGTTGCGTCTCGTGGCCGTCTTCACTGACCCAGGTTGTCAGTATGTATGCTCATGAGTAGCACGGTCTCAGACTGTTCGCAATGCTCTGCTGATCTTCCCGCAATTTCGCTTGAGGAGTTTGTTGCAATATTTCCGTCCGACACGGGTCAACCCCGCTGAGAAAGAGTTCGCTGTCGGGATCCTGCGGAGCTGTGACCCGTTTCCTCGGAGAAAGTTACGCCTCGCTTAAAGATGCTCTGTACGCGGCCATCATGAATGCTGCCGTATTCCCATTAGAGAGTCATATTTCTTCTCGTCATCCACTCTTCCCGGTGACAGGCGGACCGCTTGGTTCTTGAGGCGAAACTGACAGTCGTTTAATGAAGGAAATATCACTAAGACTCATGCTGCGGTACACAGAAGGCTCGCTGCCTTTTCCTCCAACTGATCGTAGGTTAGGTTACTGGGCCGTGAATCGTTGAGAATCAAATTCATCAATGTTCCATTTTCTGAGCTCTTGACTCTTCGAAAACTAACGGACTTCTTGCAGTCGATCACCCCGCCAGACGTGTGCGCCGTCATTCTCGCGGCGAATCGTTTCAACAAGAAAGCGACGGAACACAAAGGGACCGCAGTGTTATCGAGGTTTCCTCCTATGCGGGCGATCGCCTTCTTCAATTCGCGTAAAAGTTTTCGCCGCTGCGTGCGTGCATCCGTTCCGTCACAATTTTGTAACGTCAGCAATTTTGCATCTAATAGCCTCTTGTGCTTCACGAGCTGGCTGGCTGACCCTCCAACTTGAGCACAGAACCCAACAGCGTAGCCAGATTGGGCAAGGCGGCCATTCCCCTCTCCCCCCGACAGTCTCTGCTGTCCCGTAGACCTCCATTCTTACTCCACATGATAGAATGTATTAATGTGAACTGCTTTCCATTCGGGAAGCAGTGGAGCGTTCCGACTCCTCTGGTTCTGGACGGAGGATCCACGCAGTACTCGATTCAATCACCCCTAAACTATGGTTGGCGTAGCATCGCTGTTCTAGGTGTTTCGAAGATTTGCCTCGGAAAATGCGGTCATACGCATTTATCTTGTGTATCTCAATGCCTGAAACAGTTCTTTCTTCAGCAGATTTTCTCCGTGTCTGACCATTCTCAAGTGGACAGGTAGATTCCAAGACAGCCTAGAATTTTTCCTGATGACGACTAGAATTGCGCGCAATGGAGTGAGCGACGATCACCTGACGTATTCATGTTGGTATTCAGGAGTGAGATCGTCGTATCGTTCCTGAAAGAGTGAGTTTTTCGAACATTCTAGGGAAGTGCTAACCGAACCGGGATTCGAAATACCCACCGGAGCCGTAGATTTCATTGAACCACATTGAACACGCATTGAGTGCATCGTAGTCTCTTACCAGAAGAGGGACCAGACCAGAGGAGGCACTTTTGTTCACCGCACGAGGAGAGCGAGTATAGTGGGTGTGAGTACAAAACAAAACGAAGACGGAAGAGTCAGGGTATCCGTCACGGATCATATTCGGTCGGGAAGACGTCGGCGGGCCCGAATAATTAAGGAACCACAATTCTGGAGAACCAGAAGCCGTAGCTTGGATGCAGCTTGGCAACTTTATCTCCGAGAGAAAACAGATTATATGTTAACAGGGAAGTAATGGCGGGCCGAAGATCTTCGATATGGTCGAAACAGACATAATCGCCTAATGATCCTGATATCAGAAAGGAAACATGACTCCGAATCAAATGAAGCGTGAGTTTGATTAACTCTCGAATGCTGGAATCCAAGTATTGTAATCCACAGAAACAAATGAAGGGCGAACATGGAAACCCCTCAGCACCTAAACAGATGTTTAGTGAGAGCGAGACTGATGAATCCTCTGGCGTCTTGATTCGCCAAGCGTGAAAAGAGCACAGCTTTGAAGCTTGGCAACAAAGTGAGTTATTCACGCGAAGAAGCAAGACAGTCTCGCGAAATGCAAGGTGCAAGCAGTGACGGAAACGCAACACTCGACGAGTTTCTTTTGTTCCCGGCCCCGTTGATATTACGTCGGAAGGTGATCTTCCAACATGATGTGAGAGATTTCGTCGGAAGCCGGAGTCTGATCTGCGTCCATCGCTGTTCATCGGAATCCATTATAAGAACAACGTCAATCTGAATATCTAGAACGAAATGAGGGAACAACAGTGTCAAAGACACCATCCCTGAAGTTGGCGTCGAAGTCTCGGCGGTCTGGCACGTTGATGCACGGTGTCTGTTGTCTCTGCATTTTGAAATTCTGGTTTAGGCGATCCCCCTAGTCGAACTCTTCTGAAGCAGCAGAAAGAATAATTATGTCACCCTGTCATTTCAGAAACTTCTATTTTGCTCTATCCATCCCCCTGTTGCCGGCGAGAATTTCGGTCGGCGAATCATAGTATGGGCTGTCAGTCTCAAGCGTCTTGGCCTGTTTCTTCTCGTCACTGAGAGAAGGAATATGATCACACCACGGGGTTCTCTCTCGGAGCTCGTTAATTTCGAGAGACTTTGAAGAATGGGCCACTCGCAGAGCCTCCGTGAAAAAGCGATTCTCAGGCGACAGCCTCAGCGTTAGCATGTCTCGATCTAAAAATAGAAGCCGGCACGGTAGCCGAAATCAAACGGGCGTTGCTCCAAAGCTGTCTGTCACCGTCGCTCGAGAGACTAACTTTCCGGAATTTGATGATTTTGACGAGCTCTAAGCGAATCGCCAACCTCAGCTGCTCATCAGGCAGATGGCCCAAAAAGTCGGTTTGAACGAACGTCCTACCAGGAGTCATCCTACAAAATATACAACCATGACGCGAACTTGCGTCCGATCCCGCTGAAACCTCACTATTACAGAGCGAGGACTTGGCCCGCCATCGGTTTTTTGTCCTTCTTGATCACAGAGCCTCGATGTTCGGATGTAGACGTTGTATTCAACGATCGAACACAGACTCCTTCTGGAAATACACGGACTCTGAAAACATTCCAAGGAAATGGCTTGAGATGGGAACGCTTCTGGGCCGTTCCGATTTTTACTACGGGCTCGTTTGAACTCAAATGTTGAGTCCAAGGAACGAGTGTCTGCTGTTCTTCTGGACCCTGTCAAACAATACGATTCGAGCTCATCGTCACGAGAAGTTACTCTTTTCATTCTAAAGCTCTCGCACTATCTTTGGTTGATTCTTCACGAAATTCAATTTCGGAACAGAAAAGCTATTCAATATCCGGTTTGTCTAGTTCCATTGCACCCAAATGTCGTGCGGCCGTCCGCCCGCCAGCCACGCGAGGGAATCCGGAGCAAAACCCGAACTAGATTTAAGTCTTTGTTTGCGTGCTAGAGGCTAAGACCACAATTGAAAAATCGCCGTAAACAGAAAACCTAAAATTAGAAAACCCGGAGCTCCAGATCCTCGAAGACTATCTGGGACGGGGGATCAGCGCGAAGAGGATGTCGTTTCCCGCCGTCCCAGAACGAGATTCACGTTTTAAAGCAAGACTCGTGTTCAGCCGATTTGGATGTCGAAAAGAAGAAAGCAGGCTCATGTCACTCAGATTGATATGAATAGAGGGACTTGGGCTCTACAGGCCTCCCACAATAGCTGAGAAACTGGTCAGCTGTCAGGAAAGAGGAACGTCAGGATTGAATTTTTCGATGGACGCCCGACCGAAATAGGTTTCGAGCTTGGTTGCGTGCTCACAGACCTCGAAGTTTATCCTCAATAAGTGGCGGCATTTGGGAGAACGGAAGATGCCGGATTCGGAATGGACGCAAGTTTCCTTTCTGGAGACATTCTGCGAAAGATTAGGTTGTTGGTATGATGCGAATGCGACGCCTCGCGCAAGGTCGAAATAGACCGTAACGAGTACGACCGCGCTCTCCGCACTCAGGAAGATTGTGACGCGCGAAATGTTATTTCCGTGATAAGCTCCACAGATTTGAGTGAAAAAATGCTAATCTCCTTAGAAGAGACCACGTCGCGTTTTAACAGGGTTTATGGCGATTGCAACCGCCAACTGATGGTCGCCGGACTGCTTGAACCTCGGGCCGTCGGGCCCTACGCGTTTGTTCTCCGGAAATCGTGTTTTAACGTAGTTTGCACCATCCACTGTGATCAGGGCGCAAGAGAGTAGGTTCAAAATCCAAAAATATCCTCCTCCCACTGCATGTTGTCTGATCCCCCTGGATGAGACATCAAGGCTTTGGATGGAATTGGGTCTGTGGCCTCGCATTTCATCCAGGTTCGCGCTTCGAAACATTTCACGATTTTTCACTCAAAGGCGAGATTTATTCGAGACTACACATGGATCTTCTTCATTCGCTCATCAAGAGTGATATTACTCAAAATCATCGAGAGACAAACTGAACGGGAAGGGAGCGAGAAACGAAGAGGGGTAGGAGTGAAATTGTGACGATACTCACCGATAAGCGGTTCATTTGGCCACCTCATCTGTGACACCATATTATATTCAGATATTCGTCCGTTCAGAGGCAGTTCCTCTGGGACGCGGTCGGAGTTTTGAGAGGAGTGTTTCCACGTTTACCTCAGCCGATGTTGATGCGCAATGGCCCGACGAGCGAGAAGCCATCATTACTATAGATAGCTTCCCTACTCTCGAAATTGCGACTCTCACCTTTCCAACGATTCCGAAGCATGTTGTCAAGATATCAGCCAGAGTGGAATGGGTCGAGTCGCCCTCCTGGATTACGAACACAAATCTACAACCCTTCCTCGAACTCATGATTGGAAGATTACGAGGAACGCGATGGACTCCCCGAATCAGCGCTCCAATGGGCTTCATACCCAGAGGACCTCACGATTGAAAGTCGTCGACCGAGTAGGGGCTCATGTCATCTGAATCGCAACGTCCTCGCGACTTTCTTCCACCTGGTATGCCTCTCGTTCGTCTCTCGACATGCATGTGGGACGTTTCGCGTGAACATAGACCCTTACTCCAATCAAAATACAATCATATCAGTGTGGAATTAATGAATGCGACTCGGGACGGGAAGGCAACAGAAGATCCAGGCTTCCCAATAAAAATGCTGGTGATAAGTCATGAATGGTTTCATTCATTTTGAATGATCACTGAGGCTGATATTCGCAGGAATCTCAAAGAAGAGATTCTCGCTGGTGCTATACCGGCTTGACCGTCTCGAATGATTTCTCAGCTAGCTGAGATGATAGTAGTGCTTCGATGAATCCGAGTCGGCACCCATAGACTTCGAGAAATACTCTGATCGCAGAATTTCGTAACCTTGCGTACAAGACGGACTTTTTTTGAGTTGGGGCTCGGATTCAGAGGAGCGTCTTATCAGTGTCTCTATCATGAATATTCGAGGAAATAGTCGGTTTCCAAACCAGATATTTGAGGGTACACGAATACTTGCGGAGGGTAGCGCGGTCATCCCTGAAAATCTTTCGATGACGGCGATTCCTCGAGGCGATAAAAATCTTGAATAGGTTCATCGCTCCTGTTTATGTCTTGAAATTAGAGCAGAAGAAGCTTCCATGGCAAATCCTCTCTTGCGGACATCAGGCCTTATCAGTGCCGGTTCGCTTGCTCTCTGAGATCGCAAAGCGGGCGAAAGTGATCATTGGAGCACTTGAAGTGCTCAAGCCCTTGCTACACCAACATTTCACTGGACATTTGAGAGATTCGGAATAGAAGTCACAAACGAAGCATCCCGAGTCACTCTCGAAAGCGCCGTAGACATTTTCCAAGATTCGAACAGGTCGGAGAGCAAACCCCCATCTCCACTGCAGGTGAGAATTTGGTAGCTTTCTCATCAAACGACGCGAAATACTGGATTAAAGTGACAATCGTTTGTCTTGCCTATCCAGGTAGCGTGAAACAGCAGCCGGACTCTCGTCGTCTCCACAGAATGCGAGATGATTCTGCATTCTAAGGAATCTTGTTCCTCATCAACTTTTCTTTGACAGATCCCTGGGATCCGGCCTTGAACATGGACTTGATTACAATATTGAGGACAAAAATTCCCAGAACAATGATCGTCGTCGCAATGATTGTTAGCGCCGGGATGAACATCGAGTGCTTGTATCCAAGAAACGGCAAGCTAGTCGATCCAATCAGCATTTGCACTCCCATTCAGCACCAACGATCAAATTCAACTAATCAATGCTTCTTCCGACAAGTAACGGAAACAAACACAGCAATCAACTCCCCGTGAATCAGGCGCTTAAGTAGGGCTGTTGATTCACTCTACGCGGACGGCATTCGATTCTCAATTCTGCTCGAAGTGAACACCCTGTGAAGCCTTCTTGCTCACGAATGAGAATACACATAAACGCAAGCTTCGATCGTTTTCTATCCAAGCTCAAAAGGCACGACACGTACCTGCTTCACGGAACATATCGAAGAGGTATGCTGCAAAACCCTCGCGGTGATGTACAGTGAGATCGGCGATCCGTATCATCTATCGGTTGTCACTGCCCTGAGGCTATTCTACATCAAGGCAATGCCGAAGTTGGCTTACGGAATGTCACGCTTATGAACGCATCTAACTGTCAAGAATCTTGAGCAGTACGAAAGATGTTTCTGCGCATACCTGAGACGAGTCTTCAGGCTGCCCAAAAACTCGCGGAATCGCTACCTATACGTGATCGCGGGCTTGGATGAGCTTTTCGTGGAGGAGCTGAGAACGCATGTAAGAGCGCGGATGACGCCTGCGACGGAAAACTTCATCGAAGAATGGAGGACGAGATTCGAAAAAGCCAAAGACATCCTGGAAGGCGATCCGATTTTGGAAAGGAGAAGCCAATGGAGCGCTCTGAGGTACCCTGGAAGGCATCTTTACGTTCGATACTTGGTACATGGGTACCATCACATGATGTGCTCAACAGAGGGATTCCATGAACCGATAGACGTGTGTGTGTGTAAATACTGCGGAGAAAATTGTCCAAGATACCACGCCATTCTATGCGAACTAGGACCAGGGTTGAGAGAGTTAGGTGAACGAAGTTCTACTGTGTAAGATACATGCAATAATTCACTATATCAAAGGCACGACACGTTTCCTCTATCTGGAGCCGCGGTCAAGCGGATATGTAGAAAGTACCTCGATATGAGGTAGAGGTCAAATGTCGCTGCCAACTTATCCCAGAACTATCTCAGAGCGTTTCTCAGGCATAACGACCAGAATTTCCGGGAGGAGTTCTCGGAATCAAAATTAGAATAAGAAGTCAGATATCGTAATGTAACAGTTATTCGACGTCTTCTCCACCTGGCCTGGCAAAGAGCCGATCGCACAGCCACACCGTAGTAGTTGTCGCTCCGCATGGAGAACTTCTGGTAGCTCCTGTCTAGCGATTCGGATCCAACATCAGAACTTGAACCTTTTCGCATTTCGAATTTTGCTTTCACAGTAGACAACAGTTCGCTTCTTGTAAAGGAATCACTCGGCTCTCTGTAGAACATGGTCTAGGTAATGCTGAAATTTTAAGCAGAGAGAATTCTTCGACGCAGAAGCTGGATGACCTCATATATGTTGAGGGTCGCTCGCTTCTCGGGTTGGCTGAATACGTCTTGTCCCGTGAGAATGGTTACATCATCTCCTCGGGTTTCGAGTATTATAAAACCTCCAAACTGTGGTCGTGTGTGATTGAACTGCGGCAGGAGCGACTTGAGAAGATCCAGAACATGGACATCCGTCAATCCGTAGACACTTGCGCTTTTCGAGATTGACCTCGGAGGGGAATTCTGGGTGCTGAATTCGTGTAATTCCTCTTTAACTCTGCTCACGATCCCCGTGCACTGCGAGTGTGAACATAATTCTGTCAACTTCGCAAAAGCTTCTTCGGTGACAAGTTTTGTGCCGGGCGGAATGCATGTGCCGAGGTTGATCCCAAACGCATCGCCCGTGTATCCAGATTGAACCAAAGTGTCGATTGTGTCTGCCAACTGAGCTTTGAAAAGCACTTCAACCAAAGCCGAAATGCTCGACGGGTAGTTCTTCGTCGCCGGTGCGACGACGTTCGTCACAGCCTCTTGCACACACGCTGGGAGTTGAATTCTGTTTGCTTCGTCTAGAAGTGGCAGTAGTAATGTGACATTGATGTCACTGATATCGATCATATGCAGAAATTCTCTTTCATACTCCTCGACATTCAAGCCTTCAATGATGGCTTCTGCTGTTTCGATGCAGCGCGATTGGTTTGCAGGAATCGATGCAACTGTAGGTGACGCGGAGAAGAAACCTGGGTACCACTGGCTCAGTCGTTCGCCGAATTCTTTTTCCAAGCGATACCCTTGGGGCGTCAGGCCTCCGATCTACAATAAAAATTGATGTCTCACTTTGGTTAACTCACATGAGCAGTTTGCACACAACTTTCAGAACAACTTCATACAGCTGAAATAAGAACAACGCGGGGAAAATACTCTTAAAACTGCTGAATGCATCTCCAGATCTCTAAACAGAATTGAATGAGAGGGAGACTCACAACGAAGTCTCCGAGCTCGGGCACCGGGAACAAAGGATTCCTTTCGCCGTGACGCGCCAATATTTGCAAATGGTCGATTGCTTCGCTGTTTGGGTCACAGACAATCGGTCGAATATTGGTCGAAATCAAAAATGCCACAAAGAGAACTAACGAGCCCATCGTGTAACGATTAGATTTTCGAAACTGATGGCTTGGGTGAATCGTTCACGGTTCGATCGACTTTTGATTAGTAATCAATACAAGGTAACCGGAGAGAGCCCTTTTCGCCTTAAGCCTGGATGGATCAGGTACAGCCAGCGGCTAACGATAGCGTCACTCAGTTCCACTCGCTTGTGTGATTGACAATCAAAGATGAAATCACACTTTCTGAGCACCGAATCATGGTGATAACCGTTTATTCTTTCTTGTATCTTTTATAATTTACGCAAATCGATTCCCGATACGACGATCTGCGTTCAATCAAGATAAGAAAACAAAGCGGCTTCAAGAAATTTTCACCCAGAAAGTTCCCGAGGACAGTCATTCCCAATATGCATTGCTAGACTGCGAGATTGAGTCTGACGCGCAGTAGCTGTATCACCTTGTAAATATTTAGTGTCACTCGTTCCTGTGGCTCGCTGCAAACTTCTTGACCAGTGAGGATAATTGCGTCGTCTCCCCTAATTTCCATAAGAATGAAGCCACCAAACTGCGGTCTGGTGTGGTTAAATTCTGGCAGAAGGGATTGAAGTAAATCCAATATGTGAACATCTGTCAGTCCGTAAACGCTGATACTGCCTGTCATGGACGTCGGTGGTGAATTTTGATCAGCAAAGCTCTTGAGATCATCCATAACCCGGGAAATAATGCTGACGCACTGAGACGGTCTGCAGAGATCCGTTAGGACAGCAAAGGCTTCATCAGTCATGAGTTTCGTGCCGGGTGGCACGCACGTCTCGAGCTTCACTCCAAATGCTTCCCCTGAGTAACCTGCTTGCACCAAGGTGTCGATTGTATCGGTCAGCTGATATTTGAGGAGCAATTCGAGGAGGTCGGTGACATTTCCGATCGCGGATCCTGCATTCCTCAGGGCTGCCTCCATGCATTGTGGTAACACCGTTTTATTGGCCTGTTCTATGAGCGGTATCAAGCTCGTCACATCATTTGGATCCAGGACGATCATCGTCAAAAGATCGCGGGAGTAGTCCCCGATTGAGAGTCCATCCAGGATCGCAACCGCGGTCTCAATACAACGAGACTCATTCGGTGAAATCAAATGCGCGAGAGGTTTTCTTGCGAGAAAATCTGAGTACCATGTCGAGAGCCGGGAACCGAATTCCCTCTCGGACTCATAGCCGTTCGCTGTCAGCGCTCCAAGCTGAAAATAATGTGAGATTGGGGCGGAATCGCTCATTTCGTAGAACCACTGTCGGACCACTGCCATTGGCGGTTGAAATATTTTAAACTTTCTCTTGTGAAGTTCTCCCTCGAGAGAACGAATGCAATTGAATTGGCACTCACGACAAACTCTCCCATCTCGGGCACAGGGAACAGGGGATATCTCTCTCCATGACGAGCGAAGACCAGCAGATGATCCACGGCTCCGGGTTCTTCCCTCGGGACAACCTTCGCAGATATCCCGGACAACAGAAGATTTAGCGTCGCGAGAACGAGCAGAAACATTTGCGAAGAATCATCGGCTCCCAGTGCGACTATAGTCGAATTGTTCGAATGGCGCGAACAGGTGATTGTGCAGTTTACGACGAGAACGGAAAACACTCTACGCGTAAAGATTTAGATTGTATAACGTCATCAAGGCGTCATCAACTTAGTCATTGAGGGATAGTTTCTAGCCGCTCTCTGGAAAGTGAATTCCGGGATCAATGCTTATTTTTCGGACTGATTTCCCCACCAGAACGTTCAAAGTTGACTTTTTTCCGAGACCACTTCTCGCCAGGGACCACAATGTCCCAAAGTTATTCAGAGTCACGACTAAGATCATGCGCAACACTCTGTCTCAATGTTCACGTTCCCGCAAGCGACTTTCCTGGCCTATCGCGAAGCGGCAAATCGCCTGATTTTGCAAGTCAGCAACGACTTCAGGGGTCCGGTCGATCACGTACGGGAGGTACACACCGGAGGTGATAAATTGAAAAGAATGGGAATCGGTTTTCGAACAAGAGCTGGAGCAGAAGGGCAGAGCCTGATAGATATCGTCACTCACCGTGTTTTAGGGGATTCCACATGCCTAATTCTGATCATAAGAATATCGAATGTCAGCCGTTCGGACCGCATTCTCCAGAAATGACACGTCCAGCGTCGACACATAGTATGTACGTATGATCGGACGCCACGCAATACGAAGTGCTGCAATTGATGAAGGATTTCTCTTTCAACCGAATGGCGCGAAACTTTGGCAAAA
This sequence comes from Neoseiulus cucumeris, assembly GCA_021527715.1. NCBI lineage: Eukaryota > Metazoa > Arthropoda > Arachnida > Mesostigmata > Phytoseiidae > Neoseiulus > Neoseiulus cucumeris. The sequence continues at coordinate 486,175 of JAJSRV010000063.1, read as the reverse complement.
GAACTCCCGGACTTTTGTCAACGCTCGCACGTCCCAGGAGAAGCTAACTCGTCCATTGCTACTCCGACACTTGTTGAACAATTCTTGCGCAGAAAAATGGGAAAATCAATCGCTCCATTGGTCTTGCAGTCTTTATTGGTCTTTCTAACTTGGTAACAATCTCCTATAATATTTGTTTCCCCAAATACTCCATCATATATATAGAGTTCTAACATGAGAATCATATTAGTGAGAGTTCGTCTAGTACTTCTTGTGTATCAGCTTCCATAGAATTTAATACATCAGAAAAACTGCGTCCTCTCGGTATCGCTGTCAGCGTAAGCGAAACCGTAAAAATCTCTGGCAGGCCTTCCTCTGAAAATCGATCCAATCAGAGGTATTGATAGAGGCAAGGCCGCTTGGGCGCCGATGAGTGACAAAATGCTTCGTCTGTGCCTCCCTGATTCCACTGTTGACGACAATAGGCACACAGCGCACAGCATCAGCAAGACCTACAAACAATCGAAAACGATATCATCTTCCATTCCGACACTTGATGGCTCGGTTTACAGCCGGCTTCTTTTTCGTTCCGTGACTCAAGCTCAGAGGAACTTATCCAAAAAAGAATGGCGACCCTAGAGTAGAATTTTTTTCTGTGGTCAGAACTTACCACTCTGTTCATTTTCGTTGCACACGAGTTCTCCGGACGAAAGGAATTGAGCGAAGCAGTGTATCAGGCAATGGCGCGATCAAATGACTGACTTGCTAAATGACTGGCTGAGTTACTGCATGACCGGCGAAGTGTCAGGCTGGGAACCCTTTCTGTTCGATGGAAAGGAGGGTTCTGATGGTCGCTCCGAAACATAGAATTTCTGAATTTTTTCCACTGAGGTGTTGAATGCGGATTCCGCAGATTGGTCATTCCAGTGAAGTGAAAAAATTAATCGGAACCGAAAACGTTTCATAATTTGGAGCTTTTGCTTGGGCTGCTAGAGAACATGGGACTCACTTGCTTATTCATTAGTTCATTCTTGATTATACATCAAAACAACAAGCCGACGAACCGTCAATCAACTCTTGATGAGATTTCATCAAAATCTTGGAGGTTCGTTGATTGAAACACTTTCCAACTAGCGGACAGATTTCAAATTCGATGCCATGGAGATTTCTCGAGAAACTACAAACACCCCGCGAGCGTACAGAACTTCATAAGAGAGTCATCTGGGGACAGTTCATACAATACAAGCACGGAGCCCACCGGGAATGTTTCTCTGCGATAATGGCGAGAGCGACAGGACATCGGAGAGTCGGAGTTCTTTCACGAAACTTCTCCATTTCCAATATTGTGGCTATGCAACATAGTTTTGAACTTCCTCAGATGCCTCGCAACCTCAAATTGGAGTGGCGTCTCGGATGAGATAACCGGATGCGTGAATTACAGCAAACAAGGTCGAGTCCGTGTACCGTTTCAGAACTTTATTCGTGCTGGATCGACGAACTTTCCAATGAATACGAAGATCCGGAGTTTTGCGCAGCATGAGTGTTTGAACTCGACCCGTCCGTGTGGATGGTGTCATGGGAGTGGTCGCTGAGGAAAGCCGCTGAACTGGATATTAAGCGTTGAACGGCTGCTGAGAGCGGACTCTGTTGCGATAGATCGATTTTAACCGAAGAGTTGAACTCCGAATTTTTTTTCAGAACTTGCTCACAATTTGTGGAGTGGCGATGATGTCGCTCGCAGAGTTGGATGTATCGCATCGTATGATTGATGTCTTCAACTGTTCCAGCGACTACGAACGGAACCGAATCCGGCACTTGGATAATTCCGTTGAAGGTGCTTTTTGTTTTTTCCGAGACAATTTCACCGTTGAATGTTCCGGCGATATTTGCGCAACGCGTACCAACACAGGGTCGACTTTCTGCAACGGCCACCAACAGAGCAACGATGGCTAAGGCTAACAAAGTCATGACGATCACAGTCGTGCCAACTTTACGGCCTCTCGAGATGCAGTGAAGTTCCGGTGCTCTTTGTAAGGGCATCTCCAGGCGACGAGAGCGTCACTATTCCCGTATTCCTTCATCTACACTTGTTTACCTGCCGCCCTTTCATCATATGCTTCCACTGTCGTTGGAGCTGCTAATGTTGTGTAACTCATGATAAATGGCGAAACAAGGTATTCTCGAGAACCGTGATAAGGAGCTTATCTTCAAGATTCCAGTGGAGTCTTTTCAAGAGAGTCTGTCAATGAGCCTTGAAATTCGATTTCGTCTGTTTCCGGTGGAGGCTTCATTCGAAGCGAGTGGCTACGATCAGTTTCCACGTTAAATGAAAGTGATATACGCCATCTCAGCGACTCGGTGTCAGAATAACTGAATTGAGAATCGGAACAAATTAAGAGAATTATCTTATTTTGGCGCGAGAAAGTCACTTAGTGTGACGCAAAAGTAGCCGCAAGCCTCTCGTGCCGAGCTGTTTATTAGTATCATGTTGCAGAATCATCGAGACATCAAGCTCTTTCTTGGGAACTGAAGTTACGCATCGCAGGCTGACTTGTTCTCATATCTTCGAATAATGGTGCTGACAAATTCTGATGCAACTGATCGCCACTTGAGCATCGCCACCATCGTCAGTCTGCCCGCAGTTTTCGTTTTCGGACATTGACTTTACCATCGAGGTAACAATCCGCCTCGTACGACGCCGCACAGCTCGTATCTGAAATGCATTTCAAATGTGGAAACTTGTTGTAACGATTGAACTGATTGATCTGTCTTTTCCCATTCAAAAAAAAAAACAGGTAGATGTTGACACTTGGGTGGTCAGAGGGTGGCAAGCCGGGTTAGTACTAGGTTGCGAGCATCAGTGCACGTATCGCGCGAGCTAGAGTTCTCGCTGCCTGACATAGGCTCTCATGGTCTCGGATCCATCTCGCAACGTCCTTTGAGTGAGAAGAGCAGCAGCTCACGATGAATTATCGAGTCATGACGCTCGGGCTCCACTCGATCTGGCAACTGGCTAGGTAGGTGGATAACTTAGAAGTGGCATCCTCAGTTAGTCTTCGAGGTTCCCACCGTGCGCTTTCATTGACTCGAAATTTTGGCCGGCAGCATGGGTTTCCTATGGGCGATATTTGCGAAGTATGAAATCGCTTGATAATTCGGTCGCAGACGAACCTCGACCCTAGCGTACGCAGCTGGCATCGTCATGACGGTGGTTCGGCTGGATCATTCCTGACGCGTCAGGAATGAACCAGCGGAATTTCAGCCAAATCACTCGATTCGTTTCTCCCGTTCCTCCGAGGACTGGAAAAGATCTTTTGATCGTGCGGACTCACTTACTGCAAGATCACACGGACACCGCCTGATTTTAGCGCGATCCTGAACACAAGCTTCTAGAACTGTAGCCACCAGATTTCGGAATTCGTTCGATGTTGCTATTCCTCCTGTCCTCTGTTTGTCTTGATGATGACATGGATGGAAGAAGCTTGTACGGGATTGCTGAATTGTAGCGCTAGTCATTACTCCTCACAATCCTCGACCTAATATTCTTGTATTGTCTAGCGTAAGTAGGAACGTTCTTTCGTTCCGCACTTTTCGAAAATGTTCATACCTACTTATGAAGGAATGCTCAGTTGAGCAGCCTAATCCCGAACCATTTTCAGGAAAACTGCAACATTGCCCGATTCTCCAAAGAATATTACCACCTGATATCGTTGTTGTACTCATAACCTGCATGTGATCTGATTCCGAGAAAAAATCGCTTCCTGTTCAGTGGAATCGGAAAAAAACATTAGCAGCCCTGTTAGCTCCTAGTTACTCTTTTTCTACGTATGCCCGCCATTTAAGCTATCTATCTAAACACTTATATTTGAACACTTTGTCAGTCGGCGGCGTTCTTCGTGTCAGATCCCCGGCGATTTGTTCGCTGCAAAAGCACACTGATTTTGAAAGAATGTCGGACGAGGAATACATTGCCGGAAAAGTTCTTGACAAACGGGCCCGAGATGGACAGGTATGCTTATATCAAACTCGTAAAATCGTCTGACCATCGAGCAAAATACCTTCAATAAAAGCCTCCCTCTAATGGAAGACCCCCTCTGATAAAAGCTTCTTAGCCGAGGTATTTGAAAGAATAGAAGCCTCCCTCCAATACAACCCCCCCCCCCTCCGACTCTCCAGAGTTCTTCGATAACATCCCTCGTGCGGAAAAAATCCAAGCTAGAATGGCCTCCCGGTCCAATTGAGCTTCTGAATCGGGTACTTTGAAGCCACAGAGCAAGGCAGTGTGTTACTTTCTGCCATATGGGGATAGACACACCCAGTCAACCTTCAAGTGGCCCCACGTGCTCATCACGACGTGCAACGTCGACTGGAAACAATCGAAAAAAAACGAGAATCGGTTTCCAAAACAAGGCTTCGAAAACTTGGGGTATTTAAGAAGTAGTTTTCCGAGCACGAGCTGACACTCACGAGTGGCGGAACGAAGTCGGACGTCATTCTCGTTGAGTACCACATGCGAAAACATCTCGAATATTCCATTGTAGGAACACCAGAACCCGTGTCGATCTCAAATCGAATATCACGATCAAAGGTACTCACCGTGACTTCGATTGGATTCTTCCAATGTTCATCAAAGTAATGAAACGGGAGCTCTTGTAGAAGATGGGTGTTCTGGGTTTTTCTGCACACCGACGCACACAAGGCCAAAATGGCTTTTTAGGTGGGAAAAGTTACATTCTGCCGATTTTGGGTTTGTTTTTGGTCAAGGTCGACGAGGAGTGGATTCGGAAGGTAACACGATCACTTCAAGAATTTTCAATCCGCTCCCTCCCCCACCCCCGTTCCGAGCGGGATGAACTAATCGAATGGGTGCAATGACTTCTTGGCAGAGCACAAAACTGTGCGATAACGATGTGAAACCGAACATGTTGATTAAATTACGTAATGGTAGGAGAATGAATCGGTGAGATTTCACATCAAGGATGAGCTACGATTCGGCACAATTCACAGACTCCGTTTGTCAAAATTCTCGTGTCACTACTCAACGGATCCGCATTTGAACCTGAGTCTTCTTTGCGCCGACTTTTCTGCTAATTCCGTGTTTGGGGCCAGAGACATCAGTCTTCTCGACCATCTCCTGAGCTAGTGAATACCTTACGATGGCGTCTACATCGCGTCCATGATCAGCATTCTCCTGCTTACGAGAAACCGTGATGGCGATTTTTGGCGCGTGAACTGTATTTCCGCTTCTGAAACCTCGAACTCCCACTTGAAGTTTGAGGACATCTGACATGCTCGCGGTATGACTTCGCTTGTTCCGAAGCTCTCCTTTCTTTGAAAACACCTTGGCCAGGTGTTCTCAAACTGCACATTTCATGAGTATGGCTTGCTGAATAGTTTGATCGGCAATTCCTCCAAAGATCCAATCAGATTCATCTGTAGCTCCTCACTATCCCGTTGGCGAATCCGACCAGCCGTTCGCACCCGAGCTTCGTAATCTTCAAGAGATTCACCGGCACTCTGATGAACTCCCCGAAACGACAACCGCACAGGCCAGAAATTCTCTCCCGGTTCGAAGAGTTTCTGCTGCTACAGTGGTGGACATTGAGATAAGGCCACCCAGTTTTTTCGAAATTTCCACGCGAAAAAACGTCTGGAGCGTCTCCCGCGTCCTCCCAAGGAATAGTTGAGGCATGAAATTAGTCACCCACTGTTCTCAACTCGATTGTGCACGATTAGAATTGATTTTTGAAGGAAATTGAGATTTCAGCATGGACATTGAAATAAGGCCACTCCCGAATTTCGCGGTGGAGCGTCGCCCTATTGGTCCGAATGGGAACGACAACGAAGATTTTTCAATCGGGCGCTTCGTTATCCCTAAAGTGAGCCGTTCTTCGTTCCATCGCTCGAGTTGAATCGTTCTTGTGATCATGGGAAGGAAGAAGGCTCTCAGTGACATCGAGAAAGCCTCAATCCTCAGCCATCAACAAAATGGCGTTTCGATGAACGAGATCGCTCGAAGGTTGAACCGCTCCAGGTGCGCCATCCAGAATTTTCTCAAAAATCCCGAGACCTATGGCAAGAATTTAAATAGAAAAGGCAATCGGAAGTTGTCAGTTAGAGATCGAAGGCGACTCTTCAGTCGAGCATCGAAATCTGGGGTTAGTTCGAGAGAGCTGAGGGATGATCTTGACCTCCCGGTCTCATCCCGGCATGTGCGGAGGCTTCTCAGGGGCGAGAAACACGTTGCGTGGCAGAAGATGAAGAGAACCCCGAAGTTGACCGAGCGTCATATGAAGGACCGAATCAATTATGCGACTTCAGGTCTAGAAATGGGTCAAAAATGGCGAACGGTGATCTTTTCCGACGAAAAGAAGTTCAATCTCGACGGCCCCGACGGATTCCATCACTACTGGAGAGATCTAAGACGGGAACCGCGACGAATTTGGAGCCGCAACTTCGGCGGCGGATCGGTCATGATCTGGGCTGCGATCTCGTTCAACGGCAAGTCAGATATCGCCTTCCTTTCTGGGCGGCAGAAGTCTGAAGATTATCTATCGACCCTAGAGAGCTTCCTCGTACCCTTCGGAGATCGCTGTCATGGCGGAGAATTCATCTTCATGCAGGATAATGCTTCAATCCACAAGTCGGCCTTGACAAATCGGTGGTTTGAGAGCAAGCGAATGCTATTATTGGACCACCCCGCCCCGAGCCCGGACTTGAATCCGTTAGAGAACTGTTGGGATATACTTGCAAGTTGATCAGTTTACGCCAATGGGAAACAATATAATTCGATTTCGGAACTGAAGGAGTCGATAGAAGAGTGTTGGCGACAAATAGAGCTTCCCACCATTCAAGCCCTCATAAATTCGATGCCTGCGCGTCTTACATTAGGGATGTCTTGTTAGGCCAAGTGAGGATTACTAAATATTGAACAATACAAATATTCAACGATCTGCCGCGCAATCCTGAGTTTTCAATCAGAATCCATGGCCGGCCTTATCTCAATGTCCAGGCCAAGAATTAGTTTTTCGGGAGTAACTTCCTGGAACCGACTTCTTTCTCTCTCCAATTTTTCTCACGGTCGAGACATTGTGGAAGACATATTCCGGCATAGTCTCTGGGCTCCAGTTATCAAAACCGTCAAGAAATCGCCGAAAATATGGGTGGCCTTATTCCAATGTCCACCACTGTATGTCGTAATCTCGGCGTAGATGAGATTTCCGGGTTCCTTGTCGGATGGCACTTTGTCAAAGAAACGCTTGGCAGCCTCGGCCTCCATGAAGGCAAGGACCGCACTTCGCTCCTCCTCGTTTGAAGTCTTCTTCTCGTAGCAGAGGTATTTTCCGAGCCGACACAACCACGCAGAAGACTTCTCGGAGCGCGGCGTGAAGTGTTGAAAAGTTGAAGTCACGTTTCCAGACATAGCTGCTCAGATCTGTAGTAAGCACACGATACGTAGGTTTAGGTCTTCCGCTCAGCCTCGTCGCCATTTGTTAAATTGTAGAACTTATCGTGACTGCCTATCTGAAGTAAGACAACGTGACTTGGGTGTAATCGGGATTCCGACTTGATGCTCGCAGCAGAGATGTCTGCTATCGCTTTTATTGACACAATATTCACTTTGTTGATGTTGCTTCTCAAATTAGCTTATGAATGGACACGCAGGGGTTTACCCATTGAACATCCGCCAGGACTCCCCCTAGAACTCGGGTTCAAAAGGAAGAAGGACATCTTGATGATGTAATATTTTTGCAGGTCAGAGAGACGCTCCAGGACCAGATGCATAAATACCAATACCAATCTGGACTTGGCCCGAAGTCGACCCATATTCGGCTCTATAAATCAGTTCTTTCGCAGAAGCCGAACGGCGCGATGGAAACTCGGAGCCCTAGAAGCAGAGAGAGCTTGGAAAGCTCGGGGCCAAGATGAAGCGTGAAAATCTCAGGGCCGACATGCAGAAGCAGCTGAACGATACGAGGCTTGGAGCGGCTCGAAAAGAGGTGCAGTTACTAGAGAGGCTGCTCGAGAGACAAGTGAGGCTGATCCTCATAATTTTATCATTCATCAAATTTCATCCGACGCTTACGTGAATATTGAAATGGAAGGGAGTGACTCAAAGGCCAATCGCCGGCCATGTCAAGCTCTCCAAGAGGGCGTCAACGCTGTATTCCGCATCAGCAGGCCCGAGTTCAGTTCAATTCAATGACTCTTTATTTGTCAATACAGGGGGTTTCCAAACTAGCGTGGGTGGTCCTTGGACTCCTGTGGAGCTGCTGAAACTAGGGCAGAATCGCTATGCTGCACTGCCACCGGCAGAAATCGGAAACGAATTTCTGCCCATAAAAGCGGCTCAGATGAGGGACGTTGAGGAACTCCTGCGGTATGTAGACGAGCAGTTCCGGATTTCAGCTCTCTACGAATCTTTGAGGTCAAACCATAACGTCGATGCAACCCGCGACGACGTTGAAGATTTTGAAACGGAACTGGCATTTGCATGGTGTCACTGATTTGAGCTCGAAAATCATAAAAATAACAGAGGATTCCAACGTATCATCCTAAATACTTGACTATTCAGCTTTCAACGATATCGGTGCAAGCGCGCTCGAGAGTCAATAGCGTCTTCCAGTTTCTTCGTTGTGACTAGCCGTTATCATTCTCACTTTTCCAATACAACGATCTCACTGTTCGATCAGTACTCAAAGATATTTCGGTGCAAACGGTCAGAATCGTCAAGTCTTTCGAACTTCCCCTTCTACGTTTCACTTTTTTCCACTTCCTTCTCATTTTATGCAATGGGAATGGATTCAAGAATGGGGCAGAAGTTCTGGGAGTCTTCTCAGGTCGTTTTTGTCCAAGAAAAAGGTCTCACTCGGAGGAAGTGCCTAAGTGAATTTAGGTGAATTCTCTCAGGACTCAGGCCAGTCTCATATTTTCCTGTCGACTGATATGACTAGCGATTCAGCACAGCCTAAGGATCACAAAAGGGTATCACTTTACTTGCTCGACTCAAAAACGCGATTTCAAGGAGCAAAACAAATATTAAAACGCGCTTTTCTCGAAACGGGCCAGATGCGACTTAGGTACTTCTTCCGAGTGATGCTTCAATTATATTCAAGTAATCTTGGCGAGATAGTTTCTAGCCGCTCTCTGGAAAGTGAATTTCGGGATCATTGCATATTTTACGGACTGATTCCCCCACCAGAACGTTCAAAGTCCACTTTTTCCCGAGACCACTTCTCGCCAGGGACCACAATATCCCGAAGTTATTCGGAATCACGACTAAGATCATGCGCAACACTCTGTCTCAATGCTCACGTTCCCGCAAGCGACTTTCCTGGCCTATCGCGAAGCGGCAAATCGCCTGATGTTGCAAGTCAGCAACGACTTCAGGGGTCCAGTCGAACACGTACGGGAGGTACACACCGGAGGTGATAAATTGAAAAGAATGGGAATCGGTTTTCGAACAAGAGCTGGAGCAGAAGGGCAGAGCCTGATAGATATCGTCACTCACCGTGTTTTAGGGGATTCCACATGCCTAATTCTGATCATAAGAATATCGAATGTCAGCCGTTCGGACCGCATTCTCCAGAAATGACACGTCCAGCGTCGACACATAGTATGTACGTATGATCGGACGCCACGCAATACGAAGTGCTGCAATTGATGAAGGATTTCTCTTTCATCCGAATGGCGCGAAACTTTGGCAAAAGAACTCCCGGACTTTTGTTCAACGTTCACACGTTCTAGGAGAAGCTAACTCGTCCGACACTTGTTGAGCAATGAGAGAAACATGGGAAAATCAATCGCTCCATTGGTCTTGCAGTCTTTATTGGTCTTTCTAACTTGGTAACATTCTCCTATAATATTTGTTTCCCCAAATACTCCATCATATATATAGAATTCTAACATGAGAATCATATTAGTGAGAGTTCGTCTAGTACTTCTTGTGTATCAGCTTCCATAGAATTTAATACATCAGATAAACTGCGTCCTCTCTTTATCGCTGTCAGCGTAAGCGAAACCGTGAAAATCTCTGGCGGGCCTTCCTCTGAAAATCGATCCTATCAGAGGTATTGATAGAGGCAACGCTGCTTGGGCGCCGATGAGTGATAAAATGCTTCGTCTGTGCCTCCCTGATTCCACTGTTGACGACAATAGGCACACAGCGCACAGCATCAGCAAGACCTACAAACAATCGAAAACGATATCATCTTCCATTCCGACACTTGATGGCTCGGTTTACAGCCGGCTTCTTTTTCGTTCCGTGACTCAAGCTCAGAGGAACTTATCCAAAAAAGTATGGCGACCCTAGAGCAGAATTTTTTTCTGTGGTCAGAACTTACCACTCTGTTCATTTTCGTTGCACACGAGTTCTTCGAACGAAAGGAAGGCGATCAAATGACTGACTTGCTGAATGACTGGCTGAGTTACCGCCTGACCGGCGAAGTGTCAGGCTGAGAACCCTTTCTGTTCGATGGAAAGGAGGGTTCTGATGGTCAATACAAGCAATATAAGCACGGAGCCCATCGGAGATCTTTCTCTGCAATAATGGCGAGAGCGACAGGACATCGGAGAGTCAGAGTTCTTTCACGAAACTTCTCCATTTTCAATATTGTGGCTATGCAACATAGTTTTGATCTTCCTCAGATGCCTCGCGACCTCAAATTGGAGTGGCGTCTCGGATGAGATAACCGGATGCGTGAATTACAGCAAACAAGGTCGAGTCCGTGTACCGTTTCAGAACTTTATTCGTGCTGGATCGACGAACTTTCCAATGAATACGAAGATCCGGAGTTTTGCGCAGCATGAGTGTTTGAACTCGACCCGTCCGTGTGGATGGTGTCATGGGAGTGGTCGCTGAGGAAAGCCGCGGAACTGGATATGAAGCGTTGAACGGCTGCTGAGAGCGGACTCTGTTGCGATAGATCGATTTTAACCGAAGAGTTGAACTCCGAACTTTTTTTCAGAACTTGCCCACAATTTGTGGAGTGGCGATGATGTCGCTCGCAGAGTTGGATGTATCGCATCGTATGATTGATGTCTTCAACTGTTCCAGCGACTACGAACGGAACCGAATCCGGCACTTGGATAATTCCGTTGAAGGTGCTTTTTGTTTTTTCCGAGACAATTTCACCGTTGAATGTTCCGGCGATATTTGCGCAACGCGTACCAACACAGGGTCGACTTTCTGCAACGGCCACCAACAGAGCAACGATGGCTAAGGCTAACAAAGTCATGACGATCACAGTCGTGCCAACTTAACGGCCTCTCGAGATGCAGTGAAGTTCCGGTGCTCTTTGTAAGGGCATCTCCAGGCGACGAGAGCGTCACTATTCCCGTACTCCTTCATCTACACTTGTTTACCTGCCGCCCTTTCATCAAATGCTTCCACTGTCGTTGGAGCTGCTAATGTTGTGTAACTCATGATAAATGGCGAAACAAGGTATTCTCGAGAACCGTGATAAGGAGCTTATCTTCAAGATTCCAGCGGAGTCTTTTCAAGAGAGCCTGTCAATGAGCCTTGAAATTCGACTTCGTCTGTTTCCGGTGGAGGCTTCATTCGAAGCGAGCGGCTACGATCAGTTTCCACGTTAAATGAAAGTGATATACGCCATCTCAGCGACTCGGTGTCAGAATAACTGAATTGAGAATCGGAACAAATTAAGAGAATTATCTTAGTTTGGCGCGAGAAAGTCACTTAGTGTGACGCAAAAGTAGCCGCAAGCCTCTCGTGCCGAGCTGTTTATTAGTATCATGTTGCAGAATCATCGAGACATCAAGCGCTTTCTTGGGAACTGAAGTTACGCATCGCAGGCTGACTTGTTCTCATATCTTCGAATAATGGTGCTGACAAATTCTGATGCAACTGATCGCCACTTGAGCATCGCCACCATCGTCAGTCTGCCCGCAGTTTTCGTTTTCGGACATTGACTTTACCATCGAGGTAACAATCCGCCTCGTACGACGCCGCACAGCTCGTATCTGAAATGCACTTCAAATGTGGAAACTTGTTGTAACGATTGAACTGATTGATCTGTCTTTTCCCATTCAAAAAAAAAAACAGGTAGATGTTGACACTTGGGTGGTCAGAGGGTGGCAAGCCGGGTTAGTACTAGGTTGCGAGCATCAGTGCACGTATCGCGCGAGCTAGAGTTCTCGCTGCCTGACATAGGCTCTCATGGTCTCGGATCCATCTCGCAACGTCCTTTTAGTGAGAAGAGTAGCAGCTCACGATGAATTATCGAGTCATGACGCTCAGGCTCCACTCAATCTGGCAACTGGCTAGGTAGATGGATAACTTAGAAGTGGCATCCTCAGTACGCAATGAACTCTTACTGAAAGATTGCATTGATTCTTTGCATGAGCCTCAAAAGCCGACATGGAACAGAGCCTCTTCCAGACACTCTAGAAGAGTCCATGTTCTGATCTTTTTTCATGGAAAAGTGAAAAAACAGAGTCTCGAGTGAGATTGTCAAGTGATCTATTTCGATCATTCGATCCATTTCGACGTAGATCGTCCCCGTGCTTTTCCGTTGGAGCCTCTGGTTGAGAGAGGGATGCTACTAAACGCTATTCTTCATCATTAAGCACACCGTTGAAACGGAATTTCGCCGATTCCATTCAATGTTGATCAAAAAAAGAAACTACGTGGAAGACAAAATACGAAATATCCCCCTGAATCTTGGAAGCTTATTTCCTCAGCCGCCACTGCTTGTACACTATAGCCCTAGACGTTGTATTGTATTGCCCGAATCACCTGCCTCGAAGGAAGGTGCTTGTGGAAGTTTGACAATCTCGTTCGCTTGTCCCTGCTTCCTTTCCCACAGAGTGCTTGCGAATTTGGCTGTTCGAAACATCAGTTCTGTTGAAATGTCTCTTTTCTGCATGACTCTCAAACCTGTGTAGCAAATATCAGGTGGCTACAGACGAACATTTCATCCACAGGTGGTCACGTCAATCCCAGAGGATACTCCCACATTTCCGAGTATTTGAGTTGATGGAAGGTTTTTTTGTTTGAATATTCATAGCGATCCGTAGTTAAGATAGACCAGAGCTTAAATGAAGATCGAATCTCGGATCAGGTTTCAACGACCGCCGCTATCAGTCCGTCCGCTATCGATTCCACCGTAACAGACTATGCAAATAACTTCAGATTTGTGGAGTGTATCATAGAGATTGGAAACAGCTTTCGAGTCTAGCAGGGTCTCGAGAATCTTCATTCGAATGCGAAAGTAGCTGCCCCGAGGCAGATGCGTTTGCGATGCCACTCGAGCGGTCAACGAGCTATGTAGTTGGAGATCCGATATATGATGCGAAGGGGACGTCAATTTTATTCAAAATGACTGTGACGTCACACGGATGCGACTGCGATCCCTCATATAAAACGAGCTTCTCCAGATCTGGATGTTTGTTCCGAGAACAAACGCCGACAACCATGAAGCCCTGGAGCGGTTACGATCTGAGGATCAGTGTAGTTCCCGTAAGAATGAATTCTCTAGAACGTACGAATCACACGAGACGCAAAGCACAGAAACTGACGCGTCGTTAAATCATTTACAGTTTGGTCCATTTTATCTGCTCGTGCCACAGCCCGATGGTTCCACTCAGTTGCAGGGAACCCTCGGATCCATTCTGACGAATATCACCGCATCTCTGAACATGACGTGAGTTTCCTGAATGAACCCTTTGAAAATAAGAGAATTTCTGTCGATCCGGTCTTAGATTTGGTTGTAGCGGTAACTCACCTATGTAGTGAGAAGGTTCTCATCACAGGTACAGCATCGTTCCTCCGTTAGATGGGGGATACGGAATGGTTGAAGAGGTAACAGGTCGTCTGACAGGAATGTTAGACACCGTTTTAAAGAATAAGGCCGATGTGGCCGCCGGGCCTTTTCCAGTGCACCCAATCATGAACGAGCTTTTACATGACATGAGTCGCTCTCAAGATTCGTTCACGGCCTTCAGCATCATCTCAGGCATGAAACACGATTACATCCACGCGCCAGCTTCGTTCACCGATGCCTTCGACAATGTGGTATTCGACCATCTTTCGATCTCAAAATCCCAGAATTGCATATCGACGAATCAAAATCGAATCGTAAATGTAGCATCGATGAAGGAGAGCTGTTAGGGGAGGAACTAATCGAGGAACCCGTGTTTAACAGACCTGGATTTTCCTGATCGCATCGTTGCTGTCAGTCGTCGCGGTCCTGGTCGCATACCGAAAGACGCGGGACAATGGACGACCGGAGACCCTGACCGACACCATCACAAAGTGGTTATTCAGCACCTTCGCCATTTTGCTACAAGAAGGTGCGCAAGTCAAGGTAATCGATCAGGAACTAAGCCAGAAGGCTCAAATATCGTCTTTGTCTTTCTACACGTTCAGTTTTCAGCGACATCTGAGCGACCGTCGAAGATTTGGTTTGAGCGAACTGTCATGCTCTTGTGGATTCTGAATTGTATGTTAGTTTCTTATTCCTTCGCCGGCTCGATGCGCGCGAATCTTGTTGTAGTTCAGCCTACATTCCGATTCAAAACGCTCAACGATGTTCTGAAAAGACCGGACATGACTGTTGTGTACCCGGCCAATACCCCTGCCGAGAACATGATTGACGTAAGTTTCTTGAACTTCAGCCCGAGCATGCTTCGGCGGAAGCGCTCAGTTCTGCGGGGATTTCCACGGAATATTTGTTTGGTCTCGGACCCACTATTCAGCATCTTTTTCCTTGCGTAGAGAACTGCCGAGGATCCCGTATATGGAGAAAGGTTGAAAGACAGGATGAAGAAGAACTCGTTCGCAACGACGTTGCCTGCTCTTCAGGAGGACTGGCTGCGCGATCGTCTCGCAAAACAGACCGCAATCGTCTTCATGGAGCAGAAATATCTAACCTCAAAATGCATCGCACGCTGGTGCGTTAACAGTGACTACCATTTCTTCGTTTCGAAGCTCTTTGATATGTTTCTGGGTGTGTTCAGCTCCAGAAAGCTTCCGGAGGCCCTCAACCGAGACATCGACATGCAGTGCGTATACTCCACGTTAAAAACGAAAACTCATGAGGAATGATGAGAATGCCATCGATCGAAGATGATGCTTGAAGGATACTTGCTTGCAGGATACTTTGGTTGCAAGCATACGCCGTGCCCTTCATGAAAGAAAATCAGCTCCTCGATGGGCATTTGGGATGCATTGCCGGAACCGAGAAGAAAACATCTGACTCAACAAAGACAGTCGCACCCGGGGATCTCGTGGCCATTTGGGTTTCTCTCGTGTTGGGCCTCGCAGCGAGTACCGTGGTTTTTTCTCTCGAAATGTTTCACAGCATGCGACACGGCCCGAATTCGTCTCGATGTGGAAGGGGGAAGAGCCCTTTGATATTTTGGATCTCAAGGTGATCCCAGAGCGTTCATTCCAACTCAATCGGATTTTTCGCTTTTGAGTCTATGCGAAATGGCAGGACTACGATTATCCGTTATGGGATTCGCGGGACTCTCACAATCATCTGAATGAAGGAACGCACCCGAAACGGACGTGAATTGTTGCTTGCTCGATCTTCCATAGCAAGAAGTTCGTGCTATAGTTCACCGATTCAACGAATAAACGTGATATCTCTAAACTTTCTCGAATTTTTTCTTTTCCGAACACTCACATGAGACATAATCGGATCAAGTTTTATCGACGGACAATAGAAGTGGAATCACGGTCTGCCTAATGTTTAGACTCTAAAGACTCTAGAGATCGTTTTCTGCGCACGCAAGACGGTCCGAATTCGACACGACACCCTGCCACCGCTCTCGTTCCCTCATTATGATTTCAACGGTGACCGTATCGGTGTCATACTTTCGCGATTCTTGCAGTTATCTCCAGCAAAAGATCCGGAGGGGCCCAGTTGTGCCGAAATTAGTCAGTAAGATTCCGATCCCCACTAACAACTTATGCATCAGAACAGAATAACACGGAGCCGTATAGAAAAAGGGTATACAGCCAGATAGACAAATATGATTCCGCTTATACGCCTCGAATTGTCCCAATTAATCGGTCGGTGTAACGATTCCACCCATCGAAAAGTTTGCGAGTTCAAAGGACCAAAGTGATTAGTGAGTAATCGGCACCATGAGTTGGGTTGTCAGACTGAACATGAAATCTCAAAGCATAGCATCGAATCTCAATTTTACGGTGCTCTCCAATTTCAACCTCTCATTTGGAGCGTTCATTCGCAAACCAAGATAAGTCCACTTTTATCGAATCTGAGACTTTGTCGAATCACCTATCTCAAATGCTTTTAGAATTCTCAGAGCGAGATTCCGTCAATTATATTCAAGTCATGTTGGCGGCGGCGGCCTCCTGCTCTTCGCTCATTATCGAGTACATTGTACATTTCGTCAAGTTGAAACACGGACAGGCGTTTCTTAGAAGTCACTCGTGTTTCCGAGCTGCAACTCTGCTCAGATGTTCCTCTCGTAGTCATCGCAAGCCTCGATTTCCGACTTTTCAGTTGGCTAGCAGTACGAAAGGTTTCAAACACGAGCGCCATCTGTCTGGGTCCTTCTCCCAAGAATTCGTGATGGCTGCCACTTATTGTTGACAATGATCCAGAGCTGATTGAGAATAAATGTTTAGAATGCTTCTGTCCATTTCCGGGTACGATAAAGCCAAATCGGACTCAATCGTGTCTCATGCTTTTTCTGAGCGTCCGCTGCCGATCGGTATCAAACTGATCTGACCTCCACTAAATCATATGGTCTGGCAGTTTTGAATTGTTTTCGCTACGGTTACCGCTGCCGCCAATCAGTACAGGTTCTCGAGAGGAGATCCCTGAGCTGATTCTTTCGAGAGATACGAATCGACGAAGAATTTTCGATAGCAATCACCATTCAGAACCGCGTTAACAGGAGAATGCAGGAGAAATCTTATCGCAAACGATTGAGTGCGGGTCGATCGAACGAAAGTTATCTCGAGAACGAGTATATCGTACTCAATATCGTACAACTGAAGAATCATTTTCTTTTGTCGACGACATGATCCATATTTGTGAGAGCTTATTGGGCTTAGTCTTCTGCAGGCTAGTCAGTGAAAACGCAATGAACGCGGGTCGCGTTCAAATTTTCGCGCGTCTCGGGTCGTCGGCCTCAGCGTTACTTGAATGCGTCTATCCGACTCCGGGGGAGGGGTACCGAGGACGCTTTGGGGTATTTTGATCTGTAGCTGAAGGCCAGTTGAAGAGGCGAAGAAAACAAGGGATGTATCGGGGGTTGTTATAGTTCTGGCCTCGACTGTTTCCAAAAATCATCGCGTTGAGTGTCTATGAGCTCCAGAAAGGAGCCTCGAGGTGTGTGTGTAGTTAGTTACCATTGTTGCGGCCACTGGGGTCTGTGCGTGCCGTCCCTGTGAGTTGCCTATTACATGAGCGTTCTGAATTCTTCTGGGAGTTAATGCTAGTCTGCGAAGATGCCTGCCTGGCTGCTTGCTCGCGAGAGCATCCGCCGCTCATCTTCGATGAAATTGTGCTTCTAGTTCCTTGTGTTTGAGGGTTTGTGCTTCGATGTGTCGCCAATAGAGGCGTGAACTGGTCAGAACGCGTGACACGACCAACTAACGGACGATCACTTATCGGACTCCGGTTCGTTGTCGGAGGGTACAAGGTATCGCTCCCCCCTTTCGAAGCGTCGCACCCCGTGGGCCAGAATGGGCTGTGATATGCATCTGCGATCGACTTCTTCAGTAAGGATCTCTTTACTGACGCATCTCAGGAACGGAGTCGAAAGTTGAACTAGTGATCGTGTGCTTATATGTTCTGTTGTTGCTGGTGGTGCTGCTGCTTCGACTGCTGTGGCCTCGCCGCTCTGGTGTTCTCGGCTGAGGTAGTGCTAATTAGTCGATTTGTGCCGAAAATCTAGCGTGTCCGTTCAAATACGCACGATGATTCACTCGGAGGTGTCGTGGGGACGCTTTACGGGTGCATTCTGGTCCTTTTGATTAATTGTATCCAGTTGTTTTGACTCGTTTTGCAGTAGTTCAAATAGGAACGAGGCAACTTCTCAGCGTTCACACGCGCCTCGAGTGAGGGTGCACCGCCGTGAAAACCCTTTCTACGGATATTATCATTACAAGTTTGATCACTTGATATCGCTGATGACATATCCGTGCGTATTCTGGCCAAGTAGGCTCGAACTGGACTTGCTGTTGTTCAGGCTTTATCGTCAAATTACCATCGAGTGCCATTTCCCTGCGGCACCCTCTTCGAATCAAACGGGCGGCGATTTTTGTGGTGAGATGGTGCTGCTTGCTCTGCCGCCGCTGCTGCTACTGCGGCCGCAGTCGCCGCGAGGATGTATGATTTCATGTATCATCCTCGTCGTTGTTGCTGTCGTCGATACCGCAGTAGTAGGTGTCGCCGGTTGCTTTTCGAGTACAGCGCTCATTTCAGCACAGCAGCCCATCGGCCAGTACACAGAATTCTACCCTTCAATTCAGATTTGCATTCATCACGCGCTGAACGAATATGTTGTCGTTGCCTCTGCCGCTTTTCGGATGAGCCTGCGGTTCCCTCTTTGCGCAAAAGTCCATCACATTGTTTGTTTGCATGCTTGTCTACGTGAGTGTTGCTTAATTCGTTTCAATTTACGAGGTTGGCTCGTAGAATCGGACGCACGACTCGAATGAATTTGAATAGCTAAGAAGAAAAATGAATGCGGTCTTCGCTTGGCCGCCCGATCTGTTGGTCGGTCGTCGTTTGGACGTTCGGCCTGTCTGTCGATTCGCTGGTCCGCCGGGTCGAAGATCGCCGCACGAGGAACCACCTCGTTGTCTATACAATGTTGATAAATGTTGTGTCACGAAGGCAACCAGTTTGAGGCAGTCGACATCATCGTCGCTTTCGTTCCTTCGTTTGTTGTCGACAATTAGTTTTGGCGTTGAAGAAGCTCCAGAAGTGTGACGGATGTAGCTATCGGGAAAAATGTCAGTCGCACATCGTTCTTCATTCTGCAACTGATTTGCTCCTCATCCCCACTTTCTCCCGATGAGAAAATTCTCACGGTCTCGTTTCGCAGTTTCCGCTTTGACCCAACTTCACGGAGTTTCTGAGTTGGAGAATTGTCAGTGTACTTAATTCTCTGCCTTCTTTAGACGAAGGAATCGCCAGACGATCAAACTTGTCAGCACACGAGCAGCTGTTCGCTCCTGAGAATTCGGAGTTGAGAGAGACAGAGTGCCGTATTGCGGTTTGCATTGCCCGTTTCGGAATGGGAACTTGTTGCAGTTCTGCCTATCGAATATTTCAACACATTCACCGCGGCGAAGCGTAGATTTTTTCGGAACCCATCCCCTCTGCGATTCCCAAAGTCTCCATCCACGGCAATTTGAAAAACTTCTCGCGCTTACTGTTAATGCGTTCGAGAATGCAGTGCGCCGAATCACGTTCCCTTTTTGCCGTTTTGTAAGAACTGGCGGGAAGTGTCCGCGACAGACATTGCAGAGTTTGCTTGCGCTTACCAAACGAAGTCCCGAGTCGCTTGTACTCCTGAACCTATCAATAACCGTTCCGAATTCGCTCCAACTCCGCTGTCGGAAGCGTTCTCAGTTTGCCATACGGTACCGTTGACATCGTGTTGGACACTCACGGATAAATCCGAAAGTCTTCTCTTTTGCGATATGTATCGGCTTCAGCTGCTTTGTCATGAATTCTGCAATCGCTCGGTAAACTGAGAGTGCGGGTTGGGAATGATCCAAAGCTCGTTGGATCCGTGTACTTCAAGTCATTCCTCAAAGTGGTCTAGAGAATTTCTTCGAATTCCGCGACTCCCGCTCTTCCTTGGCAATCTCAGAGACACGACCACGGCCCGTTGCGAGTGTCAGAACCTTGCAAGGGACCTTTGACGACGTCGTGACTCCAATTTCAGATATTTTTTCTTCTCGTTTTCAGCGACAGTGTGAAGAGGTGGGAGGTGGAGCAGTGATGTGATTGTCTTCGCTAGCAGACTTCACGGTCTGGTCGCGACCCCTCGGCCTCCTCCCCGCTTCAGCAGAGCCCGAACTCATCATGCTGTGAGTTTACGAAAACCACCACGAAGCAGCCGACTTAGCTCGGTATGGCCTCACACGTTGCAACAACTGGTAGGTTCTTGCCTTCGCTAAAACTCATACTGGCGGTGTGCGGGAAACGGGATTCGCAACCTGCATCCAAGCTCAGGCCCTGAATCCGCAAATCCAAGAATCTAGTGCTCACTTACCTTTATCTGCTTAGTGTTGAGACATACTTCCATGGAATGCTGCGATGAACGCCGATATGAGCGATTTCAAGAGCCCGTATCGCGAGAACCTGACTCGGTATCACTTGATGCGTCTGATGAATGATGAAATAGATATAAGTAATGTTTCGCAATGAAGAGTTGCCATCTGCGCTTTGATTGCACTCTCGTTCTGAGATGCCCACGCGCCTACAATGAGAGAAATCCAAAGCTACCAAAGCGACGTTAGGTTCAGTTCCTCATCGTTTGATCGGAACCTTCTATAAACTACCTGCAGAGGTCTCTCCTCTGAAGATGGTTGTCGTTGATGAGCATCGAAATTCGACGACTCTCGCTCTTCCTCAACAAAATACTCCCGAAGTACTCCCGATCAGATTCTTCTTTCCAACGTAAAAAGCATGCCTACTTATCGAACTCGATCAACTCATACTTTTTCGGCTCGAAATTCATCTGGTCCATCAGTGGATAATTTGCCTGATTCCAAAGGACAACGCCTGATGATTTTTCGTGTCCTATCTATACTAAGCTAGTCTGGTGGACCATGATTTCATAGAAAGAAAGACGAGCTGGCGGTACTGGAAAGGAAGCAACTAGCTGCTACTATTTTTCCGTCTGAACGCTGATCACCTTCCGAAACGTCATATACCAGAGCTCCACACATGTGTGGCTGTCTCCTCTGCCTGTGTGTGATGCTCGCTCTGTGTCTCTGTTACTGTTGGTGTGCCATGTGAACGCTAGTTGCGGTGGTGGTGGTGATGCTGCTGCTGTTGCTGTTCTTGCTGCTGCTGGTTTGATTGTGGCAGTATCATCGCGGAATTTCACTGAGAGCAAGAGTGAACTTATCGTTTGCTGTTCCGATGATCGACGAGCGACAAAGAAAAGAAGAACAGATTCGTCTCTCGTGATGTTCACTTGAACTTCCGATGGCTCCGGCAACAAGCACACGCTCCCGCACCTCGGCGCAACCTTCCGGCGCTCACAGTAGGCGATGCTATTGCTGTGTATCAAAGCGTGTGTAATTCCCCACCGTTCTATGATGTTCAAGCAAAAAGCTCCATGCACTGGAACAACGACCCAGCTTTACGTTCTTGAATATTTGACGTGATCGATCTCAAAGTGATGTTCGAATCTTGCCTCGGTTGTTCCGCTCCCGATTCTCGCGTCCCATGGCTCGTTTCCTCAGTATCGAGCGGAGGACTTTGCGTTGTTCTGCACTGTACTTTGAACCTTGCACTCGGTTCCTCCTAAGCAGTTCTCTACTCGCGGGCACAAATTGTTATCGGAATGAGTCTTTTCAGTCGACAGACGCACCCACAGGCTGAACAGAGTGTGCATAAACGCTCATGAATCATTTTCCTTGCAGATGGCGGTGCGCCGGAGCTCAAGAGCGGTCAAGATGGCCACATGGCTACGTCGGTTGATAAAGGCCTGAAAATGAAGATCAAAAGGAAATCAGTCAACTCTGGCCAGAGGCACGAAATTGTTTCCGAAGATGACGCAGGTCCCAAAGCTAAAAAAGCGGCCAAAGAAGACAAAGATAAAACGGGACAACACCGTGTTAATGGAACCAACGGCCAGACGACGACGGCAGCGGCCGTTGCAGCTGCTGCAGCGGCGCTCCAACAGGGTCCACAAAGCCAACAGCAGTTGCAGCAACAGCAGCAGCAGGCACAACAACAGAATACACAACAAACCCTATCTCAGCAACAGCGGCAACAAGACCAGCAACAACCACAGCAACATCAACCTACACAAAATGGACCTTCGATCTCCGCACCCGAAACTGTCATACGAACTCGCCCTACTGAGCCCGTATCAAACCGGGATCAGGGCACCATCTGCAGCTCCGTAGGAATCGTAACCGAACCAGATTCACTCGGTGTTTGTGAACCAGGCACCAGTGTTCTCCTTGAAGGGATCGTTTGGCAAGAAACCGAAGGCGGTGAGTTCCCTCTTATTCAGTGACTTCACTTTTCGGGAAAACTTCGGCTTGATTGGCTCCCGGAGATAACTTGGTAGAGAACAGGATGCTAAACATTCGCAACCCTCATATTACAGGAGTGTTGGTGGTGAACGTAACGTGGAGAGGCAAAACATACGTGGGAACCCTTCTGGACGCGACAAGACATGACTGGGCTCCTCCACGTTTGACGGAGGAAAGCGATGAACGAAGTCGCAGTCTAGGGTTCGGAGGAAGGGCCAAAAGAACGGGACAGACCAGATCGCTGAGTGGTTCAGAGGATAACAGTCTCAGTAAATTGAGAAATGGTAGGCCGCATCCCTTGTTTTTGTTGTTGTTGTTATCATCTCGACCGAAGCTACTCAAGATGCTTGTTGGGGTTTGTTTCGATGACGCAGCACTAACGAACGTTCGCTGGATCTTCACAGGGAAGGGCAGGAGGGCATTCACGCCTGTGCCGGCTAGTCCCGGCAAGTGTGCTTCTCCTGTGGCGGCCGACTCGCCCAAGGTGAAGAAGCCGATGTCAGAGCAGCAGCTGGCAAAGGACAATGGGGGCCAGAACGACAAATCTAATGATGACAGAAACGCAGGAAGCAGTTCTTCATCGTCTTCCGATGGCGGCAACAACCTTAAATCTTGCGGAAACGGAGCGAACGGCGGCGGGACGGGCGGTGTGTCGTCGTCCTCGTCGTCTTCGTCCTCAGCTTTGGGTCGTGTGACACGAGTGATGGCCGAAGACGAGGATGCTATCGAGGAGGCCAACATGCTCAAATGTCCAGAGCCCAGTTGCCACAAACGCTTCAAGCAGCTCAACGGCTTGAGGTACCACCAGACTCACGCACACAACGACCGGACGCCACCGCCCCCTCCACAAAAAGAGGTCGGCGACGACCAGGCCGCTGTGCCTTCCACCAACACCGATCAGGTAATCCTCGAAGCGAACTCACGGCGTCTCGACGAAGTGGAACGTCGCTCATTCATGGAACTTAGCGGATTCATCAGAATGCTCTAGTCGTGACCCATGAATTCATTAGTCAATCCATGCGCTTATCGTTGATTTTCGATTTCAGAACGATCAGTCATCGAGCGATGCGGCTGGAGTCGACAAGTCAGACGTGAAAAACAGAAGAGACGATAGTGATGTATCGTTTTCGAAAGATAAAAGCAAGGAGTCCGGAGGGAGGATGTCCGCTGCCTGTGATAGAAATACTACAAACAGTGCCCACACTGCCGACAGTAACGGCAGCAACTTGAACGGGGCGCCTGCTGACGACACTGACATCCAGGTACAACAAGATACGAGCTTCCTAAATCAATGTCGATAACGACCTCACATATCGGCTCTTTTGGCCGACGGGATCCAATCGCGACTAGGATGTTCGCCAGCCCATGAGAATCCGCTTGCTTCGTTGAACTCGACTCTAAACCTCTTGTTTGTTTGTTCGTTTCTTTGCAGAACGTTGCGTCGAGCGCGAGTTTGGATAACGACGTGCCTGGTGGCGGTGGTGCGCCGAGCCCTGCCTACTCTGATATTTCCGATGACAACTCCGGGGCAAATCCAGCCAATGGTTCGCCGTCGGCAGCAAATACCTCAACAACAAGTACGTCGACGACAGCGGCGGCTACTTCAGCAACTGCGTCGTCGACAGCGACTACACAACAAGCCACAGCTACTGGAGCAGCAACGACGACAATAGCGTCCACGACCACGACGACATCACCGTCGTCATCAGCAACTCAACTCAATCCTGCAGTGAGTGCAGCTCCAGCAACGAATTCAACCGCGCCAACCCATACGATATCGTCGGGAAGCTCGACGCCTACGACAACGTCGTCGACGACGAAATCGACGCCGTCGAACGGCGATCCCAATCGAGCGAGTTTGTCTTTGGGACAAACGCCGTTGCAGTCGATGACTTCGATGCAACAACAACAACAAGCACTTCAACCGTTGCCGCAACAATTACCACCCATGCAACAACTACCTTTACAGCAACAGCAACAGCTCTCGTTGCAACATCAGCAGCAGCTATCCTTGCAGCATCAGCAGCATCTCTCCATGCAACAACAGCAGCAACAACATCAACTGAATCTGCAGCAGCAACAGCAACAACAACAGCACCAACAACATCAACTAAATTTGCAGCAACATCAGCTATCGCTGCCACACGCGGGAGGCGACTTACGGGGTGATTTGTCAAATAGTCAACAGAATAACAACGGTCGACCCTCTTCGACCGGAACTGTACATACTTCGACGGGTTTGAAACTCACTCCGCAGTCCTCCAGTTGCACAACTTTAGCCGGTTCGTAATCCCTCCAGAGATTCCCACCGCATCATCTCAAGCGGAACGCATAATTTTCGTATAATGATTGATTCCTTCGAAATGCTTCCGAACTTTTGATTGGCGCCGTATGCTCATAAAGAATCTCTATCCACAGGTATGTCATCAGACGACCGAAAAGATCTCTCATGCCTGGGCAAGATGGCTCCCTCAATTGTGTCTTCATCTCCTTGTTCTGCTCCTCCGTTGGCGCCTCTGGGAGGTCCTCTCGGCTTGGGATCTCCAGTCGGGATGCCGCTCGTAGGTAGTCATGGTCAGGCAGTGTCCATGTCGAAGACGGGTCTCAGCCAACCCAATCTGTTCACCTCGTTTCCACCCGGCCTCAAACTCGGCCAACCTCTACCACCACCTCAGCTGGGAATGCCCCCTCAACTGATGGGGATGTCTCATGGCCAATCGCCTCAACCTTCTCCTCGAGGGAAGGCCACTCCTCCGTCTCAGGAGCGACTCACACCGAAGAACTGCTCTTCACAATCACAACCGCTAGCGCCTAATCAATTCATGCGTGAGTTTCGACTCCATGTTCATCAGCGTAGTTCGTTCTTGCTCGTTTCTCTGACGTACGATGCTTCCTCGCGTGATCTCCTCCTGAATCCGGCAACAGTTGGCGAGGTTTTATGATGATACTAAAAGTTTGCTAATGCTTCCAGCACAACTCGGTGGCGACTCCTTGAGTTTCTCTCAGTCCGCGCACAAGCGGATGTCGCCATCTATGGATCTGCGAAGAGATGCCGGAGGACCTTCTCCCAAACCTCTTGGCCAAGGTTTACCAGGACCTTTCGGCGCACCTCCTCCTGGCATGTTTTTAGGAGGGAGTCCCTTCCCGCCTTTCCAAACACCTTTCGCACCTCTGGAAGCAATGTACCATCAGAGCTATCTAGAGCGATTCGCGGGGGTTTCGGGGGTTCCTGGCCCACCAGCCGCCACTGGGAAAGCAGCTTTAGACTTGCTACAACAAGTCAGTGTGAGTTTCGAGAGTTTGCGGTGCTCCTTGGAATCCCGTAAGTGATTGATGTCCGCGTACGGTATTGGAGTGCATGGACCTCCTGCATGCATGCGCAGCGCGTGAATGCTTCGAGATTTCCTTCCTTCTTCAGTTGTAGTTCTTCTGTCTCTTTCATGACTTTGTTTGTTCTCATTTCTTCTCTGCGTCGTTTCCATTGCGAATTTACCATCGATAGGTCGCCGCCTCTCAACAGTCCGCGACGCCTACCGGCCGTTCGGGCCATACGCCGCAGGGTTGGTCGGGGCCTACAAAGTCGAGAGCTGGTCCATCGCCAACGACCTCGCCGGCTTCGTCAGGCGCGGCTTCGTCGGCGGCCCGTTCAGGTAGTCTCATGTCGCCGTCGTTGATCGGGGGACCGGGAAATATGCCGGTTGGCGGAAAAAACAAAGAAAGTACGTCGCCTCTCCCGCATCGACATCTCCATACGCACCATCACACTCACGTGGGGATGTCGTACCCTATGTACGATCCATACGCGGCGGGTAAGCTCTTTGTGAAGCAGAAGATCTACCATTTTCTTGAGCTTTTCCGTTTCTTCCTCCAAGTTTGAAAACGCGCAGCAGTGCATGAATGATCTGATGCATGAAGCCTTCTCAGAGCTCTGCAAAAATGTAGAATCGCGACGAGCCTTGCAACGCCGAGCGTGGATAAACCTTTCCGTACAGGAGGGAATGTAGCTTGTCTGAATGAAGAGTGAATGAATCTAGTCATGCGAGAGTCATTGAAAATAGTATGTTGAAATGTATTCCTGGTGAACATGAAAGCTTCCTCAATTCCCGGGAAGCTTTCATTGGGAAATTCAGATGTACGGGGCACGTCATAATATAGTTATCTAACTAATTATCGTTGCTTGTTTCAGCGGCGATGATGACGGCTCCGGTCGGTATTCACCCGTTTGTGCCGAAGTGAGAGAAGATCGTGGAGTCAAAGAGAGACGCGTCTGGTGAATAAGTGATCATTATACATATTGTCGGTAGGCCACTCCACCGATTTGATTTTGTTTGAGTGGAAAACGCGTGACGGTGTGAAAGCTTGATCGTGTGGAAGAGCGACTGACTATATTCGGAGACCTTGTTCGGGAACAACAAGAGACACAAAAGCGGGAACACATCCTTCGGAACATCGACATCACAAACCGCAAACCGAATACTTAACGTTGAAGCTCTTCGTGCTGAAGACACGGACGGGCAGAAAGTCTTGGAGCGAAGTGACCGGGTGATTGGCGAACGTTGTGGAACAATTGTGGATCAAAGGTGTCATCTTGTCAAGCATGAACGCCAAATCGAATCGCTTTCATTCGCGTGCCAGTTTGATTATATCGCTCGCTGTACATTATCAAGCTGCGCAGCAATTATGCAAAGCGGGTAGCTCGACCTCAAACGATTCGACTCTGTTAAATATCTCAGCGATGAAAATTACGGTCCCACGTAGAGCGAATTCCCCCCCCCCCCTCAGGTTCGCCCAGAAGCAGCCGAGTCGAACTCCTCAGTCGACGTCGTCCTGTCTTCAGATTTCTGTTTTCTCTTCTTCCTTAGAAAGTAAGAAATGATTCCTCTATACTTGTAAATACAACGCAGGGTCTTCACTATGGTAGATGGAAAAGCGTAAACAAACTTGAAAACGATAAAAAATTTCTAACGAACCTCAGAACTATGTCAAACGCTGATGGGCGGAGATTTATGCCAGGAAGCGAAGCACGTGTGCGCGAAACAAAGACGAGAAGCGGTTACCAACAACTAATAATGCAGCTGAGGAATATGGTAAAGATGCTGATCACTTGAAGTGTGTACGTACCTAAGTCGACGATAGAGAGTGCTCGAGTACCTTGGATCTGAACCCTTGCCCAACCGATCGAGAATCGTATCTTCGGACCGCCTCTTGAACTGGAATCAGTTTTTGATCTTCCTATGCTTGACTCATTTCTCGCGATCACTCAGAGATGATTGCTGGGTCTCAATTCATATCGAAGTTGAAGCTCCCGCGTCTTCGCGTGGATTGCGATTCGATCTTCATCCCGTTTGTTTCCCGGGCCGCCCTGCATGGATTCTTTGAATCACTCTCTGCGATACAGGAACTAGTCCGAGAAATGTTGATTTAGTTTTTCATGTATCGTATGGGCTTTCGTACAGATGCATTCAAGCCGCGGTTATCAGGTCCTCGTCGGTTGAGGGCTCGCGCGTAGTAGCTCAACTTTATTTCTGGAGGGAAAATCTTTCATCTTGTGATTCCTACGCCGGAAACCCTCACAAGCATTTTCGCGAGGGTTTGTGATCCCCCAGTGATCGATCGAGAGACGTGAGCTTGAGTGGGAACTCCATGAGCTTGACAATGGAGGCACGGGGAATGGAGACGATGCTCACCATTTGAGCCCACTGGCTTCCCGATCGATGGGTTGCTCCATTTTTCATGTGACTTGACTAATCGCTTGGAGGTTCGCTTGATCGGACACCAGTGTTCTATCCAAACTATGATTTACTGTCTTTGGCGGTCCCTGATCTGGGCTTGAAGGATGGGCGGGCTGGAAAAACCCGGATGATGGCCGGCGAGGTATTCCCATCTGAAGCGTGTTTTCAATCGAAATTTGCGGTCTGAAAGCTCGCCTTCGTCGGCGGTAACTTGTATATTCAGTCAATCAGTCGTACATGAAACTTTCCTCGTCGGCGTGATCAAGCTGCGAATGCTCTGAAGCGCTACGAATGACGTCATTCCAAACAGCACCTCTCTCTTGGATAAGATCACTGGTATAGAACGCTCCGACAACTGAGAGTTTGTCCAGTTGAAAAATGAAGATATAGCTTCAAATTTTCTAAGTAAAGAGTTATTTCCCTGCGAGGCTGAAGTTCCTTCACGATTGGTTGATGGTCGAGTGGTTGATTGATTGAGAGATTGACGGATTGATTGACTGATTTATCGAGCTAAGGATGATGTAGAGAATCAATAATGACAACAAAGACAGAAACACGGCAGTGGCGTCACGAATTACGACTCTGCCGGCCCCACAGAATAGCGGATACGGAGCCGCTGAATTTGTATATTAAGCGTGTAGAAACAACATGACCGTCTAAGAATGCAGAACGAAAAGGTGAAGAACGAAGAAAATACTAGCCGACAAAAACGAGATCAAGTGATTATTTGGCTGGCTGAGAATATCTTGTCTGTGTAAATATTCACCCAAAGTCGATGCCGTCATTGAGCGTACACTGATAGAGATTGCGCGGCGACAGGATATCTGGAATTTCTTGTTCACTCACTCGCGAAATGATTCGGCATCAACAGTTTCTTTTGAACAACATTCGTGGGCATTAGGTCAGAGTATGACAAGGATCCAAGATAGTGGATGGAGAACGAACACACAGAGGACAAGCTTAGAATCGAACGGAAAATAGAGGTCCGCGATTAATAACAAGCAAACTATACTAGCAAATGTGACAACGTATTGGTTTCGGCTGTTCCGACGCAACAACCAAACAACGATCATGTCGATTTTTATTATAACACTTGATATTGTGAAACTAAACCAAACAAACAACAACATTAACCGCAACATCATCGACGCGAGTAAATTCCACGAATTTCATTCTGAATTTCCAAATCTCGAAGGTGGCAACAAGAAAATATTCTCTGTCAGCATTTGTTATGTTGATCTGCTGATAAAAAACGAACGCTCTATTTAACTTTACCTTACGACTGAGACGAGTGGAGAAATAAAGTACAATCATATAAAATAATAATTCGACGAGTTTTCAATCGATTTATCATGCCGTTCGATGGATCAGAATACCAACATATTTATCTGCAGACACGAAACTCCAGTTTACCGAGTTCCCTATCGGATCACACCGTTAGAAATGATGCTCTCGATCCTGACGTAACACATTTATGACTTATCAGATCAGATCCCGCACAGAGAAGCGCTGAGTTTTTCAAGATTTCCTCTGACGTCTGGAGTATAAAAACTGCTACGAGTCTTTGAAATGAGTTTCTGGTCACTTTATTCCCTGTTGAACAAGTTCTTTGTTTGAGCTCATTGGTACAGCTTCCGCGTTCATCCTTGTCGATGGATATAGAGTGTTGCGACACTCCGAAGCATGTAAGTCATCGTTCCGAAGCTTCCTGATGGAGCTGAGTCGATGAAATGTTCGCAGAGTCCAGCTATTTTATGGCAGGGGTCAGCTTGTGAGGTGTAATTCAAGCAGCAGAGAGTGGATTTCCCTTTGTATTGTAACTGATCTGCCAGGAATAGATCATGCGCTGACTGTACAATTGTGTCGACTCTGATGAAGTTTGGCATCAGCATGTCTTGTTCACAGGTGACTGAGAGAATCATCAATGCCTCAACAAGCATCTGCCGATACTCAGGCTCTGGTATGTGATTCAGGAGAGATTCAACGCGGAGTGCGAACTTCAATTCTCCGGGAGTCATCTCTTTCGTCAAACTGTTCGTCAGACAATTGTTGTTGTCCAATGAAATTGCCTCGCATCGTTGTAACACCTGTAATCGTGTTCAAGAGAAACGTCTGTCAGTTCTCAATCCTAATCTAGAAGCACTCGTTGTTCTTTCATACACTGAACAGATGACGATTTCTTTGGAATCAACCTACCTTCCAGATGAGTTCATAGAAGTCGGAAGGAACTCTGTTCAAGGCACCATCGAGTCTTCGCCTCCTCATCCATTGACCTCGTTTTGCGTCTTCTTCATCGTCTTTTTCACTGATTATGTCACCGGCTCGAGTTCCCCATTTTGAAAAGTATTTCGAAGTCAGCGATAAGCTGCCAGGGCCCATGGATTTAAGAGAGAATTCTCTGCCAGAGAGAATGTTTTTCAAGAGGTTTTGCATATCGAACGGAGACAGCGACAGCAACGCGTCGGCCGCATCCTGAGTGCTGCAAGCGAGCGATCTTTCGAGTTCCGAACACATCACCTGGATGATGAGACCGATCCGGAGGCGAATCATTTCTTTGAACAGTTGAGGCTCCGTATTCATGAACATCGCCAAATAAACGATCAGCTCCTGGGTTAGCATTGCTGTGCTTTGATCCCCTGGGTGAGCTTTTTCTATTATCGCGCGGAATTCTTTCGTTGACAAGGGCCGAGTCAGCGTGTGCTCTTTGCTGGGGGGCATGCCGACTGTGACCTGTTTTTGCCGAACAAGCAGATCTGTGAGGCTTTTGGCCAAGTCTTCGACACGCTTCCCCAGTGAAGCGGCGAAATGTCTTACTAGTCCCCATTTCTTCGCTTTGCAAGCTTCATGGTAGAATCGATGGAACAGATCCTTGACTGTTATCACCGAATGTGCCTGACCCATTCCCGTGTCCCACCCGAGTCCTTTGTTTGTTGCTAAGAAATGCAAGATGTCTCCTTGCTCGTCTAGATCTTTTGTTTCTCCGAGCTGGCGTAACATCTCGGTCACATCCACCCTACTGCCAATCGAGCCGGTCGACTGCATAGAGTGGATGTCGCCTGGATCGCCAACGACGGAACGCGATCGGCTTATGATACCGGCTACACCTGTACGTCGGATTCGCTGCATCCCAGGCGCCTGAGGAACCACAACTCCTGGATAACTGAGGTAAGTTCGACGGTACTCCTTGTCCAGATAGTCACGAAGTTCTGGTTTCAGTTCCTGTCCCTCCAGGAAAGATAAGTTTGAAAGACACGAGGTGTTCAGGAAATCCGAGATCGTACCGACTGTGACTCGGGTACCGTTGATGTAACCACTGAGGAGTTTCTTAACAGCCAGACGCAGAGGAGGTGGAATCTTGCCGTTGTCTAATTGACTGCTCCGAATCATCGTTATTATAGTAGGTCTGCCCAGCATGTTCCAGCTGCTCTTCAGAACAGCGATGTCCGAGCGCATCGTGCTCAGAAATAGGTCGATGTCGTTGACAAGATGGAATTTCTCAACGTCGAGGTTTTGTGGGAGGAACGCGTACACCTTGCTATCGAGTGTGTATAATTTACTTGTACTTAGAAGTCCCACATCGGTCGAAAGCCGACCGTTGAGCTCCATCTTCTCGTTCAGACCGAGACAAGAGTAGATTTTGGAGAGAACTCTCGCGGATCGAACTTGCACTGGAGCGGCTTCCTGAATGCTCTGAACGGAGGGCATCAAGGGCAAGAGCGCTTCTTTTGTTTCCTGGTCTTCGGCCAGAATGGTGACTTGAACCACGATCTCTGGCTTCTTGTTTGTGCTGAAGCGCCGATTGAGGGGGTCGAGCTCCCCGGGCGCGATGAGTCCTTCCATCAGGAGTCCTGCGATAACGTAAAGACTTTGGGCCCATAAGAAAGGAGTCGTTCCCACCGCGTGTCGAACCTGACTGTGAGGGTTTCTTTTCTCTTCCTCGATGTTCTTCTCGGCAACGGCGTACATCTCGGGTATGAGACTCAAACCGTTCTCATCTTTCACGACTATTGTATTCAGAAGTTTCAAGTAGCTCTCGGCAGTGGATCTATCATTTGTGAAAAGTGAGTTTATCACCATATAACAGAAAAATAACGGCCACTCGCACTCGATGTCTTCGAACATGCTGAGCTCCCACGGATCGTAGTAGAGTCTTTTGCTGTCTTCTCGGGCTGTGCGATGACCATCACGCAAGAATCGTTTGCAGCCATATTTGCCTAGAAAACAAGCGTTCGATGTTGTGTTTAGGTTGCTCGGATTTACCATCGGAAAACTTGTGCACCCTCCCGATTGTGTGGATAGGCAAGAACCGCTGTACGTAACAGACCTTGTAATTTCTCGAGGATGGTGTCCTTTGTTTTGTCCACAAGCTCTTGTTCAGAGACCGCGAATGCGGGGAATCCGATTATCGACAGCTCAGCTGCGTCGACTTCTTTCGAGTTCGATTCGCGAGGCAGCATCGAGCGCATAACGGCGTCACACTTCTGCGACTCATCAGCCAAGACCTGGGAAAAGAAGTTTGTTGATATTTTTGTTAGAAATCCGTGATCAGATATTCAGCAGCCTCAATCGGAAGAACCGACCAGCTGACATCACCGCAGCCCACGTGCATCTCTCACCTGAATGACGGATTGGGGTCCGCCACGGCCGCCGAATAGATCCAAATCATTGAGAGCTTCTAGAGCTGCCTTAGCCATTCCTATGGAACTGGCATTCAGTTCCGGTAGACCGTGATTGGTTTTGTCGCCACGCTCCCAAATGCCGTAGTCAGGAACGAAGTATGCAGATTCGATATAGAAGACGAGATTCTGTACAAAAGCCACCTCGTCCATATTGAAAATGATCTGTAGTCCTGACGCTGTCATTTGTGCTAACGTGAGTAGGTAAAGAGACGTTGCATCCAGCTGCAGGTGACCCCACTCGGTATCCCCAACGCAGGGGTTACCGTCCACGGAGGAATATTTGGCGTGGAGGCAATCCATTTGACTCAAGGTCTCTTTGAATTTCTCCACCTTGTGGCTCTGCCGCATCATTGAAACCAGTAGACCACGCATGTTCTTCACCTGGGAGTCCGAAAAGAGTCGAAGTTGAGAGTTTGGTTATGAACTTTCAACCTACCGTGATAGCGGTCGTAGAATGTTCAGGAAACATACTCGAAAGATTTGCAACTTACGCAGCTTTGTTCAAGTTCATAGGCTCGCGACGGATCGAACTTCTTCAATGCCAAACTCAGAGCCCAAACGCACATTATCGTGTAGACGTTGTCACGAACCCAGGCGTGGTTTTTGAAATTTCCCTGGCTGGGAATCAAACCGCTGACAGGGTCCTGTTGTTCGAGGATGTACTGCTGAACCATGCGGTTGTAATAGTTCAATCGGGACGAATAAGTCCCCGCACGTGAGGCGGACATCCTTGCTGTGGTGACAGAAAAATCCTAATTACAAAGAGAGCTTCGATGTTTCGGGAGTTTGGACTTTGATTGCGATTTCCGCGAAATTTGGAGCAACCGCTTCGAGCGAACGGAGTGCTGCAGACCACCTCTGTAGAGAGCACCGCAAGCTAGCACAACCAGTGGGGTTTGAGGCTCGAGTTATACCGGTTTGGAGCGTAATCCCATCTGACTGAGGTGAGTGTTCGCTTCCGTCCCTCTGTGACCGAAAATTGGCCTCGAAGCGCATTTTCCTTGCACGAAACTCACCTGCCTTTTTGTTGCGTTCTGTCGATTGTGCTCTAGATCTTCCTTCAGAGTGATGGGGTTCGGGGTTAGTCGGACGGCAAAACACCGTTGGAAGAGCGCACTCTCAACCACATCGTAGAGTGCGTGCCCTTCCTCAGAGACTCTCACTACTACTGATGATTGTTATAAGAACGGTTGCCGATGCTGTCGCCTGCACCAGCGACTGCTACGAAGAAACGAGATGGCAGACCAGCAACAACCGAATACCCAACACAACATCGAAACAGCCAGCCGTACCGTCTAATGCAGGCCCTCTCTGAAAGCGCATGCGCACAACGCTCTATTATGGTGCCGGTTCTTACTGATGGAGGGAAGAACCGATTTCAAAGTCACGACCTTCAAACTTTCCAAAATCGAGTGTCTCATTATGAGCGTTTACAAGTTCGGTGGGTTGCTTGGGATCATATTTCAGCAACTTGAGAAATCAGAGGAATTTCATGGGAGGTCTCGAGTTCCCCACCGATAGTAGCTCTGCATCAAACGATTTTCAACTTTTCGAGAAGTCCTCGTTCTCTCAAGAGTGTTCATATAAGTAGCTCCAATAAGCAGTTCAAAATAAGCGGTCGGTCTTCAGAAAATCACAGATTCGGCATTGTTCTTGAGAATGATAGCAACGATTCTCGAGAATGGAAAAACAATGTGGGGTGGGGATTTACTGAGTAGTGTGGGTCCACGAATACTCGGGTTGAAAACTGTTCCGACTCAGTTCATGTGGAGCTTCTTAATTACCCACTGCCTTCACCCGATATACTGATTGATCATAGAAACCAGAAGTAAGTGTTCGACCTTCGACTGGCCGCGCCCCTCAGTTCAGATTACACCGAGAAGCTTCCAGGGTGTTCCCCGAGAATACAATCACGGTATCTTTCGAACGAGAAATAAGTGGACTCTGGTGATGACGATTAATCTGTCGATTGCTTTGAGAGCGTAAGAAGGCAAGTGGTGGAGCAAGACCAGGAACTTTTGGAGTGGCGCCATCTGGTGTCTCAGTCTGGTAGCTGGAAGGTAAACACCTTGCAATGTGATTCGGTGCAGCGCTATCTCTGTGAAAAAGCTCTGTCGGATACTCTGCTCGAAGGACGTGAGATTTATTCAAGGACCTTCCGTGTGGCTACCTTATGAATCGTATTGCGATCGTTTCATTTGACTTCACCAACACTATAGTGAAGTTTCGTTATGCACCGGCAGTAGTGTACACTAGAGTTGCGCTCGAGCACGGAGTAGAGTTGAAAACAGAGGATGTCGAAAAAGCATTCAAATCAAGCTACAAGGAGTTGTGGTCTGAGCACCCGAACTTCGGCCGGAAGTCTATGGGTTGCCGCCAATTTTGGCACCAAATCGTCTCCTCTACGCTGAGCGGTGCCGGTTTGGATGGGCACCCCAGAAATGAGAAATTACGCACAAGGATCTCCGATCACCTTTACGATGCGTTTGCAACCGACGAGTTGTGGAAACTTTACGATTCTAGTACGGCAGTTCTCGAAAGCCTTAGAGCCGAAAATTTTAAAATGATTGTTATATCCAACATGGATGAGCGGCTTGAAACTATTTTAAAATCGTTGAGAATTCGAGAATATTTCGACGTCGTTCTGTCATCATACGAGACCGCGATCCTCAAACCCGACAGACGAATTTTCGACTGCGCTCTTTCGAAACTAGACAAAGGGAGAACATTCACCGCGGAATCGGCTGTCCATATCGGTGACGATTTCGACAAGGACTACGAGGGGGCCCGGAAAGCAGGTTGGAATGCATTATGGCTGAATGAAAGTGGAGAATGTAAACAAATTCCGAAAGACTCAGCGGTAGCATCCCTGCTTGAAGTCCCTGAACGAATACATCAGATGGGTTCGATCTTGTGAGAAATGACGTGTGATGAACTTATACTCAGAGTCAACATTTCTGAGAATACGCTCGACTGTTATCCTCACGGGCAAGTTCTCTCAACTCCTCCCGGTTTCCTTCCACCCCGAATGATTATGTCGGACATAGGAATGACCGGAGGTGAATAAAGGCTCGCGACACATGAATCGCAACAAACATTGGCGCATCATTTTTGTGTAATCGAATCCGCAGTGAAGGCTCTGTGAATGTCCCAAAATTCATCCTCCTTGTTCTTGATGGGCGGAATCGGTCACTCAGATTCTCCACATTCGTTTGAACCCGAAGCTCGCCATTAGAGAGATCGCGTCATCGGGAGCATCGTCGGAAGATATTGAATCGTGATACGAAAGCTCGGACTTTCGCCTTCCATCGATGAATTATTATTTCGGCGAACAAAATCAGGGCAGCCAACATTTGCCCACCGAAAATACCTAGAAACATCTCTCGGATCGCCGACAACCTGATTGGCCGCTGAATCGGAGTCAAAACTAATTTGTTGATCAACTCCAATCCGGCGTGTTCTTTGAATTTTTCAAGAAGCCCCGAGTCCAAAGCTTGATGAATCTTCGTCGTCAACTCACGCCGAAATACACAGCCTTTTTGGAGTCCAAAACTTTGAAAGAGGCTGTAGAAATTCTCCCTGCTAACGTAAGCGGTATCTCCAGCGTTTCTAGCCCAGATCTCCCTGGCGTGATGTAGCCCTTCACCGAGGAGGAAAGCTGATTCGTTTTCAGTGAACAATTTGTTCGAGCAATCTTGAATGCTTCCGCAGATTTCTAGACGCGTGGCGATCTTATTCAGCCGCGGATTATCGGCACTGTACTTGAGGTTGTTGACGAAATTGACATTGCTGATCAAGTGTGCATTCCGCTGAAACGCAGCTTCGAGAATATCACTCAAGTCATCGTACTTTCCTTCTAGTCCGGGGTTCGCTATTGCATTGACTAAGCTGGAGGAGAAGGTCGAACCCAAGAAAAACACGCAGATTCGATGAACAAGTACAAACCACAGATGACTCACTACTGGGTCCTTCTGTTGCTGACAGAATATGAGCAGCACGGCGAATAGAATGTGGAAGCTTTTCGTTGGAGACTTTCTACCGTTTTTGGAGGCTTCCTTGAAGTAAGTCAGATACCCAACCACGGCAGACAAGAATGTATACAGAGTCAGCGTCTGATAACCCGTTAGCTGAATGATGCTCCACAGGTTAAGCGGTCGAACCTTGACACGAGACATGAAGCTTGCGGAGTCAGTATCGTGGGTGTAAGTGAAGTCGCAAAATAGCTCCCGTGGATGTAATAGGGATAAGTCGCCGAAAATCAGATGCACTTCCCTTTTCAATAACGTCTTCATGATTGTTTTGTCCCAGAACGCTCGCTCCAAGGGGCGAATACCGAATGGTAGGTCGTACTCCGCCTTCCAAATGATACTGA
Organism: Neoseiulus cucumeris; assembly: GCA_021527715.1. Taxonomy (NCBI): domain Eukaryota; kingdom Metazoa; phylum Arthropoda; class Arachnida; order Mesostigmata; family Phytoseiidae; genus Neoseiulus; species Neoseiulus cucumeris. The sequence continues at coordinate 449,179 of JAJSRV010000063.1, read as the reverse complement.
AGTTCAGAGACCGACTCAGAACACCGAGAAGAGCTCGTTCAAACCCTTCCACGAAGCCCACAGCATGTTCAGAAATTTGATTTGCCTTCTTTCTCGGCGTTGTGTACAAATCCGTGGACCGCCATGCAACCCGGAGGGTCTGCCCGCTCAGGTGTCTTCTGTAGGTTTCTTTGGTGATCCCCTCCTTGTTGCAAACATTTTCAGGTGGCTTTAAAGTAAAGGCCACCGTACACCGGGTGGCCTTCACCACATAGACATTTTCCAGGGGGCTTCCCAGCAAGAATGAATCGCACGAACGTTCTAAATCTCCGTTCAGGTCTGGTTCGCAGGCTAAAGCACACCAAACTCCAATCCAGGGATAGCGGACCTCCTGCAAATTTTCCAAAAATGATCGATTCGTGTTCCCTACGACAAGAAGAATCCCTTCCGGTGTATTTGGAACTTTGAAGTGCAAGCCGTTGTCCAAGAAATACGCAATACGACATCGAGTCAAAAATCCCGGAGGGGATTCCCCGTTCAGTTGGATGTGGATGACACTATACAGTCCAATTAGTCTGCAGAACCATGAAACTCTGTCAGCGTTGTGGTAGGCCATGGCTGATATTTGCACGCGAAGGAAGCTTCTTTCAAGATGTCGATGCACACCACGTTCCACTTGTACGCTGCTTGTCTAGTAGGAGGCTTGTTGAAAACACCTTGCAGAGACGGTCGGCACTGGTAACGAGAGAATTGCGTGAGTTTTCGTAGACAATAGATTCATGAGGACAATTCGAGGGGGGTAAAACAACCCCTTAGAAATTGTTTGCTGGGGGACTTTCTGAACTCGTATTTGAGGCTAAAACGGGCAAGGAATCTTTAAAAGCTCGCAAACATCTGTCTTTGTTGTTAATAATACATCCGTTCGACAAGCTCCCAAGTGAAGAAGAATGAACTGCCTTGCAAGCGCCAAAAGTTCGCTTCGCTCAGATTCTCTCTGAGTGCGCTCATGTGTTTCAGAGTGCTACTGATAACATGGACAAACTTGGAGTCAAAGTCGACGAGGTTTTGTCTCATTTGATTGAACAGGGTGAAGCTCTCAGAGCAGAGAATGTTCAGAAATCTGCAAGAGTTGATCAGCTGGTCAGGACAGTGTCTGATCTCGAAAGTGAGGTGGCAAAGGTGAGTACGTTTCGACCTTTCACTTGCTTGTTTGAAGTCGGCTTATTCTGACCCCTGAAGACATCGAAAGCACAAGTGCAGACGTGATGATTCGCTCTCACAACTGTAGACGATCGATTGATCGAAAGATCGACCGAAGTCACGCGCTGTCCTTAGAATTCCAATGGAATGACGGCTTCCATCCCGAGATTGGTAATGATTTCAGCTGACCCAGCACCTATACGAACAACAGAGGGATTTTATTTGGATGCGACTAAACTTCGAATCCGTTAGAGCTCAACAAACTGCTCTCATCGAACTTGTATGTCGACTTTCCTGAAATTATATACCTGAACTGAATAATGCAATCCGAGCAAGCGTTGATCTTCGAGAAACTTGGTTTTGCGCTCATTCGGAATGATTCATATCTCAAAGACTCCTAATAATTCCACTCAAAAGCTGCCCAAGTTTTTCAGCTGGAGACAAAACTCAACTTCTCTCGGAATATAAACAACAAGCTCTGTGAACTGATATCAAGATTATCTCAGAAATACCAAGAAGACAATGAACGTCTGTCGAAACAGGTCGAAGATCTCAGGGAAGAAGCTACATCCAGAGATCATTACAAAGAGAATATGGAAATGCTTCTGAGCGAGAGTCTTCAACAAGCGACTTCGGAAGTTTCAAATGTGAGTTCTCGAAATAATGAGTCGGATTCTCTCCTCGGTCTTCTATATCAGCTGTAAGATATACTAGAGCCTGGCCTCTTCATTACATGACGTGCCTATATCACAGCTATTGGAGCGTTATGCCTCAGATGTGCATGATGCACGAAGGGAGAAGAACTACTTCGAAGCAATGTTGCGCAAGTTCATAGGAGACGACCGCGACAGTCTTAAAGATTTTTCCCGTTTGTGTGGAGAACTGATTTAAAATCAAAAGCAATTCATCGAATCTCAGCCGCCATGCTAATTCTACTCGGAATGAGTCCTTGTCGGATCCAGTGGAACAAGTTTTGTGGCTCGCCATGTTGCGTATTTCAACTCTATCAGGATCTGTTATTTTTGGAAGATGGTGAATAGTTCGGACCGTTGATGGATTGAGGTCATCATGTGTCTGAAGTTGATAGTAATAAAGTAAGTAAGTTGTGTATATCTAGGGAGAATCGAAAGGGATCCTGTACACATCCACCCTTCGCGAGGCGTTCTCCTGATTCCAATAGCGCGGTCAATTGGATCCCATTTATTCCACTCATTTCCCCGATACTGCTCCAATATTCCTATAGTTTTTTTGTTGCACAGCTCAAGTTTTTCATGGCGAGAGTGCGGGGGAGATTTCGATAAAATTGGCGACTTTTTTGGCAATCGTGCAGATGTATATGGATTATTAGCAGCTCGACGAACTCGCTCATTCCTGTCGAGAAACAGTTTTTGACTCGGAAAAACCGCGAGGATACCAATACAATTTCAAGATGAGGATGGGCCTGAGTTGCTGTGAAGTCCCGCGTCCTAGAAACGCCACGTTGGAAGAGTTTTCTCCCTATGAGGTCTCAAGACTCTCAAGTGATCAGGATTCTGTGCTGAAGCTCACGATCTCGTGATTTCGAAAGAAACATATCAACTCGCAGCAATTCAAAAACTATTCATTTATTTGGAGAAACAATCTATCTCGGCATCGGGATACCTGGAACTGTCTCATTCAGAGGCTTGTAAAGGTTCTCGTCGATATCATTTTCTTCTCGAATTAAGCAGAAGTACACCATGAATACGCTCACCGAAAGCGCGACCATTGGGCCTTGCATCGCTGGGGCGTCTGACTTGGGACTGCAAAGTAAGAAGTTGGTGATAGGTTACTCCGAGCTAAAATATGACACGGCACAGAGTTCCACCCTCTGAGTGGCATTGATCATGATCACAGCGAAGAGACATGGAATTGAATATGAAGGAGAACCTGGAACCGACTACCATCGAACCTGGCGGGGTACAGGTACAAATGGGAACAAGTGCGCGTTAGGAAAAGGTCTCGATCAAAAACTCTGAAGTCGACAGCACCGGAGTAGGGTTGATGCACTATAATCAGAGTTTTCTCCTGTATTCTACGGATTTACTCAACTTACAAGAAAGTATCTTCGACCTTCCAATTCGCTGCATTCGATGTAGAGTACTGGATCGGCTCGTTGTCAATCTCTTCGTCATCTTCGTCTTTTACGTTCCTAGTTTGCAGTAGACGGGATGTAGCTGAAAACTGCCGTCGAGCAGTGAGTCCGGAGAGAGACTGGATGAGAGTCAGCGACCTTCGCAGCATTGCCTCTCGTCTTGGGTACTTTCGAGACTTCGTCAAATTCGCGTTCACAGCGCATCTACTGAATCATTGTGAAGCACAAGCAATCATATGTTTGATCCCGTCGATTATGTAAACAGCGGAACTCGTCTCGTGTCTAGGACTGCTCCGAGACCTCGGGCGCGCGCGGTTCCACGACTTCTCGGGCACAAGATTTCGTTTCACTTCATTTCACTCGATAAATTTGCTAATGGAGAGTTCTGATTCCTGATTGTATGCCTGCAGAAAGAATGACTTCGTGCGCGTTGGGTTCGCAGCCACCGCTGGATCACGTCACTCACAATCAGTTTCGGCTGATTCCGCTCGACCATTCGCGCGAGTTTGTGTTGCCGCGATACTTTGCGTAACCCATTTGGAGGAACAATCGAAACGAAAACAAATCCATTTGCCCAACATCTAACGATCTAGCTTCGGTTGCTATTCATCCTTGAACCTTCTCTTACGAATTCACGGTTACCGTGAAAAGCCCGAGGAAGGCACGAAATCTGGGGCTCGTATAAGTCATTTCTGTGTGGTCTTGCGCTCCGTGATTCGTGACCTGACTGTCGGTCAAAAAATATCAAGCTATGTACCTCAACGCGGTGAGGCTACAACTTGAGAGCTTGCTATTCGTTACGGGTTTGTTCCACGCGTGAGGGTCGACCCGGTACTTCTCTGTAGAATCTTTGTCGAAGCATAAGTGCAGTAGGCACAGGGGTGGCTCCAGCGGGCTCTACGCGCGCGCGCTGGTTGCTCTGCCTCGAATTTCTACCACATTTCCGCATCCGGCGTCAAAGTCTTGAGCCGTTGACTTGTTTATGAGGACTTAGCCAATTCAACGTGAAAATGGTCCGAAGCCCCAGCAAGTCCCCAGTGTTTGCGTCAACCTCTGGCGGCGGTGAATTCAGGATCATCCGTGATGGGGCTGCGCGCGATTTCAATGTACGCTGCTCGGTGACCTCCCGTTTCCCCGAAGCCGCTTTCCCGAATCCGTATCCCCGAAACCGGTCTCCCGAAACCATTTTCCCCCTCTTTTTTGTCGCAGCCTAAATCGACGCCGCTCTCTTTGGCATTCGTTCGGCAGCTAGACGACGTTAAAAAAACATGTAGAAAAATGCTTCGTCTACACATTCCAGCGCTTATCAAACGAAGAAAATCGCATCAGAACGCTTTAATTTCCGAAAGCGCTCAGAGTGGCGGATACGGCCCCGCCTTTCCCTAAAGCCAACTGAAATATTGAATGAAAAGCTTCTCGCAAGTTTCATCGTAAATCCTCGTGATAATGCTTCGATCGCGATTGATGATGACTGTGAGAACGATGAGATTCAGCTGACAACAGACTCGTGGCCGACGACGTGCGGCTCTCTGCACCCGTCCTGCCGTCAATAGAGAAGGACCCGACGGATTTTCTACTCACCAACCAGAACAAGTTCTCGATAGATCTGCGGAAAGCACAGAGCGGAAAGTGTTGCGCATTCTTTGAAAAAATTGGGGCTGGTACACATTTCTCCAGCCATCAGCCATTTCTTCCACATCGCCTGTCAGATTGCGTGATATGCTTTGGATCGTTGAGGTTGTCGTTGTGGCGGGAAACGGCTTTTCGGCTGACTGACACGGCTAAGGAACGTAAACCGAGGAGCCCTTATATTACGTAAAAGACAGAACTCTGCACATCAAACAAGTGTCTTCACTGCCAAAGCTCTTCATCTCAAGTCTTCCCACCGTTATCTTCCGGAATTCCAGGCCATCCTCCTCTGATGAGAAAGAATGAAGACCCGACCGTCCGATTAGCACTCTCTAGAACCTCAGGGTCAGAGATATATATTTCAGGCAACTCACGACGAGTCCGAATCGATTGAAGAGGATGTGCTCCGCACTGGACTGTGCCTGAATGATGCTTTGCTCCTTCCTCGGTGACTGTTTTCGAAATCAGTTCTGCTCAAGTCCACTAGAGGCCTTCGCGTCACCGTGATCTCAGAGGAACAGTTTCTCGGGACCCTTTTTGTCTCGGAGTCTCATCGGATACGCTCCGTCGATTCATCTGTTGCAGTGAGGACGCCTCCCCATCCGTCTTCACCCTTGCTAGACTCAAGCTGACTCAACTAACCCGGTCAATGATAGTTTCAACCGTTGCCACCGCAATCGCGATCCTGAAAAGCTCGAGTCCGATCTTTCGAGTGCGAATAGAGCCTCCCAGAGCTCAGCAGACACAGGCGCCGAGAAATCAGTATCATTGAATGATTGTACAGTGATATCCCGGCCAATAAGAAAGGATCAGATAACTCACACCATAATCATGGTAATAAAAGCATTTCAAGAGATATCCCGGCTTATAAACAACTCGGTCAACGAAAGTTTTCCCAAAGGAGATCTCTACTGTACCTCGCTTCACGAACACTTACTAAACCAACGGATTCCGCCACTTCATATAATCCAGTGTTTTCCTAGAGGGGGCGTGTGCTCCCTCGGTGGCTCATGGCGCCTTTTCAGGGGGAACGAGACTCCAAGTTCTTTTCACACCACCTGAAAACGAGTACGGGACGTTCTATACCACTCATTTAGGCCGAGCTTTCCCCGAAGATACGCAATGCACCATCATTACCGGCCAAATATAGATTCGGTGCTGTGAACTACCCCATACGCACAAGGAGCCTAATCGGAATCGATCCCACTGGTCAGTCGCCATCCTCAAACCGCTGTATTCTTTTTCCTAGATTTATATAGGATTCAACCCCCCCCCCCCCGTCCCATGATCAAACGGGGAAAAGACAGCATTGAAGGAGGGTGAAGAAGAACTCTGCTTCGAGAATGGCTCGGTGACCCTGCTCTATTACAGCGAGCTTTCGACCAGCGATTGACGGAAATATGATCATTGGTTCCAGAAGCGTTCTCATGTCGAGGACCGAGCGAAGTACCCGAACCTTGGATCAGCGTTTCTCAATCGGGGGCCGCGGAGGAACTTTGCACCCTACTGAAGTTCATAGAAAGGAGTCCACAGGATGGACGTTGCACTACAGTGACCTCTATGCTAGGGCGAAAAGAGGGGGGTGGGGGTCGGAAAAGGTTGAGAACCACCGCCTTGGACAACTATATCACGCAAAGCTAGCAGCTTGGATATGGTCTTTGTGATCGGCATGACTACAAACGTTGTGATGGAGAGCTTCTAAATTTGAAGTTTCTCTGTAAAACAATATCTTTTCTCTTCGGAATGTCTCGCTCGGGAGAGATCAATCTCGTTTGATGAGAGTCTATGGGGAATCGTGTTTCGGATAAAGAACTTTCTGAACTGAATGAGTTTGCTGGCCGGGGTTTCACTGTATCCCTCAGAAAGGTTGCGCCAAATTCGGAATTGAATATCTAATTGAAATCGGTGCTTCTCCTGAGTTTCGTTCATCGGCGACCGTTCGAGCTAGGTGTTTCTTCCGAATCAGAGATCTTCCACGTGAGGTATGGCTCTTTTCTCAGCCAAACGACGCGTTCGATGCCCGATCAGAGCTCGAGAGTTCAGAAGTGCGCTGATCGGGAAGCCTGAAACGGTCAAACACTCTTGAGGTTTTCATCTGAAATCAACTCAAACAACTAACTCAGAAGTGGCGTTCTTCGATTCTCGCTCCGTAGTACTGCATTGTGCGGCTTGTTGCGCACCCAACGAAATCCATTGACATATCTTGCTCTCCTTGTTAGCTTGTTAGGCTCGCTGCACAGACGTTTGGACGCGGTATAAGGACCCAATTGGAGGCCTCCCTGCTCGTCTAACTGGTACCTTGTTGAGGTTCCTTTGGACTAGCTTATTTCCTTTCGGCTCCAGTGACAAAATCATTCACGCTATCCACGCTCTGTTATCAGGCGTTAATGGGGACAACAACGATCATTGATGCTGTCGCGGGGTTCAAGCCTTTAACAAGCTGAGAGGTGTCCAGTATATCACGCGGGAGAAGTCTTCTCGTTAGTTTCTCTCATTTGAGCTCGTTCCGATATCGTGGGAACGATACGCTGACAGCCGACAACTAGACGTTTCCGAGGATATCTACTCGGCAAATAGCCTTCTGGAAGCTCACGTTAAAATCCATGTCGGCTCGTGAAACCGGTGTATTGCTCGAAGAGCGAATCAAGCTAACACTGCGGCTTCTGATCGAAAAACATCCGACGATTGGGGTTCATAGCGATGCTTTGAATACGAATTTGCCCCAGCGGTTGACTCAATCGAAACCCGGGGTTCTGAAGTTGAGGGAGCGGAAACTGACCGTGTGCCTCTCTAACCTCATGTGTCGGTAATTAGTGAAAACACACATGGAATCTTCGAGTCGTTCATCAGGTGATACAGCCCCGAACAAATAGATTTTGAAATGCACCTGCTGGGCGTGGTCACGTTGCAATGCGGAATGAATACTGGTCACGTAGATCGGTCTGAGTATGGAGATGTATCAACCATGCTATTACATACAATGGGTGGACAGTTGCTCGTGGAACAGCAAGATACATGAGTACGAATGTCAGGCTTTTTCATATCACAATCGAAGAACCAACTACAGCGACATCTGTCAAACCTCCATCCTTAACATAGCTGGGCGGCATTCGGCTTTGAGCGTGGTCGAACATCTCCGAAATTGTTTACCCGAGAAACGTTCGTCGACGGCTGCGTCAATCGACTCCCAATCCCCAATGAAGCAATTTTCATATTTTTCCGTCTACATTTCCAGCACAATGCTCATGAATGACAAGAGAGTCATCCTTCCTCCGATTGGCGCCTTCCTTAGCATCAAGATATCAGATCCACCTGAGTCTGAAACTGTTGAAACGCTTCCGCGCACGCGCCAACTCCAAGGGGGCGGGACCTGAGCCGTAGTTATCCAAGAGACCGCGCACCGGCGGGCATGTGATCTTTGTTCAGATATTCGATGAGAGATTTCCGGCGATTTGGCAGAGATAGCTCACGGAAGAGAGCTTGCGAAACTTGGAATCAGTAACCTGAGATCGTGGACGATCCGAAAACAATCAGTTGGTGCGAATCTTTGTGCTCATTCCTCTCTTCGATGACGGAAGCTATGCGACAATCGACGTTCGGTTGTTCTTCACTCCCAGAAGCGGCTTATGTACCCTGTCATTCAGGTATGCCGAGTGAGAAATCCATGAGAAATCCATCTTTTCACCGTAAGTTCATGCATGTCGATGAATGGCGCCAACTTTTGCCCCGAGATTTATTCGTTCAGAAAAATGTAGAGAGGTTCTCGGATCCTTAACTGAGAGGAACAATCAATTCGGGGGGTAAACTTGCGATTGAGGAACCATGATCACGTCGTATATATACATTCACAGAACTCTCGAGGTCCTCGTCGCAAGCTATCGAATCAAACTCACTTGTCGGAACGGAGGGGAGAACAGATTACACGGAATTGAATTGCAGTGCTTGCGGAAAAGCCATCCGTGAACGGTACGTACCAGAGCACTGTTTCGTAGCGCTGATACCACAGACTTACCTTTGACTTGCGATCATCAAAAGTTCTGTGGTACAGCGGGAGTCTCGACCCCTCCTGAGGTTTCATTGGAAATCATGCGGAGTGTGTTGATGACGATGAATCTCGTTGCTCCTGGAACACATTCGACTTTGCCATATTCGTACTTCTAGATTCATCATGAAAGTCATTGGCAAGTTCTGGCATCAACGTTGTTTGATCTGCTCCACTTGTGGATGTCAGCTGACGACGTCACTCTTCGAAAGAGAAGGAGCTTTCTTCTGCAAGGAAGATTATCTCAGGTCAGTTTTTTTGATGAACTTTTCGAAGTACGCTCCTGGTAAAGATTTCTCTTCCAAATCGCTCATTGAAAAATATCAACTTCAGGAAATTCGGACCGGAAAATCAGTGTTCCGGGTGTTCTGAGATGATTCCAGCAACCGAGCTAGTCATGAGAAGCTCTATTCAAGTTTATCACGTCCGCTGTTTCTGTTGTTCTCATTGCCAGAAAAGGTGATTCACATTGCAAGATCGCTGTGATTCTTCCGAGAGCTCTCGAGAATCAATCAGTGCTCGATAGCATATCAAATGGTTTGACCTTTTTTGCTTTTTTGAAGGCTCAATACAGGCGATCGCTACGTGGTGTCGGGGAATCAGCTTCTCTGCGAAACGGATTACGAAGAATCGTTGCTATCATCGAAGTTATCTTACTACTTCTCAACTTTAGAGCCTTCCAGAAGTCCAAAGGACAGAAACGTGGCGGGTGTCTCGTCGAACGCCAACTGATGATTTTCAGAATCATCGAATGCTATCAAGAAGCGTGGACGACGAAATCAAGTTACAACTAACCTATGTGTATGGAGTAAATAAAATGATTCTCTGGATAACCTGGCGCCTCATTTCTTGGTTAACGTTGAGAACTTGTTGACATCTCATGTAGCTACGAGCGTTCAATATTTATCAATGAATGAGAGATTCTGTTTGTTCGTTTGTTTGTTTCATCGTTCATCACCTATACAGGTAGTCCTTATGCAAATCGAGATGAGAATTACGACCGCTCAGAAATCGTGTTACCAAGTTTTTCTCAACTTGCTAGGGCTTATGAGCTTCGGAACAAAATTTTCATCTCTCTCACTCGTGATATATCACTCGCGTCCATAGATGCTAACTTGGCACCGCGTCGTTCGATTCTCAAAATCAAAAATGCCACAGGGAGCTGGAATCAAGACTTGATATCGTGGAATTCGGAGGTCACTCGAAGCCGCCAGGGCAGATTTGGGTCAGAATTGAAACTTTTCGTCCCCGCCGTAAACCAGGTGCGGAGAGACCTCCTTTTTTTTAGACCTCCTAGCCATCGCGAAAAAAGAGATTTAGCATCAACAAAGACGGGAGAGGCTGAATTCTGATGTTTGCAGTCCGGTGATTTGAGTTTTGATGACCTTATCAATGGGAATAGTCCGATCATCGCTTCGGACTTCCTCCGAGGACTGTTTACCGGAAAGGGCCAGCCCGGCACCAGGAAACGACATCAGCACCAGTCTCCCAAATGAGATTGCTGAGGTCTAGGTCTAGGTTGAAAGGTCCGTCGACACTCGTGTTGAACCCCGGGATGCTGTCAAATAACCGATCGAGTTCCTCAACTCGCAGGATCGTTCCTTTATGCCTTCGCATTTCCTTCGGCTTAGAATCGGGTATCTGATCATATTGATGCCCAAGATGAATCTCTCCACAGCTTTAATTCGCATAAAAGCCCGATTCGAGCTTATGGCGAGTGCCCCGCCAAACAGTTGACTCAAGGGGACCACCGTTCCAGGCGCCAGTCCCTTGATTCACGAAACATGCGAATTGGAATTATTTGGCACATAATGACGGCAAGGAGGTAATTCATAGGAATCCAGTCTGTTCCCAATGAATGGAATCGTCGCGGATACCCTACAACTGGTGGTAATGCACCAAGTGAAAAAGGAAGGTGGAGAAGTGACGTTAAGTGCTCCAGACCGCAACGTGTACACAACCGTCCTGAATTGGCGCTTCTCGTCTCTCTCTTTTTATGCCGTCGTTCTTTGCTGTACGGATAGCGATGCCATTTACTCCGGTATAAGCAAAGCCCAGTCATTAGTATTCGTTGACTCTGTTCTTCTCTATGCCTGTCTCCCACTTTGAGCGCCGACGAGCTCTCTGCATCGGCCCGAATACACGGACACATTCAGCTCCTCAAGGTGATAATATGTACAGCACCAAAGCTGCCGAGCAGTCGCACGGATTGTTTCATGAGCCATGAATAGGGCTGGAAGTTTTCCGCGGCATTTTTTCGAGAAATTCACGGCAAAGTCACGTTTTTTCCCCTAAAATTCACAAGTGCCGTGAATTCTCCAAACCGCTTCAAATCCGAGCAGAAGAAGAAAGAAATTTCCACAAGATGTACAGTTATTATTCGACTCGGTATTCTACCTTAATCAGGTAGCTTCGGTACATTCTGACCGAATGCAGGTACAAAAAATTGTACATCGCTACGTTCTTCTCTCGATGGGGCACCTAGCATCAGTCGGAGTTAGAACGCTTGGGAACATGCTGTGACTGGACGTGAATTCCCGTATAACGGCTTACGGGGAAATCACCGTAATAAGGTTTCACGGAAAACACTAGTTGTATAAACTCGCGATTCCCTCTCGATTTTGAGTTTAGATTGATTACGTTCTTCCCGTTATTCGATTACGGACTTTCTCTGATCAATCGAAGGAAGATCAGTTGCAGTCAGAATCCTTTTTCTCGAACATTCCACGCCGGAGAGAATTTTCCGTTACACGGAATTACGGAAATTATTTGAAAACCCCAATTTAATGAATATAGTAAATGGAACTTCACCAGGATCTGTTGCGTAGTTTCCGTAATAACAGTTATGGAAATTCCTAGACGAGGGAGACAGTTGGGGACAGGGCAAAAATTAGAGAGATCGTTCGCCATCGAACTGCTGCCGCCTTTATTCTCACAATTCAATCTCCACGCGTTATGATGCACTCCCTCAGTCTTGTTCAGAGAGTATAACTTATTCAGGATCATAACCGGCTGCCGCGCACGGGTGTTTTGAAAATTTGTCACCACAATCTGCCTTCATATCTGCCGCCTTCAACATCAACTCCTCCGTTGCACAAAAATAGCTCCTCAGCATTGAAACACGCGAAGACTTTAGGCCGTCTCGAGACTCACGCGCATCAGCCTCTCGTGTTCTGCGGCTTGGGATCGATGTGGCGAATCTCAAGATTCCGCAAATCTTCCAGAACTCACTCTCCCGGCCTGCTTTTTCTGATTCTTACAGATTCAGATGAGCGAGTCCGCTGTCCGATCGAGTTTGAATCAGACGGGGGAAATGAGACCATTTCGGAACCAAAAGCACCGAGTCGCCAGCGGTGCTCAGAACTCATTGGAATTATTTCCGCCGCGGAATTCTGAAGAATTGTCAATTCAGAAATTTCTCGTGATTCTGTATTGCGGAAAAAAACTCCTGCGGAAAATCTTCCATATCGCTAGAATCCGCAACGTTTTTCAAAGACTTTGCATTCACTCTCGGCACAGGAAGCTGTCTCGAGCGCATTTCGCTCCAATTCAGCTTCCGTAGTTCCGTATCACGTGAACTTTCATCGAGGAGAGCGCGAAATTCAGAAAAAGATTATTTGAGCAATTATATTTCAAATTATGTGAGCAATTACTTGCTTTCTGTTTTCAATTCATTATTTCAAGCACATCGAGAGTTATCAACGCGGGAATATTTCCCGTAGAACCTTATCATGGTGATTTTTTTGTGATCCAAAATCCTGGAATTCACGTCTAGCTGTGACGTACGAGATGACCGTAGCGCATAGAGTCTGGTTTCCACATATATTCGCAACCATACAAATCACGACACGTACATTGGTGATCGAATAACGGAGTCGGTAACTTCTTCGATTTATTATGTCTAATATTCGTTAAGTAATCCATCGCGTTCGAGCAGAGCATTTTTTATTTCTGCCGCTCTCGAGCTGAACTCGACGTCGGATTCATCTCTGATACAATCGAGAAACTTGAGAAGACAACCGATGCAATCGAGTAGTCGCCTAGAATGAGCCGCTGACTGCAAGCAGATGCGTCTGACGGCATTCTCTGTGCCCGGGAAGAATGAAAAACACGCACTCGAGCCATTTTTGAACTTGAAAATTCCGTTGCGGAAAATGCCAAAATTCACGGCTTTGTCACGGAGAAGAGGGAATTCACGGATTTGGTCGCGGCCGTGACCGCCGTGAAAAACTCCCAGCCCTAGGCATGAATGATCATCTTATCGTCCTTCTTTCCATCAGTGCTTGGATAAGTAGCCGGTCAAGCTCCTCGAATTGGAACGGCCAAATAAATTGAAATAGCTTGTTTGCGACTGAAGTTCCGCCTTGGGCTGCTCTGGAAAAAGATGGTTCTCTATGGTCTGGGTATAATTTGACTTTGAGCTCCGCAGTTCACATGGAAAAGAAGAGCAGCGACTCCAGCGTCGGATACAGAGGGCCACGCAAGATAGTCTGAATATGTTCGTTTTAATTAGCTCCTTTCTTTATCCCCTTCCTCTGCGATGTGACCATTTGACGACTGAGCCCGATCCCTAGAGATTCGCGTGAGCGCCCAATGAAACTCTCGAAGTACGATTGATTTCATGGCTCGAGGCGCTTCGTGAGCCTCTTCATAGAAATTCACGCTTCAAAACATGCGAAGATGCCTCCGGCCACTGCAAAGCCGTTTGTTTGTTGTCTCTGAACGACCGTCCTCGATGGTTTCTGTGAGCCATGCAGCCGAGACACTGTGCGCACTCAAACTGAGAAGAAGTTTTTCAGTCCGAGTCTCGTATCAAAAACACTAAAAGCCTAAAGGCGAGAACGGGAGTGTTGGGCTTCTGTTTTCAGCTCAAACCGCGATTTTCGATTTAAAGCATCAACCACAGAAATGTGATTTCGCTTGCGGAGGAGTTATTCTGTGAAGTAGACTGAGATTAACTCCATGAAGTACTTTAGAAGCTCGTTACAACGAACCCCGTTGAACCGCCCAAATCTGTTCGCTGTAACGAGAATTAGTCACAACGAGAGTCTTTCAACATCGTACCCTATGGAAACTTATTTACAGTTTGTTCTTTCAAAAGTTCGTCGTAACGAGTTCTTACTGTATATAATTCAGTGTGCCTAGGTCCGAAAAGTGCGAGCTGCTAATCCCCGGTCTTTCATCTTTGTTCCCGCGAGTCTGAGCGATTGAAGAACCATCAAGGGTTCCATTCGATTGCAGTGAGAAGTTCTATGTGGAGAGATCTCACCGTCTCCTTGTTAGAGCTAGGGGTGGTGCTTGTCAGCGCCCTCTGGCGGCCGGAGCGATACTCTATTAGCTTCTGACACTCGGTCAGAAACAGAGAGGATCGTTAGCTGCTCTGTTCACAAGTGGCCACGTTGTGAGGCACCCAGCACGGCGCTCGAAATCCAAACGCCCGGGTGTCCATCTGTTTTCGTTTAGTTATCGGCGCATCTATCTTTTTGTATTGCAAAATAACCGCTACATCACTAATTGGCTGTTCGAGTGTAGCTGCACCGTGAAGTGGAGAGCATCGCAGACTGAACGCTGTCGGCGAGCACAGCGCAATGTGGAAAACGATTCATCTCATCGCTCGCACCTCAGTTCGTGACATCAAAGCTTTCTGGAAATTCGGCAAATATGTCACCTTCATACGCTACGTCAACCTTCGCCAGCAAACCGTTCCAATGGTGTTTCGTGAAACGGCGAAGAGGTTGCCACAAAAGTCCATGTTCATCTTCAACGACAGGAAGTGGAGCTACGACGAGGCTGAACAGTACACTAACAGGATAGCGAATTACTTCAGCAGTCGAGGTCTCAAAGCCGGAGACGATGTCGCCCTTATGATGGAGAATCGTCCGGAGCAAGTGCTGATCTGGCTTGGACTCTCCAAAATAGGTGTCTCAACAGCGCTCATCAACACGAACCTCCGGGGCGATCCACTACTGCACTGTGCCAAGATGGTGAATAGCAAAGCTGTGATTTTCAGTCCTGAGATGGCGTCCCAGATAGAGGAGATTTCCAGCAGTCTCGAAGGTGCGTTGAACTCGAAACTCTACCGCTTCGGCAGCTCACAACACGCGGAGCGTGGAGACCAAATGGTCGGATACGACGTCGTCCCGGACATAATTGGTTGCTCATCGAAAGCTCCTGAGTTCAGAGGAAAACTCACTGATTGTCTGCTCTACGTTTATACGTCCGGAACGACTGGGCTCCCCAAAGCAGCTCGACTCCGTCAATCCCGTTATTTCTTGACGTCCGGAGCTTCCAGATTTCTCGCGGATATCAAGGACGATGATATATCATATTGTTTCTTGCCGCTCTATCATTTTGCGGGTGGAGTCATGCAAATGTCTCAAACTGTCCTGTTCGGCGTAACGGCCGTCATCGCTCCCGGCTTCAGTGCAACCAACTTCTGGAACGACTGCATAAAGTACGACTGTACAGTCACTCAGTACATCGGAGAAGTTTGCCGATACCTGTATTTGCAACCCGAGAAACCCCAAGACCGGCAGCACAAAATACGGATAATGGTCGGCAACGGCATGAGGAAGGAAATGTGGGTTTCGTTCCAAAAACGTTTTGGCGTGCCACACATAAGAGAAATCTACGGTGCAACAGAAAGCAACGGTAACAGCATGAACCTCGATGGGACTCCGGGAAGCGTTGGTATCTACCCAACGATTTGCAGACTCAGCCCGAAGATCGCAAACATGGTTTATCACCGATTCATCATAAAGGTTCATCCAGAAACTGGAGTTCCCCTGAGAGGGCCCGACGGCCTTTGCATCCTGGTCGGACCGAACGAACCGGGAGAGTTCGTTGCCGAAATCACTCGTAAGCCAGAAAGTCAGTTCGATGGGTACACCGACACGAAGTCCACTGAGAAGAAAATTTATTACGACGTCGTCAGGAAAGGAGACCGATGCTTCGCCTCAGGAGACATTCTCTTATATGACGACGACGGCAATCTGTTTTTCCAAGATCGTACTGGTGACACCTACCGCTGGAAAGGTGAAAACGTCTCCACGGCCGAAGTTGAAGGAATTATTAGCAAGCATGCCAATCATTTCGACAGCGTGGTGATGGGTGTAGAGATCCCAAATTGCGACGGCAAAGCTGGAATGGCCACAATAATCGATCCTAAACGCCGTATCGATCTTCAAGACTTACTGGAGAAGGTAAGATATTTTTGTCGACGTAGTGCGAAACAATGATTTATTTGAGTCCACGATATCATTGCTCGGCGCTTCAATTCGAAAGTCATTTTTCTAACACATACAATCTTGTTCTTACAGATCTCAAAGGAACTGCCGAGTTACGCACTGCCTGTCTTTATCAGACTGACAGAACATATCGAAACTACCGGAACATTCAAGCTACAGAAAACGAAGCTAGTCAAGGAGGGTTATGACATCAAGGTTGTTTCTGATCCAATCTATTTCCTCGATAGTAAATCGATGAAGTACATCAAACTGACTCCGGAGCTCTACGATAAGATCCAGTCTGGTCAAGTCAGGCTTTGAAATCTGAGAAATTTCCGTGAGAAACCGCGGAGTGGAGACGTTCAACTGGAACATGTTGCCAGCCCATATCCGATCCCCGAGGCGACATCTGACTAAACAGCCGACTCGTTTTGATCGACTCCTCGACGCCAACTGAAGACGATCCAGCAGCTCTAAACCTGAGGTGGAAGACAAATCAGGAAATCCTGCCATCAAGTCTTCATTTGCAAAGATTGTGCCATTCCCGAGACCGGTTGCACTCCGATGATATTTTTCATGATTGGAAGAATAAAAAATGTACATTCAACATACTGGTTTTGCCATTTTCTCCCGTATGCTTTTCTGAGAATATCATCAAATATTACTTTCCAAGGTTTCTCGGGTCGAAGTTTCTCCAGGTCAAACGCAACGTCGATCGTAACCAACCTGCTTCAAATCACGAGATAAACCGACGTCCTCGAAGCAGCTACTTGACTCTGACTCGCAATTCGGAAATCACTGGACCACACATATCTCTCGAGCTCAAAGACAGTTGGTGACTATAAATTTCCTTGGTACAGAATTTTGAGAATCAAAGAAATCTTGAGTCTGCCCAACAATTAGCGCCGCACCGCACAGGTGGATCGGAGATCGGGCTGACGAACAAGCATGGATCGTAGATTAGGCTCTCGACGCTTCGTGGGCATGGGATCATACGCTCAAGTTCCAGGACGTACCGATTTGCGTGGCCTCTTGTGTCCCTTCATCATTTTGTTCGCGAGCAAGAAAAGTTGTGAACGATTAGGGGGAACGAGATGAATCCACCTTTTATGACCCAGTTTCTGAAGGTGTCCATTTGAACCTTGTAGAACCGCGTGAAATTCAAAACTGACGTAGCAGACGACACCTACCGGCGAAATCCTCATTATTGTTTCTCGTGATGGATTCCGTTCGAAGCAATGTGATATAAATCTAGGTCCTGTTGGGGAGCACAGGGCGTAGACAACGGTACGGTTCCTCCCTCCTCATCCAGGTGAAAGGTAGGGAATTCACCGCACAGAAGACCGGCGTGTTCGCGTCTTTCGATTCGGCAAACTCCGAGTGGTTTCGCGAAGCTTGAAATTCAAGCGCGACGAAAGCAGACTCGTGATACGATTCCGAGGAAGCTCGTTCGGTTACGCATCTTCGCGGTTTCGAGAGAGATAGCGGATCCCTGGTGTTTCCTTGCGCTTTGTCGTGAATCTCGTGATTGATCAACTCGATTCAGAAAAGTATAATCGAAGCATTCCTTGAAATCATCTTCAGTGCGCGAGTTCAGTGGTCAAGGCAGCAACAATGATCCTGATCTTCATAGCCTCGCTCTTGAGTGGGATACTCATATCATCTCTGTTCTTACATCGCAAGTCTAAAGATGCCTTCAAGGGTAAACACATGATCATCTCAGGTGAGAGTGAATTGATCTCGTGAGAACAAATAGGCATCATGGAATGTGCGGGTGGTTCCAGGAACACTTGGAGCAGAGCTCTAGATTCCGTTTGAAAGGTCTCAGGTTTTAATTTCATTTCTACAGGCGGATCATCCGGAATCGGACTCGAGTTGGCTCGTTTGGCTGCCAAAGATGGTGCAAAGATTACAATCATTGCGAGAGATGAGGGCCGCTTGAAAGCAGCGGTCGCCAGTTTGGAAAGCCCAGAAGCTTCGTGAGTGCAAATTTCAGGTCGCAAATCCTACTTCACGCCGCTCGATCTTTTGACCAACCCGATGTATAACTTTGAATAAGAGTTTTTCGAGTTCGAGAGATATTTGCCGATTTAACGACGGGAACGCAATGGTTTCAGTTATGTTTCCGTGGATCTGTCGTCTAATGTTTCTCTCATCAAAGAGAAACTTCAGCCTGCTTTGGATAAACATGGTTAGTAGCCAATTTCTGAGATTGTCTCATCCGGTCGCAAGTAGGCTTCCCAGCGGTCTGAGAACCGCGGGTCAAAGCCGCGGGACCCGCACGTATTTTGCGGGTGAAACCGCAAAAAACCCGCCTGAGGAAATGAGTCAAATCCAGGCATAAACGAAATATTCGGTCAATCTTATCCGCAGCAGGGCTCGGAACTCCCGTCATCGAGGGCTACTCCCGTGTGACGAGAAGCTATAGCTCTTACTCTCCAGCATCCTCTAACGGGCTCGGGGAATATTCTTTGATCGAACAGAAATGATCGCGCCAGAGAATAATCGAGATCATGTGATGAAATGATACGCTGAAGCGGGGTTCGCACATTTAAATATGTTCATCGATCTGATTCAATTATGCACGTCGCTCTTGCTCCGAGAAAGGCTCTAAATGGGTTGGACAGTTGCGGTTTTTTTGCGGTTTTACCCGCGCGGTCCTGGTTACGAGTTGAAACCCGCGGTCTTGGAACTTGCGGGTATTCGGGAAGCCTGGTCGCAAGGAGGCATTACACATTATCTCTCGATATCCCCAGGGAACGTCGACATATTGGTCAACTGTGCCGGTAGCGCCGTCTCTCGGTACGTCGAAGAAACCACTGAAGAAATGTTCCATCAGATGATGAACGTTAACTTCTTCAGCGCCGTCAATTTGACAAAGGTCGGCCCTTACACAGGTCTATAAATTATCGAGCTTCCGATGGTTACGCCTTCGCCTCCGAAGTAGCTCATTGTCTCTTAGAATGACAATTTTTCCAGGCCCTCTTGGAAAGTCTGGAGGAAAGCTGTGAGCAGACAGGATCCGCGTCTGTGGTCTTCACTTCTTCTGTGGCTGGGCTCATGGGCATATTCGGCTACAGCGCTTACTCGCCATCGAAATTCGCTCTCGTGGGATTCGCTCAGACGTTGAATGCTGAAAAGGAACACCTGGGTAGGTTTCTCATTCGTACAACCATGTGAAACGTCCGCACTTTCATAACGTTTCTGCGGCCGCGAAGCCATGTAATTTGACCATGGGAACTTTTCGAGACCACGAGCCGTGATTACGTGAGCGCGTTTCCTCCCAAATGAAGGTCTTCTCTGAACTCGTACAGGTTTGCACGTTATGGTGGCTTTCCCTCCCGACACCGACACCGTTGGCTTCGCAAACGAAAACGTCGGTAAACCCGAGGAAACCATTGCCATTTCTCAAATGGGCGGCCTCCATCAACCAAGTGCTGTTGCGGCTGGGATTCTACGCGACATCAGTAAAAAAAGGTGAGTGGTGCATGTTGAGGGATAGATCTAATCTATGTCCCTCTCTCCGGTGATCTCTGTGGCTAAGATTCATTCGGAATCTAACAATTAGCAGTTCTCTCTCTGTACCCTTCATTGCGTGAGAAGTTCTCGTGTGAACTTTATCACTGTTTACAGACTTTGCTCTTCTTTCGGTATGGACGGCCAGTTCATCTGCACCGCCGCTTCAGGTCTTTGGCCTGCGGGATCCACATGGAAACTTGTGTCTGAAGTCGCTTTGATAGCACCCGCGAGATTGCTTGGAGCATATCTTCACTGGGCGTTCAGGAGGTGCGCTTCGCACGCGAGAAGGATCAAAGAAAGTTGATTATTCTCAGCAGGATTCTATTTATTGAACCCAAGTTGGCAGAGATCTGATCAGATTTCTCTGACTTCGTTTCGAGTTGATGGTAGCAACCTTAGCACACCGCTGCGCAGTCTGGGAATTCGACTGTTGGGTCTAGAAATCGGGATCCGGGTATCTAGGATACACCATCCCTGTATATGTCCGGAAACATTCCTCATAGGGAACCTTTCAATGGAAGTTTTGTAATTGAATAAAAAGCGCTGATAGCTTGCTTTGTCCAGCCGGAAGCGAATCATTCTACACAATGACGCCAAATATTGTGATATTGATTATCTTATCTGGCATGGTTCAACAAATCCCGATTTCGAAATCGAATCTTTTGGTGACAGTAACATGTGGTATTCTCTCGATATCTGTACGGACTTTGAACCAGTTTTCCCCAAGGTTCGATCGGGACCTGAAGAGATCTTTTTGCATATCATATTCTGAGCATTTTCGATGTTTCCATAAATGAGATGAGTTGCGTGAGGGGGAGACATTCTCATCGTAGACGACTTACTTGAGAGGTTTCTAGCAAGCGTAGGAAAATTCATCTTATACCGCAAAATATAATTTATTGTTCGCTTCTGACAAAGTTCTCCGTTTCCTCCGAACAACATGAATGGTATCAGTCTTCTAAGAATCAGCCTTAGATGAGAAGTCCTTCTGACACGTATAGATGAAAGACCCGCGAGTCTAGAATACATCATATGTACATCTACACCCGTGTGAACATCCATGAACGTGGCTTTCTTCAAGTTATTTTCAACAGAGGAATAAATAACGCTCAGAGCACTGAAAAGCACTGAGCTGAGATGTTCCGAAATGCGTGAGTGGCAAGGCCGTCTATTACCTCTCTAATCCAATTTTACATTCCCGGCCAGTCATGCAGTATTGAAATCCTGTGTCCATCGGAAGTCTGACTCTCCGTTAAAGTATGTACGAGACTCGTCTCGTAGTGAAAACCGGATCGCCGACGATGCATGTGTATGGGCGACCCAAAGTCCCGAAAGTAGTGCGGAAGCTTTACCGAACCCTAGAACAGATAGTCTCGCAAACCTCAGCTAGCGAGTGTGGGTATATCCACCACTTCATGAGATCGAATTACACAATGTACAGCGTTGCAGATCCCAAGACTTGGAAAAGATGAGCAACACGTTCAAAATTTCCGAATTATGACGGCTGAGAAAGCCTCGCGTAGGTCGCAAAGACCGTCGATGATCACAGGAATTAATTTTTTGTTAACTTCTCTATCCGAACGAAGACAATAAATTTCAATTTTACTATGTGATTCTCTTGAGCAATTTTGTTAGTAGCAATCTCTCCTGTATCGGTTCCCTCCACCACCACCGTTTCCTCGACCACCACCTGCTCCTCTTGGAGGTCCGAATCCGAGACGCGGTCCGTGCGCAGGTCTATCTGTCGGAGCTCCGTAGGAATTCCTGCCTTGAGGGGGTCCGTAACCTCTACTCGGAGGAGGTACATAAGGATTCCTACCGGCGGGAGCTCCATAGGAGCTTCGATCAGGAGGTCCGTATGATTGTCTTTCGGGAGGCTGTCCGTAGCCTCCTCTGTCTTGGTATGAACTGGCATTTTGAGTGCTGTAGTTGTTATGGCCACCGTAACCTTGTCCATAAGAATTCCTTTGAGGGCCCTGGTTATAACTCCCGCGTGGATTCTGATATTGAGGAGCACAGCCCCTGGTCCAGCTATTGTAGTTCGGAGGCGTGAACGATGCGTGGTGATTGATCATGCGGTGTCCGCTAGCCCCCAAAGAAGCTCTCTGCGTGTTCCGAGCCATTCCAACTTGAGGTCTCCATTGACGTCCCTGATCAGCGACAAGGTCTTCAGGCTTGAGAATTTTCTCAGGCTCCTTCGCGCCTGGGAGCTTCTCAGCAGGGAATATGAAATCCGAATCGAAATGAGGATCCCGCCAGCGAGTCACCACCACCATATTGTTGGGGCACGGCTGAC
This sequence comes from Neoseiulus cucumeris, assembly GCA_021527715.1. Taxonomy (NCBI): domain Eukaryota; kingdom Metazoa; phylum Arthropoda; class Arachnida; order Mesostigmata; family Phytoseiidae; genus Neoseiulus; species Neoseiulus cucumeris. The sequence continues at coordinate 427,175 of JAJSRV010000063.1, read as the reverse complement.
AGCCCCTGACAGGACTCAGAACTTTTTCTTTCTCAGGAACCATCTGTGAAGTTCGAGGAAACGTTTCAAAGAAGGATCTCTCATAGTTCCCTATAACAGAGAAAAAGTGAAACGATGCAGTTCAGGAGGACACATGAAGTAACGTACCTTATCTGTGGTCAAGGCGTTTCCGGCCATTCCAAAGAAACTTTCGGGCTCGATCGGGTGGACCTGTTCATCGTTCAGCTTCCTTTGGGATTTGCTTTCATATAGGCCTCGCAAAAACGGATAACCTGGATGGCTTTTGCGGATGAAAATAAAACTGTCACCGCGCGAGTTCCGCCTCTTTTCTTCCGGCGTCAACTGGTCATACACCGTCGCAACCGTTTCCAACAAACGCTTCTCATCGACAAAAGGTAGCAGCGCAACTCCCATCCAAGCAGCTTTCTTGCCGTTGAGATCAATCCTGAAATCTGTAGGGTAGAAATCTATGATGGGGCTCTCGCAGTCCTCCATCAGATCACCCCACGGCTCAGGAAGATGTTGCCGACTCGCAGCCGGGAATACGCTCATCAATTGCTCCATGGGATTGAACGGTTTTGTGTCTTTCTCGAAATTGATTTCCAGGCTTCCGATTTCTGAGAAATCTGACGCAAAGGGTGCGTAGTGATACGGGAAGAACCACTTCCACGACGCGCACCCCTGGTAGTAGTAATGAAGAACCCAACATAGTCCCTCAGCATAAGCTGCCGCGACTTCATGACGGAACGACTGGTTCTCTGGAGATACTTCGAACTTGCTTTCATAGTAGCGCTCTTTCCATCCAACTTCCCATAACCGAACTTCGTCCTCGGGTTCCTCATCTTCGTCTTCTGCTTTGCGCTTGGCGGCTTGACGGGGTGAACCGCCTTCTGGCTCTAGCATGGACTCTATACCCGGGGACGAGTGGAGTCCTCTGGAGAACTCCATGGCAGTTCTTCTCTGGTTGAAAACTTCGTCTCTGCAGTGAAGAACAGCAATCATGAAGATTCAGCTTGGAATTTCGCACTATTCGCATTCTAGCTTGCACTCCCAAACTCACCGAGCGCCCGATATGGCCAAGCCTCCGGAGCGCACGTTTGCGGGACCCATTTGTCCTCCCATGTGGTAGGCAGGTTGAGCGTGCTCCTGTTTCTGCATAGCTTTGCGTTCCTGAAAATTGTGGAATCGGAACCAATTAGAGGGCTTTCGCGAGATCCTTCCTACACAAAAAATGAGAACATCTCCACGTAATTTCGGACGGGTCAAACAAACCTTCTGGCGGCGCTTGAACTTTTCTTCGTCAATTTGGCGTTGCCGGAATATCTCATCTTCAGCCTGACCAAGTTTCGTCAGGATCATGGCACAGTGGTCCATCTGAGCAAATCCATCCTGCAATTCAACCCGGGAGGTGTGTTACTCATTTGCATCAGTCCAGTCGATTGCAAGAGACGAAGTTTCATCTGACCGAAACCAATGAATTTAGGATCCCCAGAGTCACTTGCCTTGGTAAGATAATCCTTCTTCGTATGGATCGTTTCTTTGTATATCCGAACCAAGCGGTCGATAGCACCTTCTCTGATTTCCAAAGACGGCAGATGGGGCAGAAAATCGTTTCCGACAAAGAAACACAGGAATACCCAATCATCTATAGCTCGTTCGATCGACCATTTGAAGGGCAACCCTTCGATCCACAATTCCTTGGTCAGATATTCTTTCAGGACATTCAACCTGTTAAAAAGTGTGATGAATATGGATAATCATTGAAATCGGAATCAGGCCCTTCATCGATGAAGGTCTCGAGCACTGACCTTATGAAGATGAATTCGGTCTCGGCGCCCAACGGTTTCTCTATTTTGGCCTGTGATGCCACGTCTTTGGGTAGTCCCATGCAGTCTTTCATTTCGTGTCCGAGTTGACCACAAAGTTCGCATGGACGAGGCTGATTTGGTTTGAATTCCTCCCTGTGAATGATTCGACACAGTGGATCTTCTGGACCTCATGACGCCATCGGAGAGAACAACGCAAAAACAGCGATATCCAGGTGGAAGCCTCGTGGAGCTTTTCCTCAAATCAAAAAGCTACGCGACTCACCTGATTATAGTGAAATTGGGCTCATGCGTTGCCAAGCCCAACATGATGAGATCGGCATCCGCTCCACAAAGACAATGCTTCGTGTTGGGGTCATGACTCGGACTTGCACGCTGCTTCCGTATGAAGTCCATGATTTTATGTTCACCTTCCCCAGGCACGTTAGCATCGGAGAGAATGACCTGAAGAATGACTCAGGATGAAAAAATGTACCGTCTCCAGAACACCCTTCCCGGTGATCTCGATGAAATCGGATAAAAAAAAATTACCTCGATGTTCTGCCAGCCGGGGTCGTTGTTCAGCCTGTCGTGGATGTAGTAATGGAGACATTTCGCTAAACGATCCATGAACGGGGTCCCGGGAGTGATACAGTTTGTGTCGAAATGCTCCTCCGGGGCTTTCTCGGGCGGCAGATGGTATCCTTTGGACAGGAGTTCTGCTCTGAGTTTTCTCATTGCTTCGGCCTTTTCTGCGGCTTCTTTCGATGCGCGGAACCTGTGATTGTTTTAGGTTGAACAAGATCGCTCCAGAGAACATTTGTAGTTAATTTTCAATTGGGAACATGCCTCGCCCTACCTTCTACTCCTCTGTTGATTCATTTTCGCGCGGGGTGCGACGCCGTCAATGGCCATGTATAGCAGTCTCCGAGGTCTGATGATGCTGAAAATTCTGTCAATATATTCGAAAATGGCAACCATCATCTCATCCTCATTTTTCGGTGCTGGTTTTTTTTCTGGATGACAGCACGGATGAATGATTCCTGGAGATGGAGGTAGGGTTGAAATTTTAGTCAAATCAAGGGTTAATCGAGAGACTCGTCCTCTGCCACTGACCCGTATGCGGCCCATTCATCTGTCTCCTACATTCTAAGAACTGTGAGGGAATCATTCATACCATTCATGTCGAGATACAAGTTGTCGAATTCCACATTATTTGGATTCGGTTTACTCGTGTCAATGTTGACCCGCTTGTTGCCATCAACTGTGTGTCCTTTCTCTTCAACACAATGCACGATGATGTTCGGAAACTTTCTGGACAACCATCGGAAGAATGCTGGGACTCCCATGATTTCAGGAGTTTCCCCCTATCGATTTTGTGGAGTCGGAGACGTTGTTCGTGGAGGGATTATGTTTAGCTGGGTCGAGACGCGCCGCCGCAGCAGCACATTGGTTATGTTTACAAACGAATGATGACCTGATTTCTGTCTGAAGCGAAACCTTCGCGGCATATTTGAAAGCTCTCGGAAATATTTTCTGTGTTTTATCGATACCTCGTTTGAGTCACTGATTCGAGTCAGTTGAAGTTCTGCTCGAAGGTAGATTCTTCGAACAGGACTCTCGCTTCGGGCTCGATGCACGCCTCAATTCCTCATTTTTCCGAATTTTCACACATCGATTCTGGGAACGTTTGCCACTTTTCGCGATCATACAAAGCTGCAACGAATGCTGCCAAGCTCCTCAACATCAAGTGTTGCAGGCCATCTTCAGAAATACGTCTCCAGATCCGAAACTGGACGCTTGCTGTGACAACTGACGCTCATCGATAGAGCCGTCTTTCTGAGAGCGGCGAACTTTTCTGGCCTTCATGTTTTGAACGGCAGTGACTTCGCAAGTGCAACCAGTCTATGCTCTGACGGAATCAGACCTTTCCCCCGACAAGTAAGGAGGCGAGATATTAGAATCTCGACCACACTTCCAGATCCGCCACTGGAAATGGGGAGTCAGAGAAACATGTCTAGAAACATAGAGCTAGCGCGGAAACTTATACAGAAATACCTCGACGAGTGCGGGTGGTCGGGATCGCACCAGTCAAATCCGCACTAGTCGAGTCGAAGTGCGGAAAATGTTAAAAATGGCGGATGATCGAGGAACGAGATGATCTGGATTCAATTTAGATATCAATGAGTTTCTCTGAGGCATTCCCGAGCTAGAGGGATGGGAGTGAATTGATTTTTGAAAAAAAAATTCCGAGTAGAAGAGTCGAAGTGCCCCAATAGTCGAGTCGCAGTGAGACGAATGCCAAAAATAGCGGATGAACGAGAAACAAGGTGTTCTAGGTCCAACTTGGGAACGAGAAAGTTTCTTCTGAGACCATTCCAAGCTAGAGGGATGGAGAAAGATCGATTTTCGGGAAAACCGCACTATTGTGGATCCGCATTGGTTGGTGCCGCACTGGTCGAGGTATTCCTGTACCAGCCTAAGGGCGCCATTTTCGTTTACCCGCCATTGGCTTGAGACTTGAGACGCTTCCCCGTGATTGTCGGGAACCATTCGACATGGTCACGATGCTCGGAGTTGTCACCGGAAACAGCATTCAAGCATTCAATCGGCATAATTTTCAAGAAGCCTCACTATTTTTGTACCATGAACGGATATCTACATTACATACGGACTGTTGGCTGAAGCTCAAAATTAGTGCGAGAACTGTGGCTGATGATTCTCGCGATGTCTTCTTATCTGAGGCTCAAGCTTGGTTAGTTTGAGGCGAAGATTCCCCGGTTCGTGATTGGTAGCCTACATATTTCCCCTGATGGTGCATGAGCTGTGTCACGGTACCGAAGCCGCATTCTACCAGATACGTCGAGGGAAAGTGAACGAACATTCCCGCAGCACATGAACTCAGCTTCGGATAGACGTGGCTCACGTTCTCATCTATCCATATTAGCACTCGCTTCGCTCTGAAAGCGGTTTCCGCTAACTCGTTGCACTGAAGCTCAGTCAACTCATTCTGATATCCAACCTGAACACGCGTTTGATCTAGCAATGGAAGATTTTCGGGAGTCGAAGAGGGCCGCCTCTCAGAATGCCGAAACAAGTTGATAGGTGGCCATGGCTCCATGCCCCACTGAAAATCGCCTATGGCCCACTTGTGGGGTGCGCGCCCCACCTTGAAAAACCCTGGACATAGAAGCATTAGTCTCGACTTTTGAGCTCCCTTTGAAAGGGCAGAGACATGCTCTGGTGTGTCTGTATCAGGAGAACAGCTGGCCGGCTCCAGTTTCTCTGAATTGACAACGTTAGGATCGCGCAAGACATTGGCAGTCGGGATGCCAACTATAACTAAGGGATGCTGCTGAGGCCATCAGTTTGGTGTGTGGGGATTAATTCCTTGGTCGCGACAATGCGTTGATGCACGCCGTCGGTACCCACGTAAAATATGCTTCTGAATTAGTTACATACTCTACATATATCTATGAGCCAGGATTCTACAATTCCAGTCGGAAGGTATCAGGTTGAATTTGAGAAACTATTGCGCTGCTACAGTCCGCCGTAAGACCATCCGCCCTGACACCTTTCCACTCGGGAAGCGGAGACATCGATCCAATTATCACCTGTGGTTTAGTATTGGATCGCTTTCAGATACTAGCAGTGTGGTTAACGAAGCCATGATTGCACCGTCGTCAATTCGCTTATTTTTAATAAGCAAATACAAGAATAATGAACAGAAAAGCCGAGGTATATCTGGAATGGGTCCGAAACGTCGAGATTGTTCCAATCTTCGATTATAAATGAACTCCGAATTTTGCCCAATGAAGGCCCCGACTCTCAATGCTCAGCGGCGTTCGTCATTCTCGCAAAACACTGAACCGGAACTACCCGGCGCTTCCGTGTTCTCTGGGAACATGTCTTATGACGGCCGAGGAAGAGTTCTTCGGATAAGTTCCATCGATGTGAGATATTCTTGAGATCTCAACAATGAATCAGCATGAAGACCCTGAACGGGGGATGAAGTATCTTCGAATTCCAGTTCGCCCCCTGGTTCGAGTTTTACAACGATGATCAAGGCAAAGTCAGGTTCGGTGGCTCCCTCGGGAATATGATTGGAAATCTCACACGATCCCTGAACTTGACGTAAGTTTGTGTCTCCTTGGTCATTCCTCCTGCCGATTTCGGTGCATGATTTGAAGTTCCCGCCCGCGATAGAACTCACTTTCAGGTACACGTTGATCCCCCCCACCGATGGCGAATACGGTATGGAACTTGAGAACGGGAGCTATAATGGCATGCTCCGAATGCTGCACGTTGGCGAGGCAGATTTGGCCGCCGGTCCGTTTACGTTGACCGAGGCGATGTTCGAGCGCTTTCACAAAGCACCCTCAGTGGCCTATTCGGCTCTCGTCATACTAAGCGGCATGCGAACACCTTTCGTGAACAAAGCTCAGAGCTTCACGAATTCTTTTTCCTCTGAGGTGAGTTCCGAAAAAAGTTTACGTTTCTCAAACCGTGTCCCGATCATGTTCTGTTCGACGTGAAGACAGTGACAGAACCCGCAGGTTCTTAGCGCAATTAGGTACCGTGAGTCGGTGGGGCCGGAGCCCGCAACACCAAGGATCTATCACTCGAGTCAGTTCGATATATTGTGCGCCCTTCTCCAGGTCTGGCTCGGACTGCTGATTTCTTTTGGAGTCATGTTGACGCTGATGGCGACCCAGGAATACTTCGTTCAGGACCGCACAATGAGATTGAACCGTTTCTTCCGTTTCGGTTTCGAGTTGTTCCAGACGCTTCTGCAGGAAGGTGATTCCAGAGAACGTCGACGTCTGCGCTGTGTCAGATGAAAGCCATGGTCTTCACACTGTACCTAGAGTTCAGTGTTCAGAGAAACGTAAGACGGACCTGAGTGAATCAAATGTAAAAACTATTATCGATTCCGCAGCATCCAAGACCAAGTTCAAAGGTCCTTTCGCTCGTCTGCTGGGCGCGATTTGGCTACTGGTCTCGCTTATACTGGGGCATTCATTCGCTAGCCAATGTCGAGCAAATTTGATCGTAAAGCTTCCTACTGAGAGAATTGACGGAGTTGAGGACGTGCTCGCTCGACCTCATCTCACCATTTACTACGCCAAGAACACTCCGTTGGAAATCATAATGCTGGTTCGTAGCCTATTGCTCACGGCGTTTTCCCACAGACCATCGAACGGATTTCCTCTCAGATTCTCAGGCAATCACGTAAATATTCGTCCCATTCAGAACCTACCAGGCGAGCGTGGATCACGGCTTCGGCAACATTGCGCGAGAAACTCTGAAGGATATCTGGTGCCCGAAACCTTGAGTGACGACCTTCGTGAGAAAATCGTCGCGAAGAAAGGGGTGATATTCATGGAGAAACTCTCCCTTATTCCCGCGGTGCATCGCTGGTGTGTCGAAACCGAGAACTTCTATCACATCGGGCGTGAAAGTCTGGCGGAACTCTCAGGTTGTTGGGTTACATCGAAGAGTTTGGGCGAGGAGTTGAACGCCGCCATGGATATGAAGTACGTTGAATGTATTTACGGCATTACTTCAAAAATAGCTCCAAATTATGGCATTCTGACCACACGGAACCGACTTCCGCCATCTGCTCCTCCAATTGGCGGAAACTCCAGTCTCAAAAGTTCATGTATGGCATGAAACGAGTGCTCGAAATTCAGGATGACATATTTGTTCACGACAATCTCTCGGTCTACATCTCGTTGAACACATCTTCACGGGCGGCTCCAGAATCCGCGTATTTAAACAAAGTTTCGTTTCCGTGAACGATTGAGAAGAACTGGACGATTGTGATGGAATCTTTACTGGCTTCAACGGATGCTTATTTTCGGAAATTCGACCATGTTGGGAATTCCCAGCCCTCGTTCGTCTCCGTCGTCAATAATTGCTAGCATGCCTGCTTTGGCGATTCGATAAAAGTTCCGGAAACTCTTTTCATTGCAGAATTCTGAGAATACAATCAATGGGAGTGAGTTTTGAGCGTAGTCGGGTCACCAATCGAGCATTGTGCATCACTTCGACCACAGCGAGAACGTCGGAAACATTCAAGCCCTCTCAACTCCTCGATTTCGATTCTGTCTTCAAAACATTTTTCGTCACCACTGCCATATCGGCTATAGCTCTGTTATTGGAAGTCGTCACTTTCAGACTGCAGATGTACTCGCATTTCTTTTGAGCATCATGCTTTCCAATCGAATGACGGATTAAACTAACTCCGCCTTGACAATACGCGTTATGACTCTGAACAGACAACTTTTTCATCAATAAATATTCTCCACTCAGCGTTATTTTCGGAAAGCTCATAAGGCGACGTCCGTCGTTCCTCAGAAGGACTGAGAAATCACAGTCGCTCTCGTTTGAACAGTTGTTTTCGGTTATCTAAATAAATGCCCTTTTTCCGAATCACTATCCTTGAAATGTTTCTCTGTCTGTTACTCTGATACTATCCGCTAGCTGGAGTTCACGTTCCTGAAACAGATAGAGCGGCTCGCTATTTTCATAGTTTGGCGCGCTGCCCTCCCTCCCGGAACGACGAATTCTCTTACCTTTTCTCTTGCCACCGTCACGCTTACCACCATCTGGTTTGGTTCGAGCCGCTCGCCGTCGTCTTGCTGACCCGCTGACTCGAAACGAGTTTGTTCGTTTGTCGTGAATGGAATCCACAGCTGCTTGTTGCGGCCTGTAGTAATTCGATGAGCAACAGTGGCTGAGTTGTGTCAAGTTTAAAGTTATTTTGACACGAAAGCGTCTCTGTTGAGGGCCAGAATGATCGTACTTCCTCATTTATGTTAAGAATTTTGGTTACAAAGTATCGCCGTCGAACGTCGTGGAGGTTGGACCGAGATGTGAGCCACCGTTCCCAGACGGTTTCATATTCCCCAATGAAGGTCTCTTCCGTTTCTCATGGTGTTCGGATGTCGAAGAATTTGTTTCAGACCGAAATTCGTGCACCCCCGTGATTTTTGGGGAATCTGCATAAATAACCGTTTTTCCCGGTTAGGAGGAGCAGTAGAGGAGCCGCGTTTTGTTGTGACTGTTTATCGCTGCGACCTCGAGTTGGGGAATCCCGCAATCCAGAGGTCGATCGTGTCATTGTTGAGCAATTCCCCGAAAATTCACCGAATTTCGGCGGTATACAAGAAAAATTGAGCACAGACGGCATGGCCGGTATTGTGTTCCCGATTTCTATCGAATCGCAGGTATTTAGGCCATAATTCCACTCATAACAAAGTAGAGATGGATTCAGGAGATAGGACTCCAGTCTCGATTACATGGAGCTTGGCCAGAACAACGAAATTGTGATTGTTTGGTTCCATTCCGATCATATCAGGAGGTTACGATCGGTGAACATGGTGCTTCCGAAGCCTCGGAGTATAGAGCGGAGGAAGCGCAGAGCAGCTGAGAACGCACAGAAAACCCGCGAAACGGCCTAGAACAGCGAGTGAGAATGTACAAGCTTCTTGGGAGCGCCTACGGAATGTTTCCTCCACTCCCATTGATTTCCTATCAACCAGTTCATCTGACCAAGCAGGTTTCTTCTCGGTATTGGTATTGGTCGATACATTGAATGGTATCCAAGAAGTTTCACGAGACTCTCGCTATGTACGATCATGGCCTCGCGCAACAGTTGTTCAATAATATGTTCACAGAGAATGACTTCGGACACAAATGTCACGTTTGCGATCGCGTTTGGTTCTGGCGTGGTTTGAAACCAGCAAACATTCAGATAGCTGACTTCTTGAGGAAGCGTTTTCCTGATGAAGATGCTCCAGTGTTCAACGTGCGTGGTAATTGGTAGTTGTTTCGGAACTGTTCGATGCAACGAAGTTCCATCGATGAGTAGGAGCAAGGNTTCCTCAGAAGGACTGAGAAATCACAGTCGCTCTCGTTTGAACAGTTGTTTTCGGTTATCTAAATAAATGCCCTTTTTCCGAATCACTATCCTTGAAATGTTTCTCTGTCTGTTACTCTGATACTATCCGCTAGCTGGAGTTCACGTTCCTGAAACAGATAGAGCGGCTCGCTATTTTCAAAGTTTGGCGCGCTGCCCTCCCTCCCGGAACGACGAATTCTCTTACCTTTTCTCTTGCCACCGTCACGCTTACCACCATCTGGTTTGGTTCGAGCCGCTCGCCGTCGTCTTGCTGGCGATGGTGACCCGCTGACTCGAAACGAGTTTGTTTGTTTGTCGTGAATGGAATCCACAGCTGCTTGTTGCGGCCTGTAGTAATTCGATGAGCAACAGTGGCTGAGTTGTGTCAAGTTCAAAGTTATTTTTCTGCATGGAGGAGGGACCTCTTGCCCGCCACAGGTAACAATCTGCTACCGATTTGAATCATGTTCGTCTATGGAGAGGGGAAAGTTGTTTCCAATATTGGGTCAGTACCCGTCGAGCGGAAAATATCGTAGAACAAATAACTTGTCCCCGTGCTTTCGCGACTTTTCCGGACACGCGTGCGAAGACTGCGGAGCTGGACGCATCAGGCGGTCAACTTCTACTTATGGAAAGTGTTCCGATCAATAGATGTTGGCACCGCTCTCGTGAAGACATAAGAACCAACAGTGGGCTCCCGAGCATCCCATCATCCGAATCTGCCAGCTGCTCCGTTTTGTCTAGAATAAGACAACACAGTCTGGTTTTGCGAATGCATAGAAATATTTTTGGCTTTCGGGAAGAGGGAGTATCAGCAGAACGGTTCAGCCCTGCTCGTTCTCAATGTGAGCCCGAAGAAATTCGGAGCCCTCCGAAACTCGTTTTCTCAGACCTAGTTTGGTGAAGCGTGCTCCTCATATTCGATCCGTTTGGCAGCTTCGGCAAGCTCGTAGAAGGCGAAAATCAGAACTGATCGATAAAGTCAGAAGATTTCATCTGGCGTTTTGCTTGTTCGAACTTATCATTCGCACGTGCGCAAGTAGAGTTGTCGTCATGGTAGTTTCTGGGGGTAGTGCATCCACCCTTAATTGCGAATCCCGATGCGCACATTCGACGAAGTCTTGGCTGATAGCAGAAGTCGGAGATGTTCTGGAGCCTTTTTGCGTTGTTGAGCCCCCGCGCCGTCAAACTGGCCGGAAAAACCTTTCAGTTAGAGCTTGATATCCGAACAATGAGATTCAATAGCTTATCTCCGAGCGTGTATTAAACTTTGCAAGCTGAGTTACGGGTCGTCCGAGGGGATGAAAAGCTCACCTGGAATGGAGCATATTGAGACTCCGGCATGAACTCCTATCGCCTCTCACAAAGTTATCTGGTGGTATGCTCGGAATAGTTTGATTGGGAGTAAACCCCATTTTCCGTAAAACGGAGAAAAGAAATTTCAATTTAGTCCCCTATTATTCCTCTATACATACACTATAAAATATGGAATTTCTGTTTTCCGTTCAACGGAAAATGAGGTCTCATTGGAAGCATTCATTTGCAGGATTGCTCGAGATGAGCTGCAGGCGATGTCTTAGAATTTAGAAGATTATAGAAACCGAATAATTACCGTAAGGATGAAGGGGTGAATCAGCGAACACGGATGGAGGGTGAAATCGGTCTCAAGGCTCTCTGGGTCATTCCTACATACTATTCCGGAGATCTCAATGAAATTGACATTTCCTCTCTAGCGAGGCCAGATAGCGGACGCTCAGTGAAGTGAAACACTCCGAACGATCGTTTGGATTAAAGCTCGAGATCAACGCTGTTATGGAGGAATCTTTTTTGTTAAGCGAATCGTCGTTTTCGGAGCTCCCAGAACTGCTCCCCGGGAGCATGTTGGGAACCATGCGACATGGTCACGATGCTCGGAGTTGTCACCGGAAACAGCATTCAAGCAATTCAACTGCCATTACGGTGCCGTACTACCATTGCGGCGCCGTGCTGTCATTACGGACCGTATCCCGTCGCGGACCGTATTGCCATTACGTATCGGATCATTTAGCGGTGCCGTACTGCCACTATGGCCGTAATCTCTTACGGCACCGTACTCCCTTGCGGTACCGTATTCCCAGTACGGTACCGTAAGCCGTAATACGGAGCGCGAGGTCTAGTCTGAACTAGTTACATATTCTATATCTGTGAGCCGGAATTCTACAATTCCGGTCGGAAGGTATCAGGTTGAATTTGAGAAAATATTGCGCTGCTACAGTCCGCCGTAAGATCATCCGCTCTCACACCCCTCCACTCGGGGAGCGGAGACATCGATCCAATTATCACCTGTGGTATAGTATTGGATCGCTTTCAGATACTAGCAGTGGTGTTAACGAAGCGATGATTGCACCGTCGTCAATTCGCTTATTTTTAATAAGCAAATACAAGAATAATGAACAGAAAAGCCGAGGTATAACTGGAATGGGTTCGAAACGTCGAGATTGCTCCAATCTTCGATTATAAATGAACTCCGAATTCTGCCCAATGAAGGCCCCGACTCTCAAAGCTCAGCGGCGTTCGTCATTCTCGCAAAATACCAAACCGGAACTACCCGGTGCTTCCGTGTTCTCTGGGAGCATGTCTTATGACGGCCGAGGAAGAGTTCTTCGGATAAGTTCCATCGATGTGAGATATTCTTGAGATCTCAACAATGAATCAGCATGAAGACCCTGAACGGGGGATAAAGTATCTTCGAATTCCAGTTCGCCCCCTGGTTCAAGTTTTACAACGATGATCAAGGCAAAGTCAGGTTCGGTGGCTCCCTCGGGAATATGATTGGAAATCTCACACGATCCCTGAACTTGACGTAAGTTTGTGTCTCCTTGGTCATTCCTCCTGCCGATTTCGGTGCATGATTTGAAGTTCCCGCCCGCGATAGAACTCACTTTCAGGTACACGTTGATCCCCCCCACCGATGGCGAATACGGTATGGAACTTGAGAACGGGAGCTATAATGGCATGCTCCGAATGCTGCACGTTGGCGAGGCAGATTTGGCCGCCGGTCCGTTTACGTTGACCGAGGCGATGTTCGAGCGCTTTCACAAAGCACCCTCAGTGGCCTATTCGGCTCTCGTCATACTAAGCGGCATGCGAACACCTTTCGTGAACAAAGCTCAGAGCTTCACGAATTCTTTTTCCTCTGAGGTGAGTTCCGAAAAAAGTTTATGCATCTCGAATTGTGATCCGATCATGTTCTGTTTGACGTGAAAACAGTGATGCACCCTGCTAGTTCTTAGAGTGCAATCAGGTACCGTGAGTCGGTGGGGCCGGAGCCTGCAACACCAAGGATCTATCACTCGAGTCAGTTCGATATATTGTGCGCCTTTCTCCAGGTCTGGCTCGGACTGCTGATTTCTTTCGGAGTCATGTTGACGCTGATGGCGACCCAGGAATACTTCGTTCAGGGCCGCACAATGAGATTGAACCGTTTCTTCCGTTTCGGTTTCGAGTTGTTCCAGACGCTTCTGCAGGAAGGTGATTCCAGAGAACGTCGACGTCTGCGCTGTGTCAGATGAAAGCCATGGTCTTCACACTGTACCTAGAGTTCAGTGTTGAGAGAAACGTAAGACGGACCTGAGTGAATCAAATGTAAAAACTATTATCGATTCCGCAGCATCCAAGACCAAGTTCAAAGGTCCTTTTGCTCGTCTGCTGGGCGCGATTTGGCTTCTGGTCTCGCTTATACTGGGGCATTCATTCGCTAGCCAATGTCGAGCAAATTTGATCGTAAAGCTTCCTACTGAGAGAATTGACGAAGTTGAGGACGTGCTCGCTCGACCTCATCTAACCATTTACTACGCCAAGAATACTCCTTTGGAAACCATAATGCTGGTTCGTAGCCTATTGCTCACGAGGTTTTCCCACAGACCATCGGACGGATTTCCTCTCAGATTCTCAGGCAATCACGTAAATATTCGTCCCATTCAGAACCTACCAGGCGAGCGTGGATCACGGCTTCGGCAACATTGCGCGAGAAACTCTGAAGGATATCTGGTGCCCGAAACCTTGAGTGACGACCTTCGTGAGAAAATCGTCGCGAAGAAAGGGGTGATATTCATGGAGAAACTCTCCCTTATTCCCGCGGTGCATCGCTGGTGTGTCGAAACCGAGAACTTCTATCACATCGGGCGTGAAAGTCTGGCGGAACTCTCAGGTTGTTGGGTTACATCGAAGAGTTTGGGCGAGGAGTTGAACGCCGCCATGGATATGAAGTACGTTGAATGTATTTACGGCATTACTTCAAAAATAGCTCCAAATTATGGCATTCTGACCACACGGAACCGACTTCCGCCATCTGCTCCTCCAATTGGCGGAAACTCCAGTCTCAAAAGTTCATGTATGGCATGAAACGAGTGCTCGAAATTCAGGATGACATATTTGTTCACGACAATCTCTCGGTCTACATCTCGTTGAACACATCTTCACGGGCGGCTCCAGAATCCGCGTATTTAAACAAAGTTTCGTTTCCGTGAACGATTGAGAAGAACTGGACGATTGTGATGGAATCTTTACTGGCTTCAACGGATGCTTATTTTCGGAAATTCGACCATGTTGGGAATTCCCAGCCCTCGTTCGTCTCCGTCGTCAATAATTGCTAGCATGCCTGCTTTGGCGATTCGATAAAAGTTCCGGAAACTCTTTTCATTGCAGAATTCTGAGAATACAATCAATGGGAGTGAGTTTTGAGCGTAGTCGGGTCACCAATCGAGCATTGTGCATCACTTCGACCACAGCGAGAACGTCGGAAACATTCAAGCCCTCTCAACTCCTCGATTTCGATTCTGTCTTCAAAACATTTTTCGTCACCACTGCCATATCGGCTATAGCTCTGTTATTGGAAGTCGTCACTTTCAGACTGCAGATGTACTCGCATTTCTTTTGAGCATCATGCTTTCCAATCGAATGACGGATTAAACTAACTCCGCCTTGACAATACGCGTTATGACTCTGAACAGACAACTTTTTCATCAATAAATATTCTCCACTCAGCGTTATTTTCGGAAAGCTCATAAGGCGACGTCCGTCGTTCCTCAGAAGGACTGAGAAATCACAGTCGCTCTCGTTTGAACAGTTGTTTTCGGTTATCTAAATAAATGCCCTTTTTCCGAATCACTATCCTTGAAATGTTTCTCTGTCTGTTACTCTGATACTATCCGCTAGCTGGAGTTCACGTTCCTGAAACAGATAGAGCGGCTCGCTATTTTCAAAGTTTGGCGCGCTGCCCTCCCTCCCGGAACGACGAATTCTCTTACCTTTTCTCTTGCCACCGTCACGCTTACCACCATCTGGTTTGGTTCGAGCCGCTCGCCGTCGTCTTGCTGGCGATGGTGACCCGCTGACTCGAAACGAGTTTGTTTGTTTGTCGTGAATGGAATCCACAGCTGCTTGTTGCGGCCTGTAGTAATTCGATGAGCAACAGTGGCTGAGTTGTGTCAAGTTCAAAGTTATTTTTCTGCATGGAGGAGGGACCTCTTGCCCGCCACAGGTAACAATCTGCTACCGATTTGAATCATGTTCGTCTATGGAGAGGGGAAAGTTGTTTCCAATATTGGGTCAGTACCCGTCGAGCGGAAAATATCGTAGAACAAATAACTTGTCCCCGTGCTTTCGCGACTTTTCCGGACACGCGTGCGAAGACTGCGGAGCTGGACGCATCAGGCGGTCAACTTCTACTTATGGAAAGTGTTCCGATCAATAGATGTTGGCACCGCTCTCGTGAAGACATAAGAACCAACAGTGGGCTCCCGAGCATCCCATCATCCGAATCTGCCAGCTGCTCCGTTTTGTCTAGAATAAGACAACACAGTCTGGTTTTGCGAATGCATAGAAATATTTTTGGCTTTCGGGAAGAGGGAGTATCAGCAGAACGGTTCAGCCCTGCTCGTTCTCAACGTGAGCCCGAAGAAATTCGGAGCCCTCCGAAACTCGTTTTCTCAGACCTAGTTTGGTGAAGCGTGCTTCTCATATTCGATCCGTTTGGCAGCTTCGGCAAGCTCGTAGAAGGCGAAAATCAGAACTGATCGATAAAGTCAGAAGATTTCATCCGGCGTTTTGCTTGTTCGAACTTATCATTCGCACGTTCGCAAGTAGAGTTGTCGTCATGGTAGTTTCTGGGGGTAGTGCATCCACCCTTAATTGCGAATCCCGATGCGCACATTCGACGAAGTCTTGGCTGATAGCAGAAGTCGGAGATGTTCTGGAGCCTTTTTGCGTTGTTGAGCCCGCGCGCCGTCAAACTGGCCGGAAAAACCTTTCAGTTAGAGCTTGATATCCGAACAATGAGATTCAATAGCTTATCTCCGAGCGTGTATTAAACTTTGCAAGCTGAGTTACGGGTCGTCCGAGGGGATGAAAAGCTCACCTGGAATGGAGCATATTGAGACTCCGGCATGAACTCCTATCGCCTCTCAAGAAGTTATGTGGCGGTATGCTCGGAATAGTTTGATTGGGAGCATTCGTTTGCAGGATTGCTCGAGATGAAGTCTTAGATGATTATAGAAACAGGAGAATGACCGTAAGGATGAAGGGGTGAATCAGCGAACACGGATGGAGGGTAAAATCGGCCTCAAGGCTCTCTGGGTCATTCCTACATACTGTTCCGGAGATCTCAATGAAATTGGTATTTCCTCTTTAGCGAGGCCCGATAGCGGCTGCTCAGTGGAGTGAAATACTCCGAACGATCGTTTGGATCAAAGCTCAAGATCAACGCTGTCATAGAGAAATCTTTTTTGTTAGGCGCATCGTCGTTTTCGGAGCTCACAGAACTGCCCACCGATTTGTAAAATCAGATATTCAATGTGCGGAGACACTGCACTGTCTTTCGACAATGCTCGGTGCGGGCATCGTTAGACAAACTCGCGCTGACAAATGTCGCGACCGCTGCCGGTTTTATACATTCGAGTCAAGTCTCTACAATCGGTTGAGAACTGCAATCGATAGAAATCGGAGCAGCAAGAAGCAGTACAGTTGAAGAAGAAAATCAATAACTTCCTGGAGTTCAACTCCAAATCATGATCTCCTTGTTTTCCAGTGGTGTCCATGTAGCGTCGTTTCGATGGAGAATCATCACGAAGGGCTCAGTCAGCTGGGCACTCAGACTCACATTTCAGTCAAGTCATGCAACGAGACTCTGAGGCAAGCTCAAGGATACTCGTAAGTTGCGTTTTCCATGTCGTTTTTCCTCCCTAGATCCTCCCAGCTCAAGCTGGCGAGTCATGAATCTTATTTCAACTCGGCCGTCGCGGGATTTCAGGAAGACTTTCGAGGCCTTCTCGTCTCAGTGCTCGGACGAGAAAATAGTGCAATTCTTCAAATGTAGTCGCCGAGCCTGTGATTTCACATGCGAAGACAAAGAGAGTTTCTATTGTCATCTGCTGACCCACAACGAATGTGAGTGCGGCCCGTCAGTTTCTTCATATTTCCGGATTAAATCGCCCGCCATTCATGAAATCCTCGGATGCTTGAACCATTATGGGAAGGCATTTAGCGTCCTTTCTTTTTGCAGATGAAGAGCAGGACTGTTGCATTTACTGTGAACGGGTTTTTGTCATCGAGAACCTAGCTCAGCACATGGTATCGCAGCATGGGAATCGACGGTTTCAATGCAAGCTGTGTTTCTACCGGGGATGCACACGGGCCCACCTCATTATTCACAGTCTCAACGTGCACGCTAGTTTGGTATGTCATCACGGAAGAAGAGTTTATTGACCAGCCTCCCCTTGACCCCCTCAAGCTGAGTCAGACGTACACCTGGAAAGTATTGTACATAGTCTTAAATCTGAACTCCTTCTATGTTCTGTCAGGTCGTGCATGGGTTGGCGTGTCCGCGTATGTCAGGTGCTCTCATGCCGGATGTGAAGCCCCGAGCCAGGACTCTGTTGTACAGGTCGGTGTATAGAGCTATTAGGTCGATGTCGAATCTGAGTATGATTCCAATATGAAGATATCGGAGCAATCTGTGTCGAGTCGGCGGTCAAAAGATTTGATGGAATCAGAAAATCTGATTTCATGACAAACTAATCGTTTCAGGTGCTCTCTCTGCTCGTTCCGGGCATTTGGACGATCAGAGTTTTGCTCTCATTTACGCGAATGTCATCCCTACGCGCAGCACTTTTGTTGCGCGTATTGCAAGCATGTGTTCGACTCATCTGAATTCATCGAACACTTCAAGAGCGTTCATCACTTTGAAGACCTCACTTGTTTGTACTGCGGAGCAACATTCGTCGATGACCAAGAAGCTTTCCTCCATATGGTTGAATTGCATAGCGATTGGCCGATCAACATTTTAGATAGGTGAGTTCCCCGCTCAAATCTCAGTGAGTCACGACTCTTGTTCCGGATCACGCCGCGTTTTCCGAATGAATATCCCTGGAACTCAGTCCGTCCAAGAATGTCCGTAAACCGCCCAAGTTTTCCAAAGTTAAAACTTGAGCACTTTTTCTGGAGCCTTTTTCCTGTTTCATGCAATATGATTGGAGCAATATGTGCCCATCCTGTGGTAGTTTAAATGTCAAGTTCCATTCTCTGTTCTCTTCCCTCTAGGAACTCGAGTGATGCTTTTCAAACAAATGTAGACCTCAATCACAGCTCTCCGGAGGTGGAAAAAGCGGCCGAAGAAACAAACTTCAGCCAAGCCCCCTTCCAATGCGCTCAATGCTCGGCCGTGTTTGGATTCAGCGATGCACTTCGCATGCACGATTGTCCCGCGCTGGCGAAAAACACAATGGCAACACCCGCGGTGTCAATATCGTCAGCGATGAGCTCTGCAACGAAACAGCAAACATCTCCCCCTGCGCTGGCTGCTCCACAATCAAGACGCTACAGTGCTGCACCGAAAAGTGTTCTGGAAAAACGCAAAAAAGAGACGAACGGTATTTCGTCATCAGCCATCACCGCGGCGTGTACCGAAGACGCACCGAAGCGGAGTAGTTTATCGAGGAGGAAGAAGAAATCTGAATGCAGTACGGAACTGCCGATTCCTATTGTTGCGCAGAAACCTGTTGCTTGTGCGGTTTGCAGCGTTAGGGGATTTCGATTAGAATACTCAACGAGAGAGGAACTCGCACTCCACATGTTAGAAGAGCACCGCTGTATCTACATCTGTAACAGGTGAAGAATCATTCGAATATTTCCATGACTCACATGAGAATAATCCCTCATGATCGTGGGATAAACTCTCCATTGGCGCATGTGAGGTTTCAATTCCTCCATGGATGCTATGAATCGCGAATGTAATGCTTTCCTTCTTACAGATGCTTCCACGGAGAAGAAAAATTCAAAAACCTTCAGAACCACGTCAAAGTCTGCGAAGGAGCAGTGGAGAGAGACATTCTCACCATCAAGAACGGGATATTGCAGACGTCATCGAAAGTTAAGGTCGAGAAACATCAAAAAGACAGGTCCATCGCGAAGGAAAGAGCCGAGAAGGAGAAACACGAGCCGATCGAATACAAGAGTTACTATGGAAGGCCTGTGGAGGCAGTGGACGACGCGGTGGTTGTGGTTTGTGAGGACGGATCACGTTTCCCCATGAAAACTTTCCTCCTGCTGGTACCCCAGCAGAGATTAGAGCTGCAAAAATGCACATGGGAAGAAATGCGCCGCTGGGGCGCTGTGGATTAGATAAGGAACGTTGCTTCAAGATATGTTCTGTGACCGCTCGTTTCTCAGCGCCACGATACGATTCCCCACGAAGGCGTCGAACTCGACTCTACCGTACCGTGGGTACGTCTCACAGTCAGAGAAGCGATAGGTCAACACGGGTGTGCCGAGCAGAGGCTCACCGCAGCTGTTAAGCCCGTTCTCATTTTCGGAGCCGATTTGTTCAGCTGACAAGCGTCACTTTCGAATTCGCTTCTCTGGTCCGCGAGCATCTCGTTTGGGGTTAATGTACGCTGCTACGGCAAATTTTTAAGATTTGCTTGCAATGGGTCAGAGACGATCCGACTTGGTGTCACATTAGATCAAACTTCTAGTAACGATCATAGTGCCGTATGAATATGACGGGTACCTGATGTGTAAGGTATGTGATATTTTGTATATTTGTAAAGGCGTTTTCCGTTCTTTGATGTGATCGTGTATATCGTTAGTTGTTGACGTGTGCTTTTTCTAATGATCTGTCTGATCGTGAGTTTGACTTACGGGCAGCGCGCTCTAAAAGTAATCTCATCTGCGGTTTTCAAGATTAGAACTTCGCAGTCTGTTCTCTGTCTTGGATTATTCTCCTGAAAACTTTGAGTAGTCGTCTAGAGTCTTGAAGTGTAGCTTCTGGCCTCTTTTGAGGCTGTTTGGAGCAGCTCGGAGTTTTTTGCTTCGAAATTTTCATTTTACGAGCTGTCTTGTATTGGCCTCTGTTTGTGTGTGCTGTGTGGAGGTAGCTGGATCAAATCACCGCGCATGTGTTCGACGAGTTGGCCGTAAAGCATGACAGCGATTGCATTCATTTTAGAACGACGATCACGCGAGTTGTCAGTTCTTGCACATGCGTTGATGGCTCCGGGAGTGACTTACGGAAACTCTGTTGTTTGAGATTTAATATTAGCCGTGGATCTATCAATGCGGAACGGAATCACAGCATTTGTATACACTAAGTACATTATCGTCCCATAAACTGTCTGATATGTTTTTGGAAAGAGATCGCCCCTTTTTTCCGTCGCGGTAGGAAAGCTCAACAGGGACGTGGTTCGGTATCATTCGGAGGCATTCGATTATCTCCAGAAAGGAGTCCTTCTTCGGTGTATGCATCTTCCCAGATATGGAATCTGTCTTAAGCACATACGATTCGTACCACGTTCGAAAGGAGTCTGGAGACTTCATATTGGAAACTTGTTGGGAGCTCACTGGTTCTGAAAACAACAAAATATATCGGAGCCTTATCGCTTTATTTGATTCATCGACACATTTCCTCGAATCGTTCCCACTTTCATGGTCGCTTAGTACGCACTCTGCAATCATTTTCCGGTTCATTTATTATCGAAGACTTTCGAAAAAGAAAAACAGTTCATTTTCGGGAAGTTTAGCATCATTTTATTAAAAGAGGAATCAGATAGTTTCGACACGCGTGATTCAGGAGGAGGAAAGAATTATGTTTCTCCGTATCAATGAATTCAATCAAAGAAGTTCATTTCTCACGGATGATTCAACGTCGTGAAAGGATGGCGATGCCGATTACCGATAGACTTTGTATCATGATGAGTTCGATGTCAACGCGCTTCGGCTTTCCATCCTCAGAGTTTATTCTTCATTATTGTCATTATTATTTCCTTAACTTGTTATGCTCACTGCTTCATCCGTGTGTTTTTCTCCTCCAAGTTAAAAACTATTTTCGAAACGTCAAATATCACGTCAACAATAGAGATGACAACATGCGGTCGATCAGTCGGTAGGTCGGTCAACAGCTGAATGTAGTTTATGAATGAGCCGATGCGTTTGACAATTGCAAAGAGGATTTTCAGGTTTCCTGTTTTGTATCGATATCGAGCAGGGCGGTAGTTAGGTGAATGTAAGTTTCTCTGTTGGTTTGTCGATTAGCCGACCAATGGGTCAACCGAGTAGAGTGGATGCATATCGTACGAGAGGAGTACGAGTTCCTCTAGGAAAAAAATATAGTACAGGAGAAGGATGACAGCGTGAACAACAACCTCACAACCAAGAATCATTCGAGCAGGTTCTACTCTGTTCGCGGCGATCTTATCGTTTGTCAGCAAATAACAGATCTCTTCTGTACAGTACAGTTTCTCCCAGGCCAATTGGATTCGATATTTTCGGCTTGCTGAGGTTCGCTGTTTACGGATCCGTCGTCGGAAAAGGCGTCGTGAGATGATCGCCTCCGGGTCAGACAGTTGAACTAAGCTTGGCTCCAGTGAGGCGCGAGTAGAGCGCCGCTATTTCGAACGAATCGTAATGTAAGTGATTGATGTACAGGTCAGTTAGTGTGAGTTCATTTGTTTGTTTTTTGTTTATTGTCCAGTCTGTATTTTCTTTCCTGTCTGTCCGTGTAATTGTTTGTTTGTTTGTGGAGCTGTTTGCATGTACCAGGTCGGTTAGTTCCAATGAGGAAGGAAGGATTCTTTCTCGTATGGAGGGCTGAAGGTGCAGGCGTGGGGCGACGGTTCAGCTGATTCAGAAGGCCCTCGCTTTCGAGTGATTTCTCAAGTCCGATTCGGACGATTTCGTAAGAGCTGCGAAATCAGACGGAGTTAGAGGGTGGGATCGAGTCGCGACGCTTTCGTCGGACTTCCGATACCAACTGGGAGAGAGAGCTTTGGCACCGGCAGCCTGCCGTCGAGCTCCTTCGGAGGAACGCCAATTCAGAATGAGCAAAATCAGAGTTGTGGCTCCATGCTGCAACTCAATTTCCTCCAATCTTTCAATTTTCTTTGAAATCTCTCTTCGAAGACAGCAAGAAGCTCGAGTGAGCCGGGCCTCCTGGTCGTCGCAAGGTGGCTGGGTGTGTTAGGTCCGTACGTATGTATATATACTTGTATATATAGTTTTTTATATATATATGATACATACAGAAAAAGTTGCAGTTCATGATTCAAAGGTATGATGTCGACTCGGTTGGGTAAAGCGATCGCTCCGGATGCGACATCGCGTTCGAAAACGTGATCGACTGCCTCAAAGAAGAGAACTTCAATATGAGAGAAGTTTCAGGATAGAATTCGGCATCGACGAATAGCGAAGGATTTTGATTCTTAATCACCGCGTCTGCCCGGTTATAGTGCTAGTCGACTCAACAAGGAGCTCATGGTGCTTCAATGATTAATGGACATGACTAATGTCGGATGATGAAAGGTGGATATTGATAGACTAGATAGATGGATAGATAGATAGAGATGGACTCATAGTTGGTAGACAGTTGTTGATCAACAGACTGATAAAGACAAGTCCTGGATGAATATTGTAGTATCAGTGATGGTAGTAATAGTAGTAGATATCGTAGTATCAGTAGTAGTAGTAGTAGTAGTAGTAGTGGCCATCTACGGCAGACAAGAAAACTTTCTCGAGAACAACAATGATCAACTCCCATAGACTCCGCTTATAGACTTTATATAGATTGCACAATAAATGGACACCAACCATCTTGTCGAGCGTCTTCACCGAATAAATTTTAGGACTAAACACAGCAAAATCGGTAGCAGTTGTAGTAGTTGCTAGAAGTGGTAGCATCACTACTACTTGTAGCGGTATCCGGTAGAACTCGTACTGGTATCCAATAGGAGCAATTGTAAAATTGATGGTGATCTCTGTACTCCGTTGGTCAGCCATGGCACTTGAAGTCAGATATGGAGAGACTATGGATTTGCTGCCTTGATCAATCTGAGGTCGCGACAACACCGTCTCGTAACTTTCAACACCACGCCTCCATAATGAGCAAATCGATCTCAATCTCATTAGCCTTCTCAGGTTTGTCACTTTGTGAGCTATGGCGTACCAAGTCAAAGTATTTCCTCGCACGATCTCGCCTTCCGACGAGAATCACAATCTCCAGGATCTCTATTCCAGAAAAATCTACATCACATCAACCGGGCTCGCGCAAACGACGAAAGAAGCGCAAAAGTGCCGCAAAATTTTCACGGATATGTCTTTCATGAGTTTCATTCACTGCTCTCTGATTTCACTTTGTCAACTAGTCGAGTCGTTCTTGTTTTCGAATATCAGTAAACTTGAGCTAAGGCTCGAGACAGCTTTTAGACGGCATACGACTGTCGGTTACAACCCCACCCCTCGAGCAGTTACTACATAACACTTGGATACTATGTTGACGACAAAGTTAAACGTCAAGCCAAAGCTTGGGTGCTTGCTCATGCAGTCGTCCTCCTATTCAGTAACTTGCGTCAACCTCATCACTAACGAATGAAGATTTGACGTTAAAATTCTTAGAGATCAAGTCATGTATGTAATGATGAGTATAGTAGATACGCGCTATTTTGGTGAAGGCAAACAACTGACATTGGGATGGTTGGTATTTTGTATCGTATCGTAATGTATTGTATGCATGTTGAAATGTTCTTGTATGTTGTAGATATTCTGCATGTATGAATGAATGTATGCACGTTGGAGGCTCATCACAATGTTCCAGATGATGATTTCTCAGTTGAAATTGAATCGAAGCTTGAGACAAGATGGATGATTTATCGCTCTGGAGAGATTTGGGTTCAGATGCTCAAATTCCTGCATACCGATTGGTCGTCGGACTCGTTTCAAATACTGCCTTCTTGCGGTTTGTTCGTTTGCTTGCTAGTTTGCTCCAGTCATATTCCGATAAGAGGCCACGTGTGGTTACAGAGGAAGCCATCACGCAGCGCACAGCGAGTCGGAAACGCGAGAAAGTTCGGTTTGAGTTCGATTCCACTCTTCCGTCGAAGTGATGACATCGTAGCTACCGGTTGGTCTTGTTATGAGAACCGGCTGCTTCTGAACACTCATCTGGGACAAGCGGTGAAAACTTCTGGTGCTACACGACCCCGGCTGAATTTCACGTTTATGCTATTTCTTCCTGTTGCAACCCTGTTGGGAGCTTACTGGCGGCGATTGTTTGCAACGCGTTGACGACCGTGCTGATTCTGTCTCTAGTATCGACTCTTTGTTTCTCTATACTCGCCTTGCTGAGCGCAAACCCTACACGAATAGTTGTTGGTCGGTCATTCCATTGTTCATCGACTGATAAGAACCGAACCAACACGTTCGGGACGAGGCCGGAGACTGAGTGAGGAAACTTGCAACTTGGCCGTGGCCGTAAGCCTCCGTCGCGGCCAGGCGCAATAGCGGGCAGACTCGCGACACGACGATAGATTCCGTGGCGTTTGCGCGCCGGCCTTCCTCGCCATGCAGATCATATGTTGGTCCGCGCACGCACTCGACGCTTCTCGATCCCGTAGAACTATCAATTTGTCGTTGTTGCCATAGTTTGGTTTTCCTCAACTTGGCTGTCGTTACCATCATCATCATTATTGTCGCGCCCTGAATCACATGTCACTGCGTAACCATCAATTAGGTAAATACTGTTCTCACTTCAACAACGTGCGGATAATAACGACGAGAGAAAATGTGTTTCAGAAGGGAAAGAGATTCGACGACCCTACTCTGTACAGTTTGCGACTTGAACCACATGAATCGGGCGAGAGGCCGGGCCGAATGCTACGGCACAAAATTTTTGTCAAAAGGGCGCTTGTTCTGTTCGATGCGGTCAACGTTTATGTGTTCTGTGATCAATGCTTGTGGTTTCATTTGGGAAATGGTCGTGAAAACTGTCATGAACGTGGTGGAAGTGCTTGGAGAGGGTTCGCTTGTTCCTTTGGCGATAGGTGTTACCAAGGATGTGAGCGTGGGCGAGCTTCACGTCTCTGGAAGTGGTCTAGAGCTTACAAGTTTCTACTCGGTTTACTCGGGAGGGATTCCGAGGAAGAGGACACGGACCGGGAAAATGTCGGCCGGGCATCGCCGCTTGGCTGAACTCTGCTTTTTGACTGCAGGTTCTCACGTGAGTGAGCTCACGCTACTATAGTGGCTATCACTTCTCGTTCTTGATTTCGGTCATCGTTCATATCAGAAGGTTTGAACAAAACAAGGGAACGATAATGGATTCCACTGTCAGTGGTTTCAACATTCTGAGCTTGGAAACAAGAAGCTCACTAGATCTGTCTTTAGTTAGTGTCTAAGGACTGTCGCGACTTCACGAAGGCGGCACTCGATTTTTTAGATTATTAGATTCTATTTTCCTGTCGGAAATGACTCCCATTTTTCGCGTTTGTTTTGCTGCTCTCCTCTAATAGTGACGGGCAGAACTCTAAAATCGACAGAATATTCTCTATTTCGGTACCGAAAACACGCCAACTCCGAGAGCTTCTGATTTCGTCTAGATTCTGTCCGAAAGTTATACTTGTTTGATGATTCTGAGAACAACAGTCTATCAGCTCTGCAGCCTTGTCTCGAATGTCAGCAACATTGGCTGAGCTAAGTAAAATATGCAACGGGGTCGAGCGAATCATAAATTCTCGAGGGAGAAAATCGGTTATTTCTTGCGGCCCTAGGCCAAGTTTTCAGTTCTGAGAGTTCCACCTGTGTCTCGACAGCGTGAGATGCCCAGCCAACTTGTGTGAGTCTCGTGCGATTCGTATGACCGTCTGCTCGTGTGAAAAGCAATGCAAGGTACAATCTACAGAGTTGCCTGAAGCTTGCTTCGTATTAGAGTGCGTTCGGAATTCCAGAATGTTTCCAATAAAACATTTTGTCATATTAATAATTTCATTCGAAATTCGAATGTGACTGCCGGCCAGAAGGCCCACACCGAGCGAGCCTGTCTGATCATGAGATCTGGTGTTTTTGCTCTCATGAGTCAGATTTGGTCGAGAGGCATCCAGGTGGCAACTTTTGGTGCGCTTTCTCGTGAACGTTTTGAATGATTCCTCCGCTGGGAGTTTCCAGAATTCGATGACTTTGATTTTAACGCTCAGGAAAGGCTGGTAGACCTAACAGAGTGCTATGTCATAAAGAAGGTTCGTGATCCACGATTGAAGCGAGAATTAGCGATTCACCGCAACCGTTCAATCGCACATGATAAATCACTCACCGTGATTTTTGTGGTTACGTTCGAGATTGATATCGAAGATATGAACTGTACCGAAAATGATTCTTGAGATTTTGAGCCAATGGCGAAATCCGGCCAGTCTCTCTAGACGAAGACGGATCCAAAGCTCAACTGATATGGATTCAGCGTTGCATATATGTAGATAATGTGTGGGTCGGAATATGTCGATTTGATATGTGTATCTGTTCTCGAGTTCGTGATTCATTTCAGTCTCATTGGCCGGGTTTCTTTCCAGAGAATGAAGAATGTGGTTTACATCTTGAGATGGCACTTGCCATCGAAAGCGTCTTTTGTAAGGAACTGATATCCGTTTTAGCTTCTCTCGCTAGTTAACACTTCATGGTTGGGAATACTTGACCACGCGGCTCGAGATCAATTGGATTGAGAAGATTTCCGTGATTTTCGTCGGGAACAGACGACAAGCACTCCGTGCCTCGAGACAGGCTAACGTGAACAGAGCATTGTGTATAGTTGCAAACTTCCGAAAAAGTCCAGCGGGCCTTTCATAAGCGTTCGGAGTTTTGTTGGCGAGACAAACCAAAGCTCTTCTATTCTATCCGAAAGCTTCTCACTCGAACAAGCGATCTTTGTGTGTTTGTTGAGAGGATGTTTTCTGTCAAGTTGTCTTGCCTCGCTCAACTTCGACTTGCCTCGTCTACACCACTGTCAGTTTTGGTGCGGTGGCGGTCATCTTGTGTTGTTGAAAACTTGTATGCTTTTGTGGGTATGCATTCAGTTCATTGTAGCTGCAAGCTGCGTCAGAACATCGGAGAGCTCTTACGAGATTTCCAAATGCTGCGCAGTCGATGAGTATGCGATTGCTGTTGTAGCTGCTGTTGTCATTGGGTTTGGTGTTTGAGTTTGTCACTGTATAGGGAGCAGTTGACAATGAAGCCGCAGCGCTGGAGGGAGGCCGGGACACCGTTGTTGAATGTTAATCCACAACCTGTTGGTGTCCTGGGAAGCACGAAGGATTCTGTGGACTGACTTAGTTCGAGACACAGTGTCGATAATAACCGTGAGGATTTGTGTTTTTCTGTGGTGAAGTTGATGTCGATGACTATGATTATGAGTGTTGGCGTGTTGGTGGTTCACGGGCAATGCAATGAGAGAAGCAAATCGGGAAGACGACAACACTTTCAGAGCGTATTGGAGGGAATAAGGACGGCAGAGAGACCGTTCTGATAGTTTTGCGGAACTCAGACGTAGACGATGGGACAGGACGAGATCGAATAGTTCAACATTTCATAACACGGTTTTGTCGTCTCAAATTGTGACAAGAGGATATTCCTGGTAAACAACGTAGTCAACATGTGATTCGAGTTATTTCCTTCTCTCCAAGTCGACAGCCAGAGATCACACTGAGTAAGTGGATCTCTGACCACCTCAATGCTGTTGCTGGTGGTGTGTCGGTGATAGGGACGAGGCGTAGGTGGCGGTCGTGGTTGTGTACGTGTTCTGTGTGGAGGTTACTTGCGACGTCGTGGGTAATTTTGTGCCTAACCTAGACAGTCGCGGTTCGAGACAAAGAGAGAGCCTGTAGAGCTCCTCATCGGGCATCAGACGGCCCGGGTCCAGCAGGTAGTTGAACACCTTGGGAACCTGTTCAATCTTGTAGGGTGTCTGCTGGAAGTGTCTAATTTCACGAATCACGTGTGCGATCATTCGCATCTTTGAGAAATTGAGCAGTCCATCTTCGGTGAAGTTAGGGGTGCCCTCCTCGATGAATGACAGGTCCGTTAGGTACATGCCTGGAAAGAAGTCGTCGAGACTCAGTCGGAATAACGCAGTGAGTCTCCATGCTTTGTTTTTTTCTTGCCGAGAAGGAAGTTCCTATCGCGTTTCGTGATTCTCACCTAAGTAGGGTATACAGGGTGGGTCACAACGATGTAGGGCATCACGCATATTCCGGAAACGGCCGTCTGCTGAGATGAGGGCTTGAAGTTTGTCTATGGTTTGTCTTGTAGTCTTTGATACACGTTCCCAGGTTTTCTTCAAGCGAAACACTGATGAGTTCACAAACGCGGCGCAAATCTGAAGAACGCCGTTCAGGTTATGCAGGCACCGGCAGATGTCGGCTACCGCAGCCCATTTTTCGATAATGGACACTCGCTTCGACATTTCGGGACATCGCATGATCTCCGAAACCACTAGACGGCTGACGTCGTTGAAACGCCGCGTCATAAGTAAGATATGCGGTGCATTGGTGGCTTTCTCTAACTTCATCCACGCCTGACCCAGGAACTCTCTGAAAATCGAGCGATCGTAAATTTCATTCAGAGGAAGTCATCTTCATCACTGCCCTCCGCCCGGAAATGATGGAGAAATGAGAAAAACTAGAAGAGGAAGCCTCTGTGAGGCCGTCGAGTCAGTAGAGACAAGATTGATCGGTCGGAGCAGTCCAACAGGCAGACAAGGGTTAAATCATTGAAAGATTGATGTATCGATTCCAGCGATCGATGATTAATACGCACTCGCTCCGGATAGCAACGAAGATCCTGTGGTCGAGATACGTCATGCCTTCGGCGATCTCGAGTGCCGATAGGCTTTCCACGTTTTCTTTGCTGGGCGTCTGGAACGGAAAACGAAATGTCTGTCACTGGTTGTTCTCCGGACTGAATTGAATAACCTTGGGGTTTCAACACCACCGAGCTCCGTTTCGAAACTCGTCAGGAAAGAACAAGAGAATAGAAGCCGGGGAAAGGAGATACTGGCGGCTATCGGATCCGAATTCAACTTCCGGGCACGTTTTTGAAGCTACACTTCGAGCGTGACTGTCTCCCGTACTCGAGCCAGTACCGACAACAATGGAGCACCAAACGAGGGAATCCCCAAGGAACGGACGGTGAGGCAGAAGGAAAATTCCTCTCCATCCGACCGCGCACCACGATTCTGCGTTATTCGTAATTTGCGAATCCCGTATGAGCGCCTCTTAAAATGGACGCCGCTCCCTCGATTGCCTCCGGCGCAAGGTTCCTAAGTAACCCTTATCGGTTTGGAAGAAAAAGCAAAATAACAAGGAAAAGCCAGGTTGCACTGGAAGGGATCGTTAGTGATGTTCCGAAGCTGTAGCATTACTCACCATGTGCGGAGCCAATAAAATATCCAAATCAACATTCGTTTTATCGTTGTCTTGTTTGGACATCATCTGCAAAAGTTGCGCTGCAGCTTTGTGTTCAGCCGGTAGAAGATTTGGGCTATGTACGAGCTCTTCGAGGAACTCGGTGGTCATCAAGTGTAGCCGCGGATCGTTTTCGAAGTCCTGGAAGTGTTTGGACACCTGCGAAACAAGATCATTTTTGAAAAGGACAGAAAGTGCTCTTCGAGTGCTATTTGGCTTGCACGCAACGATTGATGTATCCCCTATATCAGACTCTCTATCTCCCGGAGATGCTGCAGCTTTTCGATACCTGAACGTGTAGCTTTGCTCGATCAATTGAACATTTCAGGCCATTACGCGGGGCGATACACTCTACAGCCGAGAAGTACAACGAGGATACACATGCCAACTTCGTGACAGAAACGTTCGAACAATCAGTGGTAGGCACTGTCTGTGTCGTTCTTTCTCGGTGAAATGAGATGAGAGATAAAGGGTAATGGTCAACCGTCATCTTTCATAGATTCACATAAAAACAGGGAGAAGGAGGAGGGCCAATGCTGTACCAACTTGAGAAAGCTTGAACCTCGACTTAAAAATCAGAGACTCCCACATGAAAATAAATGGCGCTCTCTTGGGAATTACCCGAATCATTCCAGGTCGGAAGAGTGGATCATTGATAGGTAGGCTTGGATTGACCTGATCGAATGCTTTCATTCTGGATCAGAGAAGAAGGGATCGAATTCGACCCTAGAATCAATGGAAGGAGGAGCGCCACGAAAAAAAATCATGAAACGAGAACAAGTTCTACAGCCTGTGACATATATATATGTATATCGTCAGGATCAAGGACAATACTTTCATAAGAGGCATCGGATGAGAAGAGAGACTTATAATGGTCTAGAAAGACGAGAGAGTTCATATTCCAGAGGATCTGGTGTCTACGGAGCGTTTTGATGAGAGTTCCCCCGACGACGGAACACAGATCAAATCAAGTACCGGTGTAGTTGACTCGATGGTTCTCCTCGCACAACGATCCGAAATTCTCCTTCATGGACCAGACTGTCCATGAAGCGATATTTCGGGCAACCTCTCGTCCAGCGACGGATTGACAATGAAAACAAACTTGACCACGCACAGTCCCATCATTCCGTGCACAAAGACAACAGCTGCATCGAAGGTCAAGAGTTCTCGAAAGTATTGCCGGGCACGTAAACGAGGGAACAACGAGAATAGTTGTTGTAGTACCGAAGCTTTTTAATACGAGCGCGTGCCCTCGTGCTGATAGTCCTGCCAAGTATCAGCCCACAAACGCGATAGTTAACGGCGAGCCAGTCGACCAACTAAGCAAGCAAGCAACCAACCAACCAACAAACGAACCGACCAACAAAGTAGCCACATGGGCATCAAGCTCTTGCCAAGAACTCCCAAAGTTACGACAGGCGCAATCAATAGCTTGCGGGATCCGATGGGGCAAGAGCTTGTTTCCACTGATAAGAACGAAACTCGCCCGGGAAAATCCATGAACGTCGACTTCAAATTTCGGCCAGCTGAGAGAGAACGAGAAGATGATCGAGCGCCTCCACGTCTTCAATATCGACATCTCATAGCGAGGAATCAGGGGGCCCCCTTCGTCGAATGAATTTCGACTAACGAGCTGAGCCCACAGCCGCAAATCCAGTTATCGATGACGTATTCTCATACAGAAATAGAATCAGCTGCTTAGGAAATGTTTTCCTAACTCACCCAGTGACGGAGGACATTGAGTACTCTCATGGTGGCTGCGGTGGATATCATGCTCTCCCTCTTTGCGTGCAGCATGTATGCGTTTAGCTGCTCCTTGGTCGCATTCGGCCCCAAGTTGGGGATCTTCAAATCTCCACCCACCTGCGAGGGTAGTCGGCTTCCAACGCGCGATGGTGGCTGCGACATGTTTCTGAGGGAAAGAAGAGAACACCGAGTTTTAGCTTTTGGATAGTAGCGTAGAATACTACCGCCTTGCGTATTTGCAGCTACCGCAGCAGACTTCGGAGGAAGCTCGTCTCGACAATGAAATTCAAACAAAATTGGAATCACGGATCAGCGTTCGCGTCGTCAGGCCAAGCCTCGTTCCTGAAGTCTGTTATTCACTGGTTTCGCATTGAGACAGATGTTTTGAATATATCGTACGGCGAACCTGGGACAACACAGCTTCGAATAAAAACACAATTTTTCCAAGGAATATACACACAACGGTGTTCGAAGCTTCCGGAGCCTAGAGTCTTAGCGAGAGTAATTTGAATACACGTGCCCTCAACGATCCCTGAAGTCTGAATAACTCGACGCCTAAGTAAACGAAAATGTGGACGAGCTGGAGGGCGAAACCGTTGTCCTCGCTTCGGAAGCGCCAATATATTGTAGAAACACTCACCCGGTAACAACAGGCGGAATCAAGGGCTCAGGTGGGTTTGACGAGCCCGCAGTGGCCGCGGCGAATGCGGCCGCGGCCGACGCGGTGGACGATCGCCTTGCGGAAGCTCTCGAGCACGTGACGATGACGCCCGCACGCGAATTGTGCGTCGGGCTGTCGGAGTACGCGAAGCTGCTTCTCGGCGTCGACAAGATAGCTGACTCGGTCTGGAAGCTTCCCCTGGGTGTGACGCTCGGGGAACTTGATTCCGTATCGTAGCTACCGCTATTCGTAGGAAGACGGAAAGGAAGGGAAGGAAGAGATCAAATTAGAAAAGACTCGGCTCGGAACGTCCCGCATATACTATTCCAAGTTGTGATCAAGGCTTGCTCATGAAGATTAAAGCGACGCGCGCGGAAACTTGAGTTCGGCAGCTTCAAAACCAAAGTTAGAAAACCCAGTGATGTGGAAGGGAATAGCTTAAATCTTGAGTGAAACTTTTGAGCATTAAACTCACCGCTTGCCCTGAGCACCCCGAACGCGAAGATAACTCATGACGTTCGGAGAAGACTGGCTCGAAGTCATGGGGTTTATGACGCGCGCCATCTGCAAGCAACATATTATTAATAATCAGTCAGAGAGCACGAGCGGAAACACACAGGCGGCAACTTTTAGAATTTTCCTAGAGGGTTGCTGAAGATCTCATCGTTCTCCCCCACTTGCCAACTGAATCACTTTTCTCAGTTTTTGCGGCAACCCTGCGACCGCTTATCATCTATCAAAGAACCGCCGACTTTTCCGGCAATCATCTGACCGGATACTCGCGGAACCCTCAATCCGCATGCGTTCCTCCCATCGTATTCGTGCACCCACGACTGCAATGTCTCGAAGCCGTAACGTAGAGTTCGTCTAAAGGCAGAGTGCAGCTCGTTATCTCAGCGGAGCCAAGGAAGTCCCTTATCCACAAGTCAAACAGGAATAAAATTCCCGTTCAAACGTTTGAATTGCGAAGGACGGAGAGGAACAATTGTTTCAAGAATTATGGCAGGGGGACATCAGTTTAGATCGTCGGTAGAAACGTTCGGAAGTGCAAATTTCCCGCTCGTCCCGCTCCTAGAGACGAATCGTCCGCCAGCTATCGATGCCCAGTCACGTTCGACGTCCGCGAACAGATGATGACGACGGCAGATAACGTAGATTGGAACATTGATATGTACAACAAAGCCCGACAACAAGCCCGAGCCGACGTCGAAGCATCGATCGACCGCTCACTCAGTGGGTTTCCTCGTCCATGGGGATTGGAACGAAGCTGTTGCCATCGCGATCGTTGGGCAAGGGTTTCGTTGTTAGTTTCTTTTTCAAATTTTCTGCTCTGGGAGACAACTCGAATCATTCTCAAACACGAACTTCGCCTCCTTTCCATTGCCGTCTGGGTAGGAGATCTCGTTGGTGGAGTAGCCAACTCGTCGTCAACTGGCAACGTATACACGTTGGGAGCCTCGTCGAAGTCGCTCTACGTTGGATGGCTTGAATCTTCTCTCCTGGTCGGAGAGAAAGACCTATCATCAAAACTGTGATAATTCATTTACCTGGAGCATTGAGGCAAATCGCAAAAAGAACCGAGCGAACGTACACTGTGGCGATTGTCCAGTTGCGCATCGGAAAGGGGCACTGAGTGACGTTAGGCCATCCGTGCAGCTGGTCCCGGAGTCGCGTCTGTGCGTCGATCATCCCAGACGGAGGCACAAAATGCCGAGGCTAATTCGCGAGGTGGTGGAAAGCAAAGGCGATGAATGCCATCCACCCAACCGCTTCCAGTCAGTTTGGCGAGTGAGCGCGGAAGAGCGCACCCGAACAAAATCTCATTACTGTGATTTTATTATATCACAAGCTTCTCATCGGCGACGACGGGAAGCAGCTACCGCCGCCGCCGAAAGCGACAACAACGACGACGTCGTCCTCTCCGTGACGGCTGTGATGATGATCTTATCCGTCTTTCTGCATTAGCGTCGCGGATTCGCTTCTCACAGCAAAGCGAATGGGCGTGCGGGGAGCCGGGAGCACGGAGGAAAGCGGGCAAGCTCGGGTGGCTGGTTGGTGGAGTGGTGGGAACGCACGCGCTCTTCCTAATTTGTTTAAGACCTCCTCGGCTCCGTGGATTTTTTGGGGGAGGGGTCAGACCTCGTCCTCCCTCTGGTTCGGTCGGTCGGTCGGTCTCGAGATAGCTCCGGGGCACGGCACAACGGAGCTTTATCCAAAAATAACGCCCCTTTCGACGAAACCCGATCGCAGTGACCGAAGAAAAAGAGTTGCCGCTTTAGGCTCCGTATGCTTGCGCCCTTAACGCGGCTCACTTTCAACTCGGTCTCACCTCAATCTCATTCTGACGAACCCAAAGTCGAGTCCCCCGATCTCCTTCGCTCCTTACTCGGTCCCAATAGGGTCTCATTGCAATCGGCGTTCGGGTTGATTCTCTCTGATGCGGAATTCTCATCGGCTGAGTTCAGTTTTACCTTCGGCTACGACTCGGATGAGACAGAAACTCATCTCCTGATTGACTCCAGTCGATCTTCTGACGACTTCGATTTTCTGTTCGTGAGAAAGCACAAAGTCGCGCCAAAACAAGACGTCGCCGTCGTTCAGCGGGCCCTTCCGAGATGACGAAGCAGAAACCTCGCAGTGCGACAAGCTGGAGCGTTTTGAATGAAGCTCGTGATATTTCTGTTGGGTGACAGCTCGGGACACGAAACGACGCCGGGAAGAGTGAGGTGTAGGTAACATCCCAGGAAAAAAACGAGTGCAATTTTTTTTCCGCATACATACGGCGCGAACAGAGCAAGCAAGAGAGCTTGAACAATCATACGGAGGTGACGCGACGGGAACAACCATTTTTCAAGAGCTTTTGTTTTTAGGGTGATTCGACGATGCCGCGCTTCTGGGAGCCCTTTGTTCAAATCTTGTTTCCGACTCCGTGTTCGCCTTCAAACAGGAATTCCGTTGTTCGGTCGAAGGGATACGCGTTCATTTTGAGTCGAGCTTGATTGAATCAGTGCCATTGTCGCGTGTTTTTTTTTTCCTCCCTCGCTCCCAACCGTTTCCGTTGGTGCCATGGAGCCAACAACGCCGCCGCACCGCCGCCGGTTCAGTGGTGACGATGGACGTCGCGGCCGCTCATTTCGGACAAGGACCCTCCTTCAATCTATCCGTTCGCTCTAATGGATAAAGCTCAAGATAAGCGGATGTATGAGCTGTCGATAACGAATATAGCTCATAGCGTCTGTTTCTCCGCCTCTCCGCACGGATTCGGTTAGTCATACGAACGGCGCTCCGGTATATGTATTTTCGGCTGAGTTTGCGGCGCGTATTTTGTCAAGCGAGCGAGCGACCGACCGACCGACCGACCGACTGCGGTAGGGAGGAAGCGGGTCCATGTTTCCCGAAGGGAGCGACCGCGGGAAAAGCGGCGCCTCGCTCCGCAACGACTCGCTGGTTTTTCATCTGTCCTAGACTTCGGTATCAGCACGAGCTGCAGTGACGCTGACAGCTGTTCATCCCGCGACGCATGCCGAGTAGGAATGGACGGTCTTTTCGTACGCACCAGTCCCTCCAAATGATCATGCCGTTAGCTCAATCAACGACGCGAACATCGATCGAGCAGGGTATCGATCACATCCCACGTCATAACGAAACCGTCCCAAAACCCCGTTTTCGTCAGCGTCCGTGTATTCATGCGCGCTCAACACCTCACGCATAAACTCGAGCATCAGAGTCATAAACTCATGAAGATCCATCGTCAGCGAGTGTGGCCCGCCAGTCTGTCCTTCAACGCTGTCTGTCTGCCCCCCCTCCCCCCTCCCTTCCTTCCTGTCTGTCGACCCGTGACTCGACGCCTCCATCCGAACGTTGTTGATTCTGCGTCAAATAGTGCGGCAGACCTCGAAAGTGCGCTTCAATGGATCTTGTGGCGAAAATCACTCGCGAGCCGCCTGTGTTTAACGGTGCGATACTGCATGTATCCGGATGCACTCCTGTCTGCCCGCCCGTTTACGTTTCTGATCGAGTGAGTGAGTGAGCGAGAACTTTCGTTCGTCTCGACGAGCTCGCGATTCGGAGAAGACTATCCATAGTCGCGAGAAACAGCATCGAGAAACCGGAGCGCAGAATGAAGAACGGGACCATCATTTACAATGGTTGGAAGAGACGACGTGAACGGCGACATCAAAACGAAGCGCCTGCAGTTAACTGCAAGCCCATCACGTACGACGGTATGCTCTCGATGTTGCTGCCTGCGTGAGTTCCTGCAGCCTGAGGCGGAACTTCAGAATCCGCCCCGCTCTCCCTCACGCGAATTTCAGAGGAACAGATTATAACCATCGGAAAGCGGGTCTCATCCTCCTCGCGGAGATGCGAGAGACTCCAACCGCGCGTCACGCGAAGCACGAATTCCGGAGAAC
Organism: Neoseiulus cucumeris; assembly: GCA_021527715.1. Taxonomy (NCBI): domain Eukaryota; kingdom Metazoa; phylum Arthropoda; class Arachnida; order Mesostigmata; family Phytoseiidae; genus Neoseiulus; species Neoseiulus cucumeris. The sequence continues at coordinate 390,897 of JAJSRV010000063.1, read as the reverse complement.
ATCGGAAATCTCTTGAGAGTAAGCTTCGAGAATCTGTCGAGTTTATAAACTCAAGAAGGAAAGACTCACCCGTGAAGATGGTGCCGCTGCGGTCGCTGTTGAAGTCGTCGTCACCGACGCTGAGGTCGTGAATATTGTTGCAGTGGCGGTCACGATGGCCGTTGTTGTTGCTGTCGCTGTTATTGTTGTTATCGTTGCTCCAACTGCAGCAGCATATGCCGTGTTCGTCGCTGCTCCGGCGGCAGAAGACGTGCCGGGTACCGTGCTGGATGCGGGTGTTGTTGTTGCTGCCGCCGCCGTGACTCCCGCTGTGTTGCTTGCTGCCGTTTGTCGTGCAGTTGGACCGCTTGTTGCACCTAGACTACCTTGATTGTTGCTGTTGTTGTTGAGCGCAAAGTTGTTGGCGTTCTGCTGCTGCAGTTGTTGATGCAGTTGGAATTGTTGCTGAGGAATGTAGTCGGTCGAGCCGCTGTTTTGGTCGACATTCGAGTATTCGTTTCTGATCATGACGCAACTCCGCCCGCCCGCATCGTATTCTGCAACAATAAGCACTGATATGTAAACCTAATGGATGGAAAGAACGCTGTCTGACTGTCAGAGCGTCTTTATCTTGTTACCACCAAGCGAAGGGTCTATTAGGCTCGTCTACCTGCCGTCACCTGTCGTCATGGAGGACGTTGCGCAAAAACGACTCTTCGACAAAACATCTGTGACGCTGTCTCATGTTGCCGGGGGTTTCTCGCCCGACGGAAAGAGGGAGAGAGATGCACGAAAAACCACAACGGGACTGGAAAACCTACCTCCGACGGGCGTGGGTTGCTCGGCGAGAGAAGCAGTGTCGCTTAAGGATTCGCTGACCGCAATAGGTGCGTGCATTGCTTCCTTTCTCTCTTCAAGGGGCGCGCTCGATCCTGGAACGCGCATATGGAGGATGCTTCCATCATCATCCCTACTAACGGATGAAGTCTCCTCGATCGCCTCGTCGATAGGCTTGTCAGCCAGGCTTTCGCTAAGTTTTCGCTTCGAGGGCGATTCTTCTTCGAATTTTCGATGGCTCAACCGCCAATGTGCTGCAAAGAGAACAGACAGATTATTTCCGAGAAAAATTGTAGCATGCCGGCTGCCGGCGCCGCCATCTGCGGACATACAGTGGCACACAATCAGACGAGCCATTAACTGTGCCATAAACACGAACACGGCTCGCAGCTCCGAGAAAAGAATGGCTCGCGAGCACGACGGAGGAGCGAACGAATGGAACTTTTGCAGAAAAAAAAATAAGGATTCCGGCAGATCTCCCACAAGGAGTGCTCCCATTATCGGCGTGGTGGTTCATCGCAGACTTCAAGCGAAAGTTGATGCTTGATGCGCTTTCGGATGTTAACACTCTCGGCAGCCAGACGACCCGCTGACTGACAGAGTAATGGCCGTCCGACGACTCTTCACCGAGCCAGGCATTTCCACCGAACGGACACATGTTCGCATGCAAGCTATCCAGCACGCTCTTTCCTCGCTCCATCTGTATGTCTCATAATCAATCAATTCCGCGTCGTCGTCTTATACGGAGGTGCTGTTTTCGACGGCAGCGATGATTAATTCGTGGGCAATCTATCGCTCTCCTTAGCGCGCTAGTTCTTCCTCGCTTATGCATGCTTCCTTTCGGCTCAATTCCGTCGGAACGGAAAGCATGCGAGGGTGCGAATCGTCATCAATGCAAGCGGACGGCTGTTCCGTGGAACCTGTTGCTGATTCTCCGCCTGTTCTGTGGTTGCGCTAGCAATGAAGCAAGCAGGTGCGCTTGTGTTGTCGACCTGGATCGCGAGATGGAGTAAGTGGAAGCGATTCTGATAGGAACTGATTAGGAGTCCATTTCCTCTCTCGTCCAGGCTTCCTCCGTCGTTCATGAGCAGAGCAGGCAGGCAGGCAGGCAATTGCTTGATAACTTTCCGCCACCGCTTCTGCAACTGCAACTCGATATCCGACGAGGCCTCTCGCACTCGCCTACGTCGGCTACGGCAGCGACAGTACCGAATGCACGACGGAAAAGCAATGTTTTTGCGCTTGCTTTAGCGGGGATCGATCAATTTGAAACTCGCTATCGTTTCGTCATCAGTTCAGTCTGCAACGAAGAAATCGCAGCGGCGAGAGGTTGCCTCATTGCTGGCCACGATTATCGCAATATTTTCTGATAATGATGATCCGCAATCAAAGGGTTATTTCCTCATTACTGAGAACGACGGACCAAAGTCACTATCCAAGGCTATGCTCATCCGGCGCCGGGATTGCACGCAAGGGGTTGCTTGCTCTGTTGGCTTGCCCGGCCGGCCAGCTGGCTGCGTCTGCCGCTAGGAATGCTTGGGTCATTCACAAATGGCTGAGGAGGGATCGTGTGCGGAACTCGCGCGTCGTTCGTTCTTGCCCCGCTACTCCATAAAGCCATCAAACGACATCGTAAACTTTTAGGGCTCTCAGAGTGGATGTAAGAGCAGGCGGAATACGTGCAGAAAGTAAAAAATAATACTGCGCAAAGCAGCCCTTGCTCTCCGAGTGTACACATGCTCGAACGAGGAAGTGGGAGCGGCGGGCAGAGGCGTCTTGATGTGGAGCATCTTGACCTGATGCGGGGGCTGCATATGTTCTTCCTCCGTTTCGTGATCGGTTTCTTTTGTTTTTTTTTTCTTCTCAGATTGTTGTGCGGAGTTCGAGATCGATTCGGAACGGGTAACACTTGTGCATTCTGAGGAGTCCTCCGTCTCTCTCACTTCTGACGAGATTTTGACAAAAGTCGAACTTCCGATAAGCTTGCTGAACGGGAGTTGTATGGTCGTCGCATTTGCTGCCACCGTTGGGTGTTGATAGTTCACTCACCGGTTGACTGCGCAGACATTTTCGTGATGGAATGTATGTCACTGGAAGAGGCAGTGGACCCGCGGTGGATTGACGCTGTGTCGATGTTATCGGCCCCGCACTCGCTGCTCATGCTGGCCGAGCTGATTCGTCTTGAGTAATCGTATTCGACGACCAGCATTCCTGTGAGAACATCACTGTCCGGGCCTTGCTGAGCCTGTTGTTGATTATCGCCCAACAATCCGGCAGCTTCGTCGCAGTTGTTCTGTAGCTCGGGCTGGTAGTGGACCTGCGGAAATATGAATAAATCTCTGAAATTCATCGCAGGCAATCGGATGTTCACCATTGGGGAACTAGCAACGAGAGCGCATAGAGACAATATGTGTTCACTTCATGTTCCAAGAGCTTCTAATTCTCTTCCACAGCTTGTTGCTCAGAGGCAGTCGTCTTCGTGCCTCGGTTGCCCCGAGGGGCGAGCTCGAGCTTGCAGGAAACAAACGATGATGAAGACGTGGAAAAATAAGGAAGCAAGCGGCCTAGCTGTCTGGGATCGATCGATCGATCGATCGATGGACGGGTGGAAGCTCGAGCAGCAACAAGAGCAAACACACGAAGCACTCGGAAAGCTTGCTCCAGGCTGCCTGACAAGAAGGAAAGCAGGTGGAGGAGTTGAGGCAGACAGGAAAGCAACCTAGCGTTGCTCGCTGTTGGGTTGGTTCACTTTCTTTGCCGCCGTCGTCGTTGTTGTCTCGTGGCGAGAGATGAGACCGTCTAATTAAAAGAAGCGCACGACAACGTTCCCACGGGCGTCTCCAGCCGGAAGCAGAAGATCTTGGTCTAGGTGGTCTAGTGGATGAGGTGGCTCGAACGGAGGCAAAAAGGGGGATGGTGCGAGGAGGGGAGGGGCTGAGATGACGCGGGAACAGCGCTAGCAGAGAGGGAGGAGAAAGTCAACCTGTCGCGAACGATGCCACGTCATGGCAGCGACAAGAATCTGCCTTGGAGGGAAATGGGGGCAGGGGGGGGAGCAAAACGTTGACTTGGTTGGTCGGTAGATAGGCGAGTGCGTGCGTGTGTGTATGAGCGGAAGTCAAGGAAGACAAGTACTGTAGGAGCACCAGAGCCGGAAAAAACTGGAGACCTTCTCATGCACGCTCCGATGACACAGCGCCGCGCTGTGTCATCTACACGTACGGAGAAAAAAAAAGACAGACAGCTCCCTCAATTGGGCCCCTAAGGTAAGTGTAGGCGTATTTCTCCTCGAGGCCCCGCTCCTTTCTGAGGTTCGCCCCAGATTCCCGGTCTCTTGAAGGTTCACTTCTATTTCTCCGGCTAGTTACTCTCCCCGAAGGCGATCCGACGCGCCGCGCAGCATCTCATTCCTCCGCAGGGCTCGCGGAAAATGAGAAATGACAGAGGGCGGTGAGAAGTGGGCTCTCTTACCTTTTTAAGAGCCTCGAGCACCTTGACACCGTCGGCGAACACTCGGTACGTGAGCAAAAAGGTGTTCAGGAAGTCAATCGATAGGAAACGCAGGTCGGTGAGTCTCTCAAACAGCCGTTCCGGACTGGCATATCTGATCTGAGGAAGCTTGCAGGAGTTCAGGGTTCGACTGAAGCGGATGTCTACATCGTCCTTGAACAGGCGAGGGTCGTTCCTTATCGAGTGAGGCATCGTGATTGAGGACGCGTCGCTCAGGGTTCCGTGGAACAGATCGTTGAAGTGCACGTTGTCGATGCACTGTAAGAGGAAACAAAGTCCTTTATTCCTACAACCCATATAAGTCAAACGCGACTCGCCTCTCGAGCCTTGCGAACGTCTCGTCGTCTCGCGAAGAAAATGTTGAACAGAAAACTTCGCTTCTCCAAAAGTCTCGCGAAATCCAAAGAGAACAGACCGATACGGTGGAAGTATGCTTCTTGTTCACGTCTCCGTCAACCTCTATTCTTCGATAAAATTCATGAATAACTTTCGTGGGAAAGCAATATAGATTTTTTTTCCCCGTCCTCCTGTTTCCTGGAGATGGAGCCTTATCTATCTTTTTCTTTGTTCTCCGTCTCCTACGGGTAAGAGGCTGCTGACCACTGCTTAATACAAAACGTGAAGCCCATACTGAGCGGTTCAATATAGGGGATTGGAAAAGATATCAAGCGGAGGAAAACCCCGGAGCATCACAGGAGATCGAGCGAAGGAACGAACCCAGATGAAGACAGAAAACGATTTTCGTATTGAATCAAACAAAATTATTTTGGAATTCGGATGATCGGCTAAAAGTGTGAGAATTTCGAATTCATTGACATCGTATTCAGTGCCTTAGACGTGAAGCGAAGCAATTATTCCGGATCTCAAAAGTTCCTCGAGAGCTTTTCCCTGATTTGAATTCGAAAACGTCGGAGTTTTTACGACGAAGCCGCAATGCGTGCCGGCTCTCGGGTTTCCCAACTGTCGCGTCTGGGAGATTTTTTCCCAAGTTTTCTTCCTCTTCCGGGGATTTCCATTTGCGGATTAATTCTGAATTAATGAGATTACTCCTAATGCCGACTGCTGTCTTCCGACGACGTCTACGGCCGGGCTTACCTGTGAGATGTCGGATGTCCAAGCGGCTTTCTCCTGCATGGTAGGAGCCACCAGATGAATTGTTATCGGTGGTCCGGTTTTGAAGTCGACGATAATCTTGAAATCTAAACCTCCGTAGTCTTTTTCTTGACCGTTTGTTGTTTGGTTCATTTGGTTCAAGTTGAATTGGCTGTCGCAATTGCTCATCGATGAGCAAATGGACCCTGCAATCCAAACGAAACGGCGATCAAGCATCGAGGACACAAGGAAACACTCCGACGCTTCTCAAATCGAGAGAGTATTCTTTTTTCTGCCGGAACAGATCGATTCCGACGACGAGACGAGGAGAGCGATAAGCTACTGGAAATCCTATCAGACCGGACGAGGGATTTTTTAACATTATCCGTTGTTTTGGCTCTGTTTCTCTCTTCCGCTCGCTTTGAAGATAGATTTCCCTCTTTCTTCAGCAATCGCTCAAAATCGAACAAGTTAGGATTCGATTCCTTCCTCGGAGAAGGCGACGTCGTCGACGAGTCCACGGCAAAAGCGAATCAATTTAAGAGGATCCTGATTTTTTCGTCGGCTCTTTCTACTCGCATCGATTCTGGTCCGATGCGGACGGATGAAGGAAAAAAAATTATGTGAAAATCCGACTTGAATAAATAGGGTAACGAGGAAAACGGAGTAATAGGTTAAGGCTTTTGGAGAAGAAAACTATGCCGGCTGGAGGAGATTGAGGGGAATGAAGAGTTGGAATGAAAATATTATTCGAAGGAGCGAGGCATGGCTTTTCAGGTCAGAATAACGAGAGGAGTGAGGGTAAGCAGAGAGGAGTCGTTTCGATCTCCTCCTCTCAATCAGAATTTCGTCTCTCACGTTTCAATGTGACCCAGCGAGGTTCAGGAAGAGTAAATGGGAGGCGCAAATAGTTCACTCAGAATCGAAAGAGACATATGAGCGATTGAAGGGAACGAACGGAGACTCGGAAGAAATGGAAGCGCTGCTAACCAATGGTTATCGCTCTATTTACAGCAGACGAAGCGAAGCCGAAAGAATCAACGGAAGATCTATCAAGTTAGAGAGGCCACAGTGGGCGCTCCGTTCGAACTATCGTGGCACACTAGAGTAAATCTTTGTTATTGGCCGTCGGAGCAACCAATAAGTGATTTTCGGAAAGGAGATTCTTGAGAAGCGGACGTAGTGGAGTTTTCACTTCGCTTAGTGTCGGAAAGCACGTCGTCGATAATACAAATGGAAACATGATGACTAAACCAGGAGAACTCACCTTCTCCATCGTCGACCATGAATTGGAACTGCTCGTTCGGATCCTCTATAAGCGTCGCATCTGCCAAGGGTATTTTGCCTATGCCTGAAATTGATGTTTGATTTAATTTATGAAGTTCTAACCTCATGTTCTTCTATGAAATTCGACTTCGTTTCGATGTTGATAGCTGAAGCTCTTGGAACGTTCCGCGATCCTCGAATCAAATCAGAGAATATCTGGTGGTGTTTTGGAATCGAAAGGTGAACCAAATTATTCCTCGAAGATGTTCATCGTTTGCGATGGAGCTGTCGCCGACAAGGCGGATCCCATCGAAGTCACTGAAGGGAGTTCGGCGAACTCATTGTTCTGCTGGAACCATTTCCGCCGCGAGTGCCCGGTCGTGATGTCGATTGGAGTATCGCGCGAATCGATTCAAATTAACGCTCAGATTCATGCGGCGATTTAATTGAAGGTTTCCACATCCTCTCCATAAGCGGCGCCAAGCTCGACTTCTTTTCTCGCTTCTCATCCATTTGCCGGCTCAGTGAATGAGTGGGGCCGCTCGAGAGACCGGCAGGGAATCCGTCCAATCCTCCAGAAAGTTTCCCTCGGCGCTCAAACCTCGGCTCAAATTGAAACACCGCGTTTGTCTATCTTTTCTTCTTTCGTCCCACTCCTGCCTCGTCGTCCTCCATCTCGAGTCTCCTGCACTTTCCTCGCCGGCGCTCTCACTTTTTGGGTGGCCTTCTTCTTTGAATTCCCCTCTGGGTTTCCTTTCTCTCCGAAGAGGATCATTCATCTTGCGAGCAATGGCGGCGGCGGCGGTTCGTCCTGCGCGAAGCATGCCATGTAGAAGTTGGTACTGGCACTGAACAAATGAGCCAGGCCCTCAAACTGGAGACCGTGTAGTCTCCAAATAGTCGTTTGCTTCATTCAATGTCCCCGTAGAAGTCGCTGCATGCCTCCATGCTCGCCCGCCGCCTTGACATCCTGTCTGCCCACCAGTCCGCCCAGCTTCGCTTCGACTCGTCCCAGTATCGTTCCGCGAGAACGCCATATGTTACTGTTAGATTCAGCGAATTTGCGTTCGGGAATGAGTGGCCATAGCATCCGTTCCGATCCTGAAAGCTCGACTTGAACTCTCCATAAAAACCGCTCGTGGAAAAAATCGCCTCAGGGAGGCGTGCTTGGCCGCCACTTCGCACGATTTGGGCTTTGATGATGGAGCCCTCTTGGTGGTCGGGCGTTCGGCCCACCGGTCGACACATATCGCTCTATATTCGCCTTGATCTACATAGATTAGAACTCCAGTTTCTTTTTTTGTCGGCTGGCTGCGATACGACTTGATCTCGACCGCTGAACGATCTAAAGTAAGCGATTCGCAGAGGAAACTTTTGCAGCTTATTTTGAGGAGGGCTTGGAAGACGCGCATCAAAAACTCGTTTGGGCTTTTGGCAAGGCATAAAGTTGCAGGTGCAGACACAGCTCGAAGCAACGCGCCGCGCCGGTGGAGACGCCAACCGCCAATAAGTTCCGCGGAGAGGACACAGTCCATTACCTCGGGTTTGCTTTTGGTGCTTCTCCACGCACTCAACATCTCTCCCACTTTTTTTTTTTCTGTTTAACTGCCTTTTCAAAACCAATGCCGTTCAATAGGCCTCGCAATCTCCCTTGACATTCCGGGACATCCTCCGTTCGAAAGAACTGATCCACGTCTGCTGGGACGGACCCACTTTTCAGATGACCTCGACTCTTCAGCTCAAAACAGTTTTTCAAGTAGACCTCGATCTGCGAGTCGACGAATGAAGAGACATCTAAGCTCTGCGGTTTTGGATTTTGAAAGCATCTCGTGGATTCCGGAAAGTGAATTTGGGGCGATTTCAAAATTCTCCTCTCGAAGTGACTGTTTCTAACAGATGCTTGTTTAATATTCATTCGAAGGTTGGGCAGAATTTGACTCCTCCTGTTACGCAAGCTCCTTCAAAGAAGTGGAGAGGACAAAGTAGTTTCATAACAACGTCTTCTAGATGCTTCAACGGTTGGTTGGTTGGCTGGCTCGCTCGCGAGCAATGTTTTTTCCGTTTGCCAAACGAACAAATGTCATACGAGCCGGCTGCGAAGTCAAAAGACGTGAGCGGACTCTGCTCCGAGTGTCAAGCATCGTTGGCCAGCGCAAGTCTCCTTCTCGCGATTCTTGTAGCGACGAGGAGCGAAAGAAAACTAGGAACATGTCACACTGTCGTCGCTCCCCAAAAAGCTCATTTTCATTCGTGCTGCATTTGTCCGTCCAGATCATAACGTTCATCACAAACATCGCCACTTCGATAGTGGAGCTCTGTCATCGGTTTCTTCAGCATGCCATGAACGGCTCGAGAAAAATATGGGCGAGTGGCGACGACCAGCAAACGAACGGAAAAGGAGAAGAGTACAGAAAAAAGAAACGAGCCTCAACGAGATTTTTATACTCAGAACAGCGGCAGCAGCGACTGACTGGCCCTTAGAGGACCTAGCCATTTCCGACATGGTCGTCGAGCGTAATGGAGACGAACGACACTGAAGAAAAAGCGGGCGAGTGAGTGCGGCGTCCGTCGAGGTACGACATCGATCTGTGAAACTCCACTTCTGAACCCGAAGAGGGAAGAGAGTCAGGAATTCTTTACCTTACATTTAGCGCCACCGTCAGGATCGTCGCTCATAATTTATCATCAGCGTTGGTGAGAGCCGTTTCTGAATGACGGCTACGTGCTTTGCCAATGGATTCGACGAAGGTCTCCGAAAACTGCTAATCTCAACTGAGATCGATAATCTCCGATTTACTCACCTTCTATGAGGTGTAGCTTTCCAGCGGATGTCCTGTTGCATAGTAGCATGTGATTAGTAAAAAGGTAACACTGGCGAACCTGATCGCTTCCTTTCGAGACGATACGGGCGCGCCGCGATTTGTCCACCGCCGCAGCCTGTATGACATTGCCCTGGCGAATGAACACCTGCAATTCAAATCCAAAAAGTTGATTCGACGAGCTCCGACTTCTTCCCGCCGCTCTCGTAGCTTCGTTGCCGGTGTTTCATTTTCCCTTCTCATTCATTCCGTCGTCGGATAATTCATATCTGTCGATGCAGCACGACGACTCAAAGATATTGAAGACGACGACACGCTAATTAAAGGAATGGGTCCATGAGCTCCTTCTTTCAGGAACAACACCGCAGGCAGAGAAGCCGGGCTTCTCACAAGGTAGTTTTTTTCGCTCCTCGTTCCTCCTGATAAGACGAACAATATCCTGAGAGAGCTCGGTGTAGAGGTCAGATTCGCAGACGCTGCTCCAATGCGTCATCTGCACCATAGGAGTCTGTGGCGCCTTCAGTGGAACGGACAGCTTCGTCTCGCGCTGTTTGTCATCGCTGATTAAGCAGAACCACTCGGCTCATGGGGACGCTTTTGGGAATATATTTTCAGAGATATTTCCGCTCCCGCTTCTAATTGGATGCGTGCGGGCAGCCAGGAATGCACAAGGCGACTTCGGAGTCTTGACTTGAGATTCTTCTTGGAAAGAGTAAACAAAGGAGAAAGCAAGCCCGAGAGGTCCGATATCAAGTTTCTGGGGTAATCATCAAAACGAAAGAAGTTTTCTCCTCTCTTCTTTCTTCATATTCACTTGAATTCGAGACATCTCGAGTAAAGCAAGACCGAACCTGCGTGGAGCTCGCTGCGCAGCATCAAGGGAAGAGGTGCTGCACCACGACCGCAGCTGCGGCGAGGATCTCACTCACTCACGCGGATAAATCGGTGGGTGGATGGTTCGGTAGAGATAGAGATTGGACGGCAGATAAATGGATCTAGAGAACAAGGTAAGATTCGGAAATATTCAGGTTCAGAGGCAGATATACGCGAGGGTGGGCAGAAAGGAAGGGTGCCTGTTCGCCTGTTGACTTGCTATGACTGACTTGCTGGATGCCTTACTGACTGACGGACGCCCGAAATAGATGAAAACGAACAGAAATCACTGAAGCATAAAGAGACAGGGCAGGAATTTCCGCCACGCGGCTCTCTGCAATCGGAAAAAAGATTCTTCCGCCATGGGGAGAAGATCTCGATCACATTTCCATCGGTTCTTCGAGCCGCAGGAAACATTCGTCGACGAAGATGACTGTTTACAATACTTTCCGTTCGTCCGTCCTTGTCGTGTTCGTTCTTCGATCGCGATCGTACTTTCATAAATGAGGAGAGTCTTTGCGAGGTTCGGGCGACGCGACCTGCTGCAGACCTGCTCCCCTCGATGGAAAGTGATTGACAACCATGAGACAAAATCATTTTGCCAGGTGTCAGGGGTTTCGAATCCCATGCCAACTTCAATCGAGACATCATTCCCGCCTCGGCTCTTCCGCGGCGTCGTGACGGTTAGTGATTCCCTGGAGTCTGAGGTCGGAGGAAGTTTCCGAAGAATCGAATAAAAGACTCGTTCTCTATTTTCACTCACCTGGTTAACGTCGAGGAGAATGTCGCATCCTCCGATGATCATTCTTTCAATGGCGAGGTTCTTCCGGATGTTCTCGGTCTCGCTCACTTCGTCGTGCATTTGCTGTAAGACACCATAGGGACCACAGTTTATAGGGAGCCTAAACGATACGAACGCTTCATTCTCTTTTCCGAATTGCCTGAGGAGCCAGAGCCTAGAGTTTGCCAAGCCGTTGTTTCAGAAAACCCCGAAATTTCGTGGAAACGTTTGAAATTCCCATCGTGAGTCGACTCTGCTCGTCAACAACTACTCTAAAACAGTGGTTGTCGAGCACCATGTGGAGTGGGGAGACTAGCAGCGTGGTGAATTCCGAGAAGACTTCGCTCACCAAACACTCTGTGAATCGCATAAATAAACAAAGATACGAGGTTGTACGCGTCCAAAGTCATTCAACGAACGAACGAAAACTGTCCACCGTTGGTGTCGTAAGTATCAAAATACACTTCAACAACAGAAACGTCGATTACAGGCTTTTGATTTTGGATTTCCGTGTGCTTCGTCAGCCTTTGCTCCACATCAGCCGTTCGTTAACAAACACGAAACCCAGTTGGGGCCGATAGAGTCACTCGTCATCGGACCGATGATAAATAGATTGATTGATTTATTGATTGATTGATCTTCTTTGTTGTCCGTCTAAGCTTTCTTTCATGTTTCCAACTGGTGCACTCCTTTTTTGCTCTGTGACCGAACTTCCCCCTGTTCGTTTCTTCGGAGACGCCGTGATGAGATCGAAAGCGTTTTTATTTTCATTTTGTAGCACACAGTTCGTATTTAGAGCGAAAATAATCCCTGCGTTGATTTCCAGTTTCGGACAGGAAAAAAAACTTGATTGAATCAATCTCTTCCGAGCCCGAGCCCGTTCGATCGGTCGGTCGCTCGTTCGTTTGCTCGTCTTAGTCGATGCCGTCGCTGTTCAGTTCGTCATGCTCCAGTAAGCTCCTTGTTGAAGATTATTTGCATTTTTTCTTCGCTTATTCCCTTCCTTTTTCCTGTGTGAATAAATCCCTCAAAACTCTCCTGTTCTCGACTACATCGATTTTGAGCCCGAGCGCAGTGCGTAATTGTGAGAGAGGAGTGTTTGCGCGTTTTTTCTCCGCTTTTGCGCGCGGGCAACGTTTGAGCGTTCACCGCAATCAAAACGATCGGCGATGAATGCAATGATCGCAATCATCTGCATCGTTCCGATAAAGCCTCGAACAGAATGGACCGAAGTATTAGGGGACCCTGTTCCACCTGTAGCCCGTACTCGAGATCGAAGAGTTTTCGAATCAGAAGACTGTTTGAGCGAAGCGACGAAAAACAATTGAGGTCTGATACGGCGGCAACATCTGCAGCCGTCTGGAAAGATCTTGACGAGCATTAAAGAGCGGCGACGAAGGAAAATCTCTTGCTGAGAGTCGAGTTTGGCGGCAGCGGATTTGGGCTCGCGAGCCAAACGGAAGCTAATTAGCGATTACTTCGTTTAGGTCGTTAGGTGAACTTTGTCGGCATGATTCCTCGTTCTGTTGCTCGCTCGCTCGCTCGCTCGCTCGGGCTGCTTGGTTGGTTGGTTGGTTGGTTGGCTGTCGGCCGGTCGGTCGTCTCTTCCTCGTAGTCTGTTCGCTTCTCGTCCCATAGACGTAAATTCTCTCGTGTGCCTACGGTTGTTGCCATCGTCGTCGTTGTCGTCGTTGTCGTCGTTGTCGAGAAAGACGGGAAGTTATTCAGCCAAAGGACAGCGACGGAATCTTTTTTCTCTGTACGGCGGACCAGTTATAATGAGGCACTAATTGCTGCCTTTGCTTCGAATGCAGCCGCTGCGGTTACCACCAGACCACCTTAGTTTGTCCTGATCAACCAGCTCTTATCTCTTCGCCGCCATCCGTCTGTCTGTCTGTCTGTCTGTCTGTGTGATCGTCAACTGTAAAAGCTCGTGACGACGATTTCTTTGCTTACGACACTTGGGGCGTTGGCCTCGACGCAGTGGAATCGCGGAGGAAGCCGAGAGCTCGGGATTCACCTCAGTTCAGTTCATGCCATGGCGGTTGGAGGCGAAGCTCTTTTCTGTATGAGATTGTCCTACGAGTTCATGGGAGGCATCGGCTCCGTTTCTCTATTGTGGGCGTCCGTTCATTAATTCTGATCAACGTCTCTCCGTGTTATCCTCACTGTTGGTAACCTGCCTAGCCAGCGAGCTTGTTTGCTACTCTAGTACGTAACTTGTACGTTGGCTCTTAGTAGTACGGACGGCGTGCTTTATAGGTCAATCGGTCGCTACCGTACACTATGCACCACCGCCAAATCTCTTGTAGCAGAGGTGGCTTGGTAAACGAGAAGATGTTGTCTATGGAGGGCTTGCGATCTGTTCCTCGAACACGACAGGTAATCGATTGTAGTCTAATATAAGCATTATATTAGCGGAATAACGAAAAGAGAGTGAACACCTCGGAGTGAATTCCCAACCAACCTCTGGCCGACTCGAACGTGACCGATATTGTGAACAGTCGGAGCGGGTTCATCTTTTTCGCGATGTCGTTCCAAACAGAAATCTGAGGCTCCCTCGAATCACTTGTTCAGATATAGGATCGTCCTCTGAGCCAAGCTCCGGCTCAGGTGAACGACCTGTCGGCTGGTGGATTGCTCACGGCCATGGGCAACAGGAGAAGAAAACTCGTCTTCTTAGTATCGCTCGCACGAACGACCAATAACGATGAAGGTCATGACGATGATGACTACAACGGTGGACTCATTGTCACTACGAGCAGGATCATTGCCTTTGACAGGCATTTGCTGTCCGTGTCATGACCTCATCGCTCTTTCTCGTTCTCCTCCTTTCTGGATACTGGCTGTCGCTTCTCCCACTCTAATTTCCTTTCGCGAGGTGGTCTTCGGATGGCGTAAGTCCTGAGCAAAGCTTTTGTCTTGATGAACGGGCAGCGAGACACAGAAAAGCCTAGGTGAGGCCTTTACGACGACGGCGACGATGACGATAACTGAGGCCAACCGAGGGCGGAGCTATTTCAGATCTACGACACAACACGACAGCTTGACGATCGACGTGACTTCAGACGTGACCATGTCTATTCAGAGCGAGGAAGCGGGCTCGGCTTCTCCTCGTTTCAAACGGGCCCGGTCGGGTTTGCCAATCAGCCTAATTTTCACCGGCTTTACTCGTACTTTAGATCGAAATGAGATTTGAGGCATTCTCGTTGTGTTTCCACCTCCGAGCTGACCGCGAACATTGAATTCCTATTAAATTTTTCGAAAAGATTCTAAACTTCTCAAAAACTTTCATGCTTTCCAACTGGCTGGGGAGCGAGGACTGCAGAGCAACGGGATGTGGTTTTATCTCATTTTTTTCCGAGAAGCTCGGCGAACCCCAGGCACGGCTCAAACACTCAACGTCCGGAAAATAATTAAAATTCTTTGAGGCCACACACAGGCCTTGAGTTGATTCGAATCCCTGGTCAACGTACCCTCGAGAGTTCTTCGAGTTTGGCGCGAGCGTTTTCGAGGCTGCGCCGCTCCACGTGATTGTGCGGGGTATGCGCGAGCAGCTCATGCAACGTGATGATGTAACGCGGCACCTGTAAATCAAAATAACTTTCGTGATTTCTTTATTTTGTCTTATTCTCGCTCGTCATCCATTCGCGATCTGAATAGCTCTCGCGAAGTTCAGCAAAAAGTTGTTCCGAGCGAGCTTCCCACTTGTTGATTGGGAGAGGAGGAAAGAAGTTTTTTTTTTCTGTAGCGCGATCGTATAGCCGAGGACCTTCGTTATTGTTCCAAACGTGTGATATTGCCTGCAGCTTAAGCTTCATTTGACTCGAACCGATGGCGGAGAGGTACGAGACGATGGCGTACAGGCAGCGAACAGAATCGATAACAGAGAACGTCTGAGGGAGAAATAACGCTAAGGGAAATGAGTCGGCGGCCGCCGTGGAAGCTGTGGCGGCGGCGCGGCGGCGGCGGCGGCAAAGCTCGAATGCTGAAGCAAGATGAAAGATCCTTTGATCGCACTTTCGCTGCTGCTGCGGCCCCACCGTCTCTGCTAGGCACACTACACCACCATCACACCACTCATACCTTCATTTCCGGCCTTTGCACAAGTTACTCATTCGGACCACGTTGTCGGCTACAGCATGTGGTTCAGACAGCAGAAACCAGAGGAAACCAAGGGATTTTCCTTTGACATTCACCAAGTTCCAACAGCTTGCCTCCAGCTCATTATAAGCGAACGGAAGTTCTGATGATTCTCGATCGAATATCCTTTCCTTGTTCTCTCCCGGGTTCGGCTCGCCGCCGCCGCCGCCGCTCGGCCACTTGAACGCGCGATTAATTCTGTTTTTCGATTTCGACATGTGAAGTTCTTTCAGGGAGCCAGTTGGGGAGTTTTGTCGAGAAACGCGGCGTACGAACTCCGACAAGAGCTGCTTCGTCAAAGAACGCCGATCTACATGTCACCTCAATATGGGCATGTATGTAGTGCTAGGACCTTCGATGAGCCATGTCTGGTTTCGGCGCTTCGATAGAGTTCGTTCTAAACCTGCGTCGAGTCTGTTCCTGACCAGATGCCCGCTCGGATCCAGTCAGTCGGCCAACGAACGAGCGGACGAACGACCAGTTATTCAGGGAGCAAACCAGTGGTTGAATGAGTGAACGAAACGAGAAGGCAAGCGTACCAGCCAGGACAAAGAAGATTAATTTCAATCTGCCCCGGGTCAAATCAATTATCTCCCACAATTCCTTCGCTTCGGCTTCATCATACATTGACCTTAACCTGTTGTAGGACGAGGGGGAGGAGGATCGGCTGTCGAAGCGACGATAGATACTCTGTCGACCTTACACACACAGTCCGCCCGACACCCGCAATGCGGCACGCCGAGTCCTCTGTAGCTCATTCTATTATTATATGTATTTTCCTTGTTCGTTCACAGGCGACCTCGAACGCGGCGTTGGCCGTCCTGCCCAAAGTGCTGGTTTGAGTTTCAACCTCAGAAATCTCTGAGAAAATCCCAGACCTCAAACAAAATGCCTTCGCTCAAGGGCTTGACCAACAAAAGCGGGCGCATCCTGTTTGTGACTGTTGATTTCCTCGAGGCAAGACTCGTTTCGGGCGAATCTGTTTTCGCTTTTCGAAACGAGACACCTCTTCCCTGTGGACAATGCAATCGGAACCCGATTTTCATGGTGACTCACATACTAAAGCGTATGTGCAGTATCTCACCGAGATTTCAACGATTTCCGACTTTGAAAGAGGACAAGGGCTCGAAGTAATAAAATTTTCGGATTCGCGTTCGACGTTGAAAATAGTTTTTCCCCTTTGGCCCCTCCGCCTCCTCTTCCCATTTCTCCTTCCCGTCCTCTGTGACGAATTCACTCGGGCATGGGATACCCGGGGCGGACACGAGTGGGACTGGGAACGGGACAATTCGAACGGGAAATGATTTTTGCGAATGAATCTTTTATCGTCTGCAGCAAAGTCAACGACAGAGATTGTCCCCATCTGGAACAAGCTGAACCGTTCAATTCTTGTCATCGTGCTGCCGGGCTTTCCCGTTTTACCGTCGTCCCCTAAATCCACGAACTCCGACCCTGGTCGCCGGGAGCTCGTTCGAATTACGGGTACCGTAGTTTCAGAGGGCTCGCTCGCGACCGGTTATTCCGCTCCGGAGTCCGGGAGAGGACAGGAACTCTGTCGACGAACTTCAGACCATTAACAGAATCTAAGTGTGTTATATTCTCATCACCAAATCTCAAGTGAGAGAAGTCAACCAGAGGCCACGGTAGTGGAGCCGGCAAGTTGAATCCCGGATCCAACGGACTTCCTCTTCCCTCTAGCAAGCCTCTGGGATGTGGCGAGGAGCTTTCTCATCGTTTTTTCCCCTTCTCCGTTCTCCGAGTCTGCAATCTCCCTTTTTCTTGTCAAAACAGTTTCTAAGCCCTGCGCGTTCACATCGCTTCCTGTTCTTCCTTTCCCCCGCTCGGTCGCTTTTAGTAACCGCACAAGGACTCGGTAGCGTTTTCGGCAGCAGTTGAGTCTTCCGTCGGAGAACGTTTCGAGAACAAAACTTGAAAACGTATTATCTCTTCTTCCCCACTTTTGTTTTGTTCCTCTCATCCCGCACTTCCATCTTCCCAGTTTTGCAGCACGAATGGGCAGCGTCTAGTTCAACCACTTTGCCCCTTTTCCGACGCAGCTGCTGCGTTGCACGCTAAGCAGGTGGTGTTAGCCGTCCGGTGCCAATAGTAGAGAACAAAGAAAAAGGAGAACGGGAAAAGACAGAGCCGCCTCTTGCCAGACTGACTGCTTGGCGGGCGGACGGTCGGTCGGTCGGTCGGTCGGTCGGCGAACATCGCTTTGAGATCGACTTTCAATAAGACACTCAACGGAGGTATTTTGCATTGCGCTCCAGTGGAATCGAGCAGCGGGCGAGAAGACGAAGCCGAAAAGGAGGACGAGGAAATAGCCTGCACAATGGTCCCGCAGCCAGTCAAGCGTTCCGCACGTAGATTGGGAAGAGTTGACTTGAAAGGTCATTGTGGTACCCGACTACCCATAGTACCTTTTCACAGCCCACTCACCAGCTCCTCGCCGCTTTTACAACCGTCTACGCATTCTTGCGTGTATAATTCCTTTTCATGACCTGAATCGCGGCATCTGAACGATCGCGCGAGCGAGCGGGCGGGCGATAGCTTTGAGCTTAATTATTTCCGTACTTACAATTTCGTATTCATGGAGTTGACTGGTGGCTCTGTGTGTGAGTCATAAAAATCAAGGAGCTCGAAGAATGTGCTCAAGAAGCGGTGAAATCTTTATCGGACCCGGAAACAATCTCCCAACGTCCCGTATGTCTCCGGTCGCCTCGCCCGCGGCAATAACGTAGAGCTTTGACGTTTCGATTCGGAGCCTACCTACTGGATGGGGATCGTGAGAAGAATTTTAAGAAATTTCTACCAACCTGGTGCATTGGGTAGGTCAAGAAGGTCTCCAAAGTTCGACCTTGGAGAACCGTTTTCTCTTCGAGTCTCTGTAGAATGTTAGCGAATTTATCCCGCTGTTTGCATTCAGCGAGAACTTGCAGCGAGTAGTGATGATTGCGCACATACTCCTGGTATATCGAAAGCATCGGAAGTAGCATATCGAAGAGGTCTCCTGCGATCGAACGATTCCGATTATGAGCACGTGGCCGGTGGATATTTTTTTGCACAATTGATCTGTTGGCAGCGTGGCGATTAGCATCAATGAAAAAAAATTCTCAAGAGATTTTGAACAGGTTGGGGTAGCGAACCCCAATCCAACGTTTGAGACGGAGATAACGGCGACGACGACAACAACGATGACAACACCATCCAACTACATATAAGGCAATCGAAGCAGGCTTTGTCGTCGAGTCACACGGATCGAGTCGAACCTTTGCGAACGGAGGGACAACTCAGCGAGCGTGCGACCGATTGACGCGATCGTCAACGAAGCCTAGCTGCTCTAAACCTCTATTTTCCTATGCGGAAACGGTCCAATGCGGCTCGGGGCAACGTCGTCAAGGATTCCTTAGGAATAATCAACACAGTTCTCTCGTTCATCGCGTTTGGTTTGCGAGGAAACCCCGCTGGAGATGAAGATCAACAACAAAATCGCTTTCGTGTCGTGAGAGCACGACAAGCAGAAAGTCAGAAGAAAAGAGACCAAGACGCAGATGAACCGAGAGAAGCGCATCATTGTACAGCGAAAGCCAAGCCACCAGCACATCGTCGCACCGATTTCCATGGGCCAATAATGCTTGCTAATGGAGATTCATGCTGTCAGGACAGAAGTACAGGCGGCAATTTTATATCGAAGAATCACGTACTCAATAGATAGCGGATCGGGTAACTGCTTAGGACAGGCGAAGGCAAGGAGGCACGCAAACGGGCAGCAAGCAACGAAAATTCCGTTGGAATGATGCCAGGCTTGTTATACAGCTCTTATAACAACTTAAAGATAGAGAGCAGAGGCCACATTCAAGCTACATTACCGTTGCGACAATAGCTTCATTTATAATGTTCTCAAATTCAATTAGACATCGTTAGTTGGTTCATGCGTTTGAAACAAAAGCCATCACCGAAGACGGGACACGTGGTGGAGATCGGTAAGCTTCACTTTAGAAAGTCGCAGAATTATATCACAAGGAGGGAACGTTTAGGTTCAACGTCGAGAGTTGTTCGTTTTAGGGAATCCAGAGGGTTTCAGATGTTCGGAGGAAGGAATGGCTGAGGGTCGCCTTCCGAAATAAGTTTCATTTCAGGACTGTCTTCGGAAAGAATCAAACTCGGCTGTGTCGTTGGATTGTTGGGGGTGACGCGCCCGGAGTCGGATCACTCGCTGGTCAAATCAGTCTCTTCTAGTTTCGTCTTCGACGACGATTGAGTTTTCGTGAACGACCAACGCGCTTTCGGATGGAATTTATCCTCTCGCATTTGCTCGGGCTCGTGGACTCTTGTGAAGTTGAATATCGACCTCTATGTTCGAAAAACAGTTTCGATCAATCAGTTTTATCCGATTGACACGGGTACAAAGCGATGAAATGATCATCGATTCTATCGTTCCTGATGACCCCACGGTCGATATTCAAGTTCAGGTCACAGGCAGGACAATGACAGTGTCGCTCGCAGCGATATCATTTCAAAGAACATCGATCGACACTCAGCAGGCAGATCGAAACTCGGCCGGGTATGAGCTGAGCTTCGACAGTCACGGGATCGTCATCGGACAATTAGTGCTGATTCGTGGACCAGGTGAGAAAGTTTTGCGGGCATGCGTCGCACCAAGGGTAGGTGAGAGAATCTGAGAAATTGTTTGTGCGTTTCATTGGTCGTACGGCGACAGTTCACTCCCGTCGTCCTGGGTCCGATGTCGATCGTAAGGGACGCGTGGGATCGACGACAACGATATGGAATTCCGAAGTGAATCGAGTGTAGCTCATGTTGATCATTTGCGTCAATACACTGGATCCCCGACTGCATCAGCAAATCACTCTGTCTGGCTATTTTCCGAGTCACATTTGTTGGATTCTACTCGAGGATTGGACGAGAATTTTCCTGGATTCAGATTCGGGACAATCCGGGTGAATATTTTGTTAAGAAATCGGAGCTTGAAACGGCAGTCTGGTTTCCAGGTATCGAGAACGACAGCAACCACTCATACCTTCAGTCACAAACACGATTTCTCTTTTTCTATAATGGTCCTACTGTCGCTTATCTTGTTTTCCTTGAGATCCCCCAGTTTTACAAGCTGCTGACGCGAACTCCGCGCTCCCTGTCGGCTGTCTTGTTTCCCTTGAACTATTTGAGAGAATCGGAGCTCGAAATGGAGTTCGAGAAAACACGCCTTCACTCCAGTTTCCAAGCGAAGATCGGATCCCCAGAGTCCTGAGCTGCATCTTCAGGAGCGCTTGATGCTCTCGCAGTTGGGCTTTATAACAACATCCCTTCTGTGGCAGTCTATATTCTCCGGTTACTGTCGATGATGTCTAGAGAGGAATCAGGGAAAGCAATCTGTTCCCGATCGACGCGGACAGAAGCAACAAGCTCACAAGGGCCCCGGAAAGCGACGGCGACAACAACAACAACGACGGCTGCAGACACTTTGGGCTGTCAAAGCCATTCGATGTCAAAGTGCGACTGTAGGTTTTTTTTTCTCGCGGTTTTACTGCTTCTCACAAACAGCGAGGGTAAATCGTCGAGTCGTCTCCGTGGTCGCTGTCGCCAAGACCACAACTACCGCAACCGCTAACAGCCAGAGGAGCCAAAAACGTTTGCCGGCTGGAGATCTCTTGTGAAGCGCAGGACACAGAACGTTTTACATTCCCCTCTTGCCGTCTTTTCCTCGTCGTGGTCGTCGATTCCCTCCGTCGCTATCGAGCCTCTGTGGATTCCCCTCGACCGGTTGCTTAGTTCACATTCGAACGCCGCCGACTGCTTCGAACGCTGTCCCCTGTTCCGAGGGAAAAAGACGCTGTCGGATTGTCCCTGGGCTGCTCGCTATGCGCATTTGTAAATCAGTGGGCACCGTCGTCGTGTACACAGAGTGCTTGTAGGAATGGCAGCATCAACGACGACTGTGGCAGCGCAAAGCGGACAAGAATCTTCCTTGCTGGTCCACTCGAAAGAAGCTCATAATGAGCGGTGATAACTTAGTTTCGTACAACGTTAATTTGCTTATATCTCTTCAGCTTGTTCTCCATGCGCTCCTCTTCGATACCCTCCTCCGAGCTCTCGTTCCTCGTTCCATTCTCGGCCGGACATTGAATTGTGCGCGTTCGAGTTCATCTTTGGGTCGAGAGCTTTGGAGTCCCGAAGTTTTGCGAGGTGTTCCCATTGGGGAGAGCATCCTTCAGAGGAACTCTCAGCCATCGAACGAGGAGCATCGTTTCTGATGAGGACAGGCGTTCTCATCTCGATGATACCATTCTATTCGTTCCCCCTATCGCGACGTCGTCTTCCGCCACGGGTCAATGGAATCAGAATCTATCGGACGCGTGAAGCCATTGTTTTCTTTTCCTACGCTCCCATGCCCGTCGGTATCTCCATCCACCCGGTTGCCTGCGAGGCTGTTAGCTTTTTTTTTTCTCCATTTAAGGCTCCTATGGAGAAGCAGAAGGGCCGACTGACATCATAGAACCCACGGCATGCTTTGCTTTTGCGATCGACATACTCAGCTAGACGGACATCCGCTTGTTCCATCTCACCATCAGCAACAGCAGCAAGGATAGCGGCCACAGCGGCATTCTACAAGTAAGCTCTGTCGTGATGATCATTATAATCACCACCATCGACAACTTCAATAAAGCGCTCATTCCATGACTCAGCCGGGAGCTGCATTTTTGTCTCTACCCTCCTGGAATTCGGCCGCCATTATCCATCTCCCTTCGAGCCAGAGTCAGTTAATCGGTCCTCGAATACTTCTACTCAACAATCACGTTCCTAGCAGCACGAAGAGCGGTAGCGTTTTCAGCAGGCCATCGGTAGCTGTGGTTGCAACAGCAGCAACATTAAAGTCTCCTATCGCCCATCTGCACATTCAGTCATTCTTGGAACATATCACACATTCAGCTGAAGATCATCATTCGAACCTACAGAGCACTTCATTGATCCGGCAGACATATCATCGGGTTCCTTTTGTGACAGTCCATGTGTGTGTTCCGTGAAAATTGTTTGGAAGTTATGTCACCGAAATTCTGCTACGAGTTCGGGTTTCGTGTTACTCGAAAGTTCAGAGCCTGACAGATGAAGACGAGTGGTCAGATGTCAACCTCGACCGAGGTTTAGTTTCAGAAACAGGTTTTGAGGTCGATTGTCTTCCCGAAGATTTCGATTGTGGGTTCGAATAGCTCAAATAAGGTAGTGTCGGATCTCAGTCTTTCATAGCGCACCTCATTACTTGTAACAACCAAGTAACGAGGATAACCTGTACCGGGAGCGTATTCATAACGACCTCTGCGTGCAGGAACAGGAAACCTGTGCGACAGGAATGGAAGTCTGTTTTTGGGGAGTCGGAACCAGCTCGTCTGTAAGTGCGTTTGTATGTGTGTGAGTATTCTTCAGAAACTCTGTCTGGAGGAAATGAATCGAATCGGATCGGTAATTGCTTGGCAAGTTCGGTGGCGAGCGAACCAAGTTGGATTGGGGCTGTTGCATGCACGACTGGTTTTGGAGATCTCCGGTTTTTTTTCTTTTCTTTTTCGGCGATAGATTTCCTGCACTCTCGACGGCTTTGTTTTCCATGTGTTCCATGGTCATTGATAGATATTTTCTCTCACCTGTCCCTTTGGTTTCGTGAAGTAGGAGTGAAGCCAGTGAAGAAGAGGACAAGTAGGAGGACAAGAGAAAGGAAACGGAATAAAATATCACATTATTCGCTTGTGGTGGCCGACTTCTTCCAGATCTACTCGACTATTTAATCATTGATAACAGATATCCGCAGTGGCCTAGGGGACCGGAGCAGACGGTAAGATTAAAACATTGATGTCCTCGGAACTTTTGAATGAAATCCCCCGACAGCGACCAGCAACCACAATCTACGAACTGATAGGTATGCCTCGGCTCTGCTGAATCTGTTGAAATATTTCAGCGGTGCGCGATACGAAGAGTTTGAGGCAGAAGCAGAGCGATCGGATATTGAACGGACGTAGAGATTCGTGAAAAAGAATACAGTATAACGATACGCGGGGAGTTAAACAATATCCAAACAATTGTACAAATATCTCATTCGATCAGCCACTATTTCCCGAAACCTCCGTTGTGGTCGCCGGCCTACGCGATATCCGAAACAAATTCCTTGAGCTCTCAAGAGCGAATCTGAGACGAACGCCGGAGATTATTTGATTTCAAGTCGGTTTATCGGTTCCCAGAGTTTTAGAGCATCGAACTATCCCGGTTTTGAGCGTGAGGGTGATGAGAGCGAGGGCATAAAAACTTCTTTGCTTGTCGAGGTTTTGAAGTTGGAGTTTTTTGAGTTGCTTTCACAAATATTGAAGTCGAGTTCGTGTTTCTGATCTAAAGAAGCGATTTCGAATCCTATCAGTCTGAAGGTGGAAGAATGAAAACTGTCGGAAGTAGAGCTGGATGTGAGTACAAATGAAGGGAGAAAACTTTTTGAAGAAGAATGAAGGTTTTAGAACGAGGTCCGTAACAAGACAAAACATACGAAGACGCAGCATACAAAACGCACTGAACAATCGTTATAATAATTTTGATTAGGCATGAATGATATTATTCAACATTATATATTGTAAGTGTAGTGGAATATTACACTTGACATTTCAAAAAACAAACAGACGAAATAAGAAACTGGATGATGCGGACACCAATCTACGAGATCTCGTATTAGGGATTTGTTTTGAGCAGTTTTCCTTTCCCGATTACTGCGTAGTATCGAAGCTTGCAAATATTCCTCTGGACATTTAGTTTGCGGGTTAATTGACCTAATTTCTACGGAATCGAACGCTCGAAAATCGGGATTTCAGTGAAGTTGCGCAGATTCTGAGTCTTCGAACGAACTTCAGAGTAGAGACGAGCCGTCAGATCGGGAGCGTCTTCAACGATCTGCAGCTTCCGTCAGATTTGGCGATAATAAGGTCCAAAGAACAAGAATTTCCGAGAGATTTCATGTACGTCTGATGAGGTTTAGACAGAAATCAAGGTCGATGCGAATTTTCGAGTGAGGGAATATGAGAAGTGAGAATTGAGAAAGGAAGGGGACAGAAGGTGCGTTGTTGCTCTCTTTGCACTTTTGCTTCGGGTGGAAATTCTTGAGGAGAAGAAAATGAAGGGAAAGGACGAAATTCGGGAGAGAATTTGAAACGAGCGGTCAACTTACCAAGAACCAGCGTCGGCCAACTTTCCATCCGCGCTGTTAGACCCTTAAGAAATATTTGATGCAGAAACATCAGGGTTTCACTGAAATTGTCGGATCACAATGTTAGATTGTCATCTGTGTTCAGGTATTCCCAAACGGAGCGAGCTTGGTTCCAATCAGGTATATTGAGACATTCTTCAGAGAGACGAATAACGACAGATGTCCGATGTGGAGATTCTTCGACTTTATTCTCAAAGTGGACATGCGTACGGAATCGAAGTCGACAGGCCAGAATATCGATGAGGCAGACGAAGTCATTGTTTTTCTCTTTGACTCCAAGGTTTCTCGGGGAATCATCCCAGAGGAGTACCTCGGATCACTCTCCTGCTTATGACTGAACGGAGAGACGCTGCAAAAGCCCTAATGCGATGCTCATTGGAGAATGTCAATTGGAGAGCGGAGGAACTGTTAGAATATTCACTAGCACGGGACGATCCTTGGGAGAGGAAATGGATGAGCAAGAGCGTCCACCCCGCTCGTGCGCTCCCTGCACTCTGCTCGCTTACTCTCCATGGACTTGCCGTGGATACTGGTCGATTCCTTCGAGGTCCTCACATTCGGCAACCGAGCGTTTCGCCAACGGCTCTGTTCATTTGTGAAATGTCCCTCAGCTCCTTGATTAGTCCTATCGAGCGGATTCTCGTATTATGTTTTTAATCGGTGTTTTGGCGTCCATGATCTAGACATGGCCTCAGGAAGGATGTTCGAAAACTGAAGGATTCGTAATAAGTCCCACGATTGTCAAGTATCGAAGGTAACGGGCACTGCGCGGTCAGATTTCGCATTCAGTTCCTCCTCTGACAAAGCGTTGGATTCATCACAGAGAGAAGAGTTCTGTAGTTGGAGAATTTCACAGAACCGAAACCTCGCGGACACGCGAGACCATCGTCTGGTCAGGAACGTCACTCGCATAGATTCTCTTGCCTTCTCGATGTGGTGTCATCGCTAGCGCCGCGCCGCGCCGTGGTTGGCAATGGTAGAGGTGCCGGCCTTGCTTACGTTCCCCCGCAGTTCCTATCGGTTGATGTAGTAATTATGGGAAATCAATGGATTCCTCCAATGCTTGGTTTCGCGGTCACCTTGGAGGTTGGTCGCGGTGGAAAACCGCTGAGGGAAAAACTGAAGCGGCAGGGAACTGGGCGGAAGAGCGAACGAACGGTCGGTCGCTTCGTGCGAACGAACGAGCGGGCGGCGACGAATTCTTACTCTTACCACCGTCGCTGCTTCTGTCAACGCACTTATTTGAGATGGTTCGTTGGTTGGTTGGTTGGCTGCTTGGTTGGTTGATTCGCGAGGCTAAGCTGGGCTCTGGCGGTGCTAGTGCGGCGACGTCGTTCGGTCGCGGCCGCACTCGCTGAACCTTGGATCCCTTTACCGCGTCTGCATCACTTAGCACTGAGCCCTCCCGGTTAAGCCAAGTGTAAGAACAGGCAGCGAGCAAGCAAGCAGGCCGCCAGCCGCAGTCGGGCGACCGACTGCGCAAGCGACAACGCGAATGCAGATATTGAAGTACGCGCATAATCACCTCGCCGTCCGACACTCATCCTGAGCCGAAACTCACTTCGGCATTTCTCATTTCATGTTGTTGTTGCCGGCGAGGTGGAAGAAGCTGTCAGTAAGCAGCCTATATATCGTACTTTGTGGTGATGCGGGATTCGGTGTTTTGCTGTTTCGTTCAGGAGTCTCGATCAAATATTAACAAGATGACATGGGACCGCATTTGAAGGTCTCCATCCATCGCTGGGGCCGTTAGATACGACTGAGGTTTTTCCTTTTTTTCCAGAATTTTTGACGGACTGGATGGATGGTTCTCTGCTGTGGATCGGAATCCAATTTTGGACTGACTTCTGCTCCGGATCCGAGTGGAATCGAATCCAGGATATCCACAGAAGAGATCATCATCATCATTGCTCTTGATCGCCGTTCTTCTAAATCTCTCTCTCTTCCGAATACAACTGCGTCGTTCTCCGGAACACGAATGTAAGCGGATGGAACGATGGAGAGACACAGGAAAACCTTGTAGCGTCAGCCAGCTTACCTGTTCAGGAAAATGGAGCTAACTTCGTCGTGAGTACAGGGGGGTTTTTGGGAACTTGCCGCCATTTTGAAAGGTCTCAGGAAGCAGGAGACTAGCAGTTGAAGTTGTTCAACATACTCTTCTTCGGACTCCACCTGAAAATGCGAAAAACAACGAAACGCCATTAGCGACCGAGTTCAATTTGAGTCAGCTTCGTTTGACTCCGATCCCGGTTCCGCTTCCTCCGTTACCCTACCGGTGGTCGTTCGCTTTTCTTTCTTTCTTCCTTCCTTTTCTTCTCCTTCTTCCGCTATCAAGAACAACTTGTTCTTCTTGGACGGTTGTTTCTTTTTGTAGCCGCAGGCTTGACGGCAAAAGAGAACTCAAGATACACACAAACGCACACATACCCACCTACCCACCGACGGACTAACCACCCACCAGCCCTCTAGCCGCGGCGGACAAAGCTTGACGGCGAGCGACCATGTCGGATGGGACAAGCAGCGAGTCAAACAACCGGAGGAATGTTATATGGGATTTTTCCGGGGCTCCGTACCTACTCGAGACTCACAATCCGCCAGTTGGTCGTCAAGAGCAGTGTCTTCCCTAGCCCTTCCGATGAAAAGGAAACGAGAGGGACAATAACCGTGACAATGATCTCCATGGTTTTAATACGAATTCAACTCCGATCCTTTGAGCTTTGTTTCGTCGGTATGCATCGGACAGAGACCAAAGAATTCGGATTGAGTCGATAGATTTCGTTGCTGTTCATGTCCCAACTGATTCGATTTGAAATCGAGTGGTCGAGGTGTCCACGGAAACCGCAGCACGAATTCTTCTACGATTCAATCAGCCGAATGAATCCTTTCCCGAAAGTAAGATCATACCCAGATCTGCAGCGAGCCGAGGATTCCGCAAGGCCGATGGATGGAAGAGTCCGACCGCAGATAAAACGGCCTGGGTTGGAGATCGTGGAGAGAGCGAGGGAGAACAAGAGGGAGTGGCTTCTCAACAAGCACTCTAAATGAGATTCTCAAGGCCGACATATAAACAACCAACACAAACGGCTAAACGTCATCTGAGCCGCACAACCAGCACCTGGGCAGCTGTTGCAACACTCTATCATATTGCGGGCTACTGGTCCCCGACTCTGCGCTCTCGGTTTTGTCGACGACTTCGTTGGTTGGTCGGTTGCTTGCTCGGTAGTTATGTTGTCCACCGCAGCGGGAAAACGAATTAACTACCAGATACAACTGTCAGGGGTCCACTATGAAGCCCTCTAGAAAGCCTTAACGAGGACTTGGCTGAGATGGTTGCTTTGTTAGGAGTCGAGGAGTCGACACTATTGTAAAATATTCATCTAGGTTCCTTTTCTCGGTCCGTCATTGTGCTCCCTTCCGACGTCCTCGTCGTCATGCAGGTGCCAGTTCGCTTCGTTCCCAGTGCTGCTCGAGATAGTGTCTGGATTCACGGCCGTGATTGGATTAAGCGGAGTTCGCACCGTTCTATGAATGCTGGAAGGAGCCGAGATTTCTCTGTTTGATACAAGGAGCCCTAATCTGGGATCAATTTGAATCTGAAGAAAGGGTGTGCGAGTGGTTCAGCAGATTTGAGTCGCGCTACACCCTGTAGAGATCCATCGAACTCGAGCCTTCGTTGAATCAATTTCCGTCTAATCCACGAAACTCTCGAGAAACTCAAGAAGCATGTAAAATGGTTACGCGTATCGAGGAGAGCGAAATCGATCCTTGGTCGGGCTAGACAGCCTGCGCTATGATCGATGGAATTCCAGAGTGACGGTGATATCAGTTCGTCGGAAACAATGGAGAACCGATGGACCATTATCTAAGATGCATCGCTCCTGTCTCATCTCGAGTTCTATAGGAAAGGTGACAGCCGAAATTTCGAGCAATGGTAAGGACGAAATCCGGTGAAGAGTTAAATCAGGAGTTCTGTTCCTGCCCAAGAGAACTGAAGAGATGTCCTGCCAGAACAATCCCAAGTTCGTGATCATTCTCTGGATGAAAGTAGAACATGTGGCGCAGTAGTCTCTATCTTGCGTCGCAGAGGGCCCGATACCGAGCGACAGGCCCCTTCGATAGGGATGCAGCAGCCTGGCTGGTTGCTTGGCTGACTGGCAGGTGGCTGAGCAAGCGCGCGATCCGCGTAGACAGGAAGTTGGAAGGAGGAAAAGAGACAGACAACCACAACAACGAGACAGCACTCCTTAGCGCATTTGAACAGCATTCGCCGTTGCCGAGAATCAACTAAGCTACGAGTGGAGGTGTGGGTTGCAGGTTGTCGACTGAGGCTGTTCGCAGGATCGCCGCCCCGCTCGTTCTCTGCTGCGCCAGTCTCGAGAGCTGATGCACAGAAGAATGCTGGTGCGATGTCACCGCCAGTAACAAGCTGATTACGATGAAGACACGCGGCCTACTAACCAGCCAAGCTCTCGCGAGCGACTCTCGCAACCAGACGCTCTCGGAACAAACAAGCGACCCACCGACCGACTTAGAGACGGACGGATGGATGGATGGACGAATAGATCGAGTAACACACATCCATCCATCCACCTATCCAGTCGCTCCCTCTTCCGCTAACCCGCTCACAGACACGAGCGCACACAAAACGGTAAAACCAGCTTCAACAACGGGTTTGAGAGTTCCGCTCAGCTCAACTCCGGTTCGCTGTCTGCTTTGGGCTGGATGGCTGTCGCTTGCTTGACAATGACACACGACAACAGCCGACTTAACCCGACCGAAGGCAGAAATGTGCAAATTGGCATGCTGACTGCCGACCTGCTTGCTCGCGTGTTCGCCGACGATTCCTTGTCAACGCTGTTCTTCCTCTCGTCCGTCATCTTTTCGTCCTTCCACTGAGGTCTCTCCTCGAGTCGCTGAACAGCTCCCGGCGCCGGCGTTTGACTGCGTCTGGATACGTATTCCGTCCATGATTCAATCTGACAACCTCCTCTTGAGGTTTCTAAGGGCCTCTCATACCTGAATCCGGTCTCGCTAGCTCGAGTATGTGGCCGTTTTTGACGCAATCGTCTGTCAAACGCATTCCGGTCGCCGAAAATTTGAAAATTTCATATTACAAAATGGAACGCCTTTAGGGGACCGCAGACGTTAGCGGAATTCCCATTCGTCGGCTTTCCTTCTCGGAGCCGCTGTCACAAACGCTGCTTTTTGCCGCGGTTGCCGTCACCAACAGCTTGCCCGGCTGCAATTGTTGTGACCGTTCGACTTGTTGTGACGATTTTCGCAAGGATTCGGAGATGAAAGATTCTCCAACGATTTTGTCCACATATTTCACGTTCAGAATGCTCGCTGACCCGGCAAAGAATGCTGGTCTGGAAATCTTCCCAAAAATCTCATCTCCTCCTCCACGATTGGATTTGGCTGTTTGCAGCTCTCGAATCAGGACAGGACGTGCATGCTCGTCCCGAGGTATTACAATCGGGATGAAACAGATCAAGGTGTAGTTGAGGCGGAGAATGTTCATTCGATCCGAGGAATCTTTACTTGAAGATGTTGTCAATCAATCAATCAATCAATCAATCAATCAATCAATCAATCAATCAATCAATCAATCAATCAATCGATCGATAGCGCCAAACGTGCCTTCCGTGATCGAATACTGTCCAGGATGACGCAACCTCCACATGTCGTGTGAAGCAAATCGTACGAATCCTGTACAAGATTTTCGCATCAAGTTCGTGGATATTACGGTGCTCGTTCGGCACTTGATGTTGGCTGTCTTGCAAAGTAGGAAAAGAACGACGCGGAGAGGGGAATTCATCCCAGCGGGCAAATATTCGGACTCGTATACTGGAAGTACGAACCAGCTCAACATGTTTCGCGAGATGTCGATTTCATCGAAAAACGTCGTCGTCGGAAATTATCACCCTTCGAGAGAAGTCGGAAGGAATAACACGATGCAGGGTATGGTGAACATCGACTTCGAGGAAAAACTCAGTCGAAGTCGAAGACTTCAGAGACGGAGTCCGCTCGATTTGTCGTTTTTTTTTAGGAAGCAGCCACGACCACTGCTTGCAAGTCGGAGTGAGCGTGCAAGAAAGGAGTACGGACGGCTAATTTCGGAGCAACTCTCAGCCAGCCAGTCAGTGAAGCAAGCAAGCAGGCGAGTCAAGCCAAGCTGGTCGGCTGCGCCAGAAGCGAGCTTCGACGCTGGTTAAACATTAACGCCTACATCCACAGTTCGCGCTGTTCAGCTTTCCTTGCTCAGCTAGCTGTGCGGTGGAGGGCTCCCTGCTACCTTCAAACGAGAGAATAGGAAGGAGAGGAAACGAAGGCTCGCCTAAGCAGGCTGAGGGATGAGTTGGGCACGGAACGTTCGGGTATAGAAGAGCTCTTGGAACGAACACACAAGGGGTCAGGTTACCGTGAGGGTTACAGAGAAGGGGCGTTTTCGGCCCTTTACTTCCACTTCGCTAAATGGAGCATTTGCACTCAGAAGCCCGTGCAGCTTCTGTTTCTCTCTTTTTCTGCTCCTTTCCAGGTTAGTGTTTCTTTTTTGTCTGTTATTGCCAAGAGTGGCTTGCCCCGTGACTCTGTTTGCCTTGGCCAACCGAGTGAGTCAGACGGCCGGCGGAGTTGGCCATGCCGGCATCGTTGATATACCGCGAACCAATGGGACACAAGACATCGAAATCGTCTTCATCTTCGAATGGTGCCTGATGACTTGAAGTGGGAGCGAGAAGTTAAATTCCTCCGACACAGAATTTAGTGCTCAAGCATGCCCGTGATACGCAGTGTACATAAATTCACTGGTCCGTCCACTGGCAGCAGGTCCAACAATGAGCAGCCAGAAGCTAGCTGCCTAGCCTAGCGCAGTAGGTATCTCTAGAGCGGCCGATTCGCCTGGCTGATTCTTGTTCGCTTGCACTATCTGTCTCTCGAATTGCTCGCTCGTACATTCGTCGGCCGAGCAATGTACCCGCTGGAAGCGTCGGGCGAGCACGAAGCATTGCTTGCCCGGATTATTCCTCAGCGGCGGAATACCACCTCTGATTTCATACAAGCTGACTGATTCCGGTACATTAGGAAGCTGAGTCTACTGTCGTCTCATAACTCATGCTGTGCCTAGATGTTATTTTGAACCCATTCGTTCCTGGCTCCTAAACTTCAAGGAAAATGTTTCGACTTTGGATTGGAAAGATTGGCGAAAGAAGATAAGAGCTACATACCATTCGGAACACGAGTGAGTTTCGTTTTCTCATGTTTTCGGCGTGTGGCGAGCTTATGTACTCAGCCACAATCTGCTTCCATCGACGGCGGCACAACCAACCTCGGAAGAAACTCTGCACTTTTTTGATCTTCTTGATCTCCTCGCTTTCTTCGCTCGTAGCAAGTGCCGGTGTGCCGTCACTTGCGAGGATCATCGGCCTGCTTGGGGTAAGACGCCACTCCTTCTTCAACGTGCAGAGCTGAAATTGCCAATGCAGTGCTTAATATCATTTCGTGAACTGAGCATTTAGCTTTCTCGTTCGAATCTTGCAGGGATAGAGTCACAACCCTGAAAATCGACTACGAGATCGACTTTGTGTCGCCCAGACCTCGTTTCGTGTGACCGTGGTGGTCAGAAGAACTTTTTTTTCTCTGAAAAATTGAATCTTCGGCAGCTGTGTGGTCCACTTCCCGAGAACACTACACTTCTTATGATGGCAACGATCGAAAACTCTTCGTAGGGAGGGAAGTAGCGAAAGCTTGTAAGTGATCTCCAAAAAGTTTACTCTCTACGTAAAGAGAAAAAGTAGAGGGAAAACGCGCGGTTGTATGCATCTGCGAAAGGCAACTGGAATCCGGCGAGGTGTACATATAAGGTAACATATTTATTATATAGAAGATGCATTATGCACGGAACGCACAGGCACTCCGTGCGGCCGCGGTTGCATATCGTACACACATATAGAGTATGATGTGTGCATGCATACCACGCCGAATGGACGCGACGTCAAGTGCATGGGATCTTCCCGGGAGCGGAATCGGATGCCGTACTAAATGCTCAATAATCTCTCGTAACGTTGATTGTTGATCTCGATTTCGACATCGAATCCGCCCCTCGATTCCAGCAGACGCCTTGTCTTCTTGATTTGCCTCCTCTTTTTTTCCGCAGAAACCGTTATCTGAACATGTTGTTGGGCGAAGTCAGAAATTCCCGAAATCGCGACCTTCTCGGAAGCGGGTTCTTAGTTATGCAGTCGCTCCCAATTCAATACTCGATCTCTCTGTCGTTCTATCCAGTATTGCCGCAGAGTCTGAGAAACGGCCTAACGACATCGATTGTTCGCATAAGTGGGTTTGCTCCTTCGACTTCCCGTCCGTCTGTTTTCGGACCCGTAAGCCAGCCGCTCTGCGTCGCCGACGGCTGTCTCGGAGAACTAAACTCTGAGGAAGCTACGCACACATCTTCATCTCCACCTCTCAAAATCTCTGTCAGTCGTTGTCACCCAGTCCCTGATACGGCTGCTCGCCTGAGGGGTTTTTCAGTGGAGGCGAGGGAGGAAGGGAGACGATCCCTCCACGTTATTTCCTTCAGATTCTCGATATGAATCTCCATTTAGACAGTTTCAATTATCGTTCTCGGCCTTCCGAAATGTAAATTTATTGAGATGAATGTATGTTGCTGCCGAATCGCTCGAAAGTTCTTTCAGGATGTGAATTGAAGTCTACCATTCCGTCGCAGCCCGTCGGAAACGCAAGAACATTCTCGATCACTGCCGATTCAAAATCAAATAAACGCCGTACATAGAATGGAACATCCTTTCCTGGGGACTGGTTATCGCATTGTGTCGGCTCCAAGGTGAGCCACAAGAGAAGTTTTCGCGGCTCTCCTCGTTCTCAGGTCAGAAGAAAAAAGGAAGAAACTCGCTGGTCCTCTCAAATTCTTCCAAATCCGCTTTCGGTAACCTTGAGAGCTTAGCTGCCGGGAGGCGCTGGAGTCAATAACTGAAACCGCTGACCTTGTCGACCGAGGAAGCTTTCAGACACATTAGCGAATCATGGTCGAACGTGGAGCTGCTTATATGTAGCTTCTGGGTCATGGCGATCGACACGTAGAGAAATACCGCTGTTACGCAACTTGTTGAATCCGATAATGGAGGAGAAAACAATCCGGCTGTATCCGCCAATATTTTGTTGTGTTTGATTCTCACACAAACATTTCGCTGCCGTTGTTTCGGCTATCTTTCTCCGGCAGCCCTTGGCGCACAACCCAGAACAAATTCGAAGCAAAATTTCATTCGTTTTTCTCCCTTAGCTCTATTTCATTCTTTTCCTCTCACTCACTCACTCTTTCTCTCTCGCTCGTTTTCTAAATCTTCTTTCACAATCGCTGTTTTCTCCTCGTATTTTTTGTTTCATATTCCCGCGCCATTCCGACCGTAAAGTGTATGCGTTGGGTTCACCCCTAGGGGCGAGCGTGTTTCGAGAATTGGATTTAATGTTGCGCGCCATCGTTTTCGAATTGCAGAGCAGGAATTAAAGAAATGTTTTGGAAAAAATTGGCGTCGCACGAGATGCGTGCACACAACCACCAAGCTACCAACAGCCAAAACAGCCCGCGCACTTCTTGGCTTGCATCCTAGTCTCGAGGCGTTTCCCCTCCCAGACCTCTAACTCGCACAATCGAAGGTCCATATCGTTTCCACTCTCTTCTCCTTCTTCTTGAAGGGAATCAGAGCACCTTTGTGAGATTCTCCCGATAGGAGGAGGGAGGCAACGAAGGCGTACTTTGAAGCGGCGAGAGGTTCGACTCCCCTCGACGATTTCACTGAAATATTCTCTACGGCTTTGGAGAAGAGGCGAACATACTGTTGGAGCCAATGTTACAGAAAGTCGCTTACCTCGGCTCGGAGCTTCTTGATTTCGACTGTGAGCTCCTCGCATTGTTGAGTATATTGCCACTTTGCAGTTTTCTCACTTTCCACAATTTGTACGAGATGTAGATGTTTCTGCTCAAGTTCTTCCTTCTGAAGAACCATTTTGCTAAAACTGCGATAAGCAGAGTTAGTAGTAGTCCGATTGGAAATCCATATTCATCGCCTGCCTTTGGACCGCTTCTCGAAACATCAAAGCCATCGGAGAAATCAAATTCTGAAGTAAATGATCCAAGATTTCGATGGTGGCATGCTGCTCCGTATACAAGAGTACATGCGTAAACACAGCCGAGTGCGACTGCTCGAAGACAGGCAAATGAATACGTGCTTTACATATGAAGCCGGCGGAAAATTCACACAGTCGGGAACGGAGCAGCGCTGCATGAAACGCGTAATTAAGCCATTTGCAAGCATGCCCGCGCACAAGCATCGCAGCAACGAAGCGAGCAGAGCATAGAGCCTTTGAACATACGGGCGACAAGACAACGAAAGGATGAAAGGAACTGCTTCAAAACAGAAAGGCGCTGCGTCGAAAAGCAAAAATGCGACCCGGCAGAGAATCGTGAGAAACAGAGAAAAATGAAAAGAAAAAAATAAAAATTAGAGACATACCTCGCAGCGTCAATGGCTTGAACCCAGTTGTTGCATTCCTGTTCGGTCTCGGCCTTCAGTTCATACATGCGAGATCCCTCTTTTCGGTAGCTGATTTGAAAGATGTACTGAAAGGAACGGAGAAATATTTGTTAGCTCAGCTACATCGGATCCAGGGTCGCCATCTTTGATTAAGCTTTTCCAGTTTCTCCAGTTCTTCTTCTCCGAAAACACGCAGAACGAAGTCTGGCGGCGGCGGCGGCCACAGCAGCGGAAGACGGAGGGAACGATTGCAACGAGAGGACCAACGAATGAAGAACAACAAAAAAGAGATCAGTTTGTGGCTGAAAGGAATCAAATAGGAACGGCTCCCGCGGTTCGAGTTGCCTGTCGTTTCCAATCTTGCTTTCAGCTATTGTTTGTCAGTGGTCGCGCGATGGAGATGAAAATTGAATGAAAACGCCGAGCTCTTCTCTCAATGGAATCCGAAATCTCTTCGATCAGGCTTGTTTATAGCTTTTGAGCGTACATCTGATTTGTAATAGCAGAGTTAGGAACATATTTCGTTTGAGGGAGGATATTTTCTTCATCATTTGTCACGCGAGGCGATTGGAGGAGGAAGCAGAAGCTAATTGAGCCAATCCGAAGACAGAATCGTGGCTCATATACATGAGAGCACATTCTTCCGTGGTATAATCAATCACCACGACGCAGGAAAAAGGCCCGGCTGGCGGATGGCCACGAAAAGGAGGACGGCCTGCCGGCTTGCCATGAGAGCAAGGAGTCGA
Organism: Neoseiulus cucumeris; assembly: GCA_021527715.1. Lineage (NCBI taxonomy): Eukaryota > Metazoa > Arthropoda > Arachnida > Mesostigmata > Phytoseiidae > Neoseiulus > Neoseiulus cucumeris. Next base: position 355,048 of record JAJSRV010000063.1, on the reverse strand, counting down.
GGCGGCGACGGTTGTTGTTGTTGTTGCAAGGGTAAACCGAAGAGGGCGACCTGAATCCAACGGGAAGAGAGTACCCACAATGGAGATCATGAAAAGAAGCGGCCTTGCAGATCGAGGATCAGCCGTCTCGGAACAGTGTTGACGGACGTACGGGAATCGTCCTCGTGAATGTGTACGGATTTGTATTCTATTCCGTATTTATGTATTTATTCGTTCCAAAAGCGCTCAACCAGGTTCAGGTTTTCATGAACGGAGACCTTTTGTCGTCGCCCTGTTGCGCGGCGGCTCTGATCCTCGATTGAATTTCCCGCGGATTCACCTGTCAGGAGGAACGGATCTGCGAACAATGAATCGGAAGGAGCTCGCTCAGAAACGAGATCCGTTATGCGCTCTAGTTCTGTGACGGAGGTTCAATTTCTAGCTCAAATCATGGATTTGGTGTTCACAAGGCCCTATGTTGTTCTTTTCGAGCTTTGTTTTGTTCTGACGGGGTCTCCATATTCCTCCCTTGAACAAAGACATTGTTTTGACTCAAGTTTTTGCGACAGTCCCGTTTGATCGTTCTTTTTGCGTCACGTGAGAAATATCGTTGTCTGCTACTTGTCTCGCACCTCACTTGAAAACACGTGATATGGAACAGAATGTATGATCCGTCACTCTGAGAAAGTTCCCAGACGCCAAGACGTAACATCGATACATCTGACGAACTCCCAGACAGAACCGACTACTTGTTTTTGAGTTCTCTAGGCCATCCAGGAGGAAGAGCGCCGTCCGCTGCGAGCCAGACTCAGCCAGGGCTCTTGAGAGTTCGAAGACACGGCCTCCGCCTCATTTCCTGTTGTCTTTTATTGAGCATTGCCATTTCGATACTCAGTCAGAAGGATCGATAATCGTCGCTCCAGTTTGCTTCGGATGGTCACAAACCTGGTGCCGTAATACCATCCCTATCTTCCCCGACTGGACGTTATTCAAAATCGTTATCCCGACAGATCCCGGGTATTGGAGCTTATCGATAAGAGGGCGAACGAGCGAGCGGGCGGGCGGGCGAGCGAACTAGTGAGCAGCGAACATCTTATTCCGTTGTGCAGTATCACCGGGATAAGATTAAGAGACTACATGCTGAGTTGAAAGCTTATAAAATTGCTGTTGCCTCGGCAACGACACGAGACGATCTATACAAACGAGCTATTGCGCCCCTGCTGCCCCCGTGCCCTAGGCCCCGTTCCTTCGTTGGTAAGCTGCTTTTCGTTGAACCCCCTCCCTGCGAAGTCCTCGCCCTGCGCTTTCCCCGTTGCGATCTCGCCTCTGTCTCTCTCTTTTTGTCACCCCCACGTCCCGATGGCTTTCTTCGGCAGATGTGCCCTCCGTAGCCCTCGACGTTCTCCTGTGTTTTATGGCGACGAACGACAAACTCATGAAACTCCTCGCTATGCGCCAGCCATGACAGATGCTCTTCCTCAACTCGGTCGATTTGCGACGTCCTCCTCTTCGCCTCATTCCAGCACTCCGCAACGCGTTTCTCTTCGTTTGTTTTTTATTTTTCTCTTCGTGATTTTTGAAAAACGACTTCGAACCTGCGGCATCCGTTCCCCTCTTGGGGAGATGAAAGCTCGATTCTTCCTCGAAAACCGCTCCAGATGGCGAAACAATAACACTGCCAATTGAGCCTTACCAAGTAAAAATTCCTCCGGTAGTTTCACAAGAGTATAAGACTCTTTTCGAAGAAACTCCGGCGATTTTCAAAGCTCCGCCGAGTGCGTAGACAGCTTTGCCGCATGGCTTCCGTTCGGTAATGACCTCTCCGCAGACTTGGAGAGTTCGAACGAAACCAGTCGAGTTAACGATTAATTCAGCGGAGTTTCTCAGCTCTCTGATCGACGGAGCGAGCGACTGACCAACGCATGGTGGTCAGCGAATACGAAGACGCTGACCACTATCAGGATCCCGAGTCAAACCGCACCTGAAGTCTGGGTAATATTCCGAGCATGTGGAGCGAAGCGAAAGATCACCGCACGGTCGAAGTCTCCAAAAGAAAAAAAACCTCGTCTTCCATTCTCGGAGCGGTGGGACCTCAACGGCGAGGGCAGCACGCGCGTCAGTGGGCACTCAGAGATCTCCCTACGGAAATCGTTACGGCACGATTAGCAAAGTCAAAGGACCAGAAAGAGGAACTTCCTCGCGGTCCCGCTTTTTCTCCTACCTTGCTCGCTGCGCCACTCACCATCCACGTTTTAAGCACACCGCGAAGTCACTCCGACACTCGCCTGGCCAGGAAGGAGTTAATTCCTCTCCAGTGACCAAAAGGGAATTCCGGCGAGGGGCAGCGGACGACTAGGTAGGTCCACCAGCACCACAACCGGCTCCCTGGTTCCGTTGTGAAACGAAACCTGAGAAGAAGACGTTTGTTTCATTTCCATATTCGAGTGAACGAAGCCGCACATCACTCGCTTCTTTTCACTACACGTTCTTTCACTCTCGGCAAAATGACGAGAAAGAAAGACGGACGGACAGACAGACAGGCGGTCGGTGGGTCGAATGGACGGACCGAGGGCCCCTGTCGGTTGCTTTGACGGTGACGAAATTTTGACCAGTAATTGAAAACGACTTTCTCTCCTGTGGATGAGAACGACGACGGTGGTGGTGGTGGCTCCACCGTCGTCCGGTTCCTCGGTCGATTCCGAAGCCAGTTTCCCGGACTTGAGTCCCAAATGGCGATATCCAAAGTCACTCTCCTGACTCGGTCCCTTGAGCGTTTCCCACACTTCTCGATGCCCGCTGGGTATCTCGAGCAGCCGTCATTTCCTTCATTTGAAGTTGTGGTCTGGAACATCCCTTCCTCCCTTGCTCCACAGCTCGTAAGACAAGGAATATTGGCAACGTGACTTGATATGAAGCAGGCTTGACGTTGGGCGAGGCTGAGCGAGAGCTGCTCGAGAGATACATTGAGCGACATTGACAGCGAGCCGATGAGTCCGATGTGTCTGTCTGACCTGATTCCGCGAGAAAGGTTGATGAGCATCAAGTAAGGCGCGTAGGCCTCCTAACGGAAATCTCTTGCTCATATCACTAACTGGGCCCGTTGTCTTCTGCCTGCTGGGACCACAATCTCCTCTGGGAACCCGTCAAGCTTGACACGCATTTCTCCTTCTCCGAGAACAACAAAGTGTTGCCCCGTAAGCGATTCGATCAGGGCCGAGTGCGAGAGGTGGAGGCTCGATGCTCAACGACAAATTCGCTTCCTGGCTGCGTTCACAATGAAATACTGAATTGATTTCAAGTGAACTTTCGAGTGGAGCTAGAACTCTGACTCCTTGATTCGTTTCTCAACGATGAGCGTCGATTCAGAGACCGAGGAGTCGTGGAAGAGTCGGGAACGAGCCTCCTCGTTCTTTCCCTTGAAGGATATCAGGATCTCATTGAAGATGATTGCTATGGCAATATCATTCCGGCTCCCCGAAAGGCCCTCAGAGCGCACGTCAGCTCGTGCAGATTGTTTTAAAGACACGCATCCGAGTGAAAGAGAAAAGAAGAGGAGACAGGGTCCCGTCTTTTATCTCTCAGCATTTTTCGGCCCCTGGAGACGTCATTCGATGCCAGTGGTAACGTTGGTGGTTCTTTTTGAGGCAACGAAGCCAATGGAAATTGAATAAAGCCCGCCACTACCACCCGCCATCACCGCCTCTGCCTGTTTGCCGCCGCCGCCGCCGCTGCTGTGCACTGCACCACTCTGATGATCTTGGGCTGCAGGCTTTTTTCTCTCTTCTCTGTCTTTTTTCTTGAATCGGTCGGTCGCTCCACTCGAAGAGAGTGAGAGCATCACACCATTATCGGCGTCGGTCGTTTTGCCTTCATCTGGTTGCCCGGCTCCCTGACGGGTTGCCGCACCAGGGGTTGTTCGCCAATTCATTCAGCTTTCAGGAAGCTCTTCCTTGCTGCTGGAAAGCTCGAAAGCGACCAAAGCAGTGCGTCACCCAAGTGGTGTCGAGTGAAATCTCGTCGCCGTCGTCGCCATCGTGCGCTTCGACCCAAAGTCGTTTGCTTCGCTCGAAAACTCAAAGCGAGTGATGGGCGAAGCAGTTCACGATGGCAAGAGCCGCGAAGCGACGCAAGAAATACCCCGAAGGTAGTTGAGCGAGGTCTCGGGAAAGCAACTTGATCCCTGGACAGCTCCATCCGAGGGCACAATTCAGAGATCCCGAGGGTTGGCTGTTTCGCGAATCCGTCTTGAGTTCAAAGTGAGGGTTACAGGCTTGATTTATTTCTCTCAGCGCGCTAAGACTCTCACTCGACGCTCTCCAGGTCTCGACTGACAGTTCCCAGGTGAGCACACTGCGATCCACAAACGGACGCTCAGACTGACTCTGACTCCGACCAACCGGCCGAGTGGAGTCTGAGTGAACTCTTTTTCCGATCTCTGTCTCCAGTAGCATATATGTACATATATACACCAATCGGGTAGGGAATCACTCTTGAAATGTGTAATGTCAAAAAAGGAGTCCAGGACGTGTTTTTTTTTTCAGCGCAGGAAATAAGCTCGCGAAGATCGAGTTTGTGGTCTTGCATTCCGTGCAGTTTCTAGCATCGCCGAGTTTCACGATGAATGTATAGAAAACGATTCGCATCGAAGCATTCCTTCTTTGAGGTGCATGGTTGCCCATTATTTCAAGCTCAATCCAATGGATCGAACTGCAGACTGATCCGCATTGGAATACATAATGCCGTTCTCTCCTTCGATGAAAGTAGCAAGTGAAGCATAGGCTCAAACAAAACTCTCCCGAGTCATCTCCCCTTTCCTCCTCCATGGCGAGCTCGTGTCGTAACGACTCGGTTTTGGATCGAGTTCCTTTGAGTTCGCCGCCATCAAGAATCTAATTTCAAGAGAACGCTGCTGATCTTGAAAGAACGACCAAACAACCAACATGGTACCCTCGTCCAAAACGCTACTTATTTAATTCCAGATGACCTTGGATGATTTCTTCTTCGGCGGAGACTAGGACTGATGAACGACTGAACATGAGAGCTCATCGAGGTAGAGTCTAAGATACGCGATCTTCAAGTTAACTTCTGTCCTCCCGAAAGATTGGCTCATTACGGGCTGGTTTGACCGTTGTACCGTTTGAGGATCGGATCCGAGTCAAGTGTTCAGGAGACCTGTTCTCCTTTACTGCTTGTTTTCGAGCTGAAGGAGATTGACCTCCGGACAACTTCATATCGAAGCAGAGCCATCCGATAGAACATCCTGAAGCCATGCCATACGTCCATGGCGAGTGGGGCACTGCAGCGCCGTACGTTCGACGATTCGGTTCGTGGTTTCCAATATTCCTCAAAGCAGCATACATGTAGTGTTTGCCAATGAACTCTCGAACATTCTTCGGACGGAGAAGAGGTATTCCGATGGGAGTTCTCAAAGCTAGCCTCGTCCCGGTACAGTCTGTGCCGTTACTTCACGTGGCGTCGTCTCCTTCGAGCCTCTTCCTAACGGATAGATGGATGTTGGCTCCGCGCATCGCGGACCGCGGTAGGGTTACGGCACTGCCTCGGAAAGGAAAGAGCGATGTTTTTCGCTCGGAGTCGAAACCGAGTGCTTTTCCTCGAGATGGGAAGAATCGCCGCTGGCCTCCTTCCTCTAATTCCCCGCCCAATCCTGTCTGCGTTTGTCGCCGACCATCATTGTACGACGCTTGGCAGTCCGCCATCCGTCCAGTGCCCCTGTCTGCCTAGCGGCTTCTTGGCAGTCCGGCAGTCGCCTGGTCGAGTATGTGCGTAGCCCAAGGCGTTCATTAAGCGTCTTCACTTTCTCTATTAGACCAAGCCGTGTAGGTCGCATTGATTATCGATTTTCGTTTCATTGCTTCCGTCCTTCCCACCTCCCTATTTGGTGTGCGCCTGGTCGACGACGGCGGCGGCGGCTTTTCCCGCTTGGGAAACGCCGCTGCTTCGGGCTGATACATCGGCAGTCTTTTTTCACAGTTGTTCCCTGATTTGCACCAACAAACGAATCATTGCTAACGATCTATAGTTCTGTTGTTTCTCCGGCCGAGAGGGATATGCTCTCGCCGGCGAGCTCCCTCGTGGAACTTGCTTCTATGGCAAGAGGTTGCACTGCCCTGGAGCCAACACAATCATTCTGTGCTGACAGGGCAGGAAATAGCTGTTTCTTCTCTTGGTAACCTCGGCGAATGGCCTCTTGCATCTGGGTTCTACGCAGGCCAAAATGTGCATATTTCGAGGGATTTCGAAATTGTTTCGGAGTACCAATGGGGAAATCTGTTCTATCATGGGAATACGCGCAATCATTTCGAAATCTCGCGAAATACGTCCCCCTTTATGAAGCGAATGTGGATCGGCGTCGCCGACGAAGACATCCGACAAAATGGATAAGAATTTAGATTCGAAGGAAATCGGGCCCTGAGGTTAGGAAGGAAGTTCGCGCGGAAGGATCTCCTACAGGAAGCGGACCCCTCGATTCTAGAGAGGGCAGCCGCCGCCGCGTCGGTCGCGGCGAACTCCCGTTGTTCGCCCTAAAGCTGCGAAGGACTGTTCTCCTTACGACCGCTGAGCTTTCGATTGAAACAATCCGAATGTTCCTCCGATCCCGATGCCACTTGCATAATCTCCTTCTCTGTTTGCCGAACACATGTTCCGCTGTGGCTCTGTGAACACGGAACAATAAGTATGCGTCTGACAACTCTAACTCGTAATAGGCTACTATCGTTTACAGGACGTCGATCTGAACATCTGTCTTGTTGTATTCGATTATCGAATGTTATCAACCTCGTTCCGGCAGTATGGATAGGGGACAGGTCCTTTTGACACCTGTCGTTCTCAGATAATGAGCATTGAGGCTCCGAAGTTATACACGCGTGAGAATCCTTATCTCTGCATGGACGCGATCATTTTGGCAAACTCAACCGGGTACCACGACATCTTCATCACGCTGCCGAGTGGGATGGCTGAGTCTGTTTGGTTCGTTCTCTCTGTTCGTTCCTATCGTCCAAGGAATAGTCCGAGCACTGCTATTTCTCTCTGTTAAGCAAAATCAGTGTGTAATCTCTGTGCTGTCGAGTTTCTTTTACCGAGTAGGAACCGACGACGATCGAGGTTCATCATCCATCTTGACACTGTTTTGTGATGTATTGTGGGAGGCCCCTGTTATCGCTACCGAGAAAGAGCGCAGTTGCTGTGCTAGTTGTCAACACCTCGCGCCGGCAGTCGATCAGACACACGGCTGCTACATTCTGTCGAAGTCTTCCACATTCAATCAAAGTCTTGAACATTCACCCTGTCGATCACTTTCAATTTCGCCAAGTTCTATCGCCGGCGACGGATTTTTCAACTTATTTCCAGCCCGAAGTGTCCGAGACGGAAGCGCAATTCTCAGATGTGTAGTGATTCGTGATTTATTCAGGCCGACAACTCGCGCTCGAATGCTCAGATTTGATGCGATCGAACGAGGCAATCTCGTCGCGGGAGTTTGAATTCTTCGGGACGACGCCGACACGGACAGAGTACTTTTACTAAGTTGTTGGAATGAAGGTCACGACACGAGTGTTTCTCGCAGAGGGCAACAAAACTATTCTCCATCGTATCGAATCCGAGAGCACGGCAACGCTCTTTTCTCCAAACTTCCTCCCATCAGAGAAATTTTCCATGCAAGGGCTGCAAAGATCTCATTCGCTTGATGCTTCGGCTTCGGTCGATCCGATTTGAGCCCCGAGTGCGAAATTTGAAAATAAACAGGTTCATTCCAAACAAGTAGACGTTCAAACGATCGCCACAACTCGTTTCCTAATATTACGTACAAGACTTCAGATTGTGGAGAGTTTCGAAGCGGAGCAGCACCGCGTATTTGTTTCAAATGAATCAAATCGAATGGACCACGCTCGGCTCGATTAAATGAGACTGCGGCTCCAAACGCCGCACAGAAATTACAAATTGCGAATAGCTCGCGAATGAATACGGAAAGAGGCTCTGTGTAGCAACAAAGTTTCTTCCGTGTTGGGCCGCCCAAATTGTCTGATTGACTGACTGACTGAGTTGGCGGATTGTGGATCGAGTGGTGGTTGTTCGGGCTGTTAGACTGAGTGACTTCGTTTGTCGAGGGAGTGACTGACTGACTTGTCGTCCTCTGTGATCAGATCGAGCACTTCTCGAACAAAACACACGGATGTAGAGCAAACGTTTTCTCTTGTGCCGCCACCCAGGGAATTGTAAAAAGTGAATTAAAAGTGAAACACTCCTATCCTCGCGAGACTAGCTGCTCGACTGCTGCCGCTCCTGTTCCCGTCTGCCGGCTCGATGCAATGTCAATTACTTAACTGGCCACTTGCAAGCTTCGTTTGGCTACGATAGAGTCCCTCGCCACCCCCCTCCCCCCCAGACCACCATCATGACCGCGACCACAAGAGCAGCACCGGCGACAGCATCAGCGCAATTCTAGGAGAACCGCAAACGAAACGGCGGCGGCGGCAACAAGAGCTGTTCACTTTTGCTATCTTGGACGAGCTCGCTCACCCTGTTGCTCTCTGACAACCTCGTTGACAGCTGCTGCGGCAGACACAGGACGGAAGCATTGCTGCAACTTCTTCAGCATGGTATCAGAGGAATGCACAAATGTGACAGCCGCAAGTCCATCGCGTAGCAGCGGGGGCGGCGGCCAAGCCAACGTCAAAAGGGTTTTAGTTGCGAGCGAGAACAGGTGGAATCAACAAGTGCCCGTTTTCCATGCTGTTGCCACTGAAAACGATTTGAGAAGAGGCCGAACGCTTTCGACATCGTCCACCGCTTCCCATTCGATAACGTTCGAAGGAGATTGAGAGGAGGAAACGATTGAAGGTCGAAGCCGTTCCACGGGAAAGCGCTTTCCAACTGGACATTAACCTTCGCTGAAGCGGTCACACTCCTATCTGCTTCCATTTCTGCTCCATCTCTCGCGGGGATTCGACAGAGTATGCGGGACGTGTGCAAGAAGAGACGAGGCGAAGGAGAAAAAAAACAGAGGAGAATAGTTTGCGAGCAGGCGAAGGCCACTTGTATGGATTAGAAGACGACGACGGTCCTGCACTCCTTGCGTCCCAACGCGGTCGGGTCAAATATTAACAGCGCTTGACTCTTCAAGCTGCTCTCGTTCCCTCTTCTTCTTCATCGACCCTGCCTGCCACCGTGGCAGGCAAGCAAACGAGCGACGGCGCGGCGTATCGTAGAGACAGGTCGAGCTTTCCGAGGGCAACGGGGAGAGAGCCGTCGGTCGCATCCAACGGCAGGGCGCAGCGGGGTGATCCCTGCCATTGTACTCGACAGTATAAAGTGTATGGACGGAAAAAGATGGTGTGGTCTCCCTCCCGATTCTCGGGAGAGACGGATCCGCTCGCAATGTTTCCATTCTGCCCAGCAGCCTCACTGACTCCCTCTCCTACCGACGACGACGCAGCTTCCCCTGTCTGCTGCGGTTGGCGGTGGTAACGTTACCACCGCCGCCACCGCCGCCGCAGCAGCGGCAGAAGCGGTGGAGCTACTATTTGATGCAGCAACAGCAAGCAGGACTAGGGTAAGCGGCAAGTAAATTACGAACACTCCAGGGACGTCTCGGGGCTTCATTCTAGGGCGTTGCAGAAGAATTTGCCTTAAGCATACAAGCTGTGAGCGACCGCACTCGCCGCTGCTGCCGTTCGCACCGAAAGCAAACGTGCCGGGTAAACAGCACGAAGCATCTTCAAACAAAAAGCAGAAACGCTCACAATAACGTCGTCGTCCTCTTCTTCCCGAAGCTCAGCACTTTCTAAATCCGCTATCAGATTTCATCCTGTTTCACTAGCACCAGCTCTAACAGCAGCTGCAAATGCCGCTCTAGATTTGCTTTCGATTTCGTTGCCAATAACGTGCACGATCCTCATCAATGCCGCGAGTCGGGGAATCCTGAGACCGAATCCGATGAATTCAAGAAGCTCAGTGGGTCATCTCCGTCACGGTGCAAAAGATCCACATGACACACCGGCCGGTTCTCTGTCTAATATACTCAACATCGAGCGATCGACTCGCCGAGAGACTCTCCTGACCGTAGTTTGCTGTCGGTAAACGACAAGCCAGATAGTCGGTTCCGGAGTCAGCGGATCCAGGACGGTGTAGGAAGCCGCGACGAAGAGTTTTAATGAGTAGACTGTCGATGCAGGCGATAATTGGACCGTTAATGGTTTATACCCCCTGCCCTGCTGCGATCCCGCTCCCTCCCCCCACAACTCCACCCCTCCCCCCATATCCTCCAAAGAGCTTTTCACTGTATCCCGCTTTCTGATTCCCCCGCGACGGGCCCTCTCTGTTCCCTTTTCGCGGACGCCTTCCCCTCAGCGCCTCGCTCCCTTTCTATCAATGTTCCGCCACCGCTACCGCAAAGCTTCAAATTGCAGAAATCGCATCCGAAGAGATTCGAACCTAAAAAATTATTGCCTCCAATATTTCAGTTCGGAACTCCTGGCGGAAATACCTTACGGAAACCCTTACGGAGACCTGTTACGAGATACCAAACAATAAGAGCAATGTCCATGCCGAACGCAGCGCCGAGGAACTACCTTTCATAGTGTTCGAACCCAGTGAAAGGCAGCGCACAAGATGCGTGTGAACAAAAAGTTTAAAAAGGATGAATGAGCTCGTCTCATGGAGTACCGCGCCGTGCCGGAAGCTTGCCAGGACATGTCAGCCTCTATCTTATCGGAGTGAAAACAAAGCTGACTGAGCGATCGGGTCCGTGCGTTCAGCTTGTGCGTCGCAAAGCTCGCCAGCACAAACGCTGAAATTCGTTTCACTACGAACTGAAGTTGAGGGAAGGGAAATCCAAGCTAAGCCTGACTTTCATTCCCAGTTCATCCGCTTGATCCGCTCGAGTCGGACGGATATTTCCGGAGGGGACGGGAGGTGGCTGAAAAGGTTTCCAACTTTTCCGTGACCTCATGAAAACCCAGAGACCGTTGGGTTTTCGGATGACAGCTTCGTAATCGAGAGCGATCCCATCCCGAGTTGGACGCTGTAACGGGAGAAACTCTCGGAACATATCGGCGACAACAAAAAGCATCTCGGGATGTTCTCTGAACCGATCTGAAGAGCTGAGGACGTGAAGGAAATGAAGAGCGGAAATTGTTTGCTTTGGAAGCAGGAGCAGGAGGCGCAGCGACGACAAGAGATTCGCTCTCTTCCATCTATGTTGCGTCCTTTCGCTCGAAATTAATGTCGGCCGAAGAGCTATTGCAGAAGCAGCATCGAAACGGGGGAGGGACGCGCTTCAACAACTAGTACACATTCGCCACAGATGCTCTCATTGTCAGTTCGGGATGCTCAGTTCCTCAAAGTTGCTTTCTTTTCGATTTTCATCGACGCTCTCGGGCCAAAGCAGGATAACGTTGCCGCAGTTTCTCGTCTGTTCGGAGTCGAACACTCCTCGATTACTCCTCTGCTTTGGGGCTTTTGGGGTAGAACTCGGGGCACAGTGAACATTCCGATTCCGTCGAGCGAACCTGTGTCGATGGAGAGAAATACAAACGGTCGCTCGGTCGCTCGGAGAGATCGACGGACCCACCGATGGGAGAGACATTGTTGTCGGACCGGTACAAAAAATGAACGCCTAATTGCTCGCTGACAGACAATTGTGACAATGGAGACAATTTTCCCGCGCTCCGCCATCGCGTGCGGCGTGATTTCAGCGAAATTGAGTTTGTTGATTCGAGCCACGTCAAAGCCTCCCAGGCATGGCATGCCATCCGGTCGATGACAGCAAATCTGTCGAGAGGAAAGTTGGAAAATTTTCGGAAATTTCCACCATTCCCGCGTGTTCCGCCTGTAGTTGGTAACAGACCAGGACGACTACCGAGTGAGGGATGGAACTTATTAAAGAAGAACGAAATCACCGCCAGCGAACTATTCCGCAAGTGCGGCCGCGAGCGGAGCGAAATCATTTCGAATCGGCCGGCAAACGTCCAAACATCGGACGATTTTAAGAGATTTACACATCCGGAATGATTTCCGCTAGGAGAAACAGGATTGCGTTGTTCGCGACCGCAAGAACAACAACAACAACGCACTGCCGACAATACCGCCGTCGTCGCGGCAACGCAATGCCGGCACTGCGAGCGAGCGCCGGTGTTTTCTCGGCGGATTTCCTCGGCGGACGGCATCGAATCCAGTGGAACGCTTCAAATTTCATTTCGGACGCTGCAAAGCAAGCGTCTCATGCGCGCAGGACATCTCTGCTCGAGTGGACGACTCGCAAATCGCATTAAATATTCATTCATTCATTCATTCATTCATTCGGTGTTCGCCCCGTCACCAGCGTAATATCTTAATTGGCCCGTGACGCTCTGGATGTTTTGAGCGAGCTTCAATCCTTCACCCAACTCGTCAGTTAGCCAGGCAGCCGTCAGCGGCGGCGCCTGCTCTCGCAATACGTGCATACTCGACAGCTATGGAGGCCGCATGGCTGGTTATAACGAAACTCGGCTGCAAGGAAAGACAGGGGGAGGGGGACTTTGACGTTTCACGAACTTATTCAGGTTTTGGAATTCCATGAGCTGAGGAAGATGAGACGAAAGCTGCTCGAGGCATGTCCCGACTCGGGCTACTTTGGCTAAGAAGGTGCGGGAAAAGGAAAACATATTCATTTTTTACGTGAGGGGCTTTCTCGTGAGGCAATTTTCACCAGAACTCTCGGATGAGAAAGTGAAAGATTGACGAGGAAGGCGCCGAGCCGAAAGGCAACCAAGATAAGAGACTACTGACTCTTAGACGCAGCACCCAAATGCGACCGGATCTGAGTCCCGGGCAGCCTGAACATTCGCGGCGGATGAGAGAACGGAGTCAAGAAAGGAATCACGACGGATCTAAGAACGGAAACGGCACCAAGTCAAAACGGAGGATGAATCGGCGAAATTTTCGTCGACGACGAAACAAATCCTCAGATATTCGAAAACATGTGTATGTGCAGGGGCTTGACGGTCCATTATCGCGGAAGGAGGCGGAGACGGCGACCGACGTTTCTTCGAGACTACACAGTTTTTCAAGTCCATGCGAAGCCCGGAAAAACGCCGGTCTCCCTTTTCCGCATCGCGTTCGTGGCCGCTGGAAGAGGGGAATCGAGACAAACATAAAGGGAAGCGGGGTCGTTGAAAAACAAAACCGAGAGCTCAGAAAATATTCTCCCACTAGCCGTCATGCAGGAATGGAAAATAATGAGTTTGAGGGTGCGTCTGTAATTTCATGAGAACACTTCAGGCAATGGACGAAATCGAAGAACGAGAAGAACTACACGATGGAATTTGAGGCCAACATTCGTTTCGTTATAATAGGCTCAAAAACCTTCAAGGCTCGCTTCTCAAACTCGACTGGGGTACCTTTGAAGAGAATTCGATTTGATACTCCTCCGCATGGAATCCTTGCGGGCGCTTGAGAGCTTTTAGACTAATTGGACGCCAAAGACCGGAAATCGGACAAACGCTTGGCAGCAAAGAGGGGCACGAAGATAGGCGGGAAGTCGGCGCGGCTACTCAGCAGGAGTAGCCTCTGACTAGGCTCGAGTCCGGTGAGTTCGAGAACAATCGACGTTGCTAACAAATTCGTTTGGAGGTTTGAGCTGGTTTCGAAAACTGAAGACCAATCCGAACTTTCCCGGTTCGGACTTCCACTTCCACTTCCAGATCGGAAAAGCGTTCGTTGAATCAAATAATCGAAGACCCGGAATCTTTCGTCGTGGCGATGGAGGCTCCACCGTCTATATGAGAACGATGAAATCATGTTTGTAAGTGGGTTGTTCGAATCAAGTAAGCCTCGGATGAGCTCAATATCCTCAGAAGCCGTTCCGGCGCGATGCATTCATTACTGCTACTTCAATTTCGGTAAATAACATCTGCTTGTCGTTTACGGGCTTTGGCACGCGACCGCTCGCTCTACTCAATGATGATGTTCGCGGACAACTTGCAAACGTCGACGCCGCGGAATCGATCGAGATTTCCAGAATCACATCCAGAAACTGAACAGCTTCCGGAATCGACGTCGTTCACTATCACTCCCTTTTTGTCCATCACTATTGGAGTAACGGCAACCAGTATAAGATGACTTGGCAGGGTTTCGAATTTCGCCGTCCTGGTAACGCTACTCCAAATCCGTTTCAAGAACTTTGCGTGCCGAGTTTCCCCGCAGGGTCTGAGGTTCCTCACGCTTCACGTTTTTTGTGTTCGAGGTTCTGCTTTTTTGGAATTCTCAAAAGTTCAGCCAGATGTTGGTGTTTCGTGGACAAGCTGCTTTCTAATACTGACGGGACGTCAGCGTTCACTGAGCGGCCGGCGTCGTGGCGGTCGCAGCTAGCACGACAACACACGTCGTTCTGAACGACCTCGTGTTGTGGAAACAACGCATATCTGGTACGGAGGGTCCACGGATCGCCGACATCGGTGATCTGCATAACAAAGACCTTAATTCTTCTCGTCGCTGATCCCTTCCTCTTGAAGCAAGCAACATAGCTTGCTTGTCGTGCCGTGCCGTTCTCCTGCCGCTCGCGTTCTCTTCGAAATCCATGTCCTCGCCCTTGAGCTCGCTTTTTCCAACTCATCCCGCAGCAGCTGGTCGCAGCTGTTGGATTCTCAGGAGGTTCAGTTTCAAAAAAAGATTTAATCAGTTCGAGCCGGCGGCGAGTAACGATCGGGGACGGACTAGCGCTTCAGCGGGCGAATGATTGACGTTGACGCTTCGTGTCGCGAATGTCGGATTCGAGACGATTTGTGTACACGGAGGTGAGGGCGTTCGGAAAGGGGAGCTGCGTGAGTTTTGATTCGATTACGAAAGGACGCCAGGAGTCAGGAGAGCGAACGAACGAGCTGAAGGGCGCGTACGCAAATGGGCGATGTCCATTGTCGTCGTCGTCACTGCTACACGGCCGCAGCGTCGGTCGTTGTCGACAAGCACCGAGTGCTGAGGTTGCTCGTTGGTGTCCAGCAACGGACACGTTGTCCGCTGTCGCCATAAAATGGAAGTGCCGAGCTTTGCACCCGCACGCAACTCACGCCCAAACGTCCAGATTCAACTGAACGCCGTTGACTTTGTTTGCACGATCTTCGCGCATACATCTACGTTAGCGGACCAGTTTTTCCATCTGCTTTAGCGGACTTCGTATGAATCACGCTCGGAACCGTCCGTTTCTGTCTGCTCTCCGGCCGCCTTCTTCGGGTATGCCCTTCGAGCTCTTCTCGACGACTACCACATCCTATCCAACATCGTGTTCCGCTCTGTCAGGAGACTCCCTGTCTGGCCGAGCGGAGCAAAACAGGATAGCAAGGAGCAAACGGCGGACGGACGGACGGACGGACGAAGAATAGAAGGCGAGAAGCGAAAATATACGCTTCGTGACAGATTGAAGAAGAATTAGGCCAATTATTGCCGAACGCCGGCGCCTGTCGGCGAAGGATTTAGCTCTCTTCCTTGGATCTTCTCGTGGTGTGTACGAAAATGGGCCTCATATTTTAACGTTAATACAACTAGCTGCTCTTCCGACAGGCCAGAGCAAGCCGAAACAGAGCAGACGCGCTCGTTCCCTCGCTCGCTCGCTCGCAAGTCAGCCAGCTGGGCAGCCTAAGGATCGGGCGGGCCACCAGGCACACATCATCACCGACCAACACGGACTAGAGCGCCGCGCCGTTAATCGGCTTATGAAGCGACCGACCGACCGACCGACCGACCGACCGACCATCCACAGAACCGGCTCGTACTCAGAGATGGAACGAACGACAACCAGCACTGGTCGTGAGCGGTCAACGAGGTTCCCGATGCGATTGTCGGACGTTGAGTTCGATCTCCGATTCCGTCGTCTTCCAACGCCGGAAGAAGCCGAGGGGGAGAGCACAGGATGTGAACTAATATGAATAAGAAAAGAACAAATGGTTGCCCTCGCTGCCACTGAGCTGGAAGTCAACGGCGCGTGCTCGAGTCCCGCTTTGTGTTTCCCGCGGCGAAGAAAGCGGCCGCAGCAATAGCAGCAGTTAGGCGAGGGGGGCACAGATGGCCCTTGTTTGAAGCCACTTCGTCTTCCCACTTCTCCCTCCTGTCCACTTTTTCGTGCTCTTTTATTCACTTGGTTTGCTTCGGTACGCGTTCAGAGACGAACGTAAGACCGAGTGGATGTCAGACTGAGATTGGATTTCCCGAATCCAGAGTTTTCTGAAGTATCTTCAAGCGGTCGGCCGAGCTCTCTTCTGCCTCGTCCCAACAAGAGCAGCGTGATGTGACCCCAACAGTAGTTCCCGAAGTGAAAACCAGACAAGGTCCACGGGACGGTTTAATGTTCTCGATCACCAAAATCTCTCGATCGACTCACACTCTGAACTAATCAGGTTCGACTGTGAACTCGTCACTAGACCCACAACACGTGCCTTCAACTCAGGAAAAAAGAATCATTCTCGAGCGAACGAATATCTGTGCGCAAGGAACTGCCAATTTCACAGAAAATGTGGAAAGTCTTCTTCGGGATTAGTTCGATTTACGGCGGCTTTCCCGTCATCCTCATCGTCGTCGTTCTCATCTTTGATGTCGCAAGAAAAAGTTGAATTTGCTGAAACAAAAAAAACCTGTTTGCAGCTGGGACGTGATAATTTCGCAACAGGTGGATTCCGCGCGAGCCGAGCAGCTGAGTCTACTGACTACCTGTCGCTCCAGCGCAAAGCTCATGCAAAGGGCTCGATCTCATTGGAAATCGGAAACGAAACAAATATGTGCTCCGTCAGCGAAGGGTCGATTTGTTTCTCGCTCGCTCGAGGGTTGAGATCGATCGCCGCGCTGGGTCGAGGAGAAGCAAACTCGACAACTTGAACATGTTGGCCTATAGAATATCGTGCAAACTCCCTCCATGAAAAATCGAAGCAACAACGTAGACGACGGCGAGTTCGAGAACAATGTTGACGACAGATATTAACAACTGTCGTTAATATTCCGGACACGTCGCGTCGATTTGTTACGGCATCCGGAAGTGGCGTCTTGGTGAACAACTGCCAATGACAGTGCCATTGATGACGATGAGGAAGGGGATCCTCGTCGTCGTACCTCCATCCGGCGTAATGCCCGTACGGCAACGATGCTGCTGCTGCTGCTACAGTTGTTATTGTCCTGCTCCACGGAAGTTGTTAAAACACACGAGTCCCGCGAGATTTATGTGTATTTGTTCGTATAGCGTTCTCTCGTTCTGTCGCTCACAAAGCGTCTGGGCCGGCCGCCCGTTGCCGATCGGCAGATCCGTTCGCGGTGCTTACATTGTTCTGTTATTGGAGGGCTTGTCGAACTACATCATACCTCGTATCACTGCCAACAAAACGTCTCACGGGGTCTGCGGTGAGTTCCATTCATCAACTTCGTAAGCGCTCGATTTGTTTTTATGGCTCCGTTTTATAACCGCCACTTTTCGGCCCATATTGTCGTACTCGGTGTCAGTGCGACTGCGATTGTTCCTCTTTTCCAAAATAGATCACAGTCTAAAGGGAGAGAAAGAATTGATTCGCTTTGTTTGCCGAAGCTCCGCGTCATTTGCTCCGCCGATCTGAGCAGAACGTTGCATTCCAACAAGCAGGCAACAGCAGGAGGCCAAGTAATCCTTCTCTGCTAGTTCTTGCAGTGATAGCGGTTCTGGCTACGATGGCATCACCGATTCTCAGCATTTCCATTCAAATGGCTTCTCGTTGACTCTTGGCTGACGGAGCGCATAACGTCCGACTCTTCTCCCTCTCTCTCGGTGTATAGTCTCTTTTCGATTTAGTAAACAGGGTTCCGGCAGTAGGAATTGTTCACTACTTCGAGCGATTTACTGACCAGATTTGGTGAACAAATAGCAGAAATGGTCTGGATGAAAGCTGCTGAACGTATGCATTGGGGATACACCGACCACGAAGGAGAGGAAACAGATGCAGGAAATCGGGAAGCATTGGAACGCTGTGTCGTCATGGATCGTCTGTCGGTCGAAACTCTGACTTGATTCGTGTACCGTCATTAGGGTCTGTCGAATGCCTAGCGTGCTTGGTTGACGGCGGTTTGTTTGGTTTTGTTTGCATATTCGTCATATTCGCCGCATTTACATATGCCTACAACACACGTCGCATCAGGTAGCCGTTGCATCGTCGTTGAGCTCCGACTCAAAGGTCTCGTAAACGCTCTGCTGACCATGTTCGCGATGCACGTCCGCGAGCGCCTATGACGCAGAGGAGCCAAGAAGTCGGTGGCTGTTTGTGTCCACTTCGATATCTGATAGGTCTCAGCCTAATCAACGAACAGTGTGTACACTCGTCCGAAGGAGACTCAAGAAGAAGGAGAGCCGGACGCGGATGGCGACCACGAAAACAGCTCAGCGGAACAGAAAGAGGCACTGCATTTGAAGGAAGAATCCTCATCGTGACGGCAGCGAACACACCGACGATGACAACGAGCGTCCAGTGATCGCACACATCCGCTGGACACCCACACAGCAGCCTCGCTGGATGGTCAGTTTTGCTTTCCTGTCTGCACGCTCGCTCGCGCCCGGGCTGATCTCTTCCATGTACATCCGTATGTGCGGATGACGTGCAAAGGAACAGTTGTCCGCGGCTTCTTTTCTTTGTTTCCCCCTCCCCCTCTCCCCATCCCTCGGAAAAGCAAGTACGAGACTGATCCTTTTTGTCCGCGAATCCGCTGAAAGCACCGCCAAAAGAAAATCCAGTCGGTGCCCCGAGGTTTCACTGGTGTCGTCAACAACAACAGCAGTAACGGCTGTGAGAAGGAATATTCGCCGCTATTTCCGTTTGTCGGGCTGGCGGAACGAAGTTGAAGAGCAGAGAACGGCGAACATCCGCGTAATTTGCTACATGGAGCGAGGGGAGATTTTCATGCGAAGGACCTTCAAAAGTTTAAGAGGGTTGCCGACGCCAAGGCTTTCCCGTTCGCTCATCCTCCCGCCCGTTCACAACTCATCGTAATTAGCGGGGAGAATACGGGAACGGCGGGGAAAGTGGGAGGAGTGCGGGTAACTCGAGCAAGAGTTCCCGTATCTCCACCTCCTGCTTGAATTGTCGGCGTTGTGGTTAATTCCACAAACTCTTTGCTGAGGATATTATTCGCTTTCCGCCTCTCTATCGCTGTTCCCCGTTCTCGACGTACTTCCGTTTGAACATTCACGCCTTTTTGCTCGATGGAAAGACTTCAAGATGAAACCACCGGAGCCGAAGTAGTCGTTAGAGCTTCCATAGAAGCACTTCCAGGTTCGACTCCTCGCTGTTCTTTTCTCTTCAATTCTCCTGATTCCGCGCAGACGCCTTGCCGTCTTGTATTAGGCGCAAAAGAGTGCATTTCACGAGGACGGATTCTCTCGTGTTTTTCATCGTGGGGCCAACGAAGAAGTCCTCTGGGGATTAGGGAAGGACACGGGGAACTCGACATGCGAGTGAAGGCTTCGCAGAAAATGGAATTTCTAAACAGAGAGCGTGCCGTGGATCGCGAGCAAAAGTGTAGCGTGATATACCGTCTCTCAAGCTTGTTCGAAGGCCTGTGGGGTTCGTACCTGCCCCGATCGTAGCCGCAGCGGCAAGCGTTCAGTGACAACTTTTCCATTAGGAGTTCAATATTTCACTGGCGGCTTCTCTTCTTCCGCATCGCACTTCTCGATGCTCGGCTTCCCCTCCATGTTCCGTCAACTTCCCTAGTCCAGTCGTCTTCTTGCGCCGCCGGTCCACTCGCTCGCTTGCTCATTCCTGGTCAGCCAACAAGCAGTTCGGAAATGGTTGCGTCCGCTCGTCGAGGAGGTAAAGTTACCATCAGACCCTCCAGTGGCTCTAAAATCCCCAAAACAAAGGCGGGAACGAGGGTGGCGGCCGCGGCGTCGGCGACAAGACGGATGACCGTTGGCTTGCCGCTGTTCTGCCACCCGGCACAGTCTCAATGATCTGTTCGTCGCAAGAACACAAGGAGAACGGAAAAAAAACTGCTCAAGAAGCTCGGCGGTCTAAAAACGATTTCTATTTTTATCCTCAGCATCTCCTCACGCTAAAACGGGCCCATGGATGGATTGACGAATGTGTGAGTGAGTGACTTAGCCCAACTTGACCATGTGTCGGTGATCAATTGCTCAGCTGAAACAAAATGACTCCCCTAATGAATGGTAAGGCCCGTGTCAGGCGCTCGTTCACGTCCGCCTTCGTCGATAGGTGGAAATGGAATTGTTCGCTTCGTAATATATAGCCCGAGTATTCACTTATGCAGCTCACATCGTTTGGGAGAAACTCGGGAACCCGCACTCTACGGAAGGTGATACCAACTGCTGACGGAAATGCTCTAACCGTACGGACCATCGAGCGTTGAGGATCTAACTCAGGAGTCTCCTTGAGTTTGTTGGACTCCAGGATCCCAAGCGCCCCCTTGTCTCGACAGGAGCCAGAGTTTGCGACGGAATCAACTGTTCGTCACACGGACATTCGAGCTTCAGAGGGAATGAAGTGAGGATTCCCGCCTTTGCTGTGCCACGACTCTTTGAATTCTTTCATATAGAAATCATATCCTACGTAGGCATTGACGCAGAATGTTCCACCACAACACGCCTCGCCGACGACAGCAGCAGTGGCACCAGCAGCTCTGGATGCAGACGTCGCAGAAAGCTCTTTCCACGTCGCAGGCAGGCGGGCGACATCCTTCGGCTCGGATCCGTAACGCCAGCTGGCGTCTGAATCAAGACACGTCAATGCAATAGTTGCGGCGACATGGTTCTCTTCCTCCGAGTCGCACGACCTCAAGAGAGCATCATTCGGAAATTCGGCGAGCCCGCGCGACAGCTGAACTCAAAAACTCGACCTTCGTAGCCATCTGACTCCGAATGAGTACCTCGTCCAAGCCATCGAATGAGTTTGATCGAACTCGAAAGCCTCGCGATTTCGCAACAGCTCAGCCTCCGATTCTTTTCGCAACGGGAGGAGGGAACGATCGGTGCGTTACCGAAACTTGGTTTAGCAATGATCGTTGTGGAGGCTTTCTTCAGAAGTGACAATCGGAGTTTTTCCCCCAGTGTCACCTTTCAGGCTCTGCCATTTTTGTACTACTAGGTGCCCTCCTCGCTTTTATCGACGTTGCGAGTCTCTCGATGTATTAGCCTTATAGACGTGGCAAACAGCGAAAGCGAATACAATGTCGAGAAAATCCGAGGAGCCGATATCGATTATCGTTGGGACGCGCGCCGAGTGGATATATTTCATTCGAATGTCAACAGGTTCCTACGGTGGTGATAAATTGTGCGAATTACCATAATATCACTCAAAGCCGGCACTCATATCTGTGTCCGGCACGCGACTTGCAAGGATTGGTGGACCAGGTTGCGCTCAAACGTCGGTCTGCGTCCCCAATAATCTGAACGACTCGATCGAAGGCTCAAAACGAAGGACGAAACAGGAACAACAATGTTGCACTCAAGTTACACATGTATATCCGCATCAAAGGAAGTCGCTCATTTTAAACACCGGTGAGAGAATCGTTCTTAGCTGCAGGAGGAATAACATACATAGGTTCCCATATCTAAACCTTTAACTGGGCTTCTCTTCAGAGTTCCTCGGGGCAGCTGAACGGTCAGCTTATTCTTGTCGATAATGATCAGCGGCAGCAGCGCTAAAGCATAATTCAGAGCAAATATCAATCATGCTAATCGAGCTCTAATCTAATATGTCATTTACGTCGGAATAGAGAAGAGATTTATCATCAAACCCAGCCAGCTCTAAAAGCCGTTTTGAAGGCTTGGAAGGAAGCTCGATCCTCCGAGAAAGCCATCCACCATGGCGCCTCAGCTGAATTCTCCAGGAGGCCTCTGGACTTGGGAACTCAGTTCCGCAGTGTGACGAACTTCTGTGAGTGGAATCAGTGATGATTACATTCGTGAGAGTTCCTTTGAAACGGCACGGGTGTTCTCGAAGCGGACTTCATCGCATTCCCTCACGAGATATTTAGGATCGAAGTTCGAGCGGCAAACTGACAAAAGAGTCGAGGGTTCCAACGTGCGGAACGTGCCGTTGGGGAGTTCGGCTCTCTGCTTTCGATTCCCCGGCAGGACCTTTGACTGGACCTTGGCTGATCGAGCAAAGCCAAGTGTCCGTGCAATCGAGTGTCGTTCCGACCAGTAATGATGACGAGGAGATATTGTTGTGAGCGCCCACTGGGGAGACTCCAACCGAGGATCGCCGGCCAGAACAACGAGACCGACCGACCGACAAACGGAGCGAACAAGAAAAGAAGATGAGATAACTTATCGAACTGGTGGCAAAGGCGGAGGCTCCACCGGAGGACCTGGTACTAGCGTTCCTTTTGCGATGGTGCTCCTGGTCGCGGTGATGGTCATCGTCGTCGTTGGTGTTGTATGGCGGCAGCGGCGACGACGACGATTAGTCGCGCCTGAGATGAAGCAGAGCAGAAAAAGATCTCGATCCAATTAGGGCGCATTAGGAAGTTTCTTTGCGGAGGACGCTTCTATCTCCTTTCTTCCTCTCCTTTTCGTTATCGTCGTCACCGCGGCCATGTGTGTGCAAGAGTCGGTCCGTGCCTCCGCAAGACGGACGGCGACCG
The DNA here is from genome assembly GCA_021527715.1 of Neoseiulus cucumeris. NCBI lineage: Eukaryota > Metazoa > Arthropoda > Arachnida > Mesostigmata > Phytoseiidae > Neoseiulus > Neoseiulus cucumeris. The sequence goes on along the minus strand of JAJSRV010000063.1, from coordinate 332,470 downwards.
AAGAAGTTGTCTGCCTTCAGCTCGCTCTTCCACTTGCTCCGTGGTCCGAACTGATAAAATAGCCACCGCCGCCAACGTTACAGAGTAACTACCGCCACTCGAGAGAACACTGGCGCTGTCGGGCCGAAAACTCGACGAACCAAAAGTAAAACTTCACCGAGACTCTCCTCACTTCTCTCCATTCGAGGAACTAATCAGATGTGCAGTGGTCTAAACGAACTGCAAACAAAATGGCTCGAGGTCTGTCGTCCTAGTAGCAGCTTTGACTCTGAACTACGTATGATTTGTATACACTTCGAATGTACAGACCGATCAAGTTGTTCAATACCGAGCTCTGCCGAGTTGAAGACTCGCTCGCTCCAAGATTTCGGAGTTGAGATGAGTTTCTTGTCAGAAAATATTTCTCGGTGACGATTATCAGAAGTTTTCTTTCGACGAACCTAAGTTGCTTCTGGAGCGAGTTCGAATTGGCATTCATTGTTGTCATCGCGCAGCTGTTCTCCATCGGCAGCGGCTACAGTTAGCACCTCCGATGAAGTTGGAATTACTCGGTTCTGTCGCTGACACTCGGCGTGTGTCACCGCGTTTCCGCGGGTTTCATTTTTTCTCCTCAGCCGACTGTTTGGCTCGATGATGAAGAGCTTGCTGAAGCACATATCGCCGTTGCTTCCTTCTATTTCTATGTAAATATCCGTCGAGATATGCACCGAGCAACGACTGTTGCAGCCTGCGGTGACAGCTTTGAGCAAGCCACTCGAATGGGTGGGTTACGAGGAGGCCGCGCAACTTACCGTCTGACTGACTTGCTGACCCACCACCGAACGGCGACGGCGGCGGCGGCGGCGGCGGCTGAAAAGCTCCAGCTCTCCTGGACACTCGAGTCCTGTCAGACACCGCTCGCTACCTTCGCGCTTTGAAAGCTTAAGCTTTCGAAGAAACACAACAGAAGCCACAGTGCACGCCTGTCCATCGGACAAAAGCCGGCAAGTCACGGCCGACAAAATCCCATTGCAAAGTTGTAGAGCAGAATTTTAATGAGCTGAGTTGGCCCGTCCATCTATGAAGCAAGCTACAAATATTCGCGAATGCTAAGCAACCAGCTCAGCATCCAGCGTATGATGTGAACTCCAAGCAGAATTAGAATATGCTGACTTGGAAACTAATTTCCGCTTCGGCTTGTCTCTGTTCTATTCAATCCGAAAATTGGAGACCGGCGTTCCCGAATGCTCCCGGGCTGGAACTCGTCAATCGAAAACCGACTGGAAATAACTTTGCATATGCCGTCATATTGGCCGGGACAGATGTCACTCTGTTCGTTTGAGTAGCGACACGAAATCTCTGAGGCTCACAATCGGTGGTGGGATGAGTGATTTGCTACTTCGGTTCTTTTTTTCCAGCTGCTTTTCAACTCCATTTTGAGTAGAAGAAAAAAGAGACGACCCGGATCGAAGTAACCACCGCCATTCTCTAAAACTGCGTCGCTGAAGGGACTCGACTTGATATATCGCCGGGAAACTGCACGAAAAAAGCGGAGGAAACAGTTGGAGACCATGTCAGCATTGTTAGATAGCAACTCGATTAGAGTCCGACTGAGTCATTGGTCGCTTCGCCAGATAGGCTTTCTCGTCCGTCCCGATTCTCTTGGTGAGGAGCCAATCCCAAAACACTTTTCTACTATTTGATTCGAAGCAAAAACCGGAGCGCTCATCGTTGAGCCGTTTTAACCTCGACAGAGAACTACATCTCGAATGAACGAACAAACGGCACTGACTCACTGTCCACGAAGGAAGTGGAAAAAAAGGACGAGAAGCTCCCCTCATCGAGTCTCGGAACTCGAACCTGTGTCGACAAACTCAGAAGTCGGGAGGAACACCAGGATGAGGGAACCGGAGAAGAAGCGGTTGGGCGCGGCAGGAACGAACACGCCAAGCGAAATTCTGCTGACCCTGCTTTGTCTTGAGACAACGCGTTCGGGTACGCACCTTGTTGTCTGTCTGCTTTGTCGGAAGAGGAGAAGGAGGCTGAGAGGGTACAGTGAAGCAAACACAAGAAACGTCTGTCAGCTTGTTTCTTCGCTAACCCTGGTGTAAATTTTCCCGCCGAACTCCGCTCGGGTCTCGGTTGTCTCGGTTTCGACGCATTTGTCTCGAAAATAAATGACGCATTCGTTTGTCGCAAAACTTTGACCTCGTCTCATACTGCGGCTTGTTCCGCCAGACTCGAACGAAAACGGTCTCGCCTAAGAGAGCTACATCGATTCGGTCACGTGGCCGCTCTTGTTCCTGTCCTTGGAAAACTCTCTATCTTTCTCCGTTCCTTCGATTAGGAACGAAGGCGGTAGCAGGCTCCTGCAGTCGCAAAGTTTCAACAATGTTCTCGAGCGGTAAGCTGCGGAGCAACGGTCTACTTTTTTTTTCATCGAAACACGAATAGTCGGGACTCGCCAAGGTTGAGTGAGCGGACTTGGCCCAAGGGTAGAGTCGGGTCCAAGAAGGCAAGACTTCTCCAGGCAAATTACTCGGGCACTAATTGCAAGAAGCCCGCCACCTTCTGCAGCCAACCAAGCCGCCAAGGACCTCCAGCGGTTCGTAATGAAAGTATGCATGGCCTGAACCTAGTGATCCTCAGAGGACTCCTCGGGCCTGGGTTGGGTTTGCGTTATTCCCGCCTGTTTCGTCGGGTCGGGTCTCCTGCCATTCGAGTCTGACCTCGAGCACGCTTTACTTTTGGCTTGCCTCCTAGTGCCTTTGAATTGAAGACTCGATGTTGGTTTGGTGCGTCAGACTCCGGCCTTCAAGACGAACGAAAAACATTTCGATCATTCGAATAATGTTCTCGATTCGTCGTGGCTAGAAAGAGGTACCGCGTTCAGACACTTCGGGTTGGGGTTTAATCCTTTTTCTTCGACGTGGCCCGGGGAGAATTGGATGCGTCCTGGTCGTGTACACCTCGTTTGGTGAAATTGGACAAAAGTTTTAATGCAATTATAAGCGAGTCGAAGCAACACGCACTCGAAACCAAAGAGATTAGACGGTCACCTCTAAGCGACCGCTGAGAAGTCCGAAACGCTCCTCAATGCAGCAAACCGGAAATGGACGAGTAGCTGTAGTTCCACAACAGCAATAGAAAAGTGGAGCCGAAGAACACAAGGGACAAAAACTAGGCCTACCGGTGATCAACGCCCTGTATGACATGAGGCTCGTCTCATCTTCGCACAGACTGTTCGCCTTGTCTTACTGCTTTTACTTCTGGCTTAGGGTCGAGGTGAAGTTGGCAGTACGGAAAAGAGTGAGGCGGAGAACAAGCGGAAGCCGCGTAGTTTCTTTCAAAAGATCCCATTAAAGAGAAGCGATGACTTCTCGACAAGGATGACAACTTGGAAATAAGGAGAACACCGACTTCACAGGAGCGCTCTCGTTTGAGTTTGTCAAGCCTTCTCGAGAACAAGTGGAGCCCGTTTCGTTACCTCTGCAACTTCTCCCGAACAAGTGAGTATTGATCATCTACTGTATGGCATTGAATTTCTCTCCGATGGGATTGTCCTCGGCTCGATTGATAGCTTTGAGAGAAGATTCTGTTTTCCTAGTCTTCCTGCATCATGCTTCGTTCTCTCGGGACTTCGAGCTCGCCCGATTCTTCATCCAGGAGCATGCAAGGAGCCGCACTCCTTGTCTCAGCCAGGGTTGAGCCTTCAATAGACCGTGACATGCTGGTTATCAACATGGCGTGCGAAGTGCACGACAGCGGAAGTGTACGCGTCTGAAATTTATCCCACAATGGGCGCCTGCTGGGCTTCTGAGGAAGACGTGTCAACCAGCATTGGATGGTTGTTTGATCCCGGACCGGCAAATTTATTCAATGAGAAGCCCCGTTGTCAGTGGTCAGCTATCGGAGCTGGCATCAACTCAGGTTGGACCCGTGCGGTGAAGCAGCGAGCTGAACAGCGTGGAGAACAAAGGGAGGAAGGAAAGAAAAAAAAAGACGTTTAAAGCTCCACACAACGACCGCGGCCGACACCACCGGAATCACCAGGAGGAGCAGCATGAGCTGTGACGCGGCTCTTGTTCCGGACGGTCGAAACAGGGGTGTTCTGTTCACCTCGTTGCGTTTCATAACCGGATGCTGATTGTTGGTCGCAAAAACAGAGGAGGCAAAAACAGAGGTTTCAAAAGGAATATAGGCAGTGGTTCTGTCAGGAGAAAAAAACTGTCGAATACGTCCTCGGCAAAGAGAGAGAGAGAGACAGGGATGAAGGGAGAAGCGCAGAATAAAGCTACAAACGAGGATTTTGCTTTGTAAGGGCCAGCGTTTATTGCAAGACGCCTCGAGGAGCTTTCTTCTGTGCCTCAAAAGGTGCCGCGAGCATTGGAGTCACCATCGATGACTTGCCAAATTACTTACGCCATAATCTTATCGCAAGAGAATCCCCGGACGAAAGGTCAAAACGTTAGCTAACTTCGGGCTTAGCGACCTCGTGGGAGCAGGGGACGATTAACTCGCGTTGCATCACACAACAAGGACAACAACGAGCAAGACAATGACGACGACACTCATGATGATATTGTTTCGCGTTGTCGAGGCGGCGGCGACGACGACGGTTCACCCGTCTGGACAACGAGGCTCGGGCTGATAGTAGTCCCGACACCGTCCGTACGCCCCGATCCTCGAACAGAGTGCAAAGTTCGACAGCGTGGTCGTGGCTGCAGGAGTATCACAACCTTGTCCACCACAAGCAGCGGCTATCAAGGGATCGACTTTTGATGGAAGGGACAGCGAGGGAGCAACGGCACGCGGGAGAAGCGTCACAAAACTAACCCATGGGGCTTTGCGGTTTATTCCGATCGCCTTCGACCTTCACAGTGATGATCACACCAAAAAGGATCAGAACAATTCCAGAAATCCCACCAGATCGGAGAAACGACCTCGGCCAAAGCCGCTGCTACCACGATGTGAGAGGTATCGCGCTCGTTCGACACATAGCTCAAAAATCGTGACAATCAGAAAAGCATCTTTAAGTGACTCTTTCGAACTTCGACCCTTTCGGATTTTTCGCGGCTCAGTCAAACGAGACGATTCTCCGAAACGGAAGAATGAACGCAGGAGAGAACAGAGTCCTTTCCTCGGCATCCTTCGGTTGCAGGCGCGTCGAATCGCTAGCCCGAATCGGAGAGATTCAGAGAAGACTGTCTCCGGCACCGGCAGCACCGACGTCATTGCCACATCACTTCATCGAGAATTATCGTGGCTTAATGTAGCGTATCGGAGCGTTGAGGCCAAGTGACAAAAGCGAAGAGCTAGAGACAGAGAGGAACAAAGAAACAAACGCAGACAAGAACGTTTTTCGCTCCGCTCAGAAAACGATCATCGCCCTCGTTGTTCGACACAGGAGTCAATTCACTCGATTCAGAAAGACCTGCTCGAATCCTGCTGCTCATCCCACTTACTTAAATAGATAACGGCAGACGCCGCAATCGGAGTGGAAAGACTGCCGTCATCGTTGCAGAGAGCAGACTTTCGTGTTCAATCCGACGAGCGTCCTGTTTTTCGCTTGAATTCCTTGATAGAAGTCGTCCTTTGAAACTTTGTAACGAAATCAAGAGCTATGTCCGCACCTCCGATTGCTTTCAATGTCAGCCTTTCGAGGTCGACGGTGGAGGAGCCACAGTTTAGAGCGGGTGCTTCTCAGAGAACTCTCCCTTCGTCTAATCGAGGAACATATCAACTTCCCTCCGCTTCCAGGCTCTTCCGATGCGGGACGGCAGTAGCTCCGTGCTGGTCGGAACTCCGTCCATTTACATATCCATCTTGAGATCGACCCCGTGAGCATCCCTTGGTCGTCCTGCCTCCTCTGCTGTCGGCACTCCTGTCATCCTGTATCCTTGGTCGGCCAACCATTCTTCTTGACAGCAGGGGAAGCTGACCGAGAGAGAATAGGCCTTCTTATGGTACCTTGGTCCAATTAGGTTTCCGTCCGTGGACCACACAATGGGCAGAACAAGAGCGCCGGGAAAAGCAGAGGGAACTCCGTCCAGCAGCGGTTAGTGTTGTTCGAAATGGGCTTCTCATTGAGTGTGTACGGAGCCTGATTCACTCCATCTATCGTCGAGGCGGGCCGAACAATCTCGTGGAGGTGGCTATTGTGGTGGTTTGCTTTCTTGCCGCATGCAGTTCCGGTGCGGGGAGCACGCGGGAAGTTTTCTTTCCGTTGTGGTCACGAGGCCGCGGTCGCCTTGTTCTTCCGAGCACGCACAATTGTCAACTGGACGGTCATTTATGGCCTTGAGCAGGTCCCCATTTTGTTTCCAGGTAATCCGTAACGTAAACACGCCGCTGTGGAGAGCCTGCTCGATGCGGTGAACCGAGGAAAGAGGAAAGACGATGCTTACGCAGCCGAATTTCATCAACGGAGCCGTCGAATCATCGAATGGATATTATGAAACCTCGTCCCGACAAAACACGCCATCGTAGATTCGATCAGACAAGGAAACAATGACGACAGGCAACCAAATCGGGCAATCGACTGAAACAGAATACTGAAAGCATATACGACGACATAGAGGTGAGCCAGCGGACGAACGAAATAAGTTCAGCAAGAGGCCTACCGTTCCTGTCTGTGGCCGCCCCGATGCCCACGCCGCCGCCGCCATCCGAACGAGGCAATTCGAGATACGGCTTCTATCCAACAGATTAAGATGTTATCAGAGTCAGGTTACAAGCTGCACGGCAAACGCTGTCCACCGAAGGGACGTGAGCTCCGATTCGGTCGGTAGCTGGCCACAGGCTCGATGTGTTAGTTTTGCGTCCGTAAACACAGTATGCTCGGGCGGAGAGATTCGTGGAAAGAAACTGAAGAAATGATTGGACGCTTTCGTCATTTAGTGGAATAGCTTGAGTGACGTGACCGACTGAGACCTTGATGCGTCTCGGCAAATGCAATGCTTACGATGATGATCTATCGGAATCACGAATGCTCAGGCGATGGGTTCGCCAGAGGCCGCTTTTCAAGAGAATCTGGTCGATCGGAACTGCCCAACATCCAGCGTTCATCGGTCCAGGCGAGCTTCATTGCTCATCTGGTTCGACAGCAAACTCATCCGACCTTGTTCTCGTTCCGAACCTCTGCCCGTGCGAGCAGAGTTCCCTCAGGAAGTCGCTATCTGCAATGCGCTCTCATATGTTGTTGTGCACTTGCAGAAGAAGGTCGACCGATGAGAGCAAGCCTCTCTATAGCTGCCATAGAGCTGCATTCTAATTATTGCTCCACCTATCCACTGGGATGGTTACCAGCAAACTGGCGAAACAACCAGTCGTCGAAGGGATGGCGAGCGGAGCAGCCGGACAGGATGTAGGTGGCGCGAATGAAATTGTTGGCGGCCAACAGGGATTGTTCGAGGACCCACATAAAGAACAACGAGATAGAGCGAGGAGAGCTATTCACATCGCGTGACCTACACACATACACGCACGGCACGCAAGACGTGCTAGGGACGTGTTGCGTCCGTCCACAACAGAGATACGACGAACTGAAGCCGATAGCATGTCCCCTCTGTGAAAACCAGTGGCCAGGCCCCATTAAAGGAATCCAGAAACGTTTGGCGAGAAACGTTTCGATGAGCTCACTGGTAATGTTTTCCAATAATTTCACATCTCTGGCCAGAGATTGAACATTTGGCGGGAAAAACGGAGCGTGGAGCATTCCCAGAAGAGATTTCTCCTCTTCGGGAAGAGATCGTTCGAGAAAATGCAAGAGAAGACGAATTCAAGGACAATTCGCAGGGACGGGGAAACGATTGGAAAACGAACGAAACTCCCAACTCGTTTTCCAGGTAGAGAACTTCACTGCAAGCCCTGGACAGATGAGCAATACGCTTGCGCAGCGAATGATTATTTGGGAAACTCCCAGGGCGCCAGCTTGGCACGAAGCCACGGAGACTCTGAATGTTCAGAATCTGAACTCGTAAACAGGAGGACGCGCAGCCGTCGGGTAAACATGTTGGCTACATATTCAGCAGCATTCGCAGAGATTCTGGCTACAATGCAAACGAATCTCAGTAATGGCAGTAGGGAAAGATGTTTTGGATCGCAATTAGCATACAACAGAGATGTTGGGAGGAGAAGAGAGCTACGCGCTCGCAGTGACACCTAACCCGAAATCCAATCAACCTAATGGTTTTTGCTCAGCTTGGCTCTCCGACGTCGACGTCCGACTTCAAACCCTGCCGGAGCTGCGCAGGAAAACGGTCAGTCGGTCGGACGGCCGCCCGGTCAGCCTGTGCGGTTAGTCGTCGAGGAAATTAAAAACTTCGTGCTCCCCCCGTTTGTCCGTCGAGGGAAAGAAAGAGATTCTCCGTCGCAGAGTGTCGTCTCGCTTGTCCGACCGTTCATCCCGTCGACAGACGAAAGAATCCAAACTCCGCAACAGGAAACTTCTTTCAAGTCACGAGACATTCAGATTTATCTCATTGCGCTCAGAGCAACGGAATTGATGGGAGATAGGTTCAAATACTCATTTCCAGTCGGACTGCGTCTGTTTCCTTCTTCCGTCCACACTGCCCAGGATTGGGACCCGAGTCGATGAAAAATCGTGGCGCAAGCAGCGGAAAAAATGGAATGGAAAACTGGAAGCGTCCGGAAAGCGTGAGCGGAAGCGTTCCCGAGGCGAGAAAAGAAAATACCGCGAACAGAGGAAGACACAAGTCGCGGAAATTTCCCTTTTCGCCCGGCTCGGCGACCTAAGAGGATCAGGAGTGAAACCTCTTTTGAGGACAAGGTCATCCCGCTCTCATTGAGAGATGCAAGCGAGCCACTTCGTCAGCGGGGGCAGTAGCAACTCACACTTGGCCGCGGACATCGATTATACTTCATCTGCGCATCAGCTCGACAGTGCCATCGTTTTATTCACTCAATCCCGTCAACAATCGATCAACTCGACTCAGGAGGGATTTCCGTCCGCCTCTTCTTTTCGCCCTCTCGTGGCCACAGCAGACGGTTCGGCGATGGCGGCGACGACGACACTCTGGCCGCAAGTCGAGGTTAAAGCTCCACCTCGGTCTCCAGTCGAGTATGAGAGGTCGGGACGGGACTCCAAGACGTCGAATCTTCGGCACGCTTGACGGTCCTTCTGCCTGCCTGCCTGCATGCCTAGACGTCCTGCATGCTGTCTGATGGTGAGTAAGAACCGGCAAACGAGCCGTCGATTCTCCAATACTCATTTAAAGCAGCGGCAACTGATTCACACGCTATGTAGCGTGTGATTCTATGCTCGACGTTTGGCCATTATGGAAGAGTTCGCTAACAAAGCGAAGTGTTAACAAATCATCGTCGTGCCAAGCGCAGTTATAATATGCATTGTGCATTTATTCTTGCGGGCCTCTTCGTGTCTTCTAGACTTACTTACGATAAGTACACTCAAGTCGCTGTCGAACGTATGCACAGAACATTAGAGCCGGGAACAGGTAAATTTTAGCGATTATTAATCGATTGAAGGGGCTAGTTGAACCTCTCGAGAGCTCGGATTGTGTCCGACTCGAAGCGCGCAGGGAGCTCCGAAACTCAGCGCGGTCGTCCGTTCATTGAGCTCTTCTCTCTCGTCGTGCACGCTAAGCCGACGGATCGTCTGAATCGTTATCAGCTTCCCGAATGATTATCCAATATTCTCCGATCCTCTCAAAATGGACCCCATCAAGTGCCGCGTGATCGGTGTTCGATGCTAACTCGGAACCTCTTAGCAAATGAACGGAACAGCTCGATTGCACCGAGAGTCAATTGGGTGATCACGGCTTGCTGAGCCGGAAATTCTCATCGAACCGAAAGCCTGTTTTGTGCTTTTTGTTGCGAGCCTCTCTCAGAAAAAGTGGATCGCTTTCCCTGATCGAACGAAACGAAAAACTCGTCGCAGTCTTCGCCTCTAGCTGGTGGGCCGGACTGGTCAGCTCGCTCTGGTTGCGGGCCAACCTACGAGCGAGCGGGGGAACGAAAAAGAACGAGCATCAGACGAACGTGGATCATCTGATGCCTCGGGGCTTATCTAAAAATAAAATGCCCAGGGCTCGACGAGTTCCCTTCCTCCGGCCTGTTGCTGGTTGGGACTGTGGTGCCTGGGATGGTGTGCTCAGTGCTCGATACTTCGGTGTGCTTCCGGTCGTTTCACCGCTTGTATCGTTCCTGTCGCAGCTGTCATCTGCATGTGCACGTCCCGGTGCGCTACGACATACATAAGCATGCAGAGACGATTTTTGCTCGATGCTCAAGCAAATAAAATATCCAAATTGGAAGTCGTGACTTTGAAACCAGAACCTCAGCCGCGCCCACTTCAAACCGTGCCCGTTAGAGTGTTCGATTGGGCGTTCTGAGTCCCAATAGATCTCTGGCTCTTGATCGAAGTCATGTAATACCATCGATCTTACGAGTCGCAGTCAATAGCTCAACGCATGACGTACCACTACTACACAGCGAATCGTTATTTAACAGCTGCTCGGAATGTGTTGGGCCAAGGGCACCCGAGAGCACGACGGAACTCGATGCAGCGCAGAATAATAAACGGGCCATACGTTACGTCGTCATGAGAGAAACAAAAGCTACGATCCGGAATCAAGACATCATTCGCTCCGAAGCTCGCACCTGCACTCGAACCCGACCAGGATGTACTATAGGGCCACGATGTCGGACTGAAACCCTCGAGCCTGGAGGATTTTGAAAACGAAAATTTCTCGTTTGCTGATTCGTTCCACGGCTGGCTGAAGACTTGTTTGGCAGCATGGGCGGAGTACGTCGCGAGTGATCGAAAAAGAAAAGAAAGCCGCCAAGAAAACGAGAGAGACAACGCGGGTGTTTGTTCCGTTCGAACCGAAACTCTCAGATTGGAAGCGGCGCGTCGTTACAATCCTCACTAGTGATGCTGAGCCTGGCATGGCCTGTGCACCGCATAGGCCTTTGGCTTCCAGTATCTCGTTGGTAAGTACAGGAGGAAGGGTTCAGGACCTGCTTTTCACTCTTTCAGGATAGCGCGCGTCGTCCGAAACAGGAATTCAGTCAACGCAGATCTGAATATGAATCGATTCTGTTCCGCAGACTGGAGGATGAATCCCAAGAGTGCCGGATTCTTGTCTATTTGTCGAGTTCGTGATTTCCAACCTTATCGCGAGTTGACTTTTGATGGTTGACTTTGAGATCTTCTCCACCATTCACGTTCCGATCAACAATAGTTCAACCACCCTTGTGGCGCGAAGGACTTACTAGCGTCCAAGGAGTTCGAGCCGTTCAGCTTGGAAATCCATCTCAAGGGTATTCGACGGGTCGATGGCAATCACAGTTGGGATCCTCCGAGTTGCGGAGGTCTCCGGAACCGTTGCCAAACCCGTATCTGCAGAGATTTGAGGCCGAAGGATATGCCGCTGCCGATTCCAATCTATTGCCAATCCCCCGCAAACCGGAAACATTCGCAGACCTCGCGTTCATTCTTCATGATTGTCCAATAAATCGGAGAGTTGTGACCTCGCGCAGTGTGCTTGATCCCGGAGCTATTTTATTTCCTCCATTTGCTTCTACAAGTGCTACAACAATGTTCGTTATTCTATTTTTCGTCAGAGTTTTCGTCACGAGAAGGTCGGAGGACCACCATCAGATTGTATCCCTGGCCGCGAGGAAGACGTTCGGACAGAGCGTATTATCCTCGATCCGCATGGGATCGCTGAACTCAAAATTTGATCTTCGCGTTCCTTTTCTACCTCAGATTTCCAGCGCAGAGGTCAGTTCGAACATTCGATGTAGTCGAAACGAGAAATCGATGTAGACAGCCAAGATCGGATTAGTCGCTTCGAGAAAGGGGGAGGTCTTCATATCAGAGCAACGAAAGGAGCGACCTGAGGAAAGCGGGAATCTCCGGCGTCTTTGCCGCAGGGGTCAGAGGAGCAGGATGAGAAGAGGGAATGGAAAACGAGGCGGACGAAAAGTGAACAGGCAGAGTTATCATTTTTTTTTTCAAAAAAAAAAAGAGAAGAGAAAGAGAGAAGCTGCGGCGACAAGAAGCAGCAGAGCTCTCGGATTGTCGGCAGGGGTTCGAGAAAAAATATTGAAGCACCGAGTGAGTGTTCACCTGCTGGGGAAGGAAACGAGCTTTCCGAGGAAAACATTAAATTCAGGAAGGTGACGAACCCCCACTGACTCTTCTTTTCTCTTTTTTTTTGTTGCCTCTCCATGGAGTCTGTCCCATCGATCTGTGTCATCATAGCAAGTCTGTCGGCGACGTCAATTTTCAAAAGACACAGAGACGGAACGAGTGACGTGGGCGGAACTGTTCGCGTCCCGAACGACTCACGGATTCTCGTTCTGTTTCTACTGTTTTCATTCTTTCCCTTCTCCATAGGTTTCATCGGTTCTGCAATTTTCCGGGAACCAGGCTTCCGGGTATTAGCGTCCAATTCAATATCACTTCAATTACAACCGCCAAATTCAGCTTACGTGTTCGCCGAGAGCAGAACGGACTGAGCGACTGCCCGAGCCGAGCGAACGAGATTTTCAGAGCATGCATCCATCCATCTGTCCGTCGTTCCTTCACCTGCTGCGATGTTTTCACTTGAGCGTGCTCGAGGAACCTGCCACGTCAGCGTTCACAGAACCGCCCTGCGGACCTGGCGGGCAGAAAATCTAAAACGCGAGCAACCGACTCGCCGACCAACCTGCGGGCCGGCCGACCAATTGGATGACCACCAGGAGCAACTTGTCGACAAGCTTCTCGCGAAACCGAGGCCAGCCGGGCGGAGTGAGCTTCAAAATTCAAATTCAGGAGTGCATAGCAAACATCGGACTCACAGGTGTTGCAGCAACAGCCGCAAGTGATGGGATATATTCGAAGAACGAGGAGTCCGACGAGAAAAATCATTCTTGCTTCCTGATTATTCTTGATGTTCTCGCTTCAAGTTCACTAGGGTTTTATTCAGCGATATACGATCATAAGGGGAGACGTTTGCCCGCGCTTGTGGATTTAGTTCCGTTACGAATAGACTCTCGAGTGGAGTCATGCCTTTGTCTGGGAGGAAGAACTCGTTTTCCGTGAAGGAGGACGGAAAACGTTCGGCTGATTGCGAAACCCGAGGTTCGCATCGAATCCATGTCGCAATCCTAGCTTTCTCGGATTCGTACGACGGCTCTTAATGAAGCGTTCCGAAATTCAATTATTGATCAGTCGATTGATTGGAGTGGAACGAGAGGAAAAATCTTTCGAGGACCTTCGAGGGATCGCTGCACGAGTTTGCGCCTCCGAATACGTACAACAACGATATCACTCTGTTTCTGTGGAGACGGGACGACAAGAGCGTATGTTTTCTTTCGCTTTCCGCGAAGACTCCTTTCTGGAATAGCGAACCACCGAGTCCGTTTCGCGATGACGCACAGCTAAATTTTCCTTCACGGTGCCGACTCAAAGAGAATCCAAATCTCTCAGCCGCAAACAACAATGCAACTGAAATCATCTTCGAATCAGACTCTTTCCCTCCGGATAGTCCGCTTCTCTCCGCTCGAAATCTCAGCCGATCGTTCGGTGTTCGCTACGACTCGCATCCAAGAGCCTGGATGGCTTCTAAGGGGGAAGATCGGTGGGAGAAGCTTCTCCTGAGGGAACTCGGGATCTCTAATCGTTGCGGTGAGTTAGTGGCGGCAAACTTGGACGACCGAAATAAAAACTTGCGGCTCGCGAAATCCGAAACCAGTGAACCGTTCTCCCCTACGTGCCTGAAATCCTCTAAAAAGCTCTCTTCCCTTTGGACGGAGACATGAGACGAAAACAGGATCCCTAGATGGAACGGAGCAGAGTTCATCCTTCCACGAGATCCGATTTCATCACCGAATCGTGGACGCTCGCTCGTTTTCGTCGATGGGAATCCTTGTTCAATGTTCAACCGGCATTTGGTTGTTCTGTTTATTCATGTGCGAATGAAAATCTGTTCTCTCTTCGTCTGCTTGGCTGCTGTTGCAAATCCTCACGCCGACAAGAACACGCGCATTCATTCAGTGAAGAAAAATGGTCGATGAGTTCGCATCAGTGGAGCGGAAGCAACGGTGTGAGGAGAAAGGGTGAAACCGAACACGCGAGACTTTCAGTTTCTAGCGCAAAGATCTCGCAAACTTGTCAATCAACAAATCATCGAGTCAATCACTCAACGGGGCGGGGAGAAGTCATTCATCAGAGGACCGAACAAACTGCGAGTTCTTCCACTCCAACATTCGACCTTCTGTGGATGAGAAGTTCCTCTCGTCTCTTCCGAAGGGGAAACGAGGATCACGAGCATCGGGAGAAGGAGGATTCCATCCAAGAACGATTCTTCTTCATGAACAGACGCATCGACAGAAAGGAGACCGCCCTCCTTGAAGCCCGAAAGAAAGACGAGAATGCATCTTCACCTCTCTTACTCACTCACTCCTGCTTCGCGTCTCCCGATTCCTGCGCTCGTGCTCTTTCCATTTCTTTCGTTTTCAACGGACGTTCTACGAACTCCTCGCGTGCGCTCTGCGTATCTTACGTTCGTTATCCTCACGGAAAGCGGACGCCTTCAGTCAGGAAACGAGTGAAGCAACCTAACATCGCCAATGGAGCAACCGAACTGCCAGTCAGCTGAGTATGGCTTCGGTTGAGGAAGGAAGCGTTCCACTTCGATGCTCGTGAGTAGGAGTCGAGCGAATGTAACGTTTATGAATTGTTGGCAACAGACGGAGCTCAACCAAAACTGGAATCGCAGCTGAGCGTAGCGAAATTGCTGTTTGTTGTTCGCCGTTCGCGCACTTCCCGCGTAGCCGAACACCGCTGCTGTCTCTTGTTGTTGGAGGCTGTTTGAAACTTATTCTCTCTGCGTTTCTCCGTCTTCTTTCGAGAAGTCGGCGCGAAGTGTGAATCGAGAGCTTATTGCGGAATAGACCAAAAGTTTATGGGGGAATTCGGCTTTGATACTCGACGGTTTCACTTCCTCGGCTCAACACGGCCTTCGACTGCAGGTGGTGGATGAAAGATGTTACTGCCATTCCCTACACGATTTTCTCAGCTTTCCGGGTTGAAAATCCTCCTCGAGCTCTCGAAACTCGAGTTCCAAACTAAGTAACTAGAGGGCAGCCACCAAGTTTTGCAGCTTGCTCGGTGACTCCGACAGCGCGCAGACAGAACTTGCCTACTCTGCCTTGCGCTAGGTGGTCGGGTAGCGTCCCACAAAGAAAGTTCTCTTCAAATTCTCAAGAGGCAACAGCAAGTCGACGAAAAAAGCCGCTTCTCGACGTCGGCGAGGACAACAACGACGTCGACGGCAACGAGAGGGAAGAAAAAGAAGCGAGGCTAACTTCCATGTCTGGAGTGGGCTCTGTTCCCTTCATTTCTATGCTCTTTGATCGTGTCTTGGACCGCAGGTCGGGGACGGCGTCGCCTTCATCACGCAGAAGCCAAAGACACAACTGTACCAACAAACGACACAATACATCAAGTATTCCTCTGTGACTTTGGTGGCAACAACCGCGACAGGAATAACATGACAATATGTTTATTCTGCGCTCGAGAGGTGAATAAGGCGCAAGCTGATGCTCGACAAAGATTTCCAGCTTCGCATAAAAGGCTCTATTCAGGCCATTTTGTGCTGCCTTTGTTGATTCTCTAGGTGCCGCTGTTGTTTCGCGGTTCCTTTCGAAATGGTTCCGACTTGAAACCTCACCCGTGCGGTAATTGGGGGATCGCATCGCATTCTACGGAAGCACAACACAAGTGCAAAATGGTGTCTGAGTCCCACCGTTTCCAAATTAACGAATCGCTTGCGAGCAGGAATCTTGTTCCTCCATCAACTGCCGATTGTTCGGAAAGCGTTCTGCGGAGGAATAGCGAGGTTTCGTTGCAAGCCAGCTGAGGGACTCGCGGATTCGGGTCAGGCTCGCACGAACGCACGCACGCACGCTCGCTCGCACGCTCGCTCGCTCGTTCGCTCGCTCGTTCGGATGTTGGCCTTGATACCCTCCCTCTCTGAGAGGAGTCCTCTCCCAAGCTCGCGACTTTTGCCATCGCAGCCGCCTTCGATGCAACAAGTGGAACTTGTTCACCTTCGTATGCTCTACGAATCCGAACCGCCAGCATGCCGGCTAACGAGCAATCGAGCGGGCTGGCGAGTGTACCAAGCTGTCCGTGAGCTTGCCACCCCAGCGAGAGGTGGCATGCTCCCATGCATTTGCAACGGCTGCATTTCGGCAAGCGTTTTTGGCGGACGCATGCAACGGACAAGGTGGCCCACATCGCGGAAGAAGATCCGCGACAGAAGGCGAAGATCAGAATCATTTTCCAGAATTCTCGAGTCGGTTCAATCTAGAACCGTCGCGGAGCAGGTCCCGGCTCGCAACTATTTGCGGCCTGGAGGACAAACATAGCTCCGAATGTACTCCGGGCGGCTGCAGAGAGCCCAGTTCCGGTTCGTCATCGTGAATTCCGCGGAATATGCCTCCATTGTTGTTCTAACAAACGGAATATATAACTTCTATATCAAGGATCTCGATTCGCCGTAAAGTGAGTCTAGTCGAGCAAGGGTGGGACATGCTCAATCCGAATGAATTCAAACTTCCCAAGATTCGTGTTCTCCAGAAATCCGAACGCTCGCTTTGAAAATTCTGAGAAAGGTCGAGTCACTACTAGTTGGAAACATTCATCACGAGGTGGGCGTTGTTGAAAACAGTTCCCCGAAGGATTAAAACCAGCTGAGAGCGCTTGACCAGATGAGACCGAACCTGAGAACCTGAGGTGAACGAAACCCTCGAGATGGAAGTGAAGAAGTGAGGCCTGTGGTGAAAGGCACAGCCAGCCGCGCAGCGCCTCGAAGGCTTGTCCATATGGTGCTTCTCTCGACGGCTCTTTCAGGCGTGCCTGTGTGAGTGGCGCGGAATGGAAACGGCATCGACAGGGCCGAGGGCATCTCAGCGTGGAAAGAAAAGCACCATGGCAGCTGCCGCAGCTGTCAGATTCGACTAGAGCTCTTCACCTGCCCCACACGTCCACAGTGGTGTTGTGTGTGCCTTGCATCAACTACGCTCATTCTTGATAATATTGGGGTTGTTGCGAGAGCAGAGCCGTTATTGTCAAAATTACCATACAGCCTGAAAAACGCTTTCCGAAGCTCCACGTGAGTGTCGATGTAGATGCGTCTGGCTGTGGGCTCGGTTGAAGGAGTCAGAACTTGGATGATTTTCGTCAGTCAGCACGAAGGAAAGGGCGCGAACCGGAGACGGCAGATGCTCTCGCGGGCGAGATTCCGTCTTAAAGTTCAATCCCCCACAGACTTAGCCGTTTTCTCGACAAGCCTCACACCCGTCTACAGTTTTCGACAGGCAGACCGGTGAAGGGAGCTGTTTCGGTGGACGAATATACTGAGAAGAAAGTGAGTCGTCGTTGTCGTTGTCGTTGCCGCCGTCGACACTTCGCCCGCCTCCATCATCAGCACTACAAGCACCGTAAGAAGAAACCATTAAAGATTTGAAAGCTTCTTATCTCCAGCCCTCGTCGCCGCAGCCGCAACTGAGCCGTCGACGAGAAACAGTGGAACTCGGCTTCCTACTCAATCACTCACTCACTTACTCGTTGAGTGAGTGAGTAAGTCTATCTGTCGGACGACGGGTTCTCGCCTCTCTTCAAATAAAGTGGGCAAACGAGTTACTTCTTGCGTGGGAGCGCGGTCTGCGAGTGCGTGGCCGAATGAATACTCGAGTGGAGTTCAGAGGGAAAGAGAACTCCGAAGCACCGAATCCGAGACGACTAGCGGTTTGGCGAGCTGCGTCATAAATGACGCACACCCGAACCAATCAAGCTGAAGTAACTACAGGCTTTCGGAACTCGACGTTTCCTTTCCCTCCGATCACGTATTCAACTTGTACACCGGAGTCCCGACACTTCATCTCTGGGACGCGAACGCAGTATCGGTCGGTAGCTCTAATCGTAACGAAGCTTCTTATTTCTCGGTTACATACTTTGCTATAATCCGTTCTCTCGATTGGAACAGGTGGGGAATTTCCCAAACCACAAAACGAACTGTTTCTCCTGCGCGAAGCCTACTCCGGACGAGACTGGCTCGTCGATTCGACTGAAAACAATTTCCTCAGCCTCTCAAAAACTTAGGCAATCAAACCGTTCTCCCTTGTTGTACAGGACTCCCCGCGGCTGGTTGATAGATCTTGAGTGTACAGTGTAACGAAACCCTTCCCCCTTGCCCTCTCCCTGTGCACGGGAGACAAGTGCACGATATTTCCTATGAGAGCTGGAATGAGGAGGATCTAAAACAAACTCAAGAAATTTACTCACGCTGGTATTGCCGGTGGCGGTTTTGTTGCCTGTCGAGGGCGTGAAGAGACGCTCGCAGTAACTGCCCTCGAGGAATATGAGGCCTGAAGGCCGCGCGCACTGATCGTTGTCGTAGTAGAAGAGCAAGTTCTGGTATAGCACAAACCATCGTAGCTGCCAGCGGTTCGAATCACTTGTTCGCTTTTGAAGGTAGCCTCGGAGACAGTTGTCACGCATGGCTTTTTCGGCCAGGCACAGCAACTGGCTGTCGTTCATGCGCAGTGCCCGCTGCATCTCGGTGCTGATAACGAAAATTCTGACGGATCAGAATAACCTGGACGATCTGATTTCTGCAACTTTTGCGGTCGTTGCAGACTATGTCGAATCAGTTAGATCGGCGCAAACTAACGTTCTTCGTTTGATGTCCGTCGCCTGAGACCACTCCGTCAGAATCTCTCTTATTCCTCTGCGATCGTTCCCGTTCCGTTCATGTCCTACAAACTTTCAACTACGATGATGTTCTTCTCAATTTTCATTCTTATCCCTTGGCCACGCTTCTTCTGGCTCGCTCCAATCTCTGTCCGTAGCTTTTTGGTCGAAGCCGAGATCTATAAAGCGTTTGCGTATCCTAAGCGGGCGGATCCTACTACGCTGCGATCTGCCGAAGGTCGAGGTTCGGCTCGTGCCTTGCCAGCTCCGTTCGGACCAACAGGTGTCTGCGATCAGGAAACTGCTGCTTGCTCTCGGGGGCTGTAGGCGCAGCTGAACTATGTACGACTTTGCGCTGGCTGGCTGGGTGACAGGCTGGATGGCTCTTTGGCTTGTGACTGCTGACTCCAGACGACGAGAGTCCCTGCTTCAACTTGCTGTGGGACTCGCGCATTCTAGAGCGAGACGTCGGCGTCTTTCTGCGTTAGAGAACTAACGCGGCGGTGGCGGCGGCGGCGGCCAAACGATAATCTGCGCGAAGCAGCAATGACCCATGAAGCACGAGCCTCGATGAATCGAGGTGGTGCATCTAGCAGCTCAAACGGTTTGGAACGCTAACGAAAGCCTTCCCCGGAATGAAACAGTTTGCATGTTTGTTACGATGATCCTGCTGCTCATGGCGCTGATGACGATGTTGTTGCTGCTGCTGCTGCTGACGATGGTAACGATGACATAGAGGATCTTGCTGATGAACATTCATCAAGCCGCTCTGACATTGATAATAAAGCGAGCCGCACTGGTGTGGCATGATCTCGTTTGATTGGAATGAACGACTGTGGACAAAGCACATGACACTCGTAGCTCAGGATGTGATGTGGAGCCTGTTCCTGTTGAATTTTTACGGTTCTTCGTTTCGTTACTCGAGTTCTGCCTGCTTGACTTCGGAGTTCGTCCTGCTTGGAGCTGGGTGGTCGTTCTTACGATTCTAAGGTCTCTGGGATAAAACACGTCGATTGATCAGTGCGAGAATCGATCGACGATGTATGATTCTAATGAAGCAGTTGATCACCACAACAGCTCGACGAAGGTGAGAGAACGAAGCTGCTCCACTCGGACGGAAGAGCGTTCAGATGGCACGAGGATCGTTTGTTTGACGCGGTAGAGAACACTCTCCGGTTATGATTTAACAACAAGCAACAAAGCAGGCAAACTCTCTCTGTGACTTACTCGATTCGAGCCTCAACCAACGATGATTCGCTCGCAGGTGGCCTCCTGCTCAGCAGATGGATCTGTAGCAAGAGTGTTCGGCAGATGGATAGCGGGTAGACGCACAGACACAGGCGAGCGGGCAAACAGGCAGACGAACGAACTTAGTGGAACCGATGATAGTTGGAACAGAAGCAGATGGAATGAGTAGCTCACTGTTTTGGAGTTGATCTCGACGTGGTGGATCGTAGTTGAGGATTCTTGGGTCAGCCAGTCGGCGATCAGCGAACGAACTCAAGAAACTCCTAGGCAGGAGCGCGCGGGAGCTGGAAGATGTTCATCGTGTTGTTATGGTCCTTGCTTCGGAGGTTGTTGTTGCTGCTGCTGTTGTTGTTGCCGTTGTTGTCTTCGTCGTCTCCGATTCGTTCCTCCGTCAGGGTTGGTTGGTCGGCTGGCTGGCTGATGGGTTGGTTGGATCGTTTCTGAGTGGTTTAAATTATTGATATGTTGCGTGATCGGTGAACTTGTTGAACAGCGTCAGCCTTCTGTACAGTAACCGTTCTCTTTGGACTTTGTTGCTCCTGATTGATGAGAATGATGCTAATGATTGATTGCTCGGTTAGTTGGTTGGTGGATGGATCGATGCTGCTTGCTTACTAGGGTCGGCTGGTTTTCTGGCTGATTCCACTTGGTCGTCGGAGTGGTCGTTGGCTCTTGCTGATTTTGTTCCTTGTCCGGTATATTGCTCTGACAGCAGCAAACAGTCGAACAGTCAGTGTTACTTCTACTTCGTCGTCGGACTTATGCTGCTCGGAATTCACACTTCAAAAAATAAATTCCGAGTCGAGAACTAGTCTTGAGGAGCAGAGCGTGCGCGCTCCATTGCGGAGTGAGGCCGAGTGCGGAAAACGCAAGGCTCGATTCAACGTCGCGCGCGCTCCGATGGCGAGGGAAGCTCCCTTCCTCTCTCTCGAGACCCCCAAACCCCTTCGGCCGACTTCCCTCCCACCCGGTGCCCCCCTTCCCTACTCCAGGGCTTGCAGCCCTCCTTGAGCCCCGCAAAGTTCCTCGGCGCCCCGGGAGAAGCTCCCTTTCCCCGGCCCTCGTCATCCATCCCCCACCTGAATAGGGAGGCGCACGCATGCGCGAGATTGCGGCCACCTGTTAAACCCACCAGCGAGCCGGGTTGGTTGTGCGCCCTGCGAAGGAATGCAGCCCGGCAGCTGATGCCGTCACCGCCGTTGTAGCCGCAGAAACAGGAACGGCAGAAGTAGCAGCAGCAGTGGCGGTGCCAGCGGCGGCTGCAGCGGATCACGTCGAGGCATTGCCAAGCTTGTGTTCGCTTATGACATTTTCTGCTTGCAATGACACCCTCTATCAACGAGGCACGGAGCTAACTCCAAACTTCAACGAGCGAGACGAACTAGGGTGAACCGATTGCGAGGCGTCGAGACAAATAGAATAAGCCGAAAATCAAGACAACGATTTACGAGGCCCCTGTCCTTGAAAAGCGGAAAATCGGGTACTTTCCCCCATCAAGGAACGCCAAAGATTACGGAGAGACGCATTGCTACCCTGAATATCTTCATGCGTTCGTAGAACCTCACCCCGCTTTCACGGCCGAGCTGCCTCCATAATTTGCAACCAACTCACGGCTCCAGTCGAATGATAACAACGAGCTCGTCGATGCATTTCTATGTCATTTATGCCCTGCTCATTTTTCGAGACATTTTTCATTTGACTTCAAAAACACTCCGCTCTGATTCATATTCTGCTGCGTTTGAAAGAACCTTCTGATGTAAGTGCTCATGGCGGACGGTTACAGTTGAGTTGAAGTTAGTTTCTGTTATCCTCCGGAGCGATCTCCGCAGCTTGTTGCAGAGTTGGAGAAGGAGAGCGGAGGGAAGGCGCAAAGGTAAGCTGAGCCCTGTTCTCCTGGCTGAGGCTGCCTGCCTGCCTGCTTACCTGCCCGTTCACTGGTTGGTCGACCGGCTGGTTGGTTGGTTGGTTGGTCGGTCGGTCTGGGTAGCAAGCTCGCTCGTTTGTTCGCCGCGTAGGGCTTTCAAGAACTCGATGTCCTGACCTTGCCAGGCTCGAGACAAGGTGAAACGAGTCAGGAAGGCAAGGCGGAGCATGACAAGTCTCACCCGATTCGTGCAATCCTTGCGTTCCGTTGAGACATAGGAAAGTTGGAGAGCTCCGAAATTGAAGAATGGGCTGCTTTCTTATTCGAAGTACGACAGTTACGTGCGTTCCGTAACGGTCGATCTCTCTCTCTCTCCCTCGCTCTTTCTTGTTTTCCAGCTATGCTCCTTAACTCTCGAGATGTTCTCTGGCTCGTCCGCTACCTACATCGGTGTACCCGCTGTCCTTATTCGCTATCTCAACAGCTGTTTTGCAACTTGCTTCGTGCTTTCTCCTCTTTTGGCTCGTGGGGCAGGCAGCGACTCGGATGGACAGTTGTATTCGATAAGAAATCTGGCGGATCCGTCTAACGAGATAAGTCTTCCGCGTTGTTCATTCTGCCATCTCCAACTCTCGTTTTTTTCTTCCCTGTCTGTTCCCTAATCCAAGCAAAGCGAGCGACCAGCAGGCGGAAGGCGGGCCACCAGGCCGGCTGTCGGGCGGACGCACGGAAGGCGAGGAAGGGCAGTATGGGAGAAGACGGAAAGAACGACGAGGGCAGCTCTTCCACGGAGAAGGAATCTCAGCAACAAGTGGCTTCCACATGCGGCTGCATTTTGTCGAGGACTCAGTGGGGAGCAAAAAATCAAAAACCGGTCAGTGATCCGAGAGGGGTTACAGTCCTGACCAAAATCGAGACAGAACCAAGGTGAAACGCTCGAAATAGCTGAAACAGAATCGAGCAGAATTTCGACAGAATATCATGCATTGGACGGAGTTCTGCAGAAGTTTCCGAAGAATCCCGTACCAGACTGTCTCGGATGCGGGAATTTTCGAGACATTTCGATCCTCCAGATCTTTCCAGACTCCGGAGAAGCTCCACACGCTCGTCTGAAAACGAATCTATACGTACCTAGAATTCGGATCCAGAGACCACCAAGGTTTGAGCGCGATCCCACATCAGAATTCAGTGAAAGCTCTATGACGTCACGGGGGAGAAAGGATTCTTGGTGAAGAGGTCAAGATACCCGAGGATTCAATTTCGTCGGAAGAGTTCCAATCTTCCTCCTCAGTGCACGCTATCTATGCACGGGCTTCCCGACCCTCCGTAAAGCTACCTCAAAGTGGAAGTTCCTCCGCTTTCCTTGACGGACGGTGACAGATCTGGTGACTCAAAAGAACGGATCACATGGAAGGTCGACAGCGACAACGAGCTGCATGAAGGGTTCGCAGGTTCCGAGAACCCCGCTCACATTAGTCTTTCTGAATTCTCTTCTCAATCGTTCTCAAGCGTATTTATTGCGACCTCCACTGACGTCGAGTGTATCGTTGCTTATTCCACAAAGCACCACCTCCGGCTTAATAAGATCCTTCCGCCTACCTCGCTCGTATCCATAGTGTATTGTGGTAGTCTTGCTGTTGCTGCTGATGGCGCTGCTGGTCGTGCCCGTGGTGGTAGTGGCGGCTGCAGAGCGGTGGCACAGAGAGACTCTAAGTGAATACAAATTGCGCGCATCCCCCTTCTTCACAGTTCTCTTCCCTCGTTCCCCAAACTGAGCGAGCGCTTCCAACTTCCCTCCGATTACGGCGAGAGCCTGATATCTTTTTCTTTGCGGTGTACTAAGCAGCAACGGCATCAGCGGTAGCAGCGGCGACGACGACTAAAGACCTATCAAACCGTAACACGACACAACGCAATGCTTACACAAACACATACCCGAACTCTTCTAATCATGTATTACACATTCATGCGTTCGTGCAACAGTTGCACCTCGTCATGCAGAGAAGAGCAGGAATCCGCGCTGAAGTGTGATTATCACCGGCTGCTTGCGGCGGCTTGTCGTGTCGGCTGCAGAGAAACTCGACCTGTGACACGGAAAAGATTTCGTTCCAGGAATCCGATGAGGTTTTCGAGGGAAATCCGAAGATTGATATCATGAAGGGAGCGATGCAATCGACGTTCAAACACGACCATCACGCGCGCTTCAGTCAGGTGCAGCATTCTATAAAGGAATCGTGCTAGGGTTGCATGTATCGTTCATGAGCCCATCTCAGCCTTGACTAGCCGCGGTATTTCCACTTATGTAAGAAATGTTTCGTTAGAGCCATAGCGACAACGAGTGGGGCCTGGGCGGCACCGGTCGTTGACGGGGAGTTCACTATGGGGAACATCGAATGATTAACGGAGAGCAGTCCATCGCTGCCGCAGAAGCCATGGCACGCTCGGCCGCCAACTCACAGCTAACTACGCTGCAGTTTCATTACTACACAATCCTTATTCCTTCTCCATCTTCATTCTCCACTTTATGAATTGGAGGAAGAAGAGACGACGGAGCTCAGAAGCTGCGGGAGCTCAACTTGAGTTCAAGAGAACCACTTGCAAGCGATAAGAGCTCGTGAGTACGGCGCGAGGCCATTAAGGCGGAAGTGAAGAAAGAGAAGGCGTCGACAGAAAGCCAGCATGAGGGAGGCCTGTTCCTTCGCTATGGACGAAGTTCTCTCTACTCTTACGAAACAATATGCGCGGACAATTCGTGACAATCTGCAATGGAAATTTTCACGAATTCTCCCTCGAAACTCCCGACTCGAGGCATGTCGTCCGACTCCTGAATTGAGATCCCTTTCGGGTCGACTGCTCGCTAAGAGTTCAATCACATTCGCAACAGAATTTCTACCAACTACCCACTCAAGCCCGCGGCGGCTCGCGTCGATAGTGAACTCGCGGAGTTCGCGATCTCAGCGGAAGAAAAGTTGTCGCCGCATTTAGAAAAGATCGATCTACTTAGCCGGTAGCAACGTTCCGTCGAATGATCTGAATGCTCTCCGTTTCCGGTAGAAAATCGTTTGGAAGTTCACTGAAGTTTCTGTGTGCGTGTGGTGGATCGGAGGTTTTTTTTCGAAATAAGATTCCTTCTTAGAGAGGATTTGAGTTGAGAGGTCACGTTGTCATCCAACGAGCCTTGAGACCCCGGGCGCAGATCGTTTCCTCAGTGGAAGTCGATCTTATCTCACTCAGGCGGCTTCGATTTGCGGTGAAAGCCGGAATCTCTCGCTGTCGGACGAGAAAATCGTTTCCAACTTTTCAATCCGAGATTTTCGAGCTAACAAGAGGTTGAACGCAAGCGCGGATCGATTGATGTTCGATGACATTGTTGCTTTCGGAACTTTCGAGCCTCCGTGAAACTCTAACTCCCAACGGCCTGGTGTTCCGGAATGATACAGAATTCACCACAGCGAACAGGGGGCCAAAGGCAACGAGCGGAAAAAGCTGTCCACCAGAATATCGTTGAATCATGGACATGGCAAGAACGTCGGCTAAATTATCCCGCTCGTTTTTCTCCCATAGTATCTCAATTAGGGCGATCGCGCACAAAAATTGTTATTCTTAGCTCCATCGCAGCGGCTAGGGCTACCAACGGCACTGATAACTGAGTGAGACTGCTTACGACTCGCCGCACCGACTTTCTGGTGGAAAGAATCTGGAACTAACCAGAAGCGTGGATCCGCTCACATGAAATATCTTAGTTTTTAAGTCCTGGAATAACTATTTCATGGAATCACATTGCGTGTCCGATTCAGGAAGAAAAATAAACGGTCTCGATCGATGTTGAGCTCAATCCGGAGACCCACTGGGAGGAAACGTCACGGGAAGGATTGGCTAGCATCGACAGATTCAATAAGGGGGCGATTTTGTTGAGAGCGTTCCGTCGAGCTCACGGCGAAGAGAATCGAAGCCTCATTCTATGGAAGAAATCAATACGTTTAATTAGACAAGAACAAGCTTCGCTTCTTTGAAGCGTCGCAGCGTAAAGCAGATAGGTAAACAAGCACTTTCTCTAATCGCGTGACTGTGCACATGCTTCACTGCGGAGTACAGCAACTGACCTGCTCTGTTATTATTGCTTATCCTAACGAGCCTGTTGAATACACCCTGCCTCTAGTGATATTCCTGCGAAGCCTCTTGAAAATCTTCTATCGAACATGTGAGCTCCGAGATCTTCTGCCATATGGACGACGTATGTTGTTCTCGAGTTTTGAGGCGACTCTCACTCAGCCTGTTCGCTCCCATGGATTCTTCATCTGAAATGAAATTAACTCT
Organism: Neoseiulus cucumeris; assembly: GCA_021527715.1. Classification (NCBI taxonomy): domain Eukaryota; kingdom Metazoa; phylum Arthropoda; class Arachnida; order Mesostigmata; family Phytoseiidae; genus Neoseiulus; species Neoseiulus cucumeris. The sequence goes on along the minus strand of JAJSRV010000063.1, from coordinate 306,329 downwards.
CGGAACTCCCCGGAAATACACGGTGAAGGATTTTTTTTTGAGGCAATAATGTACCGAAGAAACCGCTTGGGTCCACCTGGATCAACTTTGTCGTTTCGCTCCATGAAACGTTCCCGGCTCTCAAATCCAATCATCGTGCTCGGAGTGTCCGATAGCTACAGAATGAGAGGCAGGTTATTCAAATTCGAGAGAAAGTTTCGTCCCCAATGCGTAGATCGGACGAAATACCCACTGAGATCAGACGAGAATCGAGAAATAAATCGATTTTGTTCGAAATCAGGTAACAATAGGAATGACCAAAGATTCTTTGCCGCTGCAATGAAGTAAAGTGATTCGTTAGCTCGAAGATATCTCTGCTCCCTGTATAGAAATGGCCAAGCCTTCTCCTGGCGAATCTTTGCATCCCTGTTTGCTGTAAGCCGATAATGGCTTCATAAAAGACCTCGATAGTTGCACCGAAATCATATTGGAGGTTCTTCGTTCAGACGACATTGTGATTGAGCTTTTGGTGCGAGGGCAGCTCTTGCAAACATTGATCAGTTGGCGCGTGCGGGAGTCTCTGTCCCGAGTGAAGCTAGAGTTCACGACTTGATACAGAGTGAATCTCTCTCTATAGTTTGAGACTGCGCTATGTGAGGCGAGGGAAAGTACGAGAGCATCGATAAACTCCATCAGGATGATCGAGAAGGTCAAACCTCAATACCACCTTGCCTTCACATGAATTGCGTCCGGGAAATAAACTATGGCACCTAATACTCTTTCAAACTTCAGATGTTTCGAATGGTCTCTACAATCAAACAACTTCGAGAATCATGTTCCAGGTAACCAATATTCTTAGCTGCGGATTCCGGATTGGCTTACAAGTTTTCGATTTGAATTGACGCAGAGGCTCAGTATCGTCTGATCCATAACTGACCAGAATTTCGGATCCATAGAAATGCCACTCTTGGTACTTCTCTGAGGGTTCATATTGAGTTTCGTCACAGAGGTATCTTGATTACACAAGCGACGAAGTACTTCGGGCGGCATTCGCTGTCAGAAGACTCGAGCTGCTCATCGTGCAACTAAAAGCTTGAGGGACTTGCTTCTGGCGGGAGTCATGAGAAAACAAAGGGGCTCTGCATTGAGCGGCGTCAATCCTCAGCGCGTAAACTACTGCTGTCCGGGAACCAGTGCTGTTGTTCACTATTGTTGCCGCATCCACATAGGATCGGATTGAGATTTGAGTATTGTGATACACGAGCTCTATTGCGAATGGAATATACGGAACAGTCCTCCATGTCAAGTCTGATTTCACTCCGCCAAAACGCAGCTAACGGAATCGAGAGTAGTCTCCGTAAAAATCCGCGACACTTCTCGAGTGAGAACATCCGGATGAATTCGTTCCTATCGATGTTGGAGTGAATATCACGAACCGCTTGAACTCATCCATGGTTGCGAATCGCCGCCATTGTTGAACCCACCAGGAGTTAATGAAAATGAAATTATGGTCGCGAACCACCAACTTCTGCCGGCGGAAGCAGTAGTCCCGGTAACCCGGACGACATTGTCATTGTAACGTTTACGAAGCTTCACGACTAAATAATTCAGAGACTCCGGTGTCGGAAACAAAGCAATGTTGTCAGATTCTGATCCGGCTCCTGGTGGAATCATCGTAAGTGTCATAACGCGAGGGAAATACCTTTCCGAAATTCGATATAGAAGAGGTCGAGCTCAGAGCTGCCTCTTTGGCAGGAGCTTTCGGCTTCGTTCGAATTTCAGCTTCGTCTTTCCACACCCGGGTGCAGCTTGTAGCATATCAGCGCGGTGTCAGTTCATCGTTGCCTCACGGAGAGTTTTTCGGCTTCAGGATGAACTATGTCTTCGTCGTAATATGAAAAGCTGAATGTCTCCAACATAATAATTAAAACGTGAAATATTTGCAAAAATGCGATGGAACAGAGTGCTGGAATCGAAACGGAGTCGTTCGAAGAGAAAAGTTGTCAATGTAATCATTCCGAAGCTGGCAAGCAGTCTAGCAAAACAGCATCAACCGGCAGCGAATACCGTCATCGCGCTTATCATCCTTGACCTGGACCCTGAAGGGCTCTGTGCCGCGCCAGACCGCGTACAGGGACCGATGCTTTAGAAAATCGCTCAGAAATATCCAAGAAGTAGAGTCGCTGCACAATTTCGTTACCTGAATGCAATCAGCCGCACGGGAGAAAAACGAGAACACTAGTCGGAGGGAATCGAATCGGTCGCCGATGTAATAACTCGGACGGTCGCCAATGTGTACGCAACAGATGAATCATCGAAATGTTATGTCTTCGAGTGTGTTTGATCGACAAACACAAAGAAAACCAAAATTAAGACAGATGGCTTTTGCTTTGCTGCCATCCCAGCTGGCCATCTTCTCGAGTTCGACGGATTCGTCGAACAAGTTTTGTTCAGATTAGGGTATCAGTTTTCAGGACAGTGCACTTTTCGACCGATCGAGGAACCGCGACAGCGATCGAAACCCAGGACTTGAGCGTTCAGATTACTTCATTTTGAATGCAGTTGAAGGCGAAACTCTGACAACGCTTCCAACGGCTGCTGAATCTGAAAGTCGACGTTTAGCATTGACTTCATGTTTCTTCTGTTCTCTGAAAGTTACTTTTGGCTCGGAAACAATTTGCCGCCTCTCAGTTCGCTTGCTCAACTTGGCAGCAATCTAATGGACGAAGTTGCGGCCACCGAGGCTAGCTGGCTCGCTTGCTTGCTTGCTCATGTGCTTGCCGGTTGGTGACAGTCCTCGGGAGCTTCTATTGGACCACTGCAATTGCACAGGTAAAAGAAGCTGTGGCACTTGCGGCGGCGGCGGAAGCAGCACCCGCAGTAGCAGCCACCAGCGGCATCATTTGCCGGAGACGAGCAGCCGAACGCCTCCTCGACTGCCGGCTAGACTGGCTGCCTGCCTGCAAGTAGCACGTTTTGCCACCCCAGTGGCAAGAGTTACGACTCGAGCATGGGGAGCAGTTCCCATTCATTGAGTTCATTGCTTTCGTTTTCCACCTGGCTGCGGCCTTCTCGCGTACGACCCAGCACTCAGACCGTCCAGGCAGCCGAACTGCCGGCACGGGAGCCACCGAGCAGTAGCAGGAGGAGCACGCAGACCGAATCCCGAGTTGCGGCACAAATTTAGTATATGCGATGTGCCACAAGGCCCACCGAGAGAGACCGACAGACGGGCCGAACTACCAAGCCACCGATGAAGCGAAGCAGAGTTGAATCGAGAGTTGGAACCAAAACGTATTAATTGCTCCTGTAGTCGACTTTCATTCGCCGCATGCCAGCTGCGCGGATGACTTGTTTTACCTTTTGCGTCGCGGTTCGCACGGAGCGAACACCGATTCATGTGGTTCCTATCGGAAACTAATCTCCGAGCGATGCAAGCCGTGCACCGAGAGAAAGAGTTTCTGCGGTCAGCATGCATGACCGCAAAATTTCATCAGGAGGAGTAGATTCCGTCTTCCCGATGGCTGGAGAGAGCTGGCATTGTCTATGCACCTTCACTTCCAGCTTGATAGCCGAATGCGACAAGCGACATCACGGCTTCGAAATCGTTGCGGTCTCGCTTTGTAGCGGGTCACAGGGTGAATGGCTGACGTTGCAGTCGGTCGTGGACGGCAAACATCGAGACAGTGGTCGTCCTGGGCGAGATCGAGCGCGCGAATGTAAATCTCCGCTCAGATGGACAGAAAGCCCTTTTATGGAGAGCGAGCTGAGTGTGACAGAGAGAACACTTGTTGCGTCCGGGATACAAGAGCTTCCCATATTAGGGCATTCCAGCTCGAAGAGACAGAGCGTGTTTACAGCTTGCGAGACCCTCATACAAACGAATAACTCCGCCAGCATCAATGGTGTCATCACAACCGCCAAATAAGCAACGCGAGCACTGGATCATTACGCCGAGGATTCCGAGCATCTCCTAATCTCTCGGCATGCTTCTTTCTCGTTGTTCTCCGTGCATCTGACAATGAGTGGTCCCTCAAAGCGAGATTCGGGAGTCGCTCACATTGTCAGTTTCATCTTTTGACCGGTTCGAAACCACGCGGATCCACAGAAAGCGGCGAAGGAATGGGGTTAGAGCGCACAAATCACAAATGATTGGCCATCGATTCCGAACTATTTTCGATATCGTCGTTTTCTAAACGAGCGCGACAAGGAACGCGGAGTTTTACGGAGGTCCTCAACTCTTCGGACGCGAGGCAGAAGGAAAGACATGACAAACGGAAATGACAAGTTATAGTTAGCAGCTTCTGTTGTCGTCATTGTCGGCAACTCCGCCGTCCTTGACAGTGGTTTGTCGGCTCTTTTAAGATGAGGTCACTGGTACACGGTGACGGGTAGAGTTTTTTTTTTCATCTTCCCAGAATGCTCCGATTCTGAGAAGACGAGAAAAATAGATAGGAGAAGAAGAAAAACACGCCGAGGAAAGAATATCACAGACGTCTAGCTCTGGACATTTGCCAAACGCTAACTAATTCGTCCGCCTCGAATTGTTTTGGCTGAAAGCCATTCCTTTTCCCTGAAACGCTTTATTTCCTGCTTAGTTCACGGCGGAAAAACGACGTTTGCCGACAACGACAATTCCGAAGTTTGTCTTCCCTAGTCCACGTGAAAAGAACGCCGGTATCCATTCTCTGACCGAAGTCGAAAACCTTTCGTCCCTGAAAAAATATCGAAGATTGCTAAGCAGAATCGGCGGGACCACCTTCGAAATTGATTTGTGCCACCAAATCGGCGAGCATATCACTGCGAACAAAATTTCCGCATCGTTGGAATCTTACACGCTTCCTGTCTCCTCAAGATCATGCGGTAGGCAATCTGGGCGAGATGATGTCGAGCTCTCTCTGAGCACACGCGTCTGTCTAGTCCGCGCGAGTGGTGCCTGTGAAGGAGTTCGAGGTTGATGAAAGTCAGAAATGAAAAAATTCCGACTCTGATAACGAAAATATGTATGTATCCACTCCGGAGGAGAATTCCCCTTTGCAAAGCTCGATTCGTCCGCTCCGACTCGGCCAGGCCCGGGAGTGTTTGAAGCCAACTCTGTATCGAATTCCACGTTTCTCCGGAGATAACTGAAATTATTGCGGGCGACGACACGACTCTCGTCCTGCGGTTCTCGACACAAAACATTTCAACACCGGCGAAGCGGCCGACTAATAATATTGTGATGACTCGTGCCTGCGAGATCATCAATCGAGAAGGAAGTCTCGATGAAATTTCGCCGTCCTCTCCACAAGCTCTCGACTATCCGAGCGAACCGTCGCAGACTCGAGCCGGCAGTCACTTGTTCGCTAATGATCAAACATGGCGAGTCGGCCAAGCCGAAAACTTGGATACAAACTATGCTCGTCACTCGGAAACATCTCTGGGAAGCTCTGCTCCGACTCCGATTTGTTTCAAACCAACAACGCGGTGGCTCGAATCAACTGAATTAGTTCCTGAAAGTGAATGAACTCACTTCACCGAGAGACCCTCGTGGAAGCATCCAGCTGTTGACGATCCTTTCGTTCGAAAATACTTCCCGGATGAAGAATTCAATTCCAGCATCAAGAAATCCTCTGCGCGCAGTACGCCATTACTCCATAAAATTCCGCAATGCTCCCCTCAAGGGGCTCTGCCCTTGTTCAAGATGACAGAAAGTCGTTTCCAACCATCGGGACAACTTGGAATTTCGCCTAACGAGTTTGCCGTTTTGGTTGCAGAGATTTTCCTCTCGTTCCATTCCTTCAGCGTTCCCCATCGTAGTCGTCGTCATCGTCGATCACCGCTCGTTCCGAGCGTCGTTCCTTTCCCAAGATGCCAGAGTAATGATGTAACACAACCCTTTGCTGCTTTTTGAACAGAAAAACAACTCCGTAGAGCGACTTGGTCGACCATCAAGAGCCTCTGAACACCCAAGATACTCTCAAAGACTTTGTCTGCTCTTTCTTGCCGCAGACGTCAACTGCAAAAAAAAAATGCTGAAATATGAGATGACCAGAATCCCGGACTCTCGATGTTGGAGTGCAAATCACGACGTGGTTCCATTTATCGTCAAAGCCCACCTGATTTCATCGAACTTCCGATCACTGGAAACAGTTTCAAATTGAAAGTCTGAAGTCTAACATAAGATTTTCACTTGGTCTCTGAATCGAGGTCGACGATGCCAGAAACTCCGTCTGGCGAATATGGCTTCTGACCACCGCCGCTGAATCTTTATTGAGAACCAAGAACTCGATCTCTTCCACATCAGTCTACTCGTAAGATCAGCGAAAACAACCGCCGATCAGATACAAGTATTTCTTCACTTCGGTTTCTGTGTTAAAAAATAAACGCCAACGCTGTTGAAGTCTGCCGATACTTCTGGTGGATTCCTTATCAACTCGATTGTAAAATCAGCTCCAAGGGAGCTCGCGGCCTGGGATTCTGTGACCAAAGTATTGTCGAACGTTGAATAACATAAGTGATGAGGCCCTCGAATCGGGAAAGATACGTATAGGTAGTGACCTTCACTAGCTCCGAAACTCGGCTCCGATTTATCAGCGACCGTACGTGAGCACTCGATGGGTTGCAGCATTTTCGATTGCGGAGCGTGGCTCGGTGGTCACACGAATCTGCTAACCAAACGTTGACTCCACGATCCTCCGCGCAGTCACGTCTCTAAGACTGATTCCTGGACCAATGAGCGTGCAATCAAGGCTGTGCCACGAGAGATTCAGGACAAAAAAAAATACAAGAATTTATTTTCTCCCGCTCGCGTTGAGTACTCACTTCCGTATCACCTGTGCTCCTCAATTCCTACGAGGTATAGAGCAGTTGGGAATCGACTCCTCATCGAGCTGGCAGGTTGCATGAAAATCAACTGGAGGGACGAGAGAACTTTTGGGGAGGGGTCTCTGCATTCCGCGTTGATCACAAAAAAAGAGCCTTTCGGGAGCATAAGGGATACTCATTCAGTAAATTACTACACTAACCCACACCGTTTCGTCCAAGTTTAGCATATTTGAATTTCTGGTGAGCGAAGAAGTCTTGGCCAATGCCAACGTCTTTATTTTTCCTTCAGGACCGAAACACGAAAACACAGAACTTTTTCGCTCATTATTAACTAATTCTCTACGCTATATTAACATCTTCAGAGATTGTATAGCATATGACGGCTTCTTTTCCCATAATATCTAGTTTTCAGAGTTCCGATTCTCTAGTTTGAGTTCGATGAGAGTTTTCTTCAGACGACAGGCCTTGGATACGACATTATCCAGATCGACCGAATTCTCCTTCGTTCGGGGGATAGATCAGTGAATATTAGGTCAGCCGTATCGGCGAGTGATGAGAGATCGTGATTCAATTTCGCATGGATTTAAGATCTCTCACGGAAGACATTCGTTCCTTCTTTCTTTTGAAGCGCGCTGTTTGACATGCGATCTTCCGAAATGTTTCTCTCAAACAACGTCACACATGTATCCGTCGAAGGGTTCACTACAATCCGAGCCAACATACAACAAGGCTTTCTCTCGTCCGCATCAGCAGCTGTTTGACGATCAGAAGTGGAGGGTAACTTGTTTCTCTTCCTCAGCCTTCGCATCGCTTCTGTTGTCGGAGCCAGCCAACATCTACTTCGGTCATTTCTGGTGCCACAACGCTCAACAACACTTCAGGTGAGGATCTGGATGTGAATTTTAACGCTTGCGATACCTCCCCTCAAGCTGGCGGGCTAGACAAACAAGTCGCGAAAGCCTCCGCTCGGTTCGAGATTTCAAGCAAGTCGACTGGGTGCAGCGTCATGAGTCTTCTCATGTTCTATGTTCCACTGTGTCACTTGACGCACTCGGAAGATTTCGAATGTTGACATCGCTACAATGACAATGAAATCGACACAAGAACACACGCTTTGGACTGGAGTCGTTTCGCGTGAGAGGCTTTCTCTAGCCTTCAAAGTTTTCGCGAGTAACTGGAAACCCAGGCCGAGCTCGAACGGAGGATATTTGTCCGATATCTCCGCGACGAAGGGTCTGAGATAGTTCAGTATCAGAAATTCGGAAAAGCTTCTCTCGGTACTCTATTCATGGACTGCTTCTCGAAGCCGAGGAAATTTCATCGCGAATCCTGCTCGATGTCACACTATGTCATCGGCGTTGTGAACATCACAACATCAACCATTCGATAAAATACTCCGATCCCTCCGCTACGGCGACGTTTCACGGTCTGGTTTTAACTTATCAGAAAAAAACAAGTGGCTGTGAATGACATCATGTCAAGCGAACATTCCATCGAAAAAAACACTCTTTGGTAATGAGACGACTCCCGGATTGGAGACAGAATTTTTTGAGGGGATCGATCATCTAACAATCTTGGTTCCCTGTTTTCTCTTCAGCATGCTGTTTAAGTTTGTTGCGGTCTGCTCTCTGGCAGCTGTCGCCCTGGCTTACCCCAGTGGAGCACCTGAAGGAACCTGCGCGACCTTGACGCCCAAACATCAAGTCGGCGCTCAGAACTCACAATCCAGCCACGTTATCTACGTCTCTCCAAACGCTGTTAGGGGCGGGACCCCCACTTCAGGTGAATTTGTCTAAAACTTCGCTCCTAGGAGAGGGCGTCCGAACAGTCTTAAATAAGTACGACCGTTTTATTGCCTCGGGAGCTTTTATGAGGTGTGCTCCGCTCCGATATTCGGGATTCGTCCCCTCAACGTCGGAATATTTTCTTGATTTCGTGAATTCTGATGGTGAAGATCCGATGGCTCTCTCTGTTCTATGTTGTATGTGTCATACTCTTGGGAAGGTGAACTCGCCTAGCAATCGAATTTTGTATGCATCACACCGAAAGTATGTTGGTTCTTATTCGTATTATGCATGAATTTGAATACGTGCCCGTACACCTGCTCATCCCGCTGCAGCATCGACGACAAGCTGGATTGCTCTTCTATTCAAAGTCAAAAGTCCAGCTGGCAACGGATCTGCTCAGCTCGTTGCTCGCTGATCCCTTCTTGTTCCGCGTCTATCTTCCCGACAGAGTATGCTCGCCGTTACCTTGTTTTCCCGTTCGCAATGGAACAAAGCCCCGTCGCCGACGTTGTCTTGAGCGAGATCAGCTCGTGACAGGTTACAAATCCTCGCCTTCTGCACTCCCTAGGAAGCGGCTGACTACCTAACATCAAAGTCAGTTTTCCTCGTTGTTTCCTTGAGCTCGATTCCACCCTGCATACCGACTGCGAAAACGACCACGTGCATACTTGCGACCTACCGTTAGTTGGTTGGTTGGTTGGTTGCTTGGTTCGTTTGTTTGTCCGACCGATTGGGCTAACTAATGGAGAAGGTTCGAGGGTCATTGTGTTCGTGAGAGTGACTTTAGTTAGTTAGCGTTTGACGTATGCTTGCTTCTTCACTAATGAGAATTGATTCCTCAGTGACTCTTCAGGGATCCACCTTCCGCGGTTTCCTTATCGTCGCTCGTGACGCCAATACTGAGCAGCCCGTGCAAGGAACGTGGGCTGCCCTCGATGGAAGTTCCAAGGCCTTGAGCTGTGGTATTACCCACACCTCCAAGGACCCGAAATCGCAGGTCAGCGTTCAGTTCACTCCCTCTCGCACGTTCAGAGGCCAAATCGTCTTCCGCGCGGCCGTGGTGCAAGACATCGACACTTTCTGGAACAACATCGCCTCCGAAATCATCAGCGTCTCCTAAAGCTTTATAAGTGTGTATATGTACATCCAATCGTCAAATAAAGATACTCACAGAACCTCGGCGGTCGTCGATTCTCTCCATTTCCGAGCCGCTGGCCTTCCGATCCTTCCGAGAATCAGCGAAAACGGCGGAACAGAGTTTCGAATAGTATTCGATCGTATTTGATTCAGATGTTCGATCAGACATCGAGCCTGAGCTGTGCCGAACCCTCATCTCGACAAGAAGGCCTCGCGTTACCAGCTCTAATACAAAAATCGAAGAGCCCATAATAAGCCTCCAGGAGAACATAAAACCTTCCACTCGTGTTTATTGAATCAACTTAATTGAGGCGAACTTTGCTTCGGTCAAGAGTCAGGAAATCAGCAACGAAGTCCCGTGGTGAAATTCTTCATCGAGTTCGGCATGAGATGCAATTTCGAGAATGTTTTCCCTTTGAAGCTAATCCCAGCAACCGTTCCACCATCGAACATATTATGATCTGGCAGTGTCACGTTACTCAGCACGCGACCGAATAGGAATCGAGAGGATCGAGTGTTCTGATAGAGTTTCCGATGGAATGTGTGGCGAAAGTTCCGTATTGCGACGATCTTCTTCAAAGTTACGCTCACGTCGAAAACCTCTGAATCGATCGAAGACGAAATGTCCTAGCTCGCAGAACCTTACATCGAAAAGGCGTTGAAAAGCAAACAATTTCCATTAGGGACTCCTTTGTTCTCAAGGGTGTTCAATAAGCTGATGAAGTGCTCTTCCTTAGTTCAAGGCAAGCAAACCTGTGTCTCGCCAGCTGCAACCGTTGGCAGCGACAGCCCACACTCGAAGAATGGTTGCTGCTTGCGATGCACTTCATGCGACCACTACTTGCCGTCGGTAGTTATCCTTCCCTCTTGTGTCGTTGTCTCACTCGCTTTCGTCGCCTTTCATGTCAACCACATCGTACAATGAAATACAGCCTCGCGCCGTGCGGCACCCACGGTATCGTCGAGCCTTTCACAATATCGCAGGCTTCGTTACAACACAAGTCATTACCACAATTTAGGAGGATTTCGATTAGTGCTCGAGCGTTGTCCTTTGTTGACAATATTTCCAGCGGAAACGGCCACGTATATTTTCGGGCAAACATTTCATCGTGTACTAGCGTCTCTCATAATGAATGTTCTGTTCAAAGTTCTGGATGATAGAAACGAAATCTACGTTCCGAGGATTCAAACGAGCTTTCGTATTCCTCAAAACTTGGTTTGCGAGAGAGAGAAACAAAGTTTTCAAATGAAGGGGCCCGAATGCAGAGGAAGAATGCTTCTGTGCAACTCTTGATCATATTTGAAGAGCCATTCGCGGTTCTCGCGTCAAAATAAAACACAAACTTCCTGGAAGAATTCAACATGTTCTGAAACTCCTCGTAATGTATGAACACAAGAGCGCAGGCTCGTTCCGAGATTCGCGGAGCGAAGCCGTAGAAGTGATCTTTAGCGGAGCTTCCAAGGGGAGCGATACATCCTCGTATATCAAAGTAATTCATTGGCGTTGCGTGTAGCCATTGGTTCTCAGAGAAATAATGGCGGATGAACGCTTTGCTGAGGGTCCGATACGCTGGAAGCGTTCTAATGATTTCCCCTCTGTGTTTTATGAACAGTTTTTGCGGGCATCGATTCTTCCCGATTAATGACTCAGCTTCTAATGGTGTCGAAGCATTGTTCGAAGTAGATGCTTCCATTCCCGATGATGACTCCCTCGAACATGGAATCTGCCCACAAGAAATGTCGTTCGATTGCACGACTCGAGTCGAGAGTGGAGCAAATAATAAATAGTCTGTTGTATTTGTCAGAGCATGTTGGAGAGTATTTTCGAACCGCTTCAGGGTTTCGGATTGAAACTGGATACCGCTGATCTTTGTTTTGGAACTATGAAATATCCACCGTCAAATGCCGTCAACAAAGAGGCCAAGTGGATCTGGGTCGCTCCAACGTGCCCAGCTTATCTAGACACGTGGCAAACGTCTTTGCCCGCGAGGCGAGTTCGTAACGCAGCATTTTGACTAGAGAAACGAAGAAAAAACGCACGTTCGTTTTGAAGACTCTGTGTTTGTGAAGTGCGTAGAAAATAAGACGGAAAAACCCGAAACAAAGATGAACGGCGATATATCTTCACCGAGAAGCAAGAGAGCGATAGAGGAACATTTTCGTGGAAGGGAAAGTTTCCAAACGAGAAAAGAAGCGCCGGGTCGATCTGATTTAGCATGCGGGCTTCGGCTCGGCCTCGGCATCCATGCGAGGCTCGTCGAACAAACTCACTGATCGTAGACGATAGGCAAACTAAGTGAGTGAGAGAGCTTCCAAGAAGAGCTGCAGCAGCATTATGTTCACGATAATCGAGGCAATAATGTTTAAGGAAGAAGGTAACTGCTCTCCCCTGACAGATGCGGCGACAACAGTCACGCAACAGGGCAGCAGCAGCAGCAGGGGCGCGGCGGTGGCTTAGTTCGAGCCGCGGCGCCGCATCGTCAGCCCTCAATTTTAATCTCTGTACGACCGAGCATATGTACCTCGGTACTTTTTCTTTTATTCATACTTCCCGTGCCATGATCGCATCGTTCGCGTTCTGCTGCGATGGCAGTCAGTTTTCAAAGTGGTCTTCTGGCTCCCGCGAGCTCCTGCTGGCGGAGCGACAGGAATAGAAACGCGAATGGATCGATCGTTTTCGTCGTTCATCGCAGACTTGGTGCTTTTTTCCTTCGCTCGACTTCTCGCCGGAAATGACTCGAAGCTTTTCAGGGTGTCCGAATCCCTCTCTGAGGAGACTGCCGTGCGCTCATCGATTACAAAGTGAATCCGATTTGCGTTCAGAGGAAATCGATGCTCCCTCAAAAAACGTCGCCAGTCACGAGACCCAACAGGGAAATCTTCGGGCACGTGGGGCTTTTTGCTTTGGACGACCCTCAGGACCCGCATTGAGCATCTTCCCGCTGAAACCCCCGAATTCTCGACAGCATTTCAAACGATAACTCAGTTTCATGTGGATTGGTTGCGTAAGCTAAAATAACTCTTAAATCATCTACGTTCGATTGTTGAAACGGAATATCCACGTGCGTCGGCACGAAGTTCCGTGCGTGGATCTGTTGCTCGGTGGGCGATCTTGAATAGCTATTGCTGAATAATTTAGCGCCAATTCTATTATCTCAGGACGGCGAGAAAAGTGGAATAAAGAGCCGTCCGCAAATGACTTTATCGAGTTTCGAGGCTTCAGCCAATCAGCCGACCCAAAAGCCAGCCACTCGGTAAGGCGTTCGCTTCTGACCATTGCTTCACAAAACTGGCATCGCTCCTCGTTGGATTCCCCATTCAGTATTTGCCTTTAGGATGCTTCCATCCATCCTGTCTCTATTACTGGCCTCGCTCAGAGATGCGCCGGTGGCAAGGTTGCCGGGAGACCGGCTCTCATACGTTCGATCGTTGATGCTTCTGCGCTAAACATTAACGCCGGGTGCAATGCCGACGCTGTTGGGAACTAGGCAGAAATGGAAGCACGATACGAGCCGTGGATAACTCTTATTCTATCGGAGTGGCTACCAAGAGATCTAGTATCAAAGGAGGCCTCTCGATCATAGTGGATATTCGTTTGGAATTCAAAGAAGTAAAAAGCACACGGCAGAATTCCCGCTTTGCATTGTTCGAGACTCAAGTAAGAACTGAATCGAGTCGGAGACTGCTCACCTCAGGATTGTGCCGCAAAACGTCAATGGAAAATCCCATTGTTGTTGTTGCTGCCAACAGCGGAAGCAGTTCCCTTTAGGGGCTTCAATGATCAGCGATCCGGCTAGCTTGAAAAAAGTGGACGGTATCGGTGGTAAATAGATTGATGTTTGTTTACCATGGCGCTGGAACATACAGACGCTGTTCGCCGACCTTGTTTACCGTGCTGATAGATTTGCTACGGATCGGGGAACAGAGCGTTCACGCCGCGCAGAACTCACACAAGTCTCTCGGCTTCCTCAAGTTTCTGATTGCCTCATTGTGTAAATGCGTCCACCGGCTCATCTGGATGCATTTCTTCTCTTCAGATGTTGTGTTCTCAAGAAAAATCTAATCTTGCTCTTCACATGCTTGAATACTGATTTCGATGTTGCTTTCCTCATCGTTGAGGTCGTTCGATGTGATCCATAATCCGCATCTTGTAGGACGTGAGAGTTTCCGAGGAAGCTGATGTCAAAGTTCAAGAAGTGTAAGACAAGCTCCCCCAAATATTCTGATTTTGGTATTCTGTCTCCCAGGGCTCGCACTCGTACACACACAGTCAGGTCACAGCATCAACTCGCTCACAGAATACGAAGTAGGCTAAGAACACTCCAACCCATAGCAGCGGACTTTAAGAGACTGTACGAAGCAGAGCGAAGAACGTGTTCAGATGTTCAGCCATCCATTCGCTATTCTTTTTCAATTCAGTAATGTAGGATAATCACCTAGAAGCAGTAGCAAGCCAAGGTGGAGGTGGTGCACCTCCGGCGTCTCTTTTCTAGTGTCGGCATTTCGGGGGACTTCGATGACGCGCTTTCTCTTTTTCGTTCGCGACTGTTTTTCGAGTCTTCGTGATTATAATCGATCGTAGCTTCGTTGTCTTTGCTTGCCTGCGAATCAAGATCGAAGGACGACAAAATATGGGACCGCCCTGGGCGGCACTTCGGCACGGTACGCACCTCTCTTGGAGTGCGAACCGGTTGGCAGCAGCTTTTCCCCGCACATCGGACCGACGACTGGCTTTCACCAAAGCCCTCGATTTTCTAGAAGTGTATGAAATCTCGCAGACCTGTGGCCTTGGGGTATATCTTCGAGGACAAATTAGCGAGGATTCGTGAAAATTTTCTGCCCTCTCTTCATTCAACCTCATCCGGGGCGCTTCCAACTCATCAGCGAAAAAATGAAGGTTCCATTTTGAATCGAAATTCATGGTGTCTGGAAGAAGGAATAACTTCGGCCCTTCGCGGCTCGCCTGCATAAAGCTTGCGCTTGCAATCATCGTGATAGCGATACTTTGGACTTCATCTTCATAGCTGAGCACTGTTAACATCTTTTTCGATGCGAGCAGCGACGTGGTGCTCCTAGGGTACTCCTCGAACATCCTCAGAAACCTAGAGCCATTTAATCCTGCTGTTACGCTCATACAGTGCATCCTGAATGCTGGGGTGCGCCCCCTGATTCCCAGGAAGCGTCAGACTTTTCCAGGAACTTTCCGGGTGACATCGTAGTCGATTTTTAGCGATTCGCTATAAATACCTCGAAAAGTTTCACAAGGACTGCTTATTCATCAAACTCAACCGCTCAGATGCTTCTTCCAGGAGCCTCATACAACTTTCCAATCGAGGCAAAACAACGAGTCACCGGGACTTTCTTTCTCGTACGGACTGTTTCCACCATTGGCCTCGCAATCCTCCCGGGAACGAGACTTCTGAACCGCTCCACATTTATCTTTATTCAAAGCTGACAGCGATAACTCTGACCTGGTTCACTGAATACATATTTCCGAGTTAGCTACAGCATATAGAACAGTATGCCTGCGGCTGTGCGTGACTCAATTTTATCTCCTCAGACCACAGGACTCTCTGCTCGAGTTGATAGGAGCTACAACGACCCGTAGCCTCGAAATATCAAAGGTCTCTGAATCACTTCCCTTCTCGTCAACACTCCGAAGAATGAACAGTTTTCCGGGTTACTGTCGCTTCTTGTTTCGGAGCACTCGACGGGCCACTTCGAGAATCGTCCTGTTGTCTTCGTCGTTGTTGCCTCTCCATGTGGACTTCTTGCCGCATTCTGCCCAATATTGTCCGTTTTCTTCGGCCCCCGAGGGGTCCAAACACAAGTGTATGATGGTTTGTGCTCCTTCTTTGGAGCTCTGAAGAAAACGATAGAGCACATTTACCACTTTCTCAGGCTACGTAGACTCCCTCTCAGAATACACCTCTCACAAGCATGATTCCATAAACGGTTACTAACTCGGCCGAAGACGTATAGAAGCAATCTCATGAACATGTTCTCAAAAGTGACCATTCTCCCAGCGAAACCCGTCCAGACGATCCCTGGATGCAACACGTTTATAGTGACACCTGAAAAGCGAAAGGAAATCCTCAGTTTTCTGTCAGACCTCGTTGGAGTCACGAATTTTCTATTTTCGAGAATTCCGAGAGTCTCGAACGAGATTCTGGATGTCTGATCAAATTCAGTCCAACCTAAGAAACGTGTGGATTATTGAGAGATGCCAGCCTAAATATTTACCTGAGTTTCCAAGTTCTTTACCCATAGCTCTGGTCCACATCAACATTGCCAACTTTGTATCGCTGTAGCGTTGACCGGCAGCCTTGAAGCCGTTTCTCAAGTCACTTTCGAACGTTGACGGATCTACTTTTCCTGCTATGTAACCCATAGAGCCTGAGTTAATAATCCTTGAGGGTGCCGAGCTCTTCAAGAGCGGTAATAGGAGGTCTGTGAGTAGAATCGGTCCCAAAAGGTTCGCTTGGTAAATTTCTTCAAAACCATCAGCTGTTAATTTGTAGTTATCGCCGCTCATGCCGGCGTTGTTGATTAAGATGTCGAGTTTCTTCTCTTCTTTGAGGATCTCGTTCGCGAATGAGCGTACTGACGAGAGATCACATAAATCGAGCTGCTTGACTCTGACATTCGCTTCGGGGTTCTCATCCTTGAATTCGTTCGCAACCTCAACGGCTTTCTCGACGTTTCGACAGGCGAGTATCACTTTTGCTCCTCGTTTCAGGAGCTCTCTGCTTGCCTCTTTCCCGATGCCTGTGGATGAGAACACTCAGTAATTTGCGGTAATCATGCTTCGCTTCCAGCTATCCGGCAGACTTTGTTCAACGCAGTTTTGGCTCATTTCCAGGTGGAGTCAACATGCCCGTAAAATCGAGAGAATCGGATTAGCTCCCAAGCAGACGAAGCACATAATAATAATGAGATCGAAATTCTAGATTCCAGTCTGAACATCACCACAAAAATCCTTGGACCCTCTAAGCCCTGTTCTCTCGCTAAATTGGCAGGGAACGAGATCACATAGGACTTTGTTCCTGACTCTCGAAGAGACAACGGCGAAAAAGATTCGAAAAAAACAGAGATGTCGAAAATTCGGCAATGCGCGAACTCGGTTATTGTAGGAATGCCAAGTTTTCGAATGTCGAAACACTAGGCGATTCAGGTTTGATTCTTTGATGGGCGCTTATTTTGGAAATGGGGCTTCAAGACACAGAGTTATCAAACCCGCATCTCAACGCCTGATTCGGTTGTTTCTCGACTGCTCACCGGAATTTGCTCCTGTGACGATCACAACTTTTCCATTGAGGCGAGCTTTCGATTTGCACTTCCCGACGGTCAATACGATGTAAACTTTGAGGATTAGGATGAACGCCACAAAGGCTTTGACCAATCCAACCAGCAAGTCACAAGCGCAATCCATTTGAAAGTCGACTGAAATATCGGAAATTCGTGAACATCAAGAAAGCGACGCCTTTCAAAAAGCTTCTGATTTCGTCAATTCTCCCAGGACGGGAAAAGTCAGAGAAACGTAGGGTGAGCAGGAATCAGGGTGATCATAGCGGATTCGTTCGGGAAGAACAGGCTTGAAATTCAGCAAAATGCACTCACCGACAGATGCTCACAGGATGCACTGGTCGGACAGGATCCCGTTCCGCTTGTCGGATGGAGGAAGGGATGCTAATGAGTATAAAAAACGCGGAATAGGCTGAATCGAACTAGGTACCGTTGTCAATCACGGAAATATTTCCTCCACGTGCTGTCGGTGTTGTGTAAGCCTCCGCGGCGCCCTCTCATCATAGACGTGGAGAGAGAAATCGACGGAGGTGAACCACATCAAGGCCGGCGCACTCATGGGATGAAAGGGATTTCGAGGGGCTGGATCAGTTTACTTCCTTCATCTGTTGTTCCTTTGGTATATTCAGGATTGGTCATATTCGCAATCGCGATTGGTATGTAGCATAGTGATAGTTTGCCAACAAGAGCGAATGAAGTTCATTTTTATATCATTTTCAGAATCTAGAGAGAGATTGATATGGAATGCTGTACTGTTGAATCCGTATTCAGCAGTTCTTGGTGACGCGATGGGAAAATCGGACGCATGCCGGTTCTATTAATATTGTATATGGCCGCATGTTTTCCGATGAGGGAATGGATGATCTATAGCGAAAATCCGGTGCGTGAGCGACAAACGACTCTCCGAGAAACGATCCAATCAACCTCGTACCGGTCATGATTTCGCAGAGCGGGGAGGGCCAGGTGTGGGGTCCACCCTGGGGGGCACATTGGTCGACCCCGCAGGCGGCGTTTCAGCCGATTTCATCGGCCCAAAGGATCGAAATTTGCGGAAGAGCCAGAAGAAGAGTCGGAATTTCAAAGTTTGTTCGACGAACGATTGCGGAAAAGAGCACGGGGTGACAGGAATTCGGAATCCCGACACCTATCGTTCCAGAACAGGGACTCCGACATAGTCCATTGATTTGCTGCTTCGCCACGAGATGACTCAACGCTGACTCAACTACCGATTACCGGTTCGAGATTCGCACATGCGACACCCACAAAGTTTTCGGGAATTCCAGGGACCGGCTCTGCGGAAAGGTTGCTTTGTGCAACCGTGGAATCTGGAGGGATTTTCTACGTAGTTTGGGGGCAGTCGCAAATATTGCAGTCAGTTTGCTGACAGTTTCGCGGAAAGCCGCTTTGACAATCTCAATTCGTGTCACGTCTTAGGATGCAGCTCGAATTTTACCAACATCAGTTTTAAAGAATTCGCTTCTCTCTATCGCTTACATATGTTGCGACTTCTCTAGGCTCAGGAAACCCAACTTCTGTGATACTATGAAATTGTAACTGATCTGAAATCAAACTTGGATGTTCCGCCGATTCAAAATGTTCCAGAGTGGGAGTTGGGACGTTTTTTTTTAATCTGTGAAGTGAAAGGTCTAGGAGATTCGGTTCATCCCAGCAAAGAGAGATCATAGAAGTCTTATAATTGAAACATTCGGAGCAGCGATCTCCAGAAGACGGCATTCACCAACGAGGAATCATCGACGAGTCCATTCAGAGGGTCTGGGACTTCGCGTTGCGAATCGTGAGGCCTCGTTCGGAAAGTCTCCAGAACTGGTTTTCGTCACGTTTGGGGGTGAAGAGGCTACTGTCCGCTCATTTCCTCGGTTCTATATTCAAGGTCCGCCTCGTGATTTCCAACACACGATGGTTAACAACAGAATCGTTCCCTTTCCACGGAGCGGTCGGCTTACAATTCATCCAGTATTTTCCGTTATCTGAATGCGCGATCGAGCCGACGCTAAGTTGTATCACGGTTTGAGAGGCGTCCGCTACACTCTGCAAGCAAGAAACTCGACTTCATGAGTTCATTCATTTCTCGTTACAGTCATACAAATGCCTGGAACCACGGAATCGGCTGGCGAGGAAGCATTACTTACACGACCACATATCAGCACATTCAGAGAAGCCACGATGTTGACGATTGAGAATCTTTTTGAAGCAATCATGGTTCGGGCCATTCCTGGGTCACCGACATTGACCGTGACACCTGGTTGGATCGGAAACGTTTGCGTCACTGGATTTACAGTTGAGTTCGACGCTGCTGATTTCTGATTGAGCGGAAACATCATCCCGTTCATCACTACTCACCCGACCCTTCAAGTTCTCCATTGAGTGCCTTTGAAAACATTATCAAGAGTAGTTTGCTATCGCCGTAACGCAACACTGGTATCCTCGGACTTCTTCTGAAATCATCCCCCAATGTATCCGGGTTGCAGTTGCCGAAATTGTAGATCGACGAACCGACGTTTATCACGCGAGAGGGGGCAGATTTCTTCAGCAGAGGAAGTAGGAGCTCAGTGAGCAGGACAGGAGCCAAGTAGTTAGTTTGAAATAAGGATTCGAATCCATCGTCAGTCATCTCCGAATGATCGCCGCAGACTCCAGCGTTGTTGATCAGGACGTCGAGCTTTTTTTCGCTCTCAAGAATGTGTTCTGCGAAAATGCGTACTGATTTCAAATTGCAACAATCAATGTATTTCACCACGATTTCACCGCTCGGCTTCTCCTCAAGGAGCTCCCGAGCGGCCCGCCGAGCCTTTTCCATGTTTCGGCAGGCCATGATCACTTTCGCTCCCCGATGCAGGAGGTTTCTCGCGGTCTCCCTACCGATGCCTGCAATTCCAAATCGTTGCTGATGATCGATCGACGTAACAACGTTCTCTACCTCACTATTTGTCAGCCATATTCCTCGCGTCCGATAATTTGACCGCGGCGTCTCGTTGTCTCTTATTCGAAGAGCTACGGAGGAAAACCCGGTTCGATCGTGAGCCGGTTTTGTTGAGCAACTCACCGGAATTCGCACCAGTAATGATGACGACTTTGCCGTCCATGCGCTGCTCCGATTTGCACCTCCCTACAGTGATGAATGAGTACAATTTGAAGAGCACAAGGGCCATGAAGCTCAGTTCCAGAACGGAGGAAGGGGTCCAATCGTATCCCAGCATTTTGTGGACTCTAGAAGGTAAACATAAGAATAGAGCTTACTTCACGAGTAAGCGAGAATTCTCGATCATTCTTGAGAATCTTTAGAAAACACCTCGAAGCACGCTTCGCTCAACAGTTTCTGGAAGGCATTCAGAGAAATTCATGAGTCTGAGAGCAGAAGCAGCACGTGTTCAACGGAGACACCCTGGTCGGCGGTGGATATTCGCAGAAATGATTTTCGCTTTTCGTCAACTCTTCACTTCCGATTCCGGGTCCTTCAAACGTTCTCGGGTCAGCAAATACAACTCACTTCTCTCGAACTCAACTTCGAGTATAGAGTGGTTCTAGAGCCCGGCAAGCACTCAAATTGAACACTTTTTCCGGGAGGCCGACAGATCGAACGAATCAAAGAAAACTATGAACCTACTCTTGCATAGCAGCGGGGGACAACTTTTCCTGCTGATGTGTCTCAACCACAGCTCCGCGGCACAACTCTTGGATTGTACTGGAATCCACCACTCCGGCGATTGCCACACATGGAGCTTAACTTTCAGGTGCGCTATTCGATCGCGCGACAGTCTCACTAGGCCGAATTGTCAATGAACGGAGTCTCTCACATCTGTTTGAGCGATTTGATCCGAGAGAAAGAAAAGAGGATGGAAAGTTTCGATTCAATGATCGACACATTAGGAATGGAAGTTACAATTAACAGCGATTGGCTGCAGATTCGTATCTCTTATGATCCTCAAGTTTTCTTGGGGAGCGTCAATCAAGACTGATATGGCCCTACACACAATGATGAAGATGGTTTTGCATAGAAATTCGAGCGGTCTTCAATTCTGCTTGGCGACATTGTAACAAACACGATCGAATTAGGTACTGTTTCTGATTCTAAATCGAGCTAGTGACTTACGTGGGATCAAATCGGAGAAAAACTCGCTAAGGAATTGTATGTGCTCAGAGGTGCTTGGAAAGTCAGTTTGCATGGGAGCGTAAATTCGAAATTCGCACCCGCTCGCCTGAACATTTAACCACACCTTTCGAGATCGCTCCCTCTTTCTCCCTCCCTCAGCCTGCGACTTTGCGATGCTTATTCCTGAAATATTCGCTCAGGACTGCAGCCAATAGAGAGCTCTTCATCTCGCAACAGTACTTATGAATTACGCGACAGATTTCGTACGTATCGATTCCACTTCATCAGATCACATTCCGTCCTTCCGGTTGGTAGCTAAGAACGCTATTTCTATCGTCACTGCCTCACTTTGGAACCGCGGAGGTGTCGATTCTCCAGTTGTCGTGGGCTTTCGTAGTAAGGATTTCTCCATATTTGCGACGTAAGCAAAGCCCGACTTCCGCTGGCGACCTGTTGATTGTAGAATGAACAAGAAGATAAGCCGTATCGCGCCAAAGGAGACTCTTGTAGCTCTGCCGTCATCCATTTCCCGCCTCGGGTAGATCTAAAATTTCCGGTAATCTCCGAGTTTCTCGAAAATAGACAAAACGTCCTGCGTCAATCCAGGACATGAGTTTTCGAGTCGAGAGAGGCCTCGAGAGCATACAAAGACAAACAGCTGTGACGAGACCGCTCCCATATCTAGCTCTGGATACAGGGCATGCCCCGACCTACAAGCAAAATACTTCAAGCCATCCATTGGAAGTTGTTTTTTTCTCGTTATACAAATGGGATTCCATCTCGATCATAGACTGATGGTTTGGCGAGTAACGGGTCTCACTCTGAAGAGAGTTATGTCCAAACGAAACCGAAGATATTTTCGTTCAGAGATAGAGACAGGAATTCCACGGAAACGGAGTTGTGATGGTGCTCTGACAGCCGCAAGGAGTCTCCGGTGGCGTGGTGAAGAGCTTTTTCGACTGAAGTTTCTCTGTCTGCGGGGTACTGACAATGTCAAAGTCGAAAAAGGCTCTTGGCAACTACCATGAAGCTTCTCAACAGAAACCCAACACATTATAATTCTGCGGAAGTGATGAGAAGCGTTCATCTAGCTGGACTTTTTAATCTACAATAGAGTTATGAGACCATCTGTTGTGCTTTTTCACGAATTCTCGATGCTGAGAACAGTACGAATAAGGGCTAATGCATTGCTCTGACGTGCGGAAGCCGGGTCGCCCCAGGTGGTTCTTATCGCCCAACCGGCATCCGGCTGATCTGGGAGCCCCGTTTCTAGGTCGTTGGAGCGGTGTGGAAGTTTTACACAACGAGTATCGACTACGATTACGATGAGCGAGAAAAACCTCCGTGCCCGAGGAGAAAAGTAGCCCATTGAATTCTTTCTCACTATAAGCAGGATGATAAACGTCTCCAGTAATTTATAGTATCTACCTATGATCTCCCGCCGAGCGACCGACAGGAACAGCCGTTCGGAAAGCTCAACCTTCGTGGATTCGTCAGTGAGGTTCAGGAGGCTTGCAATGTTTTACATGTCTGAGGCAACACCGCGGCTGCTCATCATTCCCTGGTTGCACCTCATTTTTTTTTTTCCTCAATTGCCACACTATTCCCTCTATAGCAGCAATGGTTGCCTGCATAGGAGGAGTATCGGCCCATCAGTCCATTTTCAGGCTGTGATTTGAGTGATACTTCACCTTCCACGCGTACTTCTGGGTAAGCCAGCGCAAACATGCCGGAAACAAATGGTTAGCCTTTCCCCATTTCGAAGGGCGAAACCACGGGCTCGGGATTGGCAACATTCATTGTTACATTCCTTGAATAATGATGAAATACCCGGGAAATTCATCATCGAGAAGCAAAGTTTGTGAATAATCATGTTGCCTNCGCGCGTTGGAAAACGTTTACAAACCCTCGTCGAAACACTCGGCTATGTCTGCATCAAGCACGTAGCGAGCGGTTCATCACATGTCGTTTTGCCCAAGTCGAATCGCTGTCAATTTTATGACTCTCACTCCAAGCAAAAATAAGAGAAAAAAAAATAGACGGCGGAGCCCCGCCGCCGCCGCCGCCGGCCTCTTTCCAGCCCGCCGCCGCCGCCGACAAAATTATGACGGCGCACACCTCTGCTCGGGATTGGCAACATTCATTGTTACATTCCTTGAATAATGATGAAATACCCGGGAAATTCATCATCGAGAAGCAATGTTTGTGAATAATCATGTTGCCTTAGTTTCAGTCCTTTCTGCGTGTTTCAGGTCATGTTTTGAAGTTTTTCGTTCTATCAAGTGCTCACATTGGGGTTTTACGATGAACTCCATTAAGCGTTTCGAAGCGAAATTCGAATTCATAGGCCAAACAATCACAGACCTTACATTTGACTCGGCTGTAATTCGAGTCGAGAGATACCCGCCTAGGTTGGCTACATTGTTCACCTGCTGGAAGCTTTCCCGGCTGTGTGAATTCTCCCTTGTTGGAAACCTCTTGCCGTCGCTTTCAACCACTTGTGCGTACGGACAGAAGCGCGGGAAACTCAGCGACCGCTATTCGCTCCCTGCTTACTCATATATGTTGAACTGAGTGGCCTTTGATGGTGCTTCCAATGACCTCCACGCTGAGATGTCATCCTGCTTCCCCAACACTTGAAACTGACATGCCGATGCCGTAGCGCCAGGGAATCCGCAAGGTCCGAAAAGGCATTGATAGGAAGGAACAGCATCCCAAGATCACCACAGCTGACCCGCAAAGAACCGCCAGAAGAACTTCCGATGGAACTGGCCCTTAATATCGAGTTGCTCACCATGGAGCACAGAATAACTTGATCGTGCAAATACAGACAAGACTTTTCGTCTCTCGGAGGCTTGCTGGCGATGGAAAGGTAGCTATTGAGACTCTTCTCATCACAGGGGTCGATTTACGTGGAATCTGCGTTGTCAAGCTCCTATTTTGAGAGAACTCTCAAGTCTTAAACCTTTAATCTTTAATAATATTTCCATGCTAAGGAGAGCCCTCGACTTTAAAGCCCCTTGAGGAAGTCGCCGTAGTGGTGGCGATTCATCTCGTTTGTCCTAGTTTTCTGCTTGCAGTTTCATTGAATTAGTCATCCATCAGAGATCAGCTTGAGCAAATGAACTCAAGCTGGTAGGACTTGAGTTGTGGAAAAATGGAGGAATGAAGTCTACGGTTTAAACGGAACGGTTGCAGTTATCTGCTAGGGTTTTTGAGCACTCAGAGTGATCGTCACAACACGTTTGAACACGTCAGTCCTCAAGACGACACTAAGAGAAACGCGGTTCTAGTTCGCGGTTTCTTGCGGTTCTACCCGCGGTTCTCTACCAGCGGTTCCCGGGGAACCGCGAACCGCGATCATCAGCCAGTGATGGATCTTCTGGCACAATGACTGGATCATCGTCCAAGAATCCGGAATGTTATTACAGGTTGGGCGTCGTTTGCGTCGTCGAAGACGCCGATTTCACGTCAAAGATCCGTTCTTCGGATATGCAATGCTTGCCTCCAGGGAGACACTCGAAAAAGCCGACTCAAAGAAATTCGAAGAGAAAAGACAACGTTGGAGTTCGCCGAAATGTTTCGTCACAATGTGCCGGCACTTATTTTTTTTGGTTCTTGGAAAAAGGATGTATGTGGAGATCAGCGCTCAGTCCGAATGTGACCGCTGGTTTAGAACCCGTCTCGTGATTTTCACCACTCGATCATTGACGTCGGGGTCGTTCCCTTTCCACGTATTTCGCGGCGTGCATTCTGCCCAATACCGACCATTGTCCGAGTCCGCGATGCTCTCCACGCTCAGGTGGATCAGCGTCTGAGCACCGTCTTTCGCACTCTGCAACATGGAGTTGATGAAAACCTCAGTGAAAAGTGTTTCGAGACGATATAACCCAAGTTATGATAGCTCGGCATTCCTTCCCTGCACCGGACTTGAGCGTACGACTCTGAGCTTAACGAGTCACTACTTACGCGACCAAGACTGAGCATCCAAAGTCCTGTCAAGATATCATAGGATGAGAACCTTTTGAAACCTATTGGTGTCCGAACCAGTCCGGGATGTACAACGTTCACAGTGACGCCTGTTGAGAGAAGAAAACCTTTCTGAATGTGCTGTCGTCAGTGGACAGTGCTCTGATCCTATCCGTGAAATAAGAAATCCTATGCATCTTCACCTGATCCCCTGAGCTCCTCATGCAACGCTTTCGTCCACATTATGAAGAGTAGCTTACTCTCACAGTAACGTACATTTGGCTTGCTGAAAGAACTCCTGAAATCATCCGCCAGAGTATCTGGTTCACATTTACTGAAGATGTAGCACAGTGATCCGACATTGATCACGCGAGAGGGGGGACATTCCTTCAGGAGGGGTAGCAGAAGCTCGGTGAGCAAGAAGGGAGCCAGGTAGTTGACTTGATAGATCTCCTCGAAACCATCAACCGTGAGTTTGAAGAAATCTCCTTTGACTCCGGCATTATTGATCAAGACGTCGATCTTCCCTTCTTCGGCAAGAATGTCCTTCGCAAAGGCGCGAACGGAATCCAATTTGCAATTATCTATATACTTGATGACGATCTGACCATTTGGCTCCTCCTTGAGTATTTCTCGAGCGGCCTCAGTGGCCTTGAGCAGGTTCCGACAGCCAAAAATCACCCTTGCTCCTCGCTGCACGAGGTCTCTAGCGGTCTGCTTCCCGATGCCTGCAAAAATTGAACACTTTTTGATGTTTATAGCTTCTTTATTATTTGCTGCAACACTCTCGTAAAAGTCTACACGGTCTAAAGTCTTCAATCACTGCCGCTGCGGACATTTATTCTGGTGAATAGTCGGGTCCTGCAGCTGCCTATTGTTGTGCGCATTTCATCTAGAAGTATTTGAGTCTGGGTGAAGTTGTCCACACTGAGGATCCATGTGTACTGTGAAAGTCCCACTTATGGGACAATGACCGATTTTGGGAGATTGTCGGAAAAGGTACAAATTGGGTTCCATACGTGATGTAGAGGGAAGAAAAGTGGGAAAGTTCGACTTTGAATACCCGGGCGCAGGTTCTTAGCCTCAGGGACTCACCGGAATTGGCGCCAGTTATGATGACCACCTTTCCGTCCATGCGTTTCTTTGATTTACATCTTCCCACTGTGCTCATGTTATACAGTTTCAGGAGTAGATAACCTCCTACCACAAACTTCAGTATATTCACGAGTGTGGCTCCTGCGTCAATCATCGTGACAAGCCTGGAAATAATGCATCGATCCAGCGTTATTTGCACAATCAGTGTACCTTCGAGGAAGGAAAATTCATCCTAATTCTCCTAGAATTACCCACGAGTTGCTCGCAGCGCCTTTATAGATCGAAATCTCTCCAGAACCTAACGGGGAACGGAAACTACTTTCACGTTATCGCTGATCCTTCTTTTGGAGCACTTTATTCAGTTTTTCTCAAGCTCCGATTATTTCGGGAGGAACGAAGCTTCGGGATAACATTGCACCGCAGTAATGGACAGACATGAGTACCGCTGATTCGATGCGCAACGTCGGCCAGACTTTTCAGATGTTCCGTGGATTCGAGCGCGCGAACATGAAGGCACAAAATGGTGAAGTCAACGAGTGAAAAGGCTTTGTGTGATGTAAGACCACAAAGAGGCGCAATGTAAGTAACCTGTGCATGTTGGCAGCATAAATGAGTAAACTATTACATTATCAGTCGTTTTTTCTTCGGAAGATGTTCATTTTTTCTTCATAACCGTCAACAGGTCGGCGATCGAAGCTTCCCTGAGGAAGAGGATCCCGATAGTCTCACCGATAGTTACATGCCGTCGCGGATCATTGAGCGATGGCGCATATCATGGCTGATTCGGCCATTTAACTAACAGCCAAAGGCGAAATATTACTCTACCGTGCTTGAATTTGATGTCCGCGGCACTGCTTACTTCTACAGCGTTCGCTGTCTATCTGCTCAGGTTCTGTCAAGTGGCGTATAGAGTACGTTCATGAATCAGATGGGAAAGCTGTTCTCTCACGGCCTCGAGCTCTGGAATGATCTGCGAGATACTATGAGTGCTTAGTTTTTTTTTTGTATGAAATCGGTGTTTGTCTCCGATTCCACACCCCAGCTCCGCAGCTGTTGACTCAAAACAAGACCGATAGATCTGAATTGAGACAGTGGCCGATTACCATCATTATCGCTGATGATCTCCTGTCTCGCTGAACTAACTTTTCCTGAGTTCAGATGGGACCAATGTAACGTTACTCTCCTACGAACAGCTGACGGAATGAAATTTGCGGTTGAACGGCTTCCGTAATCCGCGAAATGCGGCCCATGAAAAGCATTTGCCTCGCCGCCTCCAGTCATTAAATCGTGTTGAAAGTCGTAGGTACTTCCACAACGCTGGTGTGAGGGCGCCGATCCGATAATCCGACGAGCTGACCTTGTGTGGAAACGCTCTAGAAGAGCTTTCACAAGTCACGACCGTCAGAAAAATATTGAAGACTCGAAGGGTGTTATGGTCATTGGAGAGGGATTGGATGACATACAACAAGGCTTTCTCTCGTCCGCATCAGCAGCTGTTTGACGATCAGAAGTGAAGGGTAACCTGTTTTTCTTCCTCAGCCTTCGCATCACTCCTGTTGTCGGAGCCAGCCAACATCTACTTCGGTCATTTCTGGTGCCACAACGCTCAACAACACTTAAGGTGAGGATCTGGATGTGAATTTTAACGCTTGTGATACCTACCCTCAAGCTGGCGGGCAAGACAATAAAGTCGCGAAAGCCCCCGCTCGGTAAACAAGCAAGTCGACTAGATTCTCATGCGTCATAGGTCTTCCCAAGTTCTATGTTCCACTGTGTCACTTGACGTTGTCGGAAGATTCCGAATGTTGACATCGCTACAATAACAATGAAATCGAGTCGACGAAATCGAAAAAAGAACACACGGTTTGGACTGGAGTCGTTCCACGTACAAGCTGTTTCCAGACTTCAATGGTAATGGCAATGGTATTTATTGATCCCCCTTATTTGTAAATTTTACTTCGATAAGGTGCTCTTTTATGCGGGTTACCGCGGATCTTGTGTTTTCTCCCAATCTTCAAGGAGCCTCATAGTACTCATGAGGATGGCGGGGTCCGGATTATCTGAGAAACCCAGCATTTCTTCTGTTTCGATCTCTTCCACGTATCTATCCCCGCATCGATGAAGGGGAAAGAATGTTTCCCCGAGAAACTGTAAATCGCGGCTGAGCTCGAACGAAGAAGATTCGTCCAATATCTCCGCGACCATGGGTCTAAATCATTGGTGCTCTAAGTGGTCGATATCCTGGGGGTCGATGGCCCTGCCTCCGGTCTCTTGGGGGTCGATGGCCGAATCCGGCTTCTTGAGGTCATTCCAGGGCCCGAAGAGGGTCCGTGTAGAAGTATTTCTCCACACTTCGGGAATCTTTCGAGTCCGAAAAGTCTAAAAAAGTTGTGCAGGAGATTCTCTAACGCCTGAGAGCAAAGTGAAACTCTTCCGGACATTTAAATCGGGTGCCTGATGCCATCTCGTCGTGCATGTTAGAAACCGGAGACATCCTAAGCCAGTGTCAATCGCCGGGAGATAGCGATTCTGCGACTTCAAACATGTGCTCTGTACTCCTTTCCTGCAAAAACCCGCACAGCCTTGAAAGCTGGCTTGTGAACAAGGCACTGTGACCTGTGACGCTGCGGATGCCCATGCCGCCGGTGCGTTTTTGCTCACGGCTCAGCCGCCGAATGATGGTCAGTAGAGTCGTTTGAAGCTGTCGTAAGCCATGGCGGCGGATTCGAATCAGCGCTGCGAAATACATACATACATAGTTTATTTGCCACCTCTATCAGGTAAAATAGGCTGCGAAATACTGACTGCGGAAACGACCACGTGCATACTTGCAACCTAGCGTTAGTTGGTTGCTTGGTTGGTTGGTTGGTTGGTTGGTTGATTCGTTTGTTTGTCCGACCGACCCTAGTTAGTTACCCCAATTGGGGTAACTAACTGAGAAGGTTCGAGGGTCACTGTGTTCGAGAGTGACTTAAGTTAGTCAGCGTTTGATGTATGCTTTCTCCTTCACTAACGAGAATTTAGTCCTCAGTGACTCTTCAGGTACCTTCCGCGGTTTCCTTATCGTCGCTCGTGACGCCAATGCTGGGCAGCCCGTGCAAGGAACGTGGGCTGCCCTCGATGGAAGTTTCAAGGCCTTGAGCCGTCCCACGACTGGTGTCTTGGGAAAGAGTGCTGGAGTTAGGCGGCAAGCATGTAGTCGTAACGTCGGACCAGTGCTTTGAACATTTACTCTTCCTTCGTTTTGTTTCCCACAATTGGAATGAAAACAACATACAACATGAAGGTCGCCTCTTGGAACTGCGGCTCATCATCCATCAAGCAAGCTCTAAAGTTGGCATTTCAAGGCTAGAAGCGTTATAGGTCTCGAGCGGTATCTTTGCTTAGAATTTTGATCATGTTTAGTCATTCCAAGTCACGTGTGAAGGTTATGTAGATGGATAACAACGAAGCGCCTCTCAAGGTCGGAGATCAAGAGACAAATCTGAAGGATGTTAATTGAGGTACAATGTCGGGCTGACACTTTATTCGGTCAATGTATCCGATGCAGTGTGAGCAGCGCCAAACGCGACTCAAATCACAACTAGGGCAAAGACCAAAACTTTAACCCAGGTCGCGATTTCAACCACGAGGGGTCGACTTTGCCAATTGTATACGCTGCCAGTGCTGCATTGCAAACGGTCACGAGTCCGAGACAACCGATCGCCAGCCACAAATTCTGGCCGATCGTCAACAAGCCTGCAGAAAGTCCCAAGCTGACCAAGTATATGGCTGAAATGACCCGGATTCCCGGATGTGCCTTCTTCGATAGGCATCTGCGGTAAAAATGCAGTGTGAGGAGACAGGTTACGCATCTGAAAGAAGCGACCAAAACAGCTTGTTGGTTTCCTCTGCACTGGAATTGGGCCATTTAGCTAATAAGCTTTCGATAGATGATCGTGTCAGGCAATGCCAGTATCCTTTGTTCCATCCGCTGTCCATTTCAGGCGGAAATATTTTCGAACTTGGAGAGGCGTAATCAAGGCTAGATACTCACATTATGACGAGCAGTCCCGAAAGCTGATATCTGCTCTCGACATTATCGTCCACCAATATGCGTGACACGATGAAAACGACCGCAATGAGGAGGGATAGTAGGGCGATATTCTTGTAAAGACGATACACGTACTTGTCTGCGATCAAATGGTCTCGTTAGGGGATCTCTCTAGGCGACGGAATGGGAAAAATCATCTCCGACCGTCCATCAAATTCCGACACGTCGGAAGCTCGGCGCAACGATCTGCTCCTCCAGCTCATCTTCCCGACATCAAATCGAGTTCATTCGAACTCACCGTTGCGACTGTTACACTGACGCAACCTCTCTGTCGGGAACGGCGGTCCGTTGTCGTTGTTTGTAGCCATTTGCTCGCCCTGAAGGCTAGACTTCGATGTCGTTATTCTGGAAACCAAATCGAAATGCTTCCGAGTCTGACAGTCTCGAATGTGCTCCCAAATCTGGTCTTTCTCGCAGGGAATTTCTGGAGCCATTGGGTTGCGTATTTCTTCCTGGAACCCGTGTCAAACGTTGACCAAATGCACTGTGGCCAAGATGCGTTGAAAATGCGTTCATCCACGGCCATCCGCGTGCGGCTTCAACTTTCGCGTATGAATTCTCGAGGGACTCATCTAACCGGCTTAGCATACAACAGAGATTCGTAATGAGAACCTAAAATATCGATTTATGGCCGTCAAGTTCCCTCAAATAACTGGCAAGACAGATGAACAGGAAGTCACTAGTGACAACTATGATGAAATGAGCGTTCAGAACCAGCGAAGGTTTCAAGAACGTTGGAGCTAGAGCCATGAAACGTGATCGCTCGATGCAAGTTTCGTGTGGATTCGTACGGTATCGTTTCTTCGATTGTCGAAAACGAATAGGTATCGACATTCACCACGAATGAGACCTTCTGTATGCGCGTCGACTTAATTTTGTTTGACACGTGGATGACGCACGCAACTTTCTTCAAAATGAGAGCGCGCTCATTTTAACGCTTCCCTCTCCGGTTTCATTTGGAATTTTCCTATCCTAGAGAGAAGTGACAACAGGAAAGGAAAGCATATTTATTGATCTTCCATATGCACATATGAAGACGCCCCTTTCATTCCAGGGGCGAATTGTGTTGCCTTCGCAGTTCACTTTTTCTGTTGTTCCCATGACAATCTGAAATTTCAGTGACCGAATCTCATCTTCCCCAAGGTATGGACTGTCTCAAGCTGAGTTTCGCTCCGAAGATTTGGGTGAATTCTCGCCGCAATCAGCCTCGCGCGATCGATCTCCTCTTTATTTATAACATTCGCTCCAGAAACAAGGCTCATAGCTAATGTAAAATCATACTCTGGAAATCGACCGACGGTTTCTAACTCTTTCGAGGTGATAGACCCTACGGTAGGACTCCACTCGAATGACCGATGAAAATTCGGGTCAGAATGTCACAGATTGAGCGCTGCGGAACGGCTCTCAGAAGTAG
The DNA here is from genome assembly GCA_021527715.1 of Neoseiulus cucumeris. Classification (NCBI taxonomy): domain Eukaryota; kingdom Metazoa; phylum Arthropoda; class Arachnida; order Mesostigmata; family Phytoseiidae; genus Neoseiulus; species Neoseiulus cucumeris. The sequence goes on along the minus strand of JAJSRV010000063.1, from coordinate 274,632 downwards.
ACGATGATTGGGTTTACGAGAAGAAATGCCAGCTGATCCCGCTTTGGATAGTGAGGCACATCCCGGATCATTCCGCAGCTATGTTAGGAGTCCGAGACACTTCCGTGTCACTTCCAAAAATTTCTCATTATAAATTTCGTCGTTTGCCCTCAGGGTTCTGGTGGGGCGACATTCGGTCCAAAATTCTCCGCTCTTCTCGCTGCCGATCGGATCCAGGCAAAGATGCAGCAACGTTTGAGCCCCTTCCTCGATTGTCTGTAACGGGACAGCAATGAAATCTCCAAGGAGAAATGAAGTGGTTCGCATATTTCCAAGTCGTTCATCCGTTCTCAGAGAAGGTGCCGAAAATTCCACGTTCATTGACAATATGTTTTCCATCTCCTCCAACGAGACGGGAAAAGATACTCACCCGGCCGAAAACTACTATATTGGTCCTGAATAAAAAGTTGGAGATGTTCAGACTGTGGCTCGCTATGTTCGTCGAAACCACGCCCGGATGTATACAGTTTATGGTGACCCCTGGAAGTCCGCAAAACGGTTTTCTCTTTCGAACTCTGAGCTCGTGCAACCTCCTACAACGTGCAACACAATGTCTATTTCGACTGAGATCTCGGAAAGTGCTTCTGATCGTTACCGGTGTTTCGAAGTTCTTCTGCCATCCCCTTGGTCCACATCAGCATTGCGAGTTTGCTGTTACCGTAGCGGAAGAACGAGCTAGTTTTCTTGCTCCTGACATCCTCCGGGAAGGTGATTGGATTCACATGGCCAAAGAGATAGGCTGCGGAGCCAACATTCAGGATCCGGGCCGGTGCCGATTTCTTCAAAAGGGGCATCAGCGATTCGGTGAGAAGAAACGGTCCCAGGTAATTGGCTTGATAAACTTCCTCGAAACCATCTTCCGTCAGTTTGAACTTCCCTCCACTGATACCGGCATTGTTGAGAAGGATGTCGATCCTTTCCTCTGTTTTGAGGATTTCGTGAACGAAGCTTCGAACAGATGACAGAGAGCAGAGATCGAGTCGCATCACGATGATTTTGGATTTCGGATTGTTGATGCGGATTTCGTCGGCGACTCGCTTGGATTTTTGGACATTGCGACAAGCCATGATCACCTTCGCTCCTCTATCAACGAGAACTTTCGTCGTTTCTTTTCCGATTCCTGAAAACAAAACGAGAACAATGTTAACCATCAGAGGGCGACCGATATATATTTATGATATCATATTTCCTGGTACTTAGATCATAGGATAACCACCTGCATTGCTCCCAGTGATTAGTATCACTTTCCCGTCCAAGCGGTTCTTTGATTTGCAGCGTCCCATTGTGCAACTGGTGTAAGCTCTGAACACGAGAGCAAGGACGATTGGAACAGCGACTACACATCCGACCACTCCGATCCCGACAAACCAATCCACCATTTCGTCAATGAGATTTTGGAAGATGTCCTGTGAAGGCACAGCGTTTATCGCATCGAGATTGAATACAGTTCAAATAATGAATCAATCAGTTCCAAAAGGCAGGTAGTATCCCTGACACTACCGTCGTCAGATGATGGTTCTTCAACATCCGCCTGTGAACGCACCATGCCGCATATTTCTCGATCAACGTCCAGAGATTGCCAGGATCATGATCATGATTGTCAGACAGGGGTTTTCTAATTACAGTCGTCGTAATACATATACTCACGATTCAGCCGGGAGGCGATCGGAAATATTTCCGCGATCACAAATGCGGAGACAACTATTCCTCACGTACTCATCTATATGAGTAAGAGTTTCGTACGCGGAAGAATCTCACTGAAAGCTTCCTTTCGCTTCTCTCTCCCGCGTAACATCGGATTCCCTGCATTCTCAGTCCTTCAAACAGCAAACGAAATTTTCCACAGACTATCTGTGGGCTGCAATGTGATTCCTCGGAAATTTTCAGCTGGATATCTCTATGGAATTCCGCGATCCGATCCATAGTACGATTCTCTAAATCCTGTGATTTCTCGATCGTAATCGAAACACAATCGCATCGCTCTCGGAATCCCGAAATTCGATCTGTATCCGGCTAAGCGTAATGGAGTTGTCTGATTCGACTGGGAAAGATTGCGCGATTTCAAATTCATCTTTGACGATTCTCAAATCTCTACAGAATCGATATGCTAGCGTCGATTTTCTGCAGAACAAAACGATTATTCGTGTCGCTCTCGGCGAATTGCGAGGAGGGACTCGGATCGTAGAAAGTGTCTTGTCCACGGAAGCTCATCTCCATCGTTACGGAAGCCCATAGGCTTCCGAGCACTCGATGAACCTTTCGGAGTCTAAGTTCTTCATTTTGGAGAGCAACCCTGCTCCACGTGTTCACTCGACGGGACCACTCTCTCTCTGGCATGGACTTCGCGCGGGATTTCAGCGTCACCATCCAACCGTCGGATCGCACGTGATGCTTTTGTTTCGCTCTCCTAACATGGTTTCCCGAGAGAGGTGGAGTCTGTAAATTGTCTCACCAGTATAACTTATGGAGTATCAGACAGTTTCATGAGCGCCTAAAGACCAATTTCATCAAGACAAACGTCATGATTCAATGGAACAGCAGAGATAACATCGATCCTCACTGACGGCTCTCAATCAAAAGCCCGCTAGATTGAAAATTTCGTTACCATTTTCTTTGCGACGATCAGAAAGAAGCTCTATGGGAATATCTAAACAGGGGAGGAAACCACATAGCACACAAACGTCGGAAGCTTGTGTCTGAGAGCATTAGGACGTTCTCCCTGACAGAGATACGACATCTGGATTTTGAATCGAGGCTGACATCGCCACCAACTGCCCGCTTCTCGCGTGTGTTTTCTCCAATTTTGATGCTCTATCCGCCGTTACTAAATATTCGAAAAATTCTTGCGAAGTCATCAGGAAAACTTTGGACTCAGAATGCATGAGGAAAACATGGACGGTCCAGCGTGAAACTTTGTAATTATGATTAATTCGTCCCGGGCAGCTGAACCACTCAAACCCTCCACTGCGACGGGATTCACCTCATTGGTGCTGTTTCCGCAACTAATCCAGGGAGGATTGTTTGGGTGCCACTAGGAGCCTTCATATCCACCGTCATTCTGGGCCTTCTTTTTTCAACTCGTGCAGTGAGACCGAGCCGGTCCGCTATCTACGACTCCTTGCACCCAATAAATTATTGGCATTACGCTTCGGATTCGAATCTTGGTCTCTGGGGGAGCCTGGGGTCGAATATGACGCCCTATGGTGAGCGGAACCACGGCAACTACAATGAGGATCAACCAAGCGCATTCGCAGTAAGGGACACAGGACTGTGTCATCGTCTAGCGCAGTGGCTCTCAAACTCTCCCGACACATCGACCCCCAGGGCGACTCTATTGAGGTATATGGACACGCTTAGAGAACCACTGATCTAACGGATGTTATGCGGTGAACATTGATCTGCAACTCCGACTTCACCTAATGGTTGAGTCACGCACCTCACGACGAAGTTTTTTGATCGAAGTATCCACTTTCCCCTTGCTACGTCTTCTGACGGAAGACTTCTTCGAGGTCGCCATTAGGATAGCCGACAAGACATGTATCGACCTCGGAGGCCACCGTTTGGTTGTGTTATTCTCTTGTTGGTAATCGTTCCGGGGGTTAAACGCAGAGTTCATTTCTTTCGGACTCTAACACGTAGCCTCCTTCCTCGTCCATGCGAAGTTGAAGCTTCTCCAGTTACGCCCGCCGTGCGCTGCTTTGAGGTTCCTTGACTGACAAGATTCATCGTGGAAGATTCACCATTGACTCCCCCAATCTGTTACGGGCAAACGCAAAGGATTCGACATCTCATTGTTCGCCGGAGGAGTTAGTTCATCTTGGGTGCTGAGCTGGCGGGTATGATAGAATTTTTTTCTGTGGTTGTGCGCATGCTCTGCGGCGTTCTTACGAAATGTTGCGCACATCGGTAATTTCGTTGTTTTTATCTCGGATGACGACATAGAGATTAGAACCGCGTTGTTGTTTTTCCGCATGCTGATCGCCGAGTGATGCTCGCCCACTTATTTCTTTCTTCTCAGTTTCCTCTATTCTTCCTCGTTTGTTGTATATTCTCTGTGCCATCTGCTTCGGCATCGCAGGCATGAACGTGTATCCTGAGCGATTATGCTTTATCTGTTGCCGTCAACGGATCCGCGTAGAGCTCTTCGGTCAACAAGAAATCCACTCTCGTGGCCCAAGTTTAGAATGATCCTCGAGCAAATCCTGCTGACATTGACTTTTCGTTCGAACATTTTCTGGTTTCACTTGTCACGTTCTTTGTTTAACATGGGCTGACATTTTTCTTCGGTGTTCTCAGCACTTCAGGTCCGATCCCGTCAAGAAGTATGCATGCGTTGTGCGTTTCATCTTTCGTGCGCCCTGCGTGGTGATTCGATTCGAATCGAAAAAAGAATATGCTCCTGAAAACGGTACCCACACATTCGAAAATTACTAGCACACAAAAAAGCTCTCTGCTTTCTCGGTAAAAGCGCTCTCCAACGATGCTTCCGTGAATTTCTATGGAAGAACCCCGATTGCCGTCTATGACGCAGAGTCAGCGGGTTTTCCATGGAAGCAGCTCTGATTATTTTCCCAGCTCTCCAATCAGCCCAGTGAACAAGCTTCCGGAGGAATTTTTGGGTACCAGGCCATCGCAGACAGGAAACCGTTGTCATGATCTCGGTAAAGATTTTTTGACGATTTCAAAGAGTTGAGAACTTCTGGGGCAGTCAAAAAAACCACGGCTGCCAGATTATCATTGTTCTCCTCTACACGTTCTACGCATTCTTCAGTATCGTACAGTTGACAGTTTTTGTCAGCAAAAATGCTTGACACATACACAATTCCTATTGAAATTGTGGCGTGCACAGGCGTGCTATTTTCGGTAAAGCAAGAAAGTAACCTTTGGCTGAACATCCAGTGTGTTTTAAGAAGACTCAGTCAATTGATCTGTCAAGACGATGATCACCCAAACATCCTCAAGCGATTGAGTTCTCATCGACGTACCATTCGAAGGCCCGGCGTATTCCGTTGACACTTACTTCGAACGCCTACGCGGTTCACGTAGTTGACACTCACACGGACAGTTCACCAGAAACAAAAGTTTTCTTCCACTTTACCACAGCGTGATTCAAACGAAGAGAACCCGGCTCTTCCTCCCTCAGCACTTTTTTCAAGAGCGGATGCAAGTACAGGAAAGTGCGTTATCCTCAAATGTTACATCCCAAGGTTCTCACAGATTTGGTGTGGTCGTTTGGTCGCATGTCACGTTGGGTCTCGTTTACAGGAGATTGATTGCCGCCCCGGTCGTCTTTTCCAATAAGGAATAACTGAGATGGTCTTTGCAGCGAAGCAGAGACTTCCCATTCGGACCCGTCATGGAAAACAGCAACGATCCAAAGTGAAGAATTTGGAGATTTCAGAGCCAATGGCTGGACGAAGTCAAGTTAATTTCCAAATGGAGAGGTGCCGCGCTCGAGTTTTACTTCATGTTCAAGACTGACCACGGGGAATACTCGAAGTCTTTGGCCATAAATAGCACTTGGAAGTTCAGGCATTAATCATTTTTGAACCTCCATCAATCATTATGAATTGATGGATATTCGGTGAAACAGTGCCTGATTGTTCCCGTCCGCTACTTTGTTGGGCGAATATCATCGAATGATCGGCCTCCGATCAATCTATCCATGAACTTCCAAGCTCTACCTATAATACATTGTGCGAAACAGCACATCATTTGCCGAGATTGTTTGGTACGGCAAACTGACATCGACATCAAGAATTCCCGATCCGAAATAAGTACTTGAAATTTCGGATTGAAAATCGGATGTCACGCTTCAATTTCAGTGTACTTCAGGACCCGTGTTCGATTATCATTTCTGATGAGTAGGGCTCGAAAGCTGAGACATTAATTCATTCAAAGTTCATCCATTCATTCGCATTTGCGTAGATACGCGCACCAATGCATGAACAATCGTTTCTTCGCGCCAGCTTTTGTCGAGCACCAGATGAATCTTGATCAATGATTGATGCCTAAATATTCAAATCCCATTGATGAGTACTCACAAGTTTTTGATTCATAGATTTCCGTTTCTTGACTGTCGTCGGTTCCGATAAGTTGAGTCAGGCTGATGGGAATGTATCCGAGAAGATCATCCACGATGGAAGAAAACAGCGAATTCGAGGGTCCCGATGGGATCTCGAATCACTTCACAGTAGGTTTTCCATTCTGATTCAACATCCAACACTAGTCTGACATCATGAGTTGCGTCAGGAGCTTTTTACGTTTTGAGAGATGGAACCTAGATGACACTTTGTTGTCTCATGTCGCAATTGCCAAGATCTCATCGGCGCAAAAACGAACTTTCCCTTTCTGTGCTTCACACCTGTCATGTCGAAGCCAGCGAGGGCAAAAACTGAGCATATATTCGACAGTACGGCTTGAGCGCTATCGTGGACCGAAGCGCTCTTAGCTCAAGTGGTCCATGCCGCTACTGTCGCTAGCATCGAATCAATTCCAAATTTTGATGCACTTAGGGAAGAACTATTGAAATCGGAAGATTTGAGCGTCCGGAGATTTTCAAGAGAGGAATGTTAGCGAGTAAATACTCGGGATTCTTCGTTCGCTTCTCAATCTTGTTTAAAGAAAAAACTTCGAGCGCAGTTTTGGGCTTGAGATGTCACCAGCGCCTGATAGATACCCGGAAGAGATACAGAGGTTTGAACCCTCTCACATCATCGAGTTGGATTATCATAAACGAATCATATACGGTTTCGAGATGAAATTCTTTGATGGATCATCTTCTAATAGTTCGTATCGCAGTTACTGAATTGTGTTTAAGAATAATTCCTGCGGATAAATAAGTTTCCGCAGGTAAGAAACTTTGCGGGGGAGCTGAAGTGCATCCTCAAAAGGCTTCCGGAGTTCGGACTCTTACGGCTGGAAAATGACGATTGCCTCGATTGAAGCGAGGTTTCTCACCCGGAGAAGGACAGCGAACCGTTGCCGTGGAGCTGTGCGTCGAATAGAATTATATTTACCTAGAATCATATGAGGACAACCGGACGAAGATCCGAACAGCGCGAAGTCACTTGAACATCAAGTATCAGTCATCAGTGACGCTGTGGTAGTCACGCGGAGGGAGAGGGCTCCCGACTCGACGGAATCATGTCTTTTTCCCTTAGATTTCTGGCAACAAAGTCTTCTCGGATTCACTAATGCCACGACGACACGCGAGCAGAATGAGATCAGAAGAGAAATTTTGAAGGAGCGCGACGATCGATGATTCTTCGCGACAGTTCGGCCATTTCTCGCGATATCGTCATCGATATGATTTGTCGTGCAAACAGAGGTCAGAATACAGAATATAAAACATATCAGTTAGAAAATCAGAGCCTTCGCCAATTTATTTATTTTTTGTTTTCAAACAACACATATTTACGAATGACCGTCATGCTGTTTACAGGTTTGTTCCGATCTGAGTATCCCTCATCTAGCGTTCTAAGATCCAGATCACGGCTTACATTTTCAAACAGTCTCTTGTCACCTCCAGCAAGGCTGCGTTCTCGGTTTCGCTATTTGCTTTGAAGATCCGGGACGTCTTGCATTCCTCCCAGTATCGTCCGCTGACTTGAGCTCCTATCGGATCCAAGCAGAGATGCAAGAGCGTCTGTGCTCCTTCCTCGGCCGTCTGAGGAGCAAATAACTTTCAGTATCTCTCGATCAGAAGCACACGTCTTCAATACTATTTTTTTTTCTCGCTTACTCTGCCGTAGAGGAATATATTCATTCTGAAGAACAGATTCGAGATGTTCGAAGCGTGACTCGCGATCGGAGTCGCAACAACGCCAGGATGGACGACATTGATGGTGACTCCTGGAAGATTGTTGAGACATTTGAAACAGTTTCGAAGAATCTGTATAAGACTCTATCCTCTGATGGGAATGAGGTTCTATCGTCAAGTTCCTGGGTTCTGAGATTAAGGCTCGACAAACTTTAAGATAATCCGTTCTCACTCACCCGTGCCTTCAAGCTCAGCAGCCATTGCTTTCGTCCACATGAGCATCGCGAGTTTGCTGTCTGCATAGCGGAACAGTACCGTTCGATTCCTGGTTTTGATGTCATTCAGGAATTTTGTCGGATCCACGTGGCCCAAAAAATATGCGGATGAGCCGGTAATCACGATTCTCGCGGGAGCAGAGCGTTTCAAGAGAGGCATCAACAACTCGGTGAGATAAAACGGTCCTAGATAGTTGGCTTGATAGATTTCCTCGAAGCCATCATCTGTCAGCTTGAACTCTCCACCGCTGATGCCCGCGTTGTTGACCAAAATGTCTAGTTGCTTTTCTTGAGCCAGAATTTCTTCGGCGAAACTCCGTACTGATTCCAGTCTGCATAGATCGAGTCGCTTCACAACTACGCTACAATTAGTGCCGGCTGCGCGAATACTGTTGGCTACTTCTTCGGCTTTTTGAACGTTTCGACAAGCCATTATGACTTTTGCACCTCGAACAGCCAAAGTCTTGGCAGTTTCCGCGCCAATCCCTGTCACAAGCAGGAGAATAGGTTACTCAACAAGCTCAGTCAGAAGGCGAACATCAGAAAGAGATAGCCTGCCTACTTTTTCCTGGTAATCTGATCGCGAGAACATCTCATACTCTTCGCGAATCGTCAAATAATGCCATTGCTCAATCACTCTGCTTAGTTCTGCAGACTATTACCTGAGTTGCTGCCCGTGACTATGACCACTTTTCCATCCAATCTATTCTGTGAGGTACAACGTCCCATGGTGCACTTGATGTAGAGTCTCACGGCCAGTGCTAGAACCACTGGAATAGCAGCGATGCCGCCGACAATTCCGACCACTGTGAGCCAAGCAACCATCTTCCCTGTTTAGTCTCCTATGATTTCCTGAAAATAACGTCAGTTCCGGATGTGTTCATGAACTCGAAGGCTTTGTTATTCGAAGAAGAATGGAATAGTGGAGGCCGTCAGGGCGAAGTCGCGCTTTATTGCTGCCGCTGTCGTTCTCTCCGTGATTCTATGGAGAGCCTTTCCGAGCGTGTCGTCTTCGTTGACTTCAAGGCGACGCGGTTAAGCGTTATCGAATCCCAGGACCAGGACCCCACATCGGCTACTCTGGGAGCCCTTCCTACGGTCCATAGTGCATCTTCGCTTCGCATGTGAGGCATTAATCATAACTGGGGCTGTAGATTTATCGCGGAAGAAAAGCCGATGTCACCACACAACACAGGATCTCATCGAAGCATAATCACGAAGGAAGAGCGCTGACGCTGAACTTGAACAGATTCTGTATAGAAGTTATTCGAGGCAAAGTTCATGAAATTCCAACAGCGACAAAAATCGCGGAAATCACTCGAACTCGTCGAGAATCGTGGTTTCCGCGATTTCCGCGGCTCGCGCGATTATCCTTCGGCCCCCATCATAACTCACTTGCCAGCAGCTAACGATACGGATAGGTGGATGAATGATGCCTCATTCCCTCAGGTAGCGCGGCTATCGGGTGTATATTGTTCATCGATTTATTTCTCAATCCATCCTTAAAACTATGAATTGATGGAAGGTGAGTGATGGGGAACTTTCGAGCCTCATTTATGGCCCGCATTTATCAAGGACGGTATGAAACCGTTGCAAGCAACTGGCTCGAGATGACAGAATTGCTTCCTTGCTGAACTTGAAGAGCGTATTCTTGAAGGGAAGCGGACGGGTCGTCTTCAGAGCGTAACGAATCGTCGCCAGAGCCAAAAGTCTTCGGCGCGGTCCACAAGAATGCTTCTTTCTGCCAAGCGCGGACCGTGATTTAGGGCAGAAGCACAGAAAAGTGCGCGAAGGAAACTTCAGAAGGCCACGAATGTTATCCTCAAACAAATCCACAAACATCTTCACAGAATCCCTTTACATACATTTTGCATCACAAACATTGAACTGTGTGGAGCAGCTGTATTTTCAGACAACTCGGTACAGAAGTTTTGATCCACTGCACAACTTTTCGTCGGAAGTGAAATTATCCGGGAAAAATCCCATTTGTGGACAGCAGGTTTATCGGCACACTGCTCAGCAGTCTCGCTTAAAGTACACTTGTCACTTCCGCACAGCGCTCTCCCGTGAGGTTACCTTCTATATTCAGGAACTACTTCTATGGATGCTAGCAGTCGACACTAACAACAAAACACTCCATTCCACTGCACTAGCGTTTGGTTGCAATCCATGGACTCCTTAGGACCTTCTCACTGACAACCATCCCTGAATCTAGCCGGATTACGGGTGGAGAAACAGAATGTCAGCGAAGTTTCTCAGAGCCAATCGCGGTTTGATCAGCTGATTCACTTAAGCACCTGGTTGATGATTCTGGCTGCAACAGCGATGACTCAAGCGGCGACCGTGAGCGAATAGGGGGAGCTGCTCGCCGAGATACGAACTCATCCCGCTGTTTTCCTTCGCCGTCCAAATCAGTATCTCTCGAAATCAGCTAAGTTAGAAGCTTGAGAGAGCGGAATGTAGATAGAACCCCCTCGAAAATTTAAGCCGAAAGAATTGCCGCATAGTTCCGTTGAAGCAATCAAGTCGATCTTTTACCCACGTATCACCTACTCTGGACCTCATCCCATTTAAGATAGACGTCCTCGGATACAATGAATCGTTCTGAGTTTCAAGCTGTCCCTGGAGCTTCCTAGGTGACAAGCCAGGTTCAGGCTTCGCGAGCCCGTCGCGGTGGATGTTTAGAACTGTCTCAAGAGAGAACGCAAGCGCGTGCGAGATGGTCCCATGCAGATGACTCTATACTCGTCTGACATTAAATGATTACCAAGAAACAACTAGGTAGCATCGGATTGTGATTCGGCGAGAATATAGTTAAATTTCGAGGGAATATCTTATGCTCTGGTCCACGATATTTCCTGATGATTCCTCATACGAAACACATCAATGGCTCATGGGCTCCGACCCATGATTACATTATACTTCCGAGCCATAATCGGCGGTGACTGGACGGTTATCAGACGTCAGCGAAGTAATGCTCAACGAGAGCCCAGTTTGGAATAACAGTTTCAGGGTTCTGATTCTGAATTCCAGAGTGAAAAAACAAGTCGATGGACGTAGAGACTTTCTCTGCGCCCGAGTGAGAAAATACGCGATTGAGATTTGGTTGAATCAAGTGGAGAGCTTTCAACGATCCTCCTCCGCTCCTCCGAGTACGCCCGTACTCGCCTCAGAACAGTTTCATGTGGATCCCTTAGTTCCACGGAATTTCTCCATGTTTCAGATCGTTGGAATTGATCAGCAAATCGTCTTCGCATCTGGCAATCTCAACCAGCTCAACAACTCTAATTGAGAATCATCAGACCGCGGAACCTTCTCTCCTCGTCAATTGGACTCTCCCGTGCCTAATTTTCAGGCATTTTGGGCGTGTAGGCTGCTTTAAGCGCGTAGCTACCAACAGCCGATCATGACGATCATTATATGTATTTAATTGAAGCCAGAGATGAACTCTTTTATATTCATAATTATGATCATGGCAATAAATGTAATTTTTGTTATTTCATGATTCTAATATTCAGGTGATAATAATTATGACTGTCATAACGCGTGATCATATCAAAAATGAGCGGAAACAGAAGACGTTGGTGTTCACTCTGGGGTTTTAGACGATGCAACCTTCGACTTCCACTTGTTTTCTGATACGGAATCAATCGATTCCGCATATTTTCTCCTCCATGATCACAATCATTATCGTGCCAAGGACTCTGAGTTCAGGAGAGTGGAGGTGATTCATTTCGCTTCTCCAGCATGTCGACGGACAGGGGTCAATTTGCGTGGCGCCATCTGGTGGCACATCTTGAAGGCAGCCTTGTGGCAGTCTAAGTCACTGATCTTCGAGTGGATTTGAGGATCAAAACAATTTTGCTATCCCGGCGAAGCGTTTCTTGAACGCAAAAGGGGGATCGGTTTCACTATGGTTCTACTGGAAATTTGCGTGGAGAGTGTAGAATCCGCCAGGAGAGCAGTTGCTTGCGGTGCGGATCGCTTGGAACTGTGTACAGCGCTTTCAGAAGGTGGTCTTACTCCAACGAGTGGTCTTCTACGGGCAAGCTCTCTTCATTCTTCTCAGTAATTCAGCGAAATGTTCGGCTCATCAAGCGTTCATCTGAGCGGTATTTGACCACTTGATGATGGTACTATCATTCCAGCGCGTGAGAGAATTCGCGGGGAAGGTTCCTGTAATGTGCCTCATTCGTTGTCGGTCTGGCAACTTCAATTACAGCGATGATGATATTCGAGTGATGATCGATGATATTGAGCATCTCAAAGATAACGGGGCAGATGGATTTGTGATTGGTGGGTTCCGAACATGCGGCGGAGTTGTTCTCCCCATTTTAGAGCGTCCTTTTTTTGCGAACAGGTGATGACATCCACTGCTTCGGAGAATTCGGGATAACAGTTTGTTGATTTCTACCTCCAGGCGCTCTGGATAAATCCGGGGAGATCGATGTAGACAAATGCTTTCGTCTCCGAGAAGCGTGCGGCTCGTTACCAGTGACGTTCCACAGGTGAACCCATCATCTTAACGCGAGCGAAAATCTGGCTGTGACCGGATAGGAATCCGTTTCAAGCTCGAATTCGGTTATTCGAAGATATGAGCAAACTAAACTTCACGGCAGTGACGGTGGGTTCGCTTTCAGAGCCTTCGATCATTCCGTAGAACCCATCTCCGTTGCTCTACAGAGAGTAAAGGATCTCGGCTGCAGCAGGATTTTGTCGTCTGGCCGGAGAGAGAACGTTACCGCAGGCAGGTCTCTCTCATGTTCCAAGAGACATAAGTGCAGGGATGAGTTGACGATTCTTGACAATTTAAAATTTTCCATCACCAGTTTCTCAAGCTCTCCGATTATAACTGTCAGGTGAGGAAACTTTGGCAGTGCTTGTGCGTGATGCCCGGTCGTTCGGAATCATTGTCATGCCTGGCGGTGGCATAACCTGCGATAATATAGGACATGTCGTGAGGAAAACGAACGTGAGTCCAATCATGACCATTGGCATAGTCGAGCTAAAGCGGTCTCACTCGAGGTTATTTTGCGGATATAATAATCGATCAGTCGGTTTCGTCGGTATGAATGAATTTTCCTTAAGGATGGTACTTCTCTTCCATCGGAAAAATCAAGGCGAAGGAGCTGCACATGAGCGCTAGCACCAAGGAATCGCGGCCAATACCAGGGATGGGAGTTCCGATGACTGTGGAGGTGCATTCACTCAAGAGAGCAATAGAGAACCTACGCAGCTATGAAAACGTGGAAAAGGGCGAAGGATCTTGAAGCTCATGGATCGATGCATCCTCTCCGTGAATGGTCCATGCGCCCAATCACATATGGAACTCAGCCGTCCCCGTCGATGAGACGACTCCAATAAATAAATGATGATACCGGGGGACATGATCTCGTCCACTTAGCAATCTTGAGAAATACTCGAGGACGAAATGGATCATAGTGTGGATTTGAACACGTATACACAAAGTTGTGCAGGATGATTTCATGGAACGGATCGTGTACACTTTCAGAGCGTATCGCGAAGACGTGAGCACGGAAAATATCCGCACATACATACACACAGAGCACTCATCACAAGCTCCCGCTGGAGCCGCCAAAGTCGTTGCGATCTCTTTTCTTCGAAAGTCGTGAAATTGATCGATCGGAGTTTGAGTATCTCTTGTCGATTTTGAGAATTGAACCCTCTATGGACGCCCAGTAGTTGGCCGTAATCTTCTATGGAATTGAATCTATCTAAACTCAAAATAGAAATGAAGATGTCAGCACGTGATTCGAGAACGCTGTAGGCAAGTGGGAGTTTGCCCATGGATTTTATTCTCCATTTTCAAGATAGAGTGAAAGTTCTAGAAACGAGAAAGTTCACACGCAGCGTTATTGGACATCTGACTCGATTCTTGATTGCTGATGCAGCTCCCTGAGTACTGCTTTGTTATCTTAGGGCTTGTAAGGATATGCCGGAGCTTGTTGGTAGCCAGGCTGGTATGTGGGACCAGTCGCAGGATAAGAATCGGCGGGCTGGAGGCCAACGACGGTTGTGTAGGTTGCTTCAACCTTGGTTTCCACGATTTGAGTGCCTGAAGTTTTGCCATAATCGTTGCCGTAGCTGCTCGAGCCGCCGTAGCCATTACTATAGGTGCTCTTTGCGGTCACAATGGGAATGGTGATGGGCATGCTGTATGACACATCGATGTGGGGGCTGTTGTAGGAGTCTGCAAGGAGAACGGAAACGCGATTAGCATTGACGTATTCGATTCTAGGTGTTCCTTCGACGATCGATTCGGAATGCTTAACGAATGGAACTCGCGTAATAATACGTACCTGTCGGATGGATAGCTCGTCTTTGGTTGGATAGTGCCCTGAACTGAAAACTTCGAGCTCCGAGGGAATATCGTCGCTCGTCGAAGGACACCGATTGCTGGCTCATGTTTGATATCACTCTATCTAAGGAATGAACAAGGAGAACACAACATGCGAGTAAGATTTACTTATAACTTTATTAGTACCCACCGTACGCGGGCGCAGGGTAGTCAGAGTAAGCAGGAGCGGCGTACGCAGGAGCCGGGTAGGCAGGAGCAGCGTAAGCAGGAGCAGAGTAGGCAGGGGCGGCGTAAGCAGGAGCCGAGTAGGCAGGGGCGGCGTATGACGGAGCCGAGTAGGAAGGAGCAGCGTAGGCGGGAGCCGAGTATGAGGGCGCGGGGTAGGAAGGCGCAGAGTAGGCAGGCGCGGAGTAGGAAGGTGCGGAGTAGGAAGGTGCAGAGTAGGAAGGAGCGGAGTAGGAAGGAGCGGAATATGAGGGAGCGGAGTAGGAAGGAGCGGAATAGGAAGGAGCGGAGTAGGAAGGAGCGGAGTAAGAAGGAGCGGAGTAAGAAGGAGCGGAGTAAGAATCGTAAGAAGGAGCGGCGTAAGAAGGCGCAGAATAAGAGGGAGCAGGGTATGAGGGAGCAGAGTACGCAGGAGCGGAATAAGAGGGAGCGGGGTACGCGGGAGCAGAGTAAGAGGGAGCGGGATACGCAGGAGCGGAGTAAGAGGGCGCAGAGTACGCGGGAGCGGAGTAAGAAGGCGCGGGGTACGCGGGAGCGGAGTAAGAAGGCGCAGCGTACGCAGGAGCGGAGTAAGAAGGCGCGGGGTACGCAGGGGCGGAGTAAGAAGGAGCGGGATACGCGGGAGCGGAGTAAGAGGGAGCGGGGTAAGAGGGAGCGGCGTAATCTCCGTAGGAGGAACCTCCGTAGGAAGAGTATCCAGAGTCATAGGAGGGAGCGCTGTAGCCGTAGGCGGGGGCGCTGTAGCCGTACGAGGGAGCGCTGTAGCCGTAGGCGGGAGCGCTGTAGGAAGGAGCGCTGTAGGAAGGAGCGGAGTAGGAAGGAGCGCTGTAGGAAGGAGCGGAGTAGGAAGGAGCAGGGTAAGAAGGAGCAGAGTAGGAAGGAGCGGAGTAGGAAGGAGCAGAGTAGGAAGGAGCAGGGTAAGAAGGAGCAGAGTAGGAAGGAGCGGAGTAGGAAGGAGCGGGGTAGGAGGGAGCGGAGTAAGAAGGAGCAGAGTAGGAAGGAGCGCTGTATCCGTAGGAGGGAGCGGAGTAAGAAGGAGCAGAGTAGGAAGGAGCGCTGTATCCGTAGGAGGGAGCGGGGTAGGCGGGAGCGCTGTATCCGTAAGAAGGAGCGGGGTAGGCGGGAGCGCTGTATCCGTAAGAGGGTGCGGGGTAGGAAGGAGCGTAATCACTGTTGGGAGAAAGAGGTTTTAGTTTCTTGGCGAAGGAACGACAATTTCACGGAACAGCCTCATGAGGAAGACTGACTCCTCGAGGTAGGTCAGTCACTCCGCGTTGCAGATGCGACATACCTGCGAGTATACGAGGGAACTGCGTAAGTGTTATTGGAGTCAGCGGTGCTAGATACTTTAACGCTAATAGTGGTTTGTCTGCAATTGTACAAACCCTAATTTAGTGATGCTTTCGATCACTGGGAGCCCTCGTATACTCGTAGGTGCTTTTCCTCATCATTGCAACGGCGAGAAGACTGACATGTACTTAGACACATTCTGTTCCTGGATCGGGACGCGACTCTTCGGCTAAATACCTATTCTACCGGTCACTTCCGGCTAACCTGGAAGCGGGCGGAGGTGCGTAAGTGGGTTCATAGTCAATAGTCACGTACATTCCGTAGGAAGGAGCGGTCATGTAGCTGTACGAGGATGAGTAGAGAGGGGCATAGCTAGGAGCGCTGTATCCATAGGAGGGGGCGGGGTAGGCGGGAGCGCTATAGGAAGGCGCGGGATAGGAGGGGGCAGGATAGGAAGGCGCGGGATAAGAAGGAGCGCTGTATCCGTAAGAGGGGGCGGGGTAGGAAGGAGCGCTGTATCCGTAAGAGGGGGCGGGGTAGGAAGGAGCGCTGTAGGAAGGAGCGGAGTAGGAAGGAGCGCTGTATCCGTAAGAGGGGGCGGGGTAGGAAGGAGCGGAGTAGGAAGGAGCGCTGTATCCGTAAGAGGGGGCGGGGTAGGAAGGAGCGCTGTATCCGTAAGAGGGGGCGGGGTAGGAGGGAGCGCTGTATCCGTAAGAGGGGGCGGGGTAGGAAGGAGCGTAAGACGGGGCAGAGTAGGAAGGAGCGTAGGAAGCGTAACTGGAAAATGATCACCAATCAATGAACTTGTTGCCATCTAACGTTGGGGGTTTGGTGAATTGCAATTCGACGCGAACTTTGTGAGAATCGGAGAAATTCTCAACCGAATCAGGAATGAAGTTTGTCATGATTTAGCGCCTCAAAATGTTCGAATCGGATCAATTACTCGAAAGTCGAAAATTTCTCTGAACTACCAGGTTTGAAAAGCGATAGCGGAGCCCAGGTTCGCTGCGTCTGATACTGTACTCTCATAGACTCAAAAACTCAAATAAATCCTACCCATCGTAGCCGGAACGGTCTTCGGCCTCATCGACGCTCTCGGGGTTCAACCATCTCTGAACGAGGTTGTTGGAACGGTAGTTGTGGCCAACAATGAAGACCTTCTCGTTGAGGGGAAGCTTCTCCAGACGTTCGCCTTCGACAGCGTCCTTCTTCACGACGGCGTAGAACTGGCGGCCATCTGAATGAATGATAGTTTCATGTCATTAAACATGTAGCTCAACATCTAAGAGTGCTCAATTGACAGCTGGCACGGATGAAGAGGAATCGCTATTCAGTTTACAGACTAATGCTCACATCCGGACATGGGACCGCAACGGCACTTCTCGGGAAGGGTGAAAGAAAGCTCAGAGTTGACATTCTCCTTCTCGCCCTTGTAGACAGAGATGACATCGGCAGTAGCGCACCTGACATCGTCAGACTGTTCGGACTTCTTGAGGTGGCTGGAGGTCTGCATCTGGAATCCCGAGCGAAGCAGCAGTTAGAAATATGTTCTCTGATTGGGCGAGTAGATGCCCGAGAGCAGAATGATCTACTGAACGCTCGTGGGTGGAATCGACTGTGTACCTTGACGACGTAAGCATCGCCAGACTCGATGCTCTTTTGGAGTTCCCGCTCAGAAATGGGCTCCTCGCAGACGGGGCAAGAGTCTTCAGGCTGGTCACACTGAGCCTTCTCGTCTTCATCGTTGTCGGAACGTTGGGATTCGTCTTCCCTGGGGCACTGGGGAAGGACGTAATGACCACGGGGGAGCATGATGATGGTTTCCTTGTCGCTGAGGACATCGGCCTTGTGGAGCTCGCGTTCGGATCGGATCATGGCGAAACCATGTTCGCGACGGATGAAGTCGCACTGGCACTGCTCGCCGAGCTGCATGTTCTTCAGCATGTAGACACCGTCGATGTTGTCGGTCAAACCGGTGAGAACACGGAAAGTAGGCTTGGCACAGCCCTCCTCATGACGGGGAGTGATCTTGGTGCGGATTTCGTAGGCGCCTTGCTTGTTGTTGTCCTTGTCGACTGCAATGAGAGGAAAAAGTGTAATTGATGTTCGCTCGATACGGAGGGAATGATTTTTTTCGGAGGTTCAGTGTGGCAATGCAAATGAAGCCTACCGTAAACTTCAATCTTGGGCATCTGCCAAGGAGCCTCGGGGCTGCTGACAACTTCACGGGAGAGGGCCTGCTTGACAATCATGAGTTCCTTGGAAGATTGGCAGATGTCCTTGAGCTGCTCAGGGTGCTGGAGGACTTCGCATTTGGGGCAGGAGGCGACCTTGTTGCATTCGAGTTGAGTCTCATCGTTGGAGAAAACAGCGGGGAGCTTTTCAGTGGAGATGGCAGACTTGTCCTCAGCGAACTTGGCATCGCAGGAAGGAATCTTGAATTCGCCGCGAGGAAGAGGCACGACAACGACATCCTTGTTGAGAGACTGGGTGGCAAGCTCGTCGGAGTGAGCGACGGTGCGGTTCTTGAAGGCAACGACGGCATAACCAGCCTCAGCAATGAGACCAATGCAGCTGCACTTCTGGTTCATGTTGAAACCAGCAACATCGGGAGTCTGGACACGACGAGGAGCCTGACCCTTGGTGATCTCATAGGCGGGCTTCGCGTAGTAGGTCCTGCAGGTGCTGTCACCCTCGTTGTCCCAGTGACGCTCGTCGATGGGGAAGTGTTCGACGGCGTAACGAGATCCTTGGGCTCCGAAGATATCTTGCCAGCGGCGGGGAGACGCCCACTTCATACCATCAGTATCGACACCGGTAGCAACAATGAAAGCAGATTCGGAGTTGCAAACAATGTCGCGGAGGTCCGGAGTTTCTCGGCCGTAACAGGTGGGACAGTCGCCATCGGAGGGGCAAACGCTGCAAAAAATGTGTTTTGTGCTTCGTTACCCCAGAATACACCAGAATATTTGTGCCTGTCCGATCGACATCACTGAGCAATGACCAAAAGCTTGAATTTCGCTTGAGAATTGAGAAGAAACGAGTCCGGAGATTGTTGTCTCGCTCAAGATTTTCAGCAAACTCTTGAAAAGAACTGTTATGATGAGAATATCTCGTTCCTAATGGACGAGATGGTCGGTATTCAGAATTCAAACAGGACTCCTTACAGTTTCGATGCACAAACACTGCAGTGGGGCTCAACACAAACAAAACACTTACGTGCCGCTGAGGGGGGCAGCGATAGCCACTGTGGCGCAAAGGGCCAAGACGATGGAACGGATTGGCAGCATGTTGGATGTCTGCAGACCAGTTGCCTGTTTGGAAGTTCGGCTCCCTTGCTTTTATAGGCTCATATTGACGATTCGCTGACGGAGCAAACTAGTCTCTCTCTTATGACTCTGATAGATCTCTTTTTTTCTACTGTACAGCGATATCATGAGATTGCTGCTGAGCGGGTGAGATATTCTTTCTTCCAGGCACCTGCTCTTGAAATCGGAGTTGGCGAGCCAAGTCTGATCATATGAGTATCGCAATCCTCGAGTTTCTATGGGAGCTCACGTCAGAAAGAAACTTTCTTGGTGGTGGTAGGTTGCGGGATATCCGAGCTTGACCACGCGACACCGTTTCGTAGAGAGCAGAGGTGTGCAGGGTTTACAGAAAAACTTCGTGGAAGAACACTCCAGATCATGACCGAAAACTCTAAACGTGACCGATTGGCAGAGCTCCGAAAGAAGTGGAAAAGTAAGAGAGCTATAGAATTCTTCAAATATACTCCTTGAGTCCCTTCTTTTTTGATCTCATTTTCTCTTCTCTCACAAATTCTCCGATACGGTCTTCAAATAAAAGTAATGTCGGAACTCCCGTTATAGACCCCCAGAAATTCCTCAGATTTCACTATATTAGTGGTCTCAACATTCCTCGAAACTTTAGTGACGACCGCACTCCGTGTAACGTGACTCATCAGCAGACCTCGCGTATAATATTGTCTCTCCTTTATGTGGACGATCCTCCGTAATATACAAGAACTTTCATCAAGGAGTTTTCCGACAGCGGGATCGATTAACCGACAAGAAGATCTTCAATGGAAGGGGCAGCCTCCAACGAGCCCCGAGTGCCACGGAGTGAATCGAAACCTCCAACAAACAGAGAGGTTAATCAACCACGTTACGTCAGAGGTAGCCGCGGCCATCCTAAGCATTCGAGTGGATATCACGAAACTCATACCGAATCTTTACAAAATCGCATGAGCTTTTCAAACTGTTGTGCTTCATTTTGTGCTTCGAATGACAACTGTTGTGCTTACGAACAGAGTAAATATCCCAAACTAGCTCGGGTTATTATGAAGATATAAGAAAGTGTGTTTCGGGTACCGAACTTTTAGTCTTGTATAGACGAAGTTTATCAACTACCCCAGAGAGCCTGTCAAGTGGTGGAATTCCTATTCGGGTATCGAATTTATGATCGTCGTTACTTCTTGGGGTCAAATTTTCGGAATTTTCAGCTGCTTCCCCTTTCCAAGCGGACGAGATTCGCCACGCTGTTAGATTGCGAGTCATTGTAGGCCTCGGCCTTTTTTGCGCTGTCGTACACAATTCACGAAGTGGATGTCACTCCTTCCCGCGATATCCGCTTAGCGGAGTCATATCTGTAACATCATTGATGTAGAGGTTGTTGCGTTCGTAACGGCTAAAGCGAGCGTGTTAGCGTTGGATGGTCGCGCGAAACTCCTCGCGCATGCTGTGCTAAGCCAGGCTTAGAACAAGGTTAGGTGAGATATTCGGCTCACCCAGAGTATTCGATTACATTCGAGCGAAGCGCTTTTCTACACATAGCTGTCCTTTCGCGTAATCAACTCAATGAATTAACATGCAATAAGATATAGTAGGACGGATAGAATTTCTCAACTCTGCGGGATATTGTTGTTTCGAGAATTCAATGATAAATCACAAGTTCACAATATTCCGCGATCCTGAGGAGAAGAAGGGCAGTTTGATTCCGCGAATGAGTCTCGCTTTTAGTACGAGAGAATGAGAAAACGGAAAGCGAGAGGATAATACGTCACGCCGAAATCTGACACAGAATTTCAACCGCTATGCAGGACTCGCGCTTCTGGCATTCCAACTCTCCTTCTGGCGGAGTTCGGACCATCAAAGATCGGAATTATCGTGGAGATCACATTTTCTGATTAGTGCTGCAACGACCCTCAGAAATCGTCAGGGTGGTCGATGCATAGCATGAAAAATTTTTGTTGGTGATGGCACTTGAATGATGTCGTATGATTAAAGTGCCCGCGTGAGCGCAGTGAAGGAAGTACCTCATGAGCTCCATCGGGGGGTAACTTCCAGCGCGACACTCGGACGAAGACTGATTCGCATAATTGCGTTCCCTCTGAAATGTTCCCGAATCGTTTATATAAGATTCAGAAATTCAGTCCGTTATCGGTGAGTTGTTCTCCCATCAACTCGATCGGCTAGAAAATGAAAGGTTTTTCTGAACAAACGCGAAGCAGTGGACAAATTCCCGAATGACCGACTTTCACGAACGTCTCTATGGGAAGCTCCGGTTTTTTCGCGGCTCATAACCGGGGCTTCCGAATTTTGATTTTCTATCTATCCGACATTCCGATTTTTTGCAAGGCATAGCATTCCAATCGGAAACTCCGACTTGTATCAAATCCTGTCGTCCCGCTAGATACACATCGACCTTGCTTTTGAATGTATTGGGAGAGTCGCCATCTGGACTTGATCGCCTTCAAGCACGCTTCGATAGCGCGTGCGTCTTGATCACCCGGCGGTTCCCGAACCATCTCAACGCCATCTTCTACCTGCTAGAGCTATTTTGTGCATTACTGTGCATCGATAGAAAATTTTGAGCGGAATGCGCAGCGTATTGATCCTTGTCTTCGCTTGTTCGTGCAAATTCTTATTCGAAATCGCTCTCGATTCCCTCGGCGCCTTCTCCGATGGGTTGTCACATGTCATGAGTTGGTACACAGTGATATTGGAACAGACGTGGTTCATATTCCCTCAAAGTCACAACCCTAAGTTATGCGGCTCGTTCTGATGCTGCTGTGCAACTTCAGTGCGGGTGTCAAGACTATGTCTTATTCCAATGTGGGTCAGGTGCTTAGTGCAGCTTGTAAGGCTGAATCTTCTTCCGGCTCATCTTTCCGTTGGATTGTGCTGTACGAGAGTGCCGAAGAGGTTTCTGTCGACGCTTCCCTCGTTCTTCGGAACGCCGAGTGCGCCTACACGTCCATGAGCGTGGGCTTCATCCCTCGGTGGGATTTCTCACAGCAGTTATCGTCTACGGACTACAAAGTCATAGCATTTGGGCTGTCCATGACAACGCTCCGAGAGTCCCTCCAAACTCATGTGAGAACACTAAAGTTGAAGTTTCGTTTGCGACTCAGAAAGTCATATCATACAGCCTCCGCGAAACCCACACTCTTTACTCGACTCCTCTTTTGCAGTCACCTCTGAGGTTCGAAGTAACGCTATTCTGCCAAATGTTGCTCGGGTTCAATCAGAATGCTACTGAAGAATTGGTGGAAATAAACTTCGACATACCTTGCTGCCAAGGTTTCCTGATCAGTTCGAAGACATTCAAGTCCGGAAACCAAACCCAATTCATTGTGGAAGTGAGTCTTGGAAACTTTTCAGGACTAAAATTCGATCGAGTATCTCCTCTAGTTCTCGATGAATTCCAAGGAAAGGTCACGAGACGAATAGAATAATCATTTGTTCACACCATCTGCATGCAATCGAAAATTGCCTTCTCAATCCACAGAGTACCCAGAACCTGTCTGCAAGTATGACGTTCTCCGTTGAACTGCTGGATAGATTTCGCACCGTGTGCTCGGAGTGCGGAATCATTCAGGAGGCGGTGCCGAACTCGTATCAAATTCACAAAGATTTGAGCCGAATCGCTCTGAGATGGACTTATGTCAATGTACGCTGAAATACAAATCCTACGAGAATTATTTCGGTCACGACATCATGACTTTCGTGCAGTACACCATGTGAACTCTCTCATTCAGAATGATCCCCATTTCATGATTGATACTCTCCCGGACAATTCCACTGGCCCGGTCAACGGCACGGAGTTCTGGATGCTGCAGGATGTAACTAAGCAATTGAACACAAGGTGAGACAGATTGATTAGCGATACTGAAATTGAATGCGCACGTGGAGAATATTGATCTACATAAATGCAAGACTCCCAGATCAGAACAAGAGACAAACTATTCATATTTGTTAAATCCGTAGTTATGAGTTGCTTAGAGAGCCCGATGAAGTTTACGGCTCCTTCAACGAGTCCACGAAAACCTGGGGAGGAATGGTCAACCTCCTGTACTCTAAGGTAGGATTTTCTGGTATATTCAGTTCGATGAACTGTAAAAATCGTCATGACAGCGCCTGAAACGCTTCCCAGATAACTTCTAGATCCTGAAATCATTCGGTGTGACATAATTTCCCAGGAAGTTGATTTCGCCTTCACGGAGCTGACCCCCACAGATGAACGCTTGAAAGCCGTAGACTTTTCCTATCATTTCCACATCGAAGTCGTCGCATTCATGGCCAAGAAACCGCGCGAGAAATCGTCCATATACACAATGGCGTGGGCCTTCGACATCCCCGTAAGCTTTGAGTCGCGACTTCCATGGATCATCACTGCGTCGGCGAATCTGCAAAATTTTAATTTATTTCGAAAATATTTTTCAGGGCTGGGCCTCCATAGCGGGTTCGATGCTCCTGACGTGTTTCGCGATTCATCTGGTAGTTGCGAAAGGCAAGAAAGAACCGTCGAACCTCCAGCCTCCAGGATACATTGTTGTCATTGCACTTTTTCTGCGTCAGAGTAAGCTAGCTACAGTCGTTCGTCTGACTTCAACGTTTGATGGAGATGTAGAGGCCGAACTATCTCCGTCACAGCCTCTTCGTGAATTACAGATCATGGTGGATATCAGGAGCTGACCAAGCTCAGCTACAAGATCTTGCTGATCAGCTGGTGTTTATTCAGCGTCGTGATTACGAATGCTTTCTCGGGAAGCATCCTCGCCTTTCTGAATATTCGTCTCCACGAACAACCAATCAACACCTTCGAGGCTTTGGCTCGAGCCCTCAGTCGGAGCGAAACGAAGGCGGGGACGTATGACGGAACGCTGATGTCGGACATGATAGCAGTGAGTGTTCGCGCGACGAAAACTCCCAAGTCGCTGTTCCAACGATCGGAAATCAACAGTCGGTTCTTTCTGCGATTCCAGAAGCCTGAAGGCAATAAGGTTGCTATGCTGATAAACGAGCTGCTGAAGAAAGACCCCACTCTCAACGTGGGATCGCCGATTGAGGGAGTCACCAAGGTCCTTCGTCAGAAGTACGTAATCGAAAGAACGAGAATGAGTCATCCCTATGTCAGCGTTGTTCTCATGGATTTGACTTGCCCCTCGCAGGTATGTCTACATAGACAGCAGAACATCTCTGATTAGCAGATCGATTCGGGATAATATTGTCAACAAGGTACTGCTGTCGGAAGATTTCATGGATATCGCGAGCTCCGCTTTCGCCCTTCAAAAGAAATGCTTTCTGAAACCTCGCGTGAACTCCATGTAAGTCGACTTCAAAGATGAATTTTGCTTGAGCTGCATCGCCGGAATTATTCGGGGGATTTGGTGCGGTTTTCTTCACGCGGTTCCTTCTAGAACCTCGCGTTGAGCACAAGGTTTGACCGACTAATGCAAGTTATTAACTTCCTCAAAGCCTCATACGCCTGGTGCAAGGCGGCATTTACCGGAAGTATTACAACGACGCACTGAGGAACAAGGGTACATCGAAAGACGGATCGGAAGGATTCCGGAATCTGAAAATCACTGATTATCTGGGCCACACCGTCGTCTTGAGTGGCGGCGTGACCGTGTCGGCGCTCGTGTTTTTCTGCGAAATCTGTGTTTCGAAGGGACGTGCCAAGAAAAATTATTCGCTCCATGCAAGCTCTCTAAAGAGAATCGATGACCATATTGTGATGAGTTGTCAGTATTAACCTGAACTAACCCTTCATCACCGCACCCATCTCAAATTCTGGAAGGACTCTGGTGGATATCACTATGAGTTCATTCAATATCGGTAGGACACCTGATCCAACATTCCAGACTCATCCTCGATGATAATTCTGAACCTATGAGACCAGTTCTCCAGACTACATTGAAGTAAGGACCGAGTAAGGGCTCGTGCTAAATTACCAAAGTCCTCTGTGGGATTTGTTGACCCTCTCGGCGTGGCCAAGGCAGATGTTGTCGACATTGGAGGCACGAAATATCGTGCCCGAGCCCGGAACTTGGACGCCGACATCTTAACGATTTTCGTATGAGACATGCCATCGATACGTTCGAAATCGGGGTAACGATATTTCCGGCGAATCTCGTGACCTTAGCTAGATTTTGTGCATGCTGTAAACAATTTTTTTTTCGAGATATTCATCTCTTCGGGGAGTCTTTGCGTGTGGTCGAGGATATCGCGTGACGGAGAGGAGATTCGAATGACGCCTTTCAGCTGAGGCGGTTTTCAGCTCGTTGTCATCGCAGGTGCGGCTCTGCCTTGAAACGCAACAACCAACTCTCGCTAAATCTCAGCTCAGGAATGTACCATTTGTATCGAGATGATGATTCTGGGTAGATACCCCGTTCGAAGTCGACCTCTATTGAAGGATTGTCTCTGCTCTCCGATAACTTTCCCTCGATTCCGTTTATTGAAGAACTCATAGAAAGAATCACCGTAACCGCGAAGATCTCGACTTTCGACTCCGTCCAGCCTATATTTCAAGTGAGATGTACCTGAAAGACTCCCCGTGACGCAGCTCATCCTACTCACGTCACTTTCGTACCTGAACTCGGAATATCATAGTCGCGGATGTTATCATAACTGTAGCGGCTCTAGATTACATCATTTCATAGAGGAGGAGGAAAATAAACGTTTTCTGAGAAGCAAAATGTTGTGAGTAGTAATCAATCACCACTAACCGAGAACAATAAATGTGTGTGCGTCTCAAGAGAGAGCGATCTAGTTGATTGAAGTTCAAATACCGACGCCTTATATGGTTTCGAACATGGAACAGAAGCCCCCTATGAAATTACACATTCTCGTAGTTATATTTGCTCTGACAACATTGCTTGGAATTCCACCGATAAGAGAGTTTTTTTTTTTGTGTCATCGAATCGGTAACCTCGAGAGAAGATCGTATTTCCCCCAGTCCATCGCAAACCGAAACAAGCGTCTGAACCACCAAAGCTGGATCAAGTGCAGCGAGCCCCTTCTTATCAATCGTATTCCTGAGAATTTGATTCTCACTATGACGGCTCAGAATCCACCCGGAGCCTTGTGCCAAAGTTGTCCGAAAATGAAATGTTTTGAGGTTTCAATGAGTTTTTCGTTCATATTCCAAATGAGTTCCGTTGCAGTCATTTGATTTGAAATCTCAAACGTGCAATCTTTCCAATGATTCAATACATCTTCTCCAACAGCAACAAGGAAGTCCTTGGATGAGAACCGAGGAGCTCTCGGAATAACTTTCTGGAGCGAATATGAAGACGAAAATTAGTCCCATGTGTTGTTCTGCCGGGGATTCAGCCGGTACGATTGAATCAAAAAGTATGACTACGACCTTGGAAACAATCGGTTTCGATCGCTCAGATTGGAACCAACCCCGCGGAGAGCCCACAGTCGATAATATTCCTCGACATCTGATTCGTATTTTCCCGCGACACAACACGGGGAAGCCATTATCGCCGTCAATCGTAGCTTCATTGTCCCGTCATTTGAGTGAGCGGATCTCTAGAAAATGAGCAGATGATTTATACAGTCACAACGATGAATTTCTGAAAAACTGCGTTCGACAGTAATGACCCAAACAACGAAAACAAACCCTTTTCTGTTAGCTGGCACATGCCCAGGCGAAGTTCCGACAAGAGCAAGCGGAGGAGGGGCCGCAGCCGGCGACGGGAAGATCCCGATGAGGATGAAGGCGACGAAGACAGGCCACGTCGATCGAAAAGGTCTTCGAAAGCACCTCGATCGAAGAAATCATCTCGATCGAGGAAGTCTTCGAAATCATCTCGATCGAAGAGACCCCTGAGACCGGAGGATAATTCAGGATCTGCTCGGCGGGAGACGAGGCAAAAGGAAGCGGCGGGGAGGAGCGACAGCCCACGCCGTCAACAAGAGCAGAAAACGCGCAAGTTCGAAGATCACGAGTTTACTTTCACTCCGTCCGATCCACAGGCCGCAACGCGGCCGGAGTCCAAATCGGATCCAGGGTCGAACCCCAAAAGTGAAAGAGAGAACGTTGAAATCAAGCCTTCAAAGCGAGCACCGCTGAAAGAGAAGAGATCGCCAGATGAGCGGACGCCGGAACAATGGCCATCGCAAGAGCAGTGGTCAACTCCGGAAGACCTGCCATCGCCGGAAAGAGAGAGGCCGCCGTCGGATCACTGGACGAGGCGGCCATCTGAGCGGTGGATGAGGCCTCCATTGAAAACCATGAGGCCGAAGTGGGTGCCTAAGCCGGATCTGTTCCATGATGACGAGGGGCCCTTCTGGATGTGGCCACCGAGGCCAGAGGGAGTCGACGGTGTGAGGAAAGCACAGAAATCAGCAGAACGCAAGAAGAAGAAAAAAAAGAAGAAGAAGAAGAGGAAACATGATTCGGATTCAGATGAGTCTCAGGTGTCGCATTCTGAATCTCTTGAGCCGGCTGAAATACGTATATTTGCTTCCAACGGTCAGCACACTAAAATAATACATGGGCAGGGTTGTAGGATGCCGATGACGCTGGAGCCGTTCATGCAACCGCGATAACCATCTTACCAGTCCCGGTCGAACAACAAAGGGAGAGGATTACGGCGAGGGGAATCACTCCCGAGGTTCTTAACATCATCTTCTGCGTGGTCTTGTGTTTTTTAGTGATAGTGTTTGTGCTATCCCTTCTTCTCAGACGCCAAGCCCCGGAGAGAAAACCGTCGAAACGTACGAGTCTTTTTCCTTCCACGTTACACCGGAGTCGCCTTTCCACGATGGACAATGCCTGTGAAGGAATTCCTTCGCGGAGCCACTTCGTGCCTCGGATTCTTTTGTGACATCTCATTTTGATTTCTCTTTTCAGGGATAACATATCTCCGGCCACTCGAACGCCTTTTCGAGCAGGATCCACCCGGCTGATGCGCTCTCATACTGGACCCGAAGAATCTAGTTTACGGCATCGTCCAAGTCCCCTGAGGTCGCTCCGAAGATCCAGGAGGGGCTCGAGCGTCCAGAACAGAAGCTCGACCTCTTGCCGGGCGGGAATCTGAATGCCCGACGCAAACTCTACGATCCTGGCCGGTAGAGACTTGAGCGCCTTGGAAACGCAATTGTGAGGAGCACTTCAAGGTTCGCTTGTTCTACCGGAAAGCTATCGAAACCCCATCGGCGCATAGTGCGGTCAGAGTTCCCCAAACGGATGTCCGGCCAATGGAGTCCTCGAATCACACTCTCTGAAGCACCTTCGCTGCATCCTCGGCAGAATTCCTGGACGGAACTTTTATGCCACGAGAAACCAAACATTCGTACCTCTCGGAGATGTATCGAGGGTTATCTCAATCAAACGAGATCTCACTGAACCATCCCCTGAACCAAAGAAACGCACGGAATTTTAACAATCCGAAATATATGTGAATTTATTCCATAGAAAAAGTTTTTACATACACACACCATTATGTACAACGCGGAATTCTAGGAGCACATGTTAAAGTTGTCACAGAGGTTGTCAATTTACACGCGTGTTTCGGAAAACGAACTGGTCGAATCCGTTCGTTTGGGTGGGGCATACTGTAATTTGTAAAAAAAGAACGGCATTCACGGACCTTTCGCTAGAGGCTATTCATTAGACTAATTCAGAGATCAAGCAGCTCAGTTCAGACCTTCAAAGCGCTCCGTGGAGATTCTCCTGAGGAGGTTCGCGTCAGCGACCCTCCGCGACTCGATCGGGAGTCCGACGTCAGTTCTAGGTTGGAAGACGACGCTTTCATTCCCATGATTCGTTCCTTCAATGTTTTCTTCCTCACCACTTTGTGTCCGGGGAGACTCTCCGAATCCGATACCTGACTCAGATCGTTATCAGAGTCAAAGCGCTGAAACCACGAAAGGACTCTGTTGAATAAAAAGTCCCGGAAGCGTACTTTGGATCCCACGAAATAATGCCTCCCACTAAACTCACCACCCCGGCTTTCCCGTAATGTCTCGCGGGTGCCGATACTATCGAGGCATCGCTGTCGTAACCTGCAGTGTGTCTTTGCAAGGAAGTTTGGGAGCCGGCCGGGGACACTCTAGAAGCTAAACTATCTCCTGATCCTGCCCAAATCTTCTGGTCCGAACCGAATCCTTGTCCGAGAGACATGCATTTCTTCGATTTCGTCCTCGGCGGGGCTTTGATCACAGGCAGAGCTTGATTCACGTCCGAGGCGCTCACAGCTTTCTTGAATGATTGATTGCGAGCTATCTGGGCGGCTGGTAGGGTGAGCTTCGTCACTGTTTCCATGCGTCCAACTAGTTTCTCGAGTTCGCCCTTGATTTGCTCTTTGTTGCTCGGACGCAGAGGTCTGGATTTGGCGGACTCGGTGTCGGCCTGCATCATCTCCAGGATACGTGCGAAGTCTTGGGCCATGGTTTGAGTTTCTGATTGAACGTCATTCATGCACATAGTTCTTGCTTTGAGTTCTTCTCGCTCGTGCGTCAGTCGCTCACGTTCCCGTTTCGACCTTTCGTAATGATGCCGCAATCGATGCATGTTCTCCTTGGTTTCGTCCAACTCGGCTTGGAGCTGTAAGGTAAGATACGAGTTTCGTTGATTTGAGGAAGAGTAAAATTTTGATCAGGCGTTATAGTTCCGAATGATATTATAAGAGTTATAGAACTTGACTGGAGCTATGTTTACGCACATCCAGGAGTTCCTTGGTTATCTGGTCTTCGCTGAGCTCGCTCATCTGTTTCTGCATCTGCTTGTTTAACATTTCACGCTGTTGCTCCCTCTCGTGTTCTGCTCTGAGGAGCCTTTCTTTCAAGTCACGGAGAATCCTTTGCGCATCGTGTAAGACTTTCTGCTGATCCTGACGTTCCTTGTCCCAGGCTAGTTCTAGTCTAGTCTTTGCGTACAACTTATTGCTTCCTCGGGAGGTTTCCAGTAGTCTGGCTTCCTCATACTGCGGACCGAATTGTTTTCGTTACCGACGAAATGGATCGGGAATCAAGTTCAACTGTGTGGAATTTTCTCCCTCTTGACTTGCCTGATTCAACTTGGATTTAAGAGCTGCCACTTGGATCTCGAACGACGATTTGTCCGCATCCATTTGGATTCGCATCTTCCGATTCTCAGAGAGAGCGTGATCCAACTGGTTTTTCACTTCCTGTGATTGGAATCGAATCTCGTCCATCTTCTTGAAAGCATTCTCTGCAGCTTCCCTGCTTTTGACGCGATCGTCTCGTACTGCATTGGACTTTAAACGGTTCAGCTCCTGGGAAATCACAAATTTTTAAGAAATCACTGCACTGAATCTTCTCTGACTCCTCCTCAAAGTGTGGGATCAATAAGGTGGAATTTCACTCCTGAGCCATCAACATCATGAATTCCGTTGGATGCTTAGAATAGGAGAGAGATTGAAGAGTTCCTATGTAGTCGAATTGAATGACTCGAATTCAGGAATTATGGAAGCCGAACCTTTGCCGCATCTTCGAGCTGTTCTCTGAGCGAATCTCTTTCTTTGGCCAGGGAAATGATTTGACCTTGCATCGAATCCACTTCACCGCCCATGATATCGAGTTTGCCCTCGTACTCGCTACGAAGCGCCGCAAGTTCGGCCCTGTGCGCATGCCCGGAATGCTGTAGTTTCGCTTTGAGCTCACTGCTTTCCTGAACATTACCCACTTGCAGTGTACGCAGACCACGTTCGGCGCGTTCTAATTCCCCGTTTTTCATCTGCAGCTCATCGACCTGAAATTGCGGATTATTGGATCGAGATCGAGCTCAAGGACCAACCTTCGAGGAGATCATGTGTAGCACTTCCAAGATTGAGCCGCTATTTCTTGTTTTAGTCGGACTAACCCGAGTCTTGAGTCTCTCCCGCTCCTCGCGAAGAGTTCGTTCAGTTCGTTTCATTTCGTCGACTTGCGCTTCCCGTTCTTTGAGCGCTTGTTTGATCCTCTGCTTCTCGTGCTCACTCTCCCCAAAACGCTTGAGTTTCATTTCGATTTCGTGAATGTAACTCTGGAATTCCAGTTTTTCTTTGGTGTGAGCGTCATGGCGGCTTTGGACGCTTTCCCGGAGAGCCGTCAACTCCATGTTAACTCGTTCGTGATCTCGGCGAGTCTGCTTGGCGTTGGCTTCAGCGCGCTCTTTTTCTTCTTGAAGCTTCATCCTCACGTTTATGTGTTCTTCCTCGAGGAGCTCGTACTTGTTGACGGCATCCTCGAGCTCTTGCTGCAAAGAGAATCTCTCTCAATCAATAACTCCGATTCTGACGATCGTCGACGAATAACGCGATCGACAACTCAGAAATATACTTCGTCCGAACTCTGAACTGTACCTGTTTCTTGTTGAGATCTTTCTCCAACTGTTTGATTTGTTGGTTGAAGGCGTGCTCTTCGTCATCCATCTTGCCCTGAAGCCGCCGCTGCTCTCTTTCCATGGAGAAGATTTTGTTCTGGATGTTGTTGAGCTCTTCAACTTTAGCCTTGAGTTCGTTCTCGTGGTCTCGTTCGAGGCGTTCCCGACGACGGACTTCGGACCTAGAAAACGATGGGTCGAAGAGAATCCGCTTCTGATATGATCATTAGGAACTGACATTTCAGACGAGGATCGTTTCTAACCTGAGTTTTTCTTCCAAATCTGTTATTTTCGTATTCCAATCGTCTTTCTCCTTCCTAAACTGTTGCGTCATATTTCGAATTTTCTCGGCTTCCTTCTTCAACTCATCCTCTCTCTGATCTAACTGTGCTTGGATGGCTTGGACCTTGCGACGGTACGAGTCGGCATCGTCGGAAAGACTTTGTTTTGCCTCATGAACGGCTCTCTCGATTTTCTTCTCGTATTCCTCCCTGATTCGCCGCTCCTTGTCCCGATCGCCCCCGGGTCGCGAACTCCTCGCGACATCAAGCTGCGGCCAACAGGCATCAATCAATCAATCAGGATGTATGGATCTCCCGTATAATTTTAAAGCAGCGGAGCGAACAACTGCTTCGAAAGTTTGGCGGATCTAGTTCAACCCACCTCTTCCTTCAATTGCTGAACCTCCTTATCCAGCTTTTTGTTGAGCAAGTGAGAGCTCTCGATGGCCTTTGTTTTCGATACTAGTTCAGCTTGCGCCTCTTTCAACTTGGCTTGAAGCTGTTTCACCGTTTGGTTCAAAGTGTCAAGCTGCTGAGTGAGCAAACGAAGTTTGTCGTCGTTGCCGCTGGACGGCGCACCACTACGGAGTCGCGCTTCCATTTTGGCGAGTTCTTCTCGTAATCGAGTGCGCTCCTTGTTCAAATCTGATATTTTACCATCCCTCGTGATCTAGTGTAAGGATCGTTGGATTAGAAATAAGGACGGAAACTTCCCCACGAGAAGATCTGAAGTGGAATTTGAGAATCTCATCGAGGGTTCCAAAACTGAGAAGACGATTCACCTCGCTGCTCCTGAGATTCATCTGAAGATCTGCAATCTCATCCTCCAAATCCTTGATGATGTCTCGAAGCTCTCTAGCTGTTGCCATTTCCCTGATAATTCTCGGTGGTCTTCGTTGGTAACCAGGAGAATCCGCCAACTTTTTGTTCTCTACGTTGACTCGGTTCAGCTCAGTCTCTAGATGACGAACTCTATCCTCCAGAAGTCTTATTTGTTCTTCTCTAGTTTTTAGGGATTTCTTGAGGGCTAGAAACGTTTATCAAACTCGTTAGCGTCGTGCCCCAATCTCGGTGAAGGGGACGGGGTAAATCGATATCGGAACTCGCCGGTGTTTTTCCTTACCATCGAGTTGTTCTTTATCTGAACCGCTGGGAGGCTTGCCGAGAGAGCCTTTCCGGCTTGTGCTGACTTCGGCGAGTTTTTTCTCGAGTTCGTCGAGCTTCGACTTCAACTCGGTATTCTCATGTTGGATCTGATCCGCTGGACTCGGCGTAGGTCTTCGGGAGGCTCTCATTTGAAGTCTTTTGTTCTCTTCGGAGATTCGTTCAGTTTCTGCCTCGAGATCAGCGACTTTTTGTTTCAGCATCGCTGCTTCTTCCTCGACAACTTGTAGCTTCTTCTTCATGTCCACCTGCGGATTACCCTGTGACAGGAAAGTCATACGATTGCACATGGTTATACGATGAAGCTCCGAGTCACGGGAAGGATGAATGGTTGGAGCGAATAGATACGGTTCGACAACGAAAAACCTTGGCTTCGATCGAATAGCTGATGTCGGTCCATCGTGGATCACTCACCTGAAGATCGCCGTCAAGAGATCTACTGCGGACCATCATCTGCTTCGAGACTTTCTTCTTCTGCACCTGGAGCTCGGCATTCAATCTCTCAATTTCTCGTTCTTTTTCTATAACCTTCGCTCGGAGCTCCTTGGCCTCCATTTCGAGCAGTTTGACTTTCTGACCCGACAGTGTCTTGTCGGATCCTGGAGGCAGTTTCGACAAGTCGATCTTCATGGTTGGAATGTTTATCAGTTTTTCCTCGAGTGTTTTCACCTCTTTCTGGAGCGCTAAAAAGGACATTCAGGGATAACTCTCAGTTGTCAGGGAATCTGTGCCCGATATGCAACGAAGCGCCATCGCCTACCATCGTTCTTCTGGTCTAGCTCCTCGACTCGTCGTCTGGCCACCAGAATCTCCTTCTCTTGTATGTCCAACTGGACCTTCATTTCTTCGGTGGTCATGTTGTCTCCAGAAGACGCTCCGCCTTTGGTCATTTTCTGAACCTGCATGATTAGGACCTCGTTCTCTTGCTCCAACTGCGCCAATTTCTTCCTCGCATTGCGATTCTCCTCCTCGGAATACTTGAGCTGTTCCTTCAAATCGGTCTCGCGCTCCATGCAGTCGAGAAGATCGCGACTGAGCCGCTCGTAGTCGTCACCGCCCTTGAGACAGAAAACAGTTTCCAAGTCTGAATCGTTCGTAAAAATGATCTCATCCTGAAGATGTTGGTCAAAAGAATTGAACGTACCATGCTCTTCGGTCTCTCTGACTGTTCTTTGGTGAGTCGGTTATTGAGTTCCTTAGCGACCCGGAGTTCCTCTTCGAGATTACGCATCTTCGTTTTATCAACTTGGGTTCTAGTTGTCCTCTCCAATTCCTTGATACTTTCCTCCAATTGAGCTTTCTCCATTTCCAACTGTTCTTCGCGTTTCTCAGCTTTACGTAACTTGAACTGAAGCACCCTGCAGAAACGAGAAATTTATGGCGATACTTCATACGAAACAGAATAGCACGATTCCGGGTATATGTTCAGGAAAAGAACCTTATCGGTACCTGCAATTTTTTTGTGATGCATCAAGATCTCGCTTGACTTCGAGGAACTCGTTGTTGTGGTCTTCTCTGAAGTTGTCATGAAGTTCTTCTATTTGCTGCTCGAGATCGCGAGTCTCTTTCTTGTAGCGCTCGTTCTCCTCCATGATTTCTTCGCATAGAGCTTCAGCTTGCGATAATTTGTTGCGTAACGAACTCAGCTCTTCCCTCGAGTTATCCTTATTTTCCTTGATGGTCTCCAATTCAGTTTCCAGCTCTTTGACTTGCAAGCTGAGGACTTTGTTGTCATCCTTCAACATGAGAAACGGGTATCAGGTTTCGTGAACGATAATCCGTGGGTGAAACTTCAACAATCTCAAACCATCACAACGCTTACAGTCTCGCTCAATGAAACAAAGGTTCGGACATTATTCGTTTCACTTGTTAGTTAGAATGCGGTTGTAACAGTCGGGGAGGCCGCTTGGGTTCTCAGTGCTGACCACGACGAACAGTTCTTACTGGCGAGCTGAATGTTAGTCGGCCTCCCAGTGGGTGAATCTACTCCATTTCAAAGTTTCCTCCTTCGAGGAGGAATTCTAAGGTCCTCTCCAATGGGAAGTTTTCGGTATCATTTCCGGAATTTTCGCACCCGAATGAAGATGGCCAAAAATCACTCAACGAGAAGTCAGAGATCTCAAACTCTCTCGCATGGCAAGAGTTTTGATTGGCTTGAGACATTTTAGGCAGTTTGTGTCAGGTATGACAGATAAACAAGGCTGATATGACAGTCCGATGATTGAGAGAGAACTCGGGGATAGGTGATTTCTAGTATTGGTCGAGGAATAGTCTCCACATTCCCAGCGTACAAACTCCCAGTAAACGATGGACATACCTTGAGCTCTTCATTGGTTGATTGAATTTCATGAAGTCTAGTTCGGAGCTGCAGCATTTCTGAAGCCGTCTTGTCGAGATTCTTCTTGTCGTCCGCCGAGGGAGCGGTTTTTCGTTGCAAGAGTTCAACTTTTTCCTTCTCCAGATTGGCAGCCCGCTGCTCTGAAGCTTCAAGCTGCTTTTTCAAACCATTGACCTGGAGCATTGGAACGAAATCTGTGAATCGCGCGAAAGGTTCACACACACACACAAGGTCCGGGACTTTAGGTCCGAAACGAACGTTCGCCCGAAACCTCTAAATCTCGGTCCAGTTGACCACTACTCGCAAAAGAACCCACCATGTCTAACAGATCTTCATAACTGTCTTGGAATTGCAAGGTGGTGTCCGTGGTGTCTGTCGCGGCGGTGCACATAGTGTCCACAGTTGATACGGAGTGAGCGTCGTCACTCTGTCTTCGAGGACCAGCTGCATTCTTCACTTTCAGAATAAACTCCACATCGGCGGAATTGCCTATGAATGAATATTTTCTATTGAGTTTCTCGAGCAGGAGTGCATTGAAGAAAAACTACGCTAGAATCGCTCTCTTTTCGTCAACCAGATCTCGAATATCCACTCATTATAGCTCGGCGGAGTTCGACACAAAGCAAGCTGTGTGCTTAGAAAGACCTCGTCATTGGCCTTCGCCCAAGTTTGCTGACGCTTAGATTATTGAAAAGAATTCAAACCCAACGTTCAGTCGGTCAGTGGAGTGGCCGCCAAAAAAGCGCCCGCATCGAGAAAGCTTCATCGTTGAGAGCGACACGTGTTTTCTTGTTCGTGGTCAATTGATAGCGCGCTGTGTCATCGTGTGAATCTGAAGAAGATTCCTCGTCATTGGAACGACTCGCAGGAGGACTCTTCTTGACCAATCATTGCCGGGGTTCTGTACCTCGGAAACATTCGGAGATGGTTGCTGACTGCTGTTATTTGTGATCAGTAGCTCGTAATCGGTACCGAGCAAGAGTTGCGAGCAGTAAACAGAGCGATGTTGTATAAATATTGATTTGCTGTCGAATGAGTAGTTCGCGACTACACCGGTTCTACTTCGTTCGAGTCCACTTCCGAAGGCCTCGTGAGTTCTGGGATCGAAAAAGTTTGAGTTCTACTTCGGTTTAGAATGTCCCCATCGATTGCGATTGGCTCTATGAGATTTTGTCTTTTATAAATCTCGCTTGCGCTGTAAACGATGTGACACAAAAGGAAAATTGTCTCTAGAGAACTTACGAGCATAACGACTGACGTCTCATTCGAAGTTGATGCCTGGTTCATTTCCATCTGTGATTGAAGGCATCTCAACTTTGCCGAGGAATGAATATCGAATACTTGAACAATCTCCCAAGGGACAGAATCGGAATTTCGAGGTTTTGAGCAGCCAAACGGTGAGCGAGTAGAACTGGTCAGTAAAAGAAGCGCAACGCTTCACAAGGCCGTCAATAATAATAGATTGTGAAACCGTGTGACCGAACGGTTGTATCTTATCCTTAAGAAGAGAGTCTTCTTCCTCCCTGGTCGGAGCTTCCCTTGGAGAGTCACAGAATCAAGTACCGCTCCTCCTTTTCAGAAATGTCGGAACGGTTCTTTGAATTGTCCGAGACGAACGTTAACGATCGGGTTCGCACCATTTCTCCAGCACAAAAGTGGGTCAAGATTAGCCGTCAAGAAAGCGAGCGAGTTTACGACAAGATAAACAATTTCTGCGATGAAAACCCTAACAGCCGAGAGACAACTAGAGATAACAGTCTCGCGGTTTATGAGGGAACAGCGTTTCTGATGCATGTTTGGATCGGAGCCACGATCGGGACCCACAGGGCGGGACTCGATCGTGATGCTTTTCACGTACTTGAATCTGAGTTGGTGGAGATCACTTCGAAAGGCCCGGCGATACTGTTGCCTCTGCTCCTGGACGATGGTCCATTGGAGTTGCTCGCTTCATCGTCTTTCAAACTTTTCCGTCGCACCACTGGTTCTTTGGGTTTGTGATCGCTTATGTCTCCGAAGCACTTCTTGCACCTGGTAGGCCGAACCATACCCGGTATGAAACCAGTGCATGCGGCCGCCTGTTTGGCACTCATGGCGCACTTTTCTGTTCAGCACTGCTCACGTTTGGATCCAACACGACGTTGAATTCTAGGAACAATGTGATTTCAATGCCGTATCGGCATTTTAGACCAAAAACTAGAACACCATCAATGAACGGGCTCGCTGGTTATCGAGAGGGCCCGAGTTCTATGGCGCAGACCACGACTGCTGGTTCTGGGTTCTTCTGGTAGCGCTGGTCTCTCGGAGAGGAGGCTATTTTTAACACTGAGTCCTCCACCATAGGCCGGCTGCATTGAGCTGCTGCCGACGACGGCTACAATACCTTTATCACATCATGAGATATCAGCTGCAACTCAGCGCTTATCACCGACCAGGAGACGGGAGCGCTTTTCAACGTTAGACCGGAATCTTCAGAGCGGAGCTCAAAGGAAGTACCGACTGGGTCAGCCTCGACATCGCCCAGAACGTATGCCGGATTCGCATCTCGTGGTTGACAGCGGGACAGTACGGATAATTAATCGACTTCACGGTCAAATGAGCTAACATGGATCGTTTCCATTTGGAATCGGAACCTTCGGATACCCTTATTTTCCCGATGATGGTGAACAGACGAAGGCGGGAGCGGATTCGGTACAATCGTGTTTATTGCAATGATGACATGATATCGTGACAATTCACAACGCAAGCATTCCAACAAACGAGTTCGTTCGGCAACGAAGTAATTATTATTTACACGTATACTCAATACAATTCAAACAATTCCATTATCCTCCTCATTTTCTCAGTCCTTCAAGAGCTTCTCGAATTTGCGATTTTCCTTTAGACGTTCCACCGTTCGTTTCAGGTCCTCTACGGTCATGGCGAGCTTCATTTGTTTGCTGGTTCGCAAACCCGACATCGGCTGCTCTCGTGCAACGGAGTTTTCGCAGCTTTTGCGTTTGCTTGTCACCTCAACCGTTTCCGACGCATTCGACGCGACGTTGTCTAACGGAGGCAGCGCTGGTAAGACGAATTTCGAGACAGTTGTAGTTTGCTCAGTCATAGATTTCATGGGTGGAGCACAGGAAAGGGTCAATCCGACAGAAAAGCGTAAAGCTCGAAGATACTTACATTCGAGAGCTCGAAGCGTTCGAGCTCGATGAGATCGTTGGAGCAATTCTTGAACTTCTCGTTTGGTTTCTGCCACTGAAGTTTTGGAAGTCGTTCGTTCTTCAGGCTCTATTATTTCCACTTGGAAAGCTTGAATTTCAGAGGGCTCCTGCCAATCAGGGATTGAGACAATAGTTTCGGGCATCGGTCTGGCGAACCAGAACTCAGGAGCTCCGTAATTCTCGAAGTCTTCCTGAAGGTACCGCACTGTTGTCGAACCTGCAATCGATCAACGTTTCATAGAGTCCGTGGTTTCTGGAGGAAACTACCTCGAAAATGAACTTTTGCGACAGAAACTTACAGTTCATGAGATAGCTGAGCTGGTTTTGGATGTGTCCCAGGAACGTGAAGTCGTTATGGAAATCTTTCATGTTCACTTTCGTGGTAAGGAGCGTGATCTGTTTGTCCGCTTCGACCATGCGAATGAATTCCCATCGGTCGTTGGACGTGGGAACAGGCATTCGAAGCACCGATACTTGTTTATGCAGGCTCGTGAGCTTTTCCTGACTGTTCCATCCCGGTTCCAGGCCTGCGGAAGAATCTCCCTTGTAGACATACTCCTCAACACTAAATGAAATCTTCCTGAATGTCGGGCTTTTTACTTACGAAGTGAGTTTACTCGTAGGAGGTTTTCCGATGACGCTACAGCGGCCAAATGATCGACGATATCGTTCATCAGCCTCACCGATGTCGGCAGATGTTTGTTGGACACACAGAATTTGCTTAAACAATATTCGATCCCACGTCGAACGAAACCTCGTAGAGTTGCCTCCTCGAATTTCGGTTCAGAGGGTTTTTTATCGGCGAGGATTTTCAACAATTCCGTCATAGTACTATGCAGGGGGCTCTGCCCAGTTTTCCAGAGGACTTCTTGGATGTCTGCAATGCTGCCGTCTGGCTCGCGATCGGTCCACACTACGCCCATGA
Source organism: Neoseiulus cucumeris (assembly GCA_021527715.1). NCBI lineage: Eukaryota > Metazoa > Arthropoda > Arachnida > Mesostigmata > Phytoseiidae > Neoseiulus > Neoseiulus cucumeris. The sequence goes on along the minus strand of JAJSRV010000063.1, from coordinate 235,178 downwards.
CGGGCGGAGGACGGAGTCGGTCGGAAATGCTTTTCACTCTGACCACAAAATCCGGATCGTTTTGGGGGAAAACGATAACAACATTTGATCCGGACAGACTTTTGGGAATTTCGGTGCATAATCTCAATCACGGTTCTTGTTTGAAGAAATTCTGACACTTCTCTAGTGCGTGAGTGCGTCCATTCGAAACGATCACGATTTTGACGAGCTGTTTGAACATACGCTCAACATGAATTGGCTGACCGTCGAAGTGTTCTTGTAGCAAAAACCTCTCTCGGATAGCGTCCCAATTTGACTGGAGTTGGCGGAGCTGGGACGGAGATTTTCGTTTGATTCCCCGGTAATCCTTTGGCTTGCCTATGATCGGTCCCGCGGGGAAATCTCGGACTTCTTTCTGGATGATAACCCAACGTCTCCATTTCCGTAGATATCTCCGACCTAAATGCGTCGACCGTAGGACTTTCGCTAAGCTTTCTCTATAGGCATCGAAGCAGAGTTCATACTCCGTCCGCGCGATCTGGCTGACCATCTTTTGTACGACCTCGTTGAGAATTCGTTCCTGGTTGGAAATGGAAATCGCCGCACAAACGCTCTCCACTGTCTTGGTTCTGCTTTCGGTGGCGATTTCTCGGACGAAGATCCTCGTGAATTCCCCGAGGAGATCATCCGTGACTTTGACGCAAACAGCATCGAAAATCTGCTGTCTGCGGCGACGATCAGCTTGGAGTTCTGCTTCGAGAACACTTCTTGATATTTCTTTGGTTGCTTCCGCAGCTACAGTTTCTGTGATCGAATTGAGGACTTGAAGTGATGTCGCTTGTCTATCGCCGATGTTTTTCAGCAACGAAGCAACTTGCTCGTTGAGCACAGCGTCTACGAGAGCATCAACTTGCGGTTGCAATTCTTGATCGGTGAGTTCTCGAGGTTTCGGTGGATGCTGTACCGGGGGTTGGAACTCGAAAACTGGATCGAAGAGTTCTGGAACAGTTTGTTCCTCGGGAAGGTTGAGCGAAGATCTCTTGAACATACCGTCTGACGTGAAGCTGTCTTGCGGCGCGTACTTGTGAGCAGGAATCTCCCCCGGCCCGTACACGACCTGGGCCAAGGAGGGCCCCATCTTCTCCGAGATTCTCCTCGACAAGATATCATCCAATCTCGATTCGGTGTGCTGGAAACTCCTGAGGCTTATCAATCCTTGATCATCTACATCGATTCCGAAATTCCCGACGAAAGCAGCGCATTCGGACTCGGTGTTGAAGTAAAGATCCGACGTGAGCGTAGACAGCTGCATTCCTTCACTTTTGTTGAGAGCTTTCGACAGGACTGACACCGCGCGCACTCGAACTTCGGTGAAAAACCGGTGCAGGATACACGCAACCAAATATGGGGCGGTGTGCACCAGATTGAAGAAGCGGACGTGATTCCCTCCGTGCAGGGCATACATCGCGGAAATCGCGAACTTCACGTACGGGTGGGCTCGAATCTCAGGTTCCAGATCGGTGATGGTCTTTGCGATGCCGGCATCGTTCAAATTCATGAGAATTTCGTATGCCACGAACTCCGCTTCGTTCGTACAGCGGACGCCCTCAAGCTTCAGGTCATGGTAGGAGTATTTTAGGGATTTCAAGCACTTGGTGAGGTTCTCGTTGTTGAGTTTCGGATCGAAACTGTGCGGATCTTCTTCGCACAGAGCGTGAGCGCAGTGGATGTGGAAGCGGCTACATCGTTCGAGAATTTGGGTGGAAATCGGATCGGCTTCGATTTCTTGTTGGGTTATGTCCTTTCTGATGGCACGGGTCCGATTCCAGATGAAGGTGAACCATTCTCCGCAGCCATTTGTGGGTTGAGCGGAAATTATGAATCGAATCAGGTAGTTCATTGTTAGATTGAGCCCGGCGGGAGATCGGAGCTCGTGAGGCAGAGGAAATTCTTGATCCGCGGACGATCTCTGGTATTCCTTCACCATTCGGCTAGGATCCATAACGCCGTCCGCGCCTTGCAGCATCTCATATTTATCGACGAGGTTTCGATCGCCTCTATGATAACGCTCTTTCTCCGGACACATGTCCGTACATGTGCCTTTCATCGGTCCTGTCTGAGGTTGACTACTCAGGAGCTCCCGCAGAATTTTGTCCTTGATCTCAAGAAGTTTGTGTCGTTCTCTTAGCGTATTCGCAGAGTGGGAGAAAAGTTCATTGAATTTAGCCAAACCGGGATTCGTTTGAGAACGCGTTTGGATTCCTGAAGACCTCGGAGGAGTCATGAAGCCCGTGGGAGGTGCCGGAGTTAGATTCGCCGATAAATCAGGGAAAGCGCTTGTTTGAGACGTGTTCCGCAAATCTGGCTGGCTCCTTGGGTCGATTGACTTGGGCGAAGATGTCGCAGAGGCGGGCGGGGTTGCATTTTTCACCCAAACGCGGTTCGTGAACGCAGAACCGCCATCCGGTTTAGCACCGAATAATGGACGCGCAACTGGTTCCTTCCCAGTTGGAGCGCCGGCGATCCATTTAGTGAGAGGTAACGCAGAGTTCTGGTTCCTCTTGGGAGAGGACTCAGGCGCGGCTGAACGTGAAAACGAGAACTTGGATTTGTTTTGAAGGGAAAACGCTTTAGGGGGCTCTGACTCCGTCGAAGGATTCGCGGGAGCGGGCACAGGTTTTCCGAACAGTGTCGTCGGGGCTTTCGTGTTAACAACAGGGTTTGCAGCCGAGACGTTGGCGAAAAAATTGGTAGAAGGTCCTCCAATTGGTGCTTCCGGTTGCTTCTTGAATAAAGCAAATCCCTGACCAGGGTCATCCTTGGAGGAACTATTCCCAGCAGGCGAGGGGATTGGTTTCCCGAAGAGCGTCGTACCTGGACCAACGGATGCAAAGAGGTTCCTCGATGGCTCGCTAGAAGTGTTTCCCTCAGCGGGTCCGGTTCCTTCAGCGCGCTGCTGGCCAAAAACACCTTGAGAGCCGAAACGATCGTTCCTTGGGGCAAACGGTTGTGGGGCGAAAACTGATTCCTTCGTTTGAGATGGAGGAGCCGCCGAAGAACCCCCGCCGGCGCTCGGTTTGTCGGAAGTTGTTACAGACGAAGTGCTTTCCTGTAGTGCCCTCGAAAAAAGGTTGCTCGTCGGCCCCGACGACTCGAAAGCCCGTTTCCCAAAAAGAGGTTTGTTTTGGGAAAAGGTCGACGATGATGAAGAGCTTGACTGCGTCGAAGATTTCGGTTCGGATGGAGGTCCCCCGATGGGCGGAAAGTCTTCTCTGGTCAAAGACATAGGATGTTGCCTCCTCGTCGGAGGGTTTGGAAATAAATCCGGGCGAATGTCGAAAGGGTTCGCCTTGTCCTTGTTGACAGCCGGCGAGTTGTCGGTCGATGTCCGCTGCAAGCTGCACCATTGTATCGATATCTGTTTATATCTCGGTGATTCCTGCAAGATTCCATGAAACTCAACCACGGTCCATGACTCTCGATGTCAACGCCTCTTGCGCTTTCGATACGAATCGAACCGGTAGTTTTGAAATCGTAATAAGTTCACGATACCTTCTTTAGAGCGTTCTTCGCGAATGCTGCGTCGTTGTGGTTCTTGAAGCCAACGATCGCTTTGTCAACATCTCTGAACGATACCTTCTGAATGTCACCGAACTTTGACAGGACCTCTAAGATCGAAGATCTTTCTCTCAACTCCGGCGGCAGATTGGTAAACAGGAGCGCCTTCAGGGTGGATCTGTCGATGTGCTCGCCTTCCGCAGACATGTTTTGCTGAAAACGAGAGAAAAACTTTGAGCGGGGAGGAAGAATATGAAGTTTTAGGCAAAGGGAAACTAACAACGAACAAGATCTGATCTGATCTGATGCGGGTGAAACGAATATTTCACAACTTCGGCGCCGCTAAATGATCACGAATATTTTCTTGACTTTGAAATCGGCTCCTGTATCCGGCATTATTAAACAGTCCACTCATATTTCGCATCAATTGATATCTCTCACTCATTCTGTTCTGTGTCGCCTTGAATAAAATTGGGAGAATTTCCTTCTTGTTTGAAGTTGCTCTCGCAGATATTAACACTCACGGAATTTCTGTCGCAGCTTATGCTTATTCTCTGTGCGTTTTGACTCAACTGAGCGCTCTCTTTAGCACCCGTCTTAGCTCAAGGCATTTCGAGCAGGAAATTCGAAACTTTTCGAATGCTGAGAACAGCAATACGAAAAGTCCGGGTGGTTTTTTGTTATTGTTTCCGTCCGGCTTTGGGAGAGAGGCATCTCCCATATCCCGTACCACAGAATCTCACAAACCCGGTCTCGCTCCACGGAACACCTCTTCCAGACAGAGACTCGAGACGTCGTTCTCCCCATGACCCATGAATTCCGAGGACTTTATCGTCGACTGGGAACTCACGATGCGGCTCCACGGAGAATAAGGAGCTGTTGACTTGAGACTTTTCGTCTGCTAGGCGAGTCAACATCGGTGCCGCAAACACACCTCGAAACCGTGCGCGTTCCCTATTTGGTTGTCTGCCGCCGCGTGCCGAGAATCTTCGGAAGAAACTGACAGTTCGATTTTGTAACTTTCTGAACTAGCGGAAAAGTCGGAAATTCAACAATGGCGAAGAAACCGGTCGCTGGTCGACCTCAACCTCTGGAGCTCACTCCGGTTGAAGCCCTGCTTCAAATGAAGCAGGAGCTCGATGAAGATATTGAGTACATGGGGCAGTCCATTCAGACTTTGAAAGGTAGGCGAGTTAACTTGGGTCTGAATTTGCGAGCCAAGTTGGATTCTTGTCTAAGGTATCGACTCTTGTCGAAAACAAGCCGAGTGTCATGTGACGTTATTTCCTTCGATTTCCAGTGGTCATGGACAAATGCATCACATCTGAAGACTGCTTGTCAAAGTTGGGAAAAGAATCTGATGGTAAAGAAGTTCTCGTACCTCTTTCTGGGTCGTTGTACGTGCCCGGTTTCCTGGTCGGCGGTGGTAAAGCAACGATAGGTCAGTACGAGAATGAATTCATTTGCATTTCACCGCTACATGGTCTCATTCGTGAGAATCCAATTCAAAGGAAGCGCTTTCCAGGTATTGGCACCGGGTATTTCGTAGAGCGTGACGTCAAGGACGCGAGAGAAATCTTCAAGCGGAAAGAAAAACTGGTCCAGGACCAGATCGATAAAGTACAAAAAGCTGCCCAAGAGAAGGTGAGGCAAAACTTACGAGAGATTCCCTGGCAAGCGATGAATGCGTTTAGCTGTACAAAAGCTTAAAGAAATACATGCTCCCTTTTTGATTCAATCTTTATTCGAAACTTGAGTCAGTAGTTCAGCTGCAGAAAATTGAGCCAGAATCTCTCCCCTTGCATCTAACACAAGATTCTCTTCGCCGCAGGTCCGGTTACGGGATGCTGTGACGGATACGATACAGGATAAGATGATGACTATGATGGCAGCCCCGAAAAACGCGGCTGGAGGACCTCCACAAGTTAATTAGGCCGGCCGGACGAAAGTGTACATAGTCTTCAAGTCGATGTTAAACACTTAATTTAAGATAATTCATCTCCTGCGAAGGCGACGTCAAATATAAAACGGACAGGTGCGCTTTTTTCTTCCGGATGAAGCGATGTCATTACTCAGATCGATGGAATATACATGAAATCACGTTTTACTCCATAAAAGTTCACATTTCCCGAATGTCATCAACTACGCGGTTCTTTATACAAACACTCGCTGGAAAGTAGGATCTCGTGTCCCACTCGTCGACACTAATCGTTGAATATGGCTCGCGCAACTCTAGACCTAGAGCCCGGCAGGCGCTGATGATTGTCAACGTTCCGCCGAGAGTCGCCGGAGTAGTAATATTCCTTCACGGTACCATCGAGCTGGAATATGAAAGGAATTTTAGAGCGACAATGATTTCAGAACACGTCGTCTGCATTGAGCAGATGCAAGGTAGTTCTCGACATATAACAGTTTGAGGAAAATCAGTGTTTTCGAGGGAGGTTCGATTGAGACTTACGGACGACTGCTTGATGACCGGTAGATAAGGATGCCAAGAAACGTCACGAACACAGCGGAAGCGAGTGAAGTCTTTCAGCGAAAGTAAAAGTTTCCCGCTCAGAAGGTCGAAGATCACAACGCGTCCATGGTAACAGCCCGAGTAGATGAAGCGCTGGCCTGTCGTGGCTATAGGCGAGAATCGGCAACGGATTTCGGTCTCGTCCACGGTGTGGCCCCTGGATAAAAGTTTTTCTTCAAACGAGGATTCCTAACGCGGAAAACCGATTTCGATTGTGATCCGATATCCGGCGGAGGCGGATGATTCAATCAGACCCAAATACAAATACTTCGTCCTCACCTGTAAGTCATAATGCTGACATCTCCCGGGGAAGGGTTGAACCAATCGCCCTGGTGGTGATATCGGTTTGCAGTCAATTTCAATTGACCTTGGGATGCGAACTTCCGACAATCCTGAATATCATCGCTGGTTGCGAAGCGGCGAATATCCCACAATTTTATTGATTGGTCTTTTCTGTTCGAAATTAGGTATCTGCCGTCGTTTTTGGAATCTATGAAGACCACAGCATCTCTGTGGCCCGTGAACACGCCGACAGGTTGAGCATCGTGCTCCTGGAGAGCTCGACGATCCCAAACTCGGACGATGCCATCGTATCCGGCTGAAATAGCGGTACCGCTGTCGGAATTCTCCCCCCGCGTTTGAAAAACTCAGTCTAAAGCGGTTCATCAACGGAATCGAATCTACTCTTCTTGTTGGAATACCTGAATAGAATATCTGCGAGTTTGGATCCGCCAAGGCCAATGTGAGAATACGACCTTCGTCCGTTGGCAGCTGCAGTGTTTGCTTGAATGTGTTGAGATCAAGGAAATACAGTTGCGAATCTGTGCCTCTTGAAACAGAAATCCTCGTAAGCTTCCATTCTTGACAAATAGTTACGAGTCGGCTTACGAGTTGCTTACCCAGCGACTATCTCGTCCCTGGCTGGAAAAAATCGGAGGCTCGGAGCGTAAACTCTTGGAGACGAGCAACCTTCGAGCTGACACGAATGCGCGGGCATATCAGTTCGCTCGATCGACTGGAAGACAACTGAAAGAAAACATCTGTCAGGTGAGGTAAACAGTTCGGCAGTAGAGTTGGAAAACGGCAGTTCAGGGTAGTCGGGTGCTTGAAATCTCCAAAACTCCAGGCTCACTTTTGCCCATGGACATCGAGTAGGCGACATAGCGAGCGTCAGGTGACACCGCGCAATCATAAAGAGTATCGCCTTCATTTGGCGGTCTGAACGCCATGAGCAAATTCGTCTGGTCGGTCCGCGTATCGTATACCCTGTCGAAGATGAGAACGTTCTCAGTGATTCGAACACGTTTTCTTTTTTTTGTTTATCTTTATACCGTCGCGGCCAACGATAAGTTCAAAGTAGTAGATGCCGACCTGATTCGTCCACATTGACTTGCAGAAACGAAGAGATCGCCACCTTTCTCGTACGTTCCACACAGCGGTCTGTCGCCTTCGAAACGAATGGTTTCGGGATGCTTTTGCTGATTTGGGAGCAATTTACTTGCGATGTATGAGCGATCTCCGGTGGTAACTCGTGGACTGAGAGCGCGCTGAGAGGAATCGGATTTAGAAAGATTGATTATGATTAGGATTGCAACCTTCAGCCTCGCGAGAGTCCTGAGAAGCTTTGTTCCTCATAGCGTACGACAGGAATATTGTAAGCATTAAGTTCCATCGGAAGAGTACCTCGTAGAGAGTTTCGAGGATGCCGGGCAGGTTTTTTCGTTTGTGACGACCGCTATGTTGTTGAATATGATTGAAGATGTCGTTGACGAACACCACCTTGTCGGCAAGGTTAGAGAGTTTGTTGAAATCTCCTCTGTCAATTCCATCTGTTGGAATATTCGGAAAAATTTTGATAAAAGAGGATCTTTCTGTGACTAATAAAAGCGAATCCCCTGATTTCGGGGCCACGCTTCCGATTTTCTTATGCTGCTGTGAACGCTGAGGATAATGCGTTTTCCTAAGAATATATTTGTACCTTCTTTGTTGGGACTATAAAATTTTAGAGGGGATATAGGTTTTAGCGGAGAATTTCTAGGAGATCGTCGCATGGTTCCTATGGGAGTTCCTGGAGCTAGTCCCTGATCCGAGGAATTGATTCTGCGCAATATATACCTCGGAGAGTCGGTTGCTCTACGGTCTCGAGTGGTTCATGAAGGATCCCCGAAAGTCTGTAAATCAAAGTCGCGTCATTCGTTTGATCGAAATCATCGAAACTATTCCATCTGGTTCCGAAGTGGAGAGCTTCTTTATCTACAGTTCGTTCATTTATGGATGAAAGCTGGATTGACAATTGCTGTAAAATATCACCCCCATACGGGAAGAAACAAATCTCGGGACCCCTTTCGTGTAGCTGTTCTCTAGAATTTTGTGAAGATATCATCAAGCGCCCATCGGTTTCTTTGAATACCAAGGCATGAAAGTTCCGTCCATTGAAAAGATCTGTTAGGATGTATGGTGCAAGGCTACTGATTCGAAAACAAGCTCTGGAATGGTCAAGTGAAGACAATGCGTTTGGAAACTGAACATTCAAAAAATTGAGCTCTTCTCATAGTTTTAGTATTCTCGCTTTGCAGAGAACGCGGACACGACATCACGATCGTGAGTGTAGGGCGAACTCATTCAGCGATCCATGATATCCTCTCAGGGTATCACGGTACGGCTCACGTTGCATTGAAAAAAAACACACTTCAGGCTAGAACATCGCTCTTCGAGAGATCACGGCCTGTTTTTTTCGGAAATAGAATCGGTTCCTGACATCGCGAATGGAGCTCTTCGATTCCGACCTTTTGAAGTCAAGATTCAACGGCCAAAGACTTGTGGATAAGAAGTAACCACGAGCCGTCTGATACTCCGCATGACAGCTCGTCGTTCATTAAAGTTTTCGGAACATAAACTCACCTGTTAAGGGTAGAGATCACGGTCTGAATCAAATTCGCGTTCTCCGACATAACGCACAGCAGGCCAAAGGTTTCACTTTCACATCGCTGTTATTGCGTTCACCGTTCCTTTAGCTTTTGGAAATTTCTGAATTTGTTCAACAGATCGAATGCTTCGTCACATATGATCGCTCAGCTGGTCTGAGAAGTTGGTGTACCTACTGTGATCCCGTCGTTGTTGTGGGTATACACACCATCCGGTCGGACGCCGGGCTGCGTCTGCGCATCTCTACCTGCCCGACAGGAATAATTCTCCTCGTGGAGTGGGAGCTAGACGCCGAGAATGATTCCTTTCACGAAGATGCTGACAGAGGAGGACGGTGGATAAAAGCCTGAGAGGGTGCGCTATCTTTCGAAGCCTTCGAATGCGCGTAGCAAAGATATCGCGCAACAAATAAACGCGCGTCTCTCCAAGAGAGCGCCGATCCTCAATGAAGAGGTGGTGTATCAAGGTGTGCGAGGAACACTGAAACTGGCGAAGGAGGGAGATGGGTTCCTGTCGTCCGCTCCTGAAAGCTCTGGCTTTATTAGGTGAGCTCGATTTAAGACTGTATTCTGATGTATTTTCTGGGAGATAGCAGGGGCGTAACCGGGTAAAGCCTAACGGGACTACAACTCGACGCAAATGCCGTAATTACGAATTACGGAATACGCCGTAAGAATGACAGAGCGTTGAGAGAAAGAGACCTTCAGAAGACCTCTTTCTCCTAGCACCCTTGCAAAGTTACGCATGTATAAACGCATGTTTTTCGTGTTTCTGAGGGAGAGAATGAGGCTAAGATCGTCTGTCTTGGATCGAATTCCAGAGCTTGATCAGAATAAGGACACCTTCTGGGTATGGTCGTATCCTTCGATAAGCGCGGGAGCGAGATCATCAGTTCAGTCGAAAATCGCATTCGAATCCCATGAGTTCGTGGTGATTCAAACCGATGAAGGATGGTTCTATGCCTTGACTCATCGTGGCTCGCCGAACAACAGGGTTCTTGCAGTCACAATAGTTCTCCAGACAGACAACTTCCATCCAGTGAAGTACAGGCGACTGCTCGACGTTCTGAGTGAGGTAATCGACCACGTCGGTAGAATCGATATTCTGAGAAGTGTCAGCTGTTACGATTGTCATATTCATTCTCCCATAGAGTTACCAGACGAACAACAGTCCACCTGATCTACTCGGAATATACCTAGAGGCTCTAACCAAACAAACCATCACTGGAAACGGAGTCGCGATCGACTTGAGGAGCTCCCCGTCCCCAACAGAAAATGTGCCTATAAAAGGTAGTCGTGAGGAGTTGCATTCAGATCCTTCTGCATTCCTGGGATTCGAAAAGGACAACAATCGATCCGCTTAAATATGAAGCGATATGTGATCATTTCTTTGAACCTTCCCTAAATGAGTGTGATTCAAGTTAGAGAATTGGGAGCCGTGGCCTGGAAAACCTCTCGAATGGATTGTTGTTGTTTCTTTTCAGAATTGATTCGTGCATTCCAAACTGAGACTATTTTGATCTACACTGCTCTCCTGCTTGAATTGCGCGTTATGATCTACCACCATTCAGTGGACGAACTCCGGCAGATGGTTGCGGCCGCAGCATCGCTTATGTCGCATCGGCCTGATTTCTTCAAGAATATTTATCCGCTGATGAGCAACTCGGAAGCCGATGTCTCCTTTCTCAGAGGTGAATCCACAGTGATGATATGATGATTATTCGAATTACTCTGCTGAATGAACTTTGGAGGAAGGCTGTTGCATAGATTTGACTCTTTGACGAATCTTGACTGTTGCTCTCACACTTCCAGGTAAAACTAGCTACTTGGCCGGTGTGACAGATGCTTCGATGGGCTCCAGAATGGATATGATGGACCTTTGGGTCGCTCTGCCTTCTGCGGAAGTAATAATTGCAGTTCACGCCAAAGAATCTCTATCTCGTTGCAAAACTCACAAAGACATCGCTCTGTTCATGTGTCGATGTGCAGAAAACAGTCGGTTGTCTGACGGCGACACCGTCAAGGTTGGTTACGTATTGCGGCACGGTCAGATAATTTCATCATCGACACAATAATGTGCGTCCAAATCGAGAGATCATCACTTCAATATTCCGAGGAACTTTCACAGGAAATCGCAGCCAAGACACGGTTTCTGTTGGCTGCTGTCACAAAAACGGTACATGGGAACCCAGAAATGTCTGCGGAGAAAGCCATCGAGGCGGCCAGCCTCTCGCCTACGTTGGAATCCTTCTACAAAGCGATCGCAAGAGTAGAGAGGATTCACAATTGATCTCATAAGTTCTTACGATAAACCTCACAACCCTACAATCTCATTTACACGAATTCCATCTTAATTCTGAATTGAATGATCGCGCTCTGTCTACAAGACGAATACTCCGTTGGTGATTTGTTCGAGTCATCTTCACATTTTGCAGTTTCTGTTATGGAATAAAATATTTTGGAGAACCATCGTCTTGGCGGTCCCTGAAACAGTATTCCGGAGTTCCACTATTTGAACTTCCTTCGTTTAGGTATTTTTCAATCTCTTCGTGCTGCGTCAGTCAAGTTTTGTCAAACTTTCCCGAGATTGATCGAGAGGAGCTCGCAAAATGAGAAAAAAAAACGTTCGTGGGAAAATGGGAAACTAGGAAAATGAGGAAACGATCCCATTACGGAAAAAAGGGAACCGCAGCTGATGATGGGAGGCTCTCTCATCAAGCGTTTTACTTCGCTCGTATCATCACTGTTTCAATCATAGATGGCTAGCAGTGGGATGCAGAACTGACTTCATTTCGACACCGCATATAGGCGATAGCGGAAACAGCCATACAGTTTTCCTAATTTAAAACTATGGATTCATCTTGTCCGGAATGTTCTGTCATACGATGCTGGAATTTGATCGGTTTGACTTCCTCTCTCTCCGTGATGAGGATTATGGAAATCCCGATTCCGTAACTCATAATCTCAGTATTTTATAATCATCAACTACGACGCGGACGGAAACAATCCGTCATTATTCCCCCAAATATACATCGACAAATATGGATATATGGAGGATGAGCCGCGGTTCTCGACATGTGATGCCGACCGTTTATCACACATTTCTGCGGATTTTCGTTCTGCTCGCTCTCACAGGTTCAATCTTGACTCGCCGCGCCGGCGAGAGACGCCATTAGTGAACAGCAAAACTCATAGATGATGGAGATCCTGGTGATGAGTGCTCGTCAGCGTCAGGAGGATTGACTCAGCCTGCGAGGAAACCGTTAGTCGATTCTGGCCCCCATCCATGCGTTCCTCGAAATTTTGACGGGTCTATACTACATGCGAGCTGCGGCAAAACCAGATCATTACTTTTTCGACAGGCCAGATCCTTGTACAATGTTCGTGGATACAACTGAAGTCATAACCCCAGGATTATTCTGTGGATGATTTTGGTGGGAAGAGACCTGTACATGGCCTCTGGATAATCAAAACGAAATCGTATGATACCACCCAGATTACAAACCGCTCACGGAATCTGGCCTCGGAATCGCACATCCGAGATCGGGGGCTTCGTCGAGTTCGCCCTATTTTCTTACTCATGACCTCGTCTCCTCCATCCTAGATCCTGAGCTGCTAATTTGTCTGCCCAGTTGAACCCCAGAGATGTCTTTGCTGTGTCCAAAGTTTAGTTCATTCCAACAAGTCTGATCTTTGGTGGAGAAAATCTCTCTGGCCCTTGCCGACCTCGATGCATTTTTTTTCTTTCATTGCGAACCATTGCACCCGGAAGCTCGCCCAGCTGAGGAGCTTTGAAGCGAAAGGACCGGCGAGGGTAGAGCCCCAGTTTCGGAGTCTCTTGCATGCGGTTTGAGTGCTGGGAGGGATTGACCCATTGTGGATTCCTTAGGGCAAAGAATATCCGTGGATGATTCAATGTTCCCACCATAAATTCGTGTGGAATGCGACTATCGTTCCGGTGGGAATTTTCAGGGTGATTGAGACTTCCCGATCGAAAATCTTCATCTAGGTGACAAATCAGCAAACTCCACAGATGAATTCGGGACTCTGACTCCTAGTCGCTCATGAAACTCATTATCATACATCGTTTAGGGTGATCGTGTGAGACTTTGATCCTTCTTCGTTGATCGTGACTTTGAACCCCGAGCCGAAACGCGCACTCTGATGATCACTGATGACTAGGGGCGTTGATAGGATCGTTTTTAGGGGTTGACTAATTCTGGCTCTGTCATGGACCTTCTCCTCTAGATGACTTCCAGAAAACCGAGTCTCCGATACAAAACATCAACATAGGAAGCATGGAGTTGGACGACCTCGGGGAGATCTACATCTTTCTCAGACTCCTCCCGGCCAAGCTATCACTCGTTTGTGGACATGCCGTGCCCATTCCATCTTTGCAGTCGTCAGTTCTGGAATTGTGTGAAGAGAGGGCTGTTGTTGGTCTGGTGAAGCTTCTAACTCCCAGGTCGTATCCTCCTGAATTTTCTGGAGGAATCCACTCTGTCCGCTGCACGGCCTCCAGCCGTACCTGTGATGGCGTGCCTGAAGCGGGACTCAATACGGAAACGTGGTTTCGATCCTCAGTCTCCTTGAAATTCCAAAGAGGAAATCTACTTCGTTCTCTAGATAATCTCCCGTCCCCCTCGAACAGCTCACTGGAGCTTACATGACTTCGAGCTCGAGTTCATATGCCTCCATTCCAGAGAAAGCTCTTGAACCTTGAAACTTTGCATACTTCAGAATACACACTGATACGAAATTCCTCTGTCATTCAATCCGGTCTTCAATAATAATCTACCATGATTCTGGTGAACTTCGAGACCACACGAGGTTTTCGGTTCGAGATTCGATCAGCCGCATAAAACTCGAATCCGCGAAAAACTTCTGAGTAAAACATGCAAAAAGTTGAACCCCTGTCGGCTCCATTTGGCGCGCTTCCATTCGAAATGCGAATAAGTGGGTTGTGGAATTGCGGACTATCATCATGCGGTTTGGTAGTCGCTGCAGCCGCCATGGGTCGATCAATCGTAAGTAGCGGCGATGGGGTGGCTGCAGTGGCGTCAGAAAGCAGCAGGCGTCCAACTTTCTATGTTTCTCTTGGTCTCGCACTCTTTCACTCTGACACTCTCTCCCCTTCATCCACTGTCTGTCGGCTGTATGCGAGTGTGTTGTATTATAGAGCCCGGGCTGATGCGCATGCGCGTGGACTTAGCGTTGTGTCGACTCGCTGATCTGCTGCTGGTGACGAGCGAACGACCCTACAGTGAACATCGGTGTTGGCCAAGAAGCGTTTCGGAACAGTCGATCTGTTACACGCAATTTTCGGTCTTTCTGAGCTAGAAATGACGTCGGCGGACGTTGAAGCCGCCCAGACTGTGACCCAAGTAAGTTTCTCGAGTCAGAGATTTTTTCTAGCAACAGGAACGACTCTCGACTGCGGAGCCATGTGCCCTCAAAGCCTATGTCCCGACGAATTTCTAAGTCCGGTCGTTCGCATTACCTGGGCAGGGAGCGACGCCGAGCTTATTTGACCTAAACTCCTCGTGGAAACGCTTCGGTTTACATTTCCAAGCCGAGATGGCCGTGAAATACTTCGGTCTGTGGCTCAAATTCACTGCTTTCAGCCGAGTTTGGTTCTCGGAGCTCGGTGAATTTTCTAAGTCCGAACGTCCCCAGCCGTCTCTAGGCCTAAACGTGGAGCTCGCTAGACTTAAATAGCGTCCTGAACGGCTACCTTTTGATTGCATGAGCGAGAGTGAATGCTACTGAAACAATTCCATGCTCGGAATTAGTTTATTTTCGGCGTATTCGATGACGATTTCACAGAAATTTACTAAGTCCCGCAGCCATCGTGTATGGCAGTCTCACACAACGAGCGAAGCTTCTTTTCAAGAGACAAGCTCTGTTAGTAACGTCTATGGGGAGCTTCCGAGCACTTAAAAATCGCACATTCGAATAGCGGTGTCGTTCTGTTCGTTTCAAGTGTTGTATTCGACACATGCGGACTGTCCGTTCCGCTCAGAAATCATGAGTCCAGTAAACCTAAACAGAACTTTCTAGAAGGCAGGGGTCGAGTGCAGAGAACATTTTCCGGCATGGGAAGCTCCCCGTGCCAGTCGTCATCATCGAGTGCAGTGGGGTTGTTTTCCCTCCGACTCTCTGTGAGAGACAATCGGAAAGGAAGCAACACATTGGGAGGCACTCCCCCGGTTAGGCTTAACGCTACCGGCCGGCATGGGAGAACAGCTTTGATACTTCAGCTGACTTAAGCATCGACCCCAAATGACGAAGTTCGCCGAAAGAAAACATACTTTCCAATGTGGGCTTATGGAAATGCCGACTCGTACGACGCTCCGAGCTACGGTCTTAGAGGACACCGGCGATTTTTGATGGGTGTGTGACTGCTGAGGAACCGTTGCTTCTGAACCATCCGCTGGTTGCGAACAGGGTATTTAATTCGTCACGATAAAATGGCCGTGCCGGGTTTCCGCGTCCTTCTGAACCAGAGACACATGAGTACGAAGTATTACTACTAGAGTCTTCCCCGATCCGTGTTGGCATTCGCAAATGTCTTTTGTTGTTCTGAACGACAATCAACGCAGCGGCCGGGAGAACTTTGGGGAACTTGATAGCTCTCGCGATTTCTGTGGCTCAGATTCCGAACAATGGTGGTTTCTTTCTCGTGCTGGAAAGCCGTAACGGTTCAACGGTCGACTCTTGCTTGCCGACGACTGTCCAAGTAATATCGGGGCTGCTTGATTGGGTGGCTGATGAAAAAACTCATCTGTCCGACGCAACCCTTCGATTCGTTGATGAAAAACATGATGTTCCAAGTACATTACAACAATTCTTCTTCTAATCTTTTCTCTTTCTCCATTCCAGGCTTCGAGTGAAACTGCGGTTGAGAGGAAAGGTATGTGGATGGAATCACTGAAATTCGAATAATTCACGGTGCTTTAATCTAGGACACGCGAACAGGGTTTAGGTCAAGCTTTTGCCAAGCACAGTATTCCATCCTGTTGAGTAATCGAACCGGAATGATTTGGTTGTCCCTTGAGACTCAATGTACGATTTCCAACAAGCTTTCTGAGATGGTGCTGCTAGCCGTTTTGCCGATGTTGAAGACCCTTCCATCGGTGAATTGTCGCGATGACGGTTAGTGACCCCTTTTGAATGGAGGTTTTGTGAACGACGTGTTTTCGGCGGAAGACAGACGAAGTCCCGTTGTTCAACTGTCCACTTCGAATTCATGTCCGCATCCGACAACTTCACAGAAGTTCGATTCGAGTCCAGAAGTATGATTTCGAGTCTCTGCAGTCAACTTGACTTGAATCTCTTATTCGTGTCCTTTGTAGAAGCTATGGTACTAGTTGGCTTGATTCGCCCGAAGTGTTTGTGTCGGATAATGAAGCAAACCAACTTTGATTCCAGAGAACGGTCATATGAACGGTGGTTCGATAGAGAATGGAGATGCCAATGGTGAACCACAGGAACCTGAAAAAGAGGAGAAAAGGCATTCCTCCTCGGGGCATCATCATTCTTCATCAAGAGACAAAGATCGCCACAAGAGTAAACACTCCTCATCATCACATCATTCATCGTCCAAAGACAAGGTCCGCATCCTGATCAACTTCGGAACCAATAAAGCATGTGTCAAGAAAGATTCAGAAAGTCAAGAAGACGTGGCAAGCAATTCAGTTTTCAAACGTCATTTTTGTCATCATTCCCACGAGGCTTATATTGTCATAAGGCTGATTTCCGAACTGTTGATTACAGGACAAGCATCGATCTTCGTCTTCGCACCATTCATCGTCCAAAGACAAAGATCGACACCGATCGTCGGACAAACACAAGTCGGACAAACACAAATCCGACCGTGACAAGGATAGGCATCGTAGCGATAAAGAAAAGTCGGACAAGCACCGGTCCGATAAGGATAAGCACAAATCCGATAAAGATAAGCACCGTTCGTCCTCGGACAATAAGGATCGGAAGCATCATTCGTCGTCCTCTTCCAAGGACAAGGATCGTCACTCGTCGAGTCATCGATCCGAGAACAAGGAGCGTCACTCATCCTCGTCCCATCATCACAAAGACCGTCATTCGTCGTCGAACCGCGACAAGGACAGAGAGCGTAAGGAGCGCAAGGAACGCGAACATCGCGAGAAAGAACAGCAGAACGCTACTCTGAACAATGGCGCGAATCACGCTGCTCCTGAAGAAGATTCCATGGAGGTTGACCATGTCGACAACAGACAGAACCACCACCATCACAGCAACCAAAACCATCGCAGCCAACACCAACATCATCATCATCATCATCAGAGTCAGGAGTCCTACTTTAAAGAAGAACCGAGTTCTCCGGTTCGGCAAGAGGCTCCGGGCAGGATGACGTTGGTTTCGGAAACGGTGACCAAGGAAGAATATGAGCCTTCGCAGCGCGACGAAAGCGATGACGACGATGAAGATGAGGAAGGATCGAAACTTCAACCCAAAACTGAGGACGACGAGGAGGACAACGATGACGACGCAAGTGAAGCTGAAGAGGCATCACAGGAGGTCAAGCAGGAGCCTGAAGACGAGAGTGACGATGAACCGTTGGCTGCCAAGCTCGCTCGTGTCAAATCGCAGGCAGCTGCCGCCAGCGAAGACGATTCCGATGACGAGCCTTTGGCCGTTAAGCTCGCCAAGGTCAAGGCTCAGAAGTCCAAGAAGAAGAGCGTACCTGCTAAACGCAAAAAGGTAACCACCTCGCGGTCGATAACGGCCATGTGTTTTCGAGACGTCCGAGATTTCGCTCGACGAATATCTGATGTGTGTTGTCGTGCCTCTTGCGTATCGTGGATTTAAATTCTCGAGAAATCCGGTGTGACTTTCAACTCCGTTTCTTCAGTCCAATTCTTTGGTCTACTGAACTTGAATTTATGTCTCGTCCCTTGTACGCTCCAATGTTCGCTCTTCTCGGCTTCGTGAAGTCGCTGCCGAGAATGCGACAAACCGAACTCTGTCCTCTTTCTGTTCGTGATTCTTGAGCTAAGCCACGGAGTTCATCGAATTTGATTCTCAGACACCGTCTAAATTATCGGAGTTCGGAATGTCCGATGATCTATCAGGCGAAAGTGATCGCGGAGGCGAATTCAAAAACGAAGAAACCGGATACGTTACTGATAGTTACGATTCGGACGAACCGTTGTCAGCGAGATTTGAAAGATACAAGAAAAAAAGACTGCCAAAGGTATGCCGGTCCACCTGCCTGTGAGCGTGCAGTCAACGCCGCCGGTTCGACAACATTCCGTTCGTCGTGCATTTCACCCGAAGCAGATGATATTCTTTGAAATTTCATGTCGATCAGATTCGAGCCTTGGAGAAAACGATATTAAAATTCGATGCCGCCGGGATAACTAACGATGATTTCTAGACGTAATCGATTTTTTTCTCCGAATCCAGGCGGACACTGATGATTCTGACGACGGGGACAGCGACGACAGCAGTGCCATGAAAAAGAAAAGGAAGCGACCATCGAAGACTCCAACGAAAGGTGCCACAAAGAAAGGTAACATCAACTTCCCTGATCTGATTTCGCCGCAGCTCGAGAGTCCGAAGCCTTCTGGGGCCGTATCCGCGAACCGTTGTCACGGAATCTTCCATTTCCGTCGTATCCGAGCAGATCGTTTCATTCTCCAATGTGAACCACAAGTGGCCTTTACCAATCGCTGAAGGTCGTCGTTCGAAGTTACCGACGAGGGGAACGAGTGTGGTCGTTAAACTTCATAGATATCTGATGAGAAGTTCGGTGGCGACTACGGGCGGCTGTCATGCCATACCGGTGCCATCATTGACTTCTGGCTTTGAAGCGTGCTTGTCGTCTTTGAGCTGCACCGTGACTCGCTGGCTTGAGACGTCAGCTAGCTTGCTCGGCCGACTGCTGGCTTGACTGTGTTGGTTGTTGGTAGACTTGTTGTTGTTGTTGTGGGCGTCGTGCATGCATGGTTGGATGCTGTAGGAAACTGGACTGAAGCAGTCAGCCGGCCTGCTGGCCAGCCAGTCAGCCAGCCAGCCGATGGGAGGGCACGGCCAGCCGCTGGTAAGCAAGTCACGGTGTGCGCGTTCGTTAGACTACGTGGCTCTGTCGTCACGCTTGCTATGCTTGGAGTGCCGGCCCGTCGGTCGGTCGGTTGGTCCGTCCGTCTTTGGGTCTGTCCGTCCATCCATCCATCCATCCATCCATCGGCTTGCTTTCTTGCTTGCTTGCTTACTTGCCAGCCTGGCTGCCTTGCTCCCTGCCTGGTTTGCTGGCACGGCCCGCCGGGAGTCGACAGCATTGGCAAGAAGACGCAGCCTGTTTCTGACTGGAGCACTTCGCTTGGTTCCATTCGACTGATCAAGGTTGAGACGCTGGAGTGGCCACAAAGCCCTCTACCATGAGAAGCAGTGGCAGTGGCTGCACCAGCAATAGTCAGTCAAACAGTCAGTCATTCAGTCCGTCTGAGCGGTGATCTACGTCAGTTGTTCTTGAATTCCGGACTGGGCTGACCATGTATGGCTTGGGACTTGGAGAAACGAAATTCGGCCAAGTTGCATGCGCTCTTCGGATTTGTGCCAAACGCTTATCAGTGCGAATGATTCTGTTCGACCGGTTCAATCGGATGTCGCGGTGGAAGTGGAGTTGGCGGCAACGGTGATGTCAAATCCATCCGTGATGATTATCATGCTAATACCGAGTGAAAGTGCGCCAAGGGATCGCCTCCTTCTCGGGCTTTGGATCCTGCACGGTTCACAATGGGAACACGAATGATACTGAGAGAAAAGAAATGGATTAATGTTAGTGAGCTCGGTGAATGAAGTGGAGGAAAAGTCCTTGAATTCAAAATCTTCTCTCGGTGAGTCATTTCGTTGCTTTGCAGTTAAAAGTGAATCTACTGACATCGAATCCCCCCGCAAGAAGAAGAAAACCGAAGATGAGGAAGACGTCTGGAAGTGGTGGGAGGAAGAGAAAAAGGTAGACTTCGAATCCAGAGCAATATTTATCGCGAGTCATCGATAGGAGGAGGTTACCAGAAACGCATCGATGGAATCTGTTTTGGGTCGACTACAGCGGTGCTCTTTCTCTTTTCCGTTATAGCCTGAGGGTGTCAAGTGGAATACTTTGGAACACAAGGGACCTGTGTTTGCTCCGGACTACGAGCCCTTGCCCCCGAATGTGCCGTTCCTTTATAACGGCAAGAAGATGAAACTGTCAACGGAAGCTGAAGAAATCGCCACTTTCTACGCTCGAATGTTGGACCATGACTATACCCAGAAAGACTCGTTCAATACGAATTTCTTCCAAGATTGGCGGAAGAGCATGACAGCGCAGGAAAAAGAGACCATCACCGACTTGAGGAAATGCGACTTCACTCATATGGCCACCTACTTCAAGGAGAAGACCGAGGAGCGGAAGAACAGATCGAAAGAGGAAAAACTCGAAGAAAAGAAGGCTAACGAGGCTCTCCAGAAAGAGTATGGTTTTTGCATCATTGACGGCCACAAACAAAAAATCGGTAACTTTAAAATTGAACCGCCCGGTTTGTTCCGAGGTCGTGGTGAGCATCCGAAAATGGGGAAGCTCAAGAAGCGCACGCAACCTGAAGACGTCATCATCAACATCAGCAAAGGTGTGCCCGTTCCTAAACCGCCCGTCGGCCACAAGTGGAAGGAAGTGCGCCACGATAACACCGTCACATGGCTGTGCTGTTGGACCGAAAACGTACTCGGCAACAACAAATACATCATGCTGAACCCTTCGTCGAAACTGAAAGGCGAGAAGGACTTCCAGAAATACGAGACAGCCCGAAAACTCAAGAGCATTGTCAAGAAGATCCGCGAGAACTATCAGGCGGACTGGAAATCGAAGGAAATGCGAATTCGTCAACGAGCCGTTGCCTTGTACTTCATTGACAAGCTGGCTCTTCGTGCTGGAAATGAGAAAGACGCGGACGAACAGGCCGACACGGTCGGTTGTTGCTCGCTGCGTGTCGAACACGTTCGACTCCACGACGAGTGGGAAGACAAAGAGAATGTTGTGGAGTTTGATTTCCTCGGTAAAGATTCGATTCGCTACCAGAACTGGGTACCTGTCGAGAAGCGAGTTTTCAAGAATCTTAGATTGTTCTGTGAAAATAAGAAGCCCGGTGACGATCTCTTCGATCGGCTCAACACAAGTATTCTAAACAAGCATCTCAACGAACTCATGGAGGGCCTCACGGCGAAGGTGAGTGTCTCGACGGGGCGGGAAACTCTTCGTAGGAAGTTCTTCCGCATCCGATTCACATGAATCGATGAGTTCAGAACCGACTCCCTGGCTGTGAAATCATTTCATTAGTCGAGTTTGCCTGGAAGACTCAATGACTGATTTTGTTCTGAACCAGGTATTCCGTACGTACAACGCTTCGAAAACCCTTCAAGAGCAGCTGGACAAGCTGACCGATGCCGACATGAGCATTCCAGAAAAGCTTCTGGCCTACAACAGAGCTAACCGTGCTGTAGCCGTTCTCTGTAACCATCAACGTGCCGTGCCCAAGACATTCGAGAAGAGCATGGAGAACTTACAGAAGAAAATCGACGAGAAGCAAGACCAAATTGCGGATGTAAGTAAAAAAAAAAACCAAAAGAATGCGCCTGCTTGCTTCGCTTGCTTGCTCGAGTGGATAGGTAGGTCGCGCCACCGGTTTTGAGAACCTTCGATCGGAGGGTTTTCAGATCGAAACCCACCCAACGACTGCATGCTCATTTGAAAATGGTCCACATGAAGGGCGTAAGATCCGCCGATTACACTCACTCGCTCCGTATTGAATTCATTCTTGATGTGCGTGCGATTTACAGGTGAAGCGCGAATGGAAAGACGCCAAGAAGAGCGGCGACAAAGCCACAGCCGACAAAAAGCAAAAACGCTTGCACTCCCTCGAAGATCAGTTGAAGCGGCTTCAAGTGCAGGCAACTGATCGCGAGGAAAACAAACAGATTGCCTTGGGCACTTCGAAGCTCAACTACCTCGACCCGCGCATTTCGGTCGCGTGGTGCAAGAAGTGGGGTGTCCCCATTGACAAAGTCTACAACAAAACGCAGAGAGACAAATTCCGGTGGGCCATCGAAATGGCCGAAGCTGACTATAAGTTTTAGTTCGAATGCACTTGATCATTCTTTTCTTGTCGAGTAGACCGAGCGGTCCGCTCATCTGCGTTCTCGAGACGCTTGGCGACCGGTGATTCAATGAAATCTGTCGATCGACGGATTGGTTTCGCCAGCGATTGATGACGATCACCGACTTTAAAGTAAGGAACTAAGAGAACGAGGAAAAAACTGCGCAGGACACGCAGTTCCGAAAGTCCGGGCTACCGAAAAAGCTGTACACATGTATTGTAATCGAATCAGTAGAGGCGGGCTGGCGGGGGGGAGGGGTTATCAATTTCTAGGCGCGGGAACCAATGGGAAACAGCTTAGACTCGAAGCACTAGTTAAATTAAGTCTAAAAGAAAAGAATTCTATTTATAAATTGTTTTTTTTTCTTCTATTGGACAAGACCCGGCTCTATGGGTCGACAATAGAAACGAAAGGGGAAGGAAATTCATCTGGGCAAAAGTTTATTTAGTAGTGTTCTAATGGACTGTGTGTAATCAACAACAGATATTGTGTATATAAATATATATGAGGAAGAATATCAGCCGTATCACATCCTATGGGGATCTCCATTCAATAATAAAGGGTCGGTATAAAAATTGTGTGGAGTTTTCTTTCACTCAATCGCGATTCAGAATGCAGTTTCAAGTTCAGAGCTCCCTTGCGAATGACATTGTTGATTTAGGGTTTTCGCAGCGTGCCAAGTAACTAGCTATCTCCGTTTCAGATCGACAACGCTGATCGACGTAGTCACACTAAACAGATCATCAGGGAAGAAGGCGTCCAACGTCGACTTGCCAGAGAAATCACCGACTCAAATGAATAAAAGAAACAGAAAAGTGTCTGATCAATCACAGTCGGAAACTTCCCTTGTCACTCTGCACCTCGAAGCGGCACTGGTTCTCTTTTCGGGTTCGCACTCTTCGAAGCACCTCTACGTTCACTAGCTCTCAGCCTGAATTGAGAATGCCTTGGAAATCCTTTGCTCGTTTTGTTTCCGATTGCAAGTTATTCGAATGTGATTCTTACGCTAACTTGTTGTGAACATTCAGCGGCTGAGCTGTTGGAACACGGGCTCCTGAGTGAAGGAATCCTCCGACCAGAGATACTGTTGAGCCACTTCTTGCCGTTTGCCCGCCTCGAAGCCAAAAATCTCCATTCTCGATCAAAGGTGGTCGAACCCACCGCCGGTCCTGATGGATTCCCTTGCCCGGTTTGCCACAAGGTCAGTTGATAAAGAGCGCGTCCGGCGACTCAAAACTCATTCGAAATTGAAGTTTTCCGGTCTGGCGAACATGCAAGCATCCGGACTACCCGATTTGAAGCTCGAAATATCGCCGATTAAATCGATGATGACAATAAGGTGATTTTATTCCAGGTGTTCCGGTTGCACAGTGTGATGACGCGTCACAAAAAGATTCACTCTGGAAAAGCAGAGTACGTATGCGATCTCTGTGGAAAGGCCTTTGGAAGGTCGGATACGCTCCTCGAACACAAACGTGGTGTTCACAAAATCTACAACTCGTGATCAAACTAGACCGCCGGATTCGCCCTTCTCTGAGAAGCTGAATATCGGCTAACGAACAAATACCAAAAATCTCTATATTCCTATTGTTGAATACGATATTGTATTTATTGAGTCTGTGACAAGTGGTGCGTGTAACCGCACTTACCCAAATGAACTATTATATTAAAAAATTGAATGTATACATCTTTTTCTACGCGTCGATTCTTTCCTGTGCTGCACTCTTTTGCTTTTAGGGTACGTCAGCGCCCAGGCAGTTCCTGTATGGCGATTGAGTTCTATACGGATTCCGAACTGCTGTCTTGAGTTTTCAAAAAAATTTGTGTAATGAATTAAGCAATCGATCTATCGAGGCCGATCTCAACAGAAGTGAAGTCCGAAAGGAGGAGAATTTCAGGAATGAGTGTGTAACTTCATGCGCACCCTATCAGAAATATGAAGCAAAGATTG
Organism: Neoseiulus cucumeris; assembly: GCA_021527715.1. Lineage (NCBI taxonomy): Eukaryota > Metazoa > Arthropoda > Arachnida > Mesostigmata > Phytoseiidae > Neoseiulus > Neoseiulus cucumeris. The sequence goes on along the minus strand of JAJSRV010000063.1, from coordinate 211,069 downwards.
CTCATTCTAAACTAAGGGTGCATAAGGGCATCTCATCTTCAGAAATCAGAATCCCTCAGCGAATAATAGCATGACATCAATGATGAAACAATAAAATAAATCAATAAGAGGGCCCCCGGGAAGCGGAGAAATAGAGGGAATCCCGAAGTCGCGAGCAGCAAGGAAATCAAACATTGTCTCTTATCGGCGTGTTTCTCCAACACGCATATGCCTCAAAAGCGGCTGGGACTGATTGTGTAATTTCAAGGAAAACAGTACGTGGTCCTAATTGTATATGATGATGATGTCATGCGGCATGCCTCTGTTAGCCGGATCGGGATCGCCAACCCATACAGTGAGAGAACAAAGAATTACGTCGGATTCCTGCCCCGCGCAAGGAATCGGCTTCCGAGCTGCCAATATTTCGCGGCTTGAGGAATGTCTTTCGTCCATTCGCACCTGCGGCTGGAGATCTCTAAAGGATCGCGGAATGTATGGTCATTTCCAAGAACAGAAGAAATGGAAGACAGATCGATGCGTATTTCTTTTCGATTCTGTTACAGCTACCACTCACGGAATGATTCCGATAGCTTACCGCTGACCTGGCGTATTCCAACGTACAGGCAGCCGTGTTCGGTACAGTTGAGGGCTACGCGTCTGAAACATGATATAGTTTGTCATGATTGCAGAGCATTCGCCATGTTGGCCTCGAGAGTGTGGCTCGTTGTCCTGGTCCTCGCGGGACTCGGCATCGCGGCACCAATAACGTGAGTACCGAGTCCGTCGGGAATCTCTTTTCCGACCAAATAGAGTTTTTGTTCCACAATTTTCAAGTCGCACAATATTTTTGTTCCGGTTCCGGCCTGTTTTCTTCCCACGGAAAGCATGTCGTGCAATTTAGTAAGCGTTTACTGGGTGGAAACGATGGGAAGGCCGAAGTCAGTGCTTAGAATCGAGAATCATGGTTGTTCCGAATGACGGTAAATTCTCCTCGAATGGAATCCTGGCATTCCCGACGTTTCTGTTAGACCATCTGGTGAAAGCCGAAAATCAGACATGGACCATCCGTGTGTTTCTGAACTGCGTTTTTCGTCGACTCCACAAAACCTGCGTCACGGATGACTTTGAAGCTACTCCATATCTACATTCTGTTCTCGTTTCTGTTCCAGGGACGTAGTTTCCCCGACTGAAGCTATCGAAGACACTCTCGTCGTTAAGCATGAGGAAGGCTTCGTGGGACGCAAGAGCTCCGAGCTCGCCTCTTTCGGATATGCTGAGGACAGATCTGGCGGGGGGTGAGAGTCATCATCATTCTGTGTTCGAAACTGAAACTTGGTCACGCAGCTGGTGCTGTCTCATCAGGCACGCGGTTCAGCATGGCAGGAATCTTGAGCATGCGGTCCGATTCATTCATTCGGCAAAAGTTTCATATACTGCATGGCATAATGCTAATACTGATTTAGAGAATGAAGTTCGATCCCCAGTCTTTACTAACGGTGGTATCAAACGGATTTCTGATCCTGAACGCGTTTCCCTTCGCTGCACGCGAGGAGAGAGAGCGGACGTTCAATCGCTCTGGTTTAGATAAAGAGCTGGAAACTCATATCACGGCTGGGAGATGGACACTTGGCTTCCAATTTCCCGGTTCGAATCCAGAACCCGTGTCTATCACCAAGGTCAACAGCTTATCTCAGGTTCCATTCATTCCAGACAGGGCTACGCCGATTACGGGCAGCCAGCAAGCTACGGATATCAGCCCCCTTACGGAGGCAAGTCGCCGTACAGTTACGCTCCCCGTAGTCTCCCATACAACCCCAAGATGAGTTACCCGTCTGCACCAGCTTATGGACCCCCTCCTTATACAGCTGCTCCTGCCGCCCCGACCTCTTACGGGTACGCACCCCAACAGCAATATGGCTCAAGCTACCCGCCTCCCCCTGGCTATTCTGCCGCACCAGCTTACGGTGCTCCACCACCCTATCAAGCTCCCTACGCCCCTGCACCGTCCCATGAGTACCCGGGCGAGGAGGAGTACGATTGTGAACCGGAACCAGAGCCTTACCAGCCACCGTACGGCGGACCACCTCCCTACGGATCAGCTCCCGCAGCTCCGTACGCCGCAAAAGCGGCCTACGCCCCAGCTGCAAAACCCGCGTACGTCTCGAACTCTCACGCATCCTACGGCGGAGGGTCCCAGCCAACTTACGGCCCAAAGCCTCCCGCGTATGATCAGGCCGCGAGTCCCGCGTACGAGGGTGCAGCGCCTCCATCCTACGGGGCTCCCGTAAAGCCATCGTACGAGGCTCCGGCGAAACCGGCTTACGATGCTCCAGCACAACCAGCCTACGAAGCGGCCCCGGCCGCCAAGTCCTACGAAGCCCCTGCAAAGCCATCCTATGATGCCGGCTCCCATGCTTCCTACGCTCCTGCACCGGCCCCTGCCTATCCTGCACCAGCACCCTCATATCCTGCACCGGCACCCTCATATCCTGCACCGGCCCCTTCGTATCCTGCACCGGCCCCTTCGTACCCTGCACCGGCCTTCTCAAATCCTGCACCGGCCTCCTCCTACCCTGCACCGGCCTCTCCGTATCCTGCACCGGCCCCCTCATATCCTGCACCGGCCCCCTCATATCCTGCACAAGCCCCTTCGTATCCTGCACCGGCCCCCTCATACCCTGCACCAGCGGCACCGGTCCCTTCGTATCCTGCACCAGCCCCTTCGTATCCTGCAGTGGCCCCCTCATACCCTGCACCAGCGGCACCGGCCCCTTCGTATCCTGCACCGGCCCCTTCGTATCCTGCACCGGCCCCCTCATACCCTGCACCAGCGGCACCGGCCCCTTCGTATCCTGCACCGGCCCAGTACAAAACCGATGCACCACCAGTTTACGGTCAAGGCAAGCCACCAGCTTACGCCCCTCATCCTCAACCAGGATATTCTCCCACGCCAAACTACAACCCACCTCCCCAACCTAACTACGCGAAACCGGCGCCTTACGGAAGCGCACCGCCAGCTTACGGTGGAAACCCCTACGGACCTCAACCTCCGGCCGCGTACGTCCCCGCAAAGAAACCTCGATCGAAATGCAGCAAGGCTTACGCAGCCTATGCCCCTGCTTCTCGTCCGCCTTACGGGCATCATCCCCCTCCGGGCTACAAACCACCGCCTCCGCCCCCCCACCCGGACTACAAACCGCAACCGACAGAATACCATACCTATTCGAAGCAACCGGATTACGCTCCGCCGAGCTACCCGAAAGGTGAATATTCATGATTTCATTTCAACGAGAAGGATTTTTGGATGGAATCATGGAGACGAATCTATAACTGTAGGTTCCACGGCTGTTCTAACTTTCAGGAGAAAAGCCTAGAAACGATCAGCCAGATGACGCACCTGCCGAAAGCCCTTCTACAGACGAAAGAGAACAGAGGCCTGTCTCTGAAGACGCCGCCGGTACTCCTGCTGCTGCTTCTACTCCGGCATCTGAGGGAAATGAAGATCAAGGCTCTCAGAAGTCATCCTCAACCGGCCGGGCGCCTGCAACTTCTGGAGGCCGCACTAATTCTCAGTAAATAAAATGAACATCTCTCAGAACGTGGCTTTTAATACCATCCATGCCTCCTCTCTGCCCTTGGAATCATCCATATCAAAAGCGTACCTGCATTCTCCATCGAACCTGCTCTAGAATTTTTCCTCCAGGTGATTTGTTCTCCAATATAACCGCTAAAAATTTTCTCTCTCCACCACCAGGGAAGACAACAGGGTGCCGGCAGAGAGATCTCCGAAAATATGGACTGTGTGGTTGCAGGATTCTCCCAATGAAGGATAGAAAAAGTATGCGTCCAATTCTCAACAACATTTGCATAAGCTCACGATTCCTTCGATGTCTAACGGAGTTCTCTCTGACAGATTCCTGTGGCTCCCAGTGATTCCGTCTCGCCGTTCATTCGTGACATAACGTATCTCCGATTGCGTTGCCAGATTCTGATCCGATCATCCAGGAAATAAAGGAGGAAAGGCTCCTCTGCATGCTACTGCCTGGTCTTTTATCGCGATTCACGCACAAGGGGAGGTTGCCTATCTGAATTCTGGAGTCTCGCTGCAAGGTAGCTTGCGTGAAGTTCATAATTTGATGAATGGATCCCCATCGGGATTCATCGCGAAAACGCGGGGAAACGAGGGTATGACCTCGTTCAATATGGCGTGCTTCGGGCACGAAGGCTCGAACATCTACTTCACTCCGATCGTCTCTCTGCAGATGCATATTCTGTTGCTACAATGTGGGAGAACGTGGATGAATCCGGAATTCGCAAGTTTCGAATAGAGTCCCGGGAGAACTTATGGAATATATCATAATTAGAGTCTCAACGTGTGAGCACAGGAAAAGTCAAAAATTTGCATGAAACTGTGCATTGAAAACGAGGAGAAAACGGGAGTACATACTCACAACTCATTGTGAATCAAGGGAACACACTCCTTGCGACGGATCACAAGAACTACGGTCAAAATGCTGAGATGAAGACGGTCTCTACGCTCGATCGCGAGGGGCTTTAGCATTGAAAAGCTCCTCTCGCTGCTAGGAAAGGTGTGAAGAGCGAGATCAGCTGAGTCCGCCGGAAATTTTCAAAGAACGGGTCCGACTCGGGAAGCCTGCGATCACCATCCAACGATCGTCATACGGATTGCGGGATAGCGAAGATTCACTTTCTGGAAGCGGGACGGGATGGAGAGCGCATGAACAATTTTATTAGACGATTCGCCGCGAAAATGAAGGCGGGGTCGTCTCGCCATGAATTGCAAAGTGGGCTCCGCGGATTCCTGATGATCCCAGACATGATTTTGTCTCGATGATGGTGAAATGGTGAAATGGCCATTCGGATGGCTCTGATCGCAATATTCTTTGATGGGCCTCACGTCCGTTTTGCATGAAGGTCTGCTTTCAAGAATGACATGAACTAGGTGGAAGTACGCGATAGACAGGACCCAGAGTGATAGATTTCGCCAGGATGGAATCTCGATTCAGGCCAGGAGGATGTCCGGGAGCTTTAATTAAGAGCAAATTGGCAAACGCGGTAATTTTGTTTGGTACAGAGACGCAAGAGAATCTGATCTCATTCTTCATCACTGCAAAAAGGAAAGAGAGCTGCCTGTCTCGACACAGACAGGTGGATGGGTAGTGTTTGAACATGAGGTTTGAATCTAAAGCTCGCGAAATCATGGAAACCTCTTCTTTTCCTTCCTTCGTATTCTCATTCACGAAGGATCGCTAGCTTTCCGCGATCGACAGTGCTCTAGATTGAAATTTCGAGCTCCTTTCATCCGGAATGTTGACCTGATTGAGTTCGCAGGCATGCGAGAGCCGGAAGCGGTCACTCTGTTCGGTCTTGTATGTCGTCTGATCAAGTAGGCCAGCCGTCTAATAGGTCAAGCAATAAGGCGCTTACTGCGGCGGCGGCGGCGATAGGACAACTCATGTCTTGCAGTTGGCGGCAGTCCGGCGATCCAGCAGCTAGGCAGTCAGGCGACCGGAGAGTGGTACGCGCTCCTTTCCCTGTGGGAAATCAACGGTAACGCTTGGTCGCCCTCGAAGCTCTGTGACGCCCACAGTTTGATGCGGTTTGGTCGGCCGGCCGGCTGGTCGGTCGGTCGGTCGGTCGGTCGGTCGGTCAGGCAGATAGCTGGCCGGGTGGCTGAAGGAAGCAATAGATGTGGTTGACTAATCAGAAAGCATTGCAACGCTGCCAGCAGAAGAAATTTAGTCGTGGCTTTCTTCTTCTCGCCCTAGCTCCCGAAACAGACCGCCAATACCTGATCGTGTCGTCGTAACATTCCTGGAAATAAACCCGCAATGCGTCTACGCAGGAAATTGGAATATCGAGCCACCCATCTCTACCTTTTGTAACTCTAACCCGGACATAGTTCGCTTTTTGTAAGTCGCTCCATCCAACTTGGTACTATCTCGCCCTTCTGTTTTTCCCTCTCGTTACTCGAAGCCCAAGCGGCTTTGGGGCGCCTGTTGTCGCCGACGCGGCGTTCGTAGCTCGAGCTGTTTGTCAACAATTCAAATCGCATTACACTGGCTCGTTGTGTCGTCGAAAGGTTAACGATATTACTTTGCATTTGTCGCTCGTGTTGTTCTACTACCGTTCCCGTCGTTGGGAGCGCACAGAGGGAGGACGACGCTTTGAGGGGATTCCTAGGAAACAGGGGGGGGGGGGGTAGGGCATGGGGAAGGTGGAGTTATATGGAGGGAAACAACGGCCGACTAGGTGGAGATTTAATTCGATTCCACGTTGCGCATCTCCATCGACGAGCAATGCAAACACGAACGGGTAAAGAGCGAAATAGGCTTAAAATTGGCTCGTTTCAATGCATTTCGTTGTTCGGTGCCGTCTTTCCCCGTTCGTCGCGGCCGTTGGTGAGGTCGTCGTTGTCGAATAAACAATAACACCACGGCTTAGGCTTAGATCGAAGGAGCGCAAATAAAGTCTCCCGCGGGACGTCCTCTGGTCTCCGCGGAATCGGTCCTGGAGCGTCGGGAAAGGCTGCAGCGTACTTTGAGTCCATTCCGGCGTTTCAAGTCGGGTTTCAGAACTCCTTCAAATGAATTGAAGCAGCCGTCCGCTTCTACATGGAAGGATGAGGCTTGATTCTCACTCTCGGTAGGAAACAGACTTCGCTCGGACCAAAGCAGCAAAGACTCTCTTAAGGAAGTTGCTCACAGATGATTACGAGTAACGAATGAGACTTTCGGGAGAACAAGTTTGAGGAGTTGAGAATTCGCTCACGTTTTCCTTGGCTTCAAGTGGGCGCGGCGATTCGCCTGTCTATTTCGTTGTCTTCCTTTTGTCATTTTCTCGTTCGTAATTCTTCCTTTCATTTCCTGTGTAATTGAAAAATCTCGTTGTGCTCTCCCTGCGAGTAAGGAGCGTCTGCTCGACAAATTACCCGCTCTCGACCCATTAGACTTGCTCTTCCACCTCACCCTCGAACAGCAAAAAGCGACATCAGAAGCTAGCCCAAATCCTCGCTGTGTGTGTGTGTGTGTGTTTGTGTGCGTACATACATATGTTGCCGAGCATCAGGCAAGAGCATCAGGCATTCAAGCATCGTTGGGTTTTCGAAAATTAGTTTTTCCCAGACACGGACGAGTCTCTTCGTCCGAAGGTAGACCGAATACGCTTCGTAAAATATTTATCTCATCATTCGGATGCCCGGGGATGACTGCTCGTTCACTACGAACCAGTCGAAATTATAATAGTGAGTTTCGCTCGCAAGATCGACCGCCATCCCCGACAACATAAACCTCGACCGGTTGACTGCCAAACAGATCTGAACCGGTGCCAGGATGTCCCGACCTCTGTCCTTCCTAACTTTGGGGATCGATTCGAGCGAGAGTATCAATATAATCTCAGCCATTCTCTCAGAGAGACAACAAAATCCATCAAATTCCGCTGGCTGGTGCCGAGTAGATGCGCGTTACCAATGAAAGACTCCATTTTCTCGCAAAAACTTTCCTCTCGCGAGTAAACTATGTCGAAGGTATGGAGATTGTCCGGTGTTCTAGTCCGCGTCTGCGAGATCTTCGAAGGAAATGTGGATTCTCTGAGACTTGATTTCCCGAAATTTTCTGGAAACGATTCCAGGGTTTGGCCGAAACAAAGTCACAGTCAAAGACCTCCTCTCATCGGATCCTTGCAGCACCCTTAGTTTCAGCGCGAAAGGCGAAGAATCCGGAAAACCCCGTAAAGTGTCGGAACGGGCTGTCTGCGCTCGAGAAAGACAGGCTTTACGAGTTCGTTTTTAGCGAAATATCCCTCAAGAGAGCTGGGCTTCATTGGGGGTGGCAGTAAAAGTTAAAAGTATTATAAAAAAGGCACATCGTGTTTCCAACGCTGATAGTACAACGAAGCTGTTCGGCAAGATAAAATTCTTCTCGCTATTCAAAGCGTGACAAAAACACTCTCTCAGGAGCTTGCCGACCAGTTGATCAGCCTGTCGCCAAGAAGGAAACTTCCCGAAACCGAAAAATTTCTCGGTCGAATGATCATCGTCGATTCTCATTCCGCAAATAGATCAAACGGACTCTGCTTTGCACGCTGAGGATTTCTCGTTCTTCTCGAACAAAAGAGAATTCAGCCGCGGAAGAAGTTGTTTGCCGTGCGAAGTTTGTCGCGCCTTCCTCCATCCGCCGCGCTTCTGCCTCCCAAAGGAGTAAACAGATCTAAATTGAAATTGATCACCTCGTTCGGTTCAGCGGATCGCACACCCGCGCAAAAGCGCATCTTTCCCCGAAATCCACGCGATCAACTCATTCATTCATTTGTCTACGAAGCTTTCATCTATCTACTCAGGACTTTACCCCTCCTTCGTGCCACAGGAAAGCTCGGATACAGCAGCCAGCCGGCTCGGCCGATGCTCACTTGCTCTCCTGTTCCGTTTCGAAGCCATCCACCTTTTGACACGCGACCCGACTTTGCACTTTCGCGGCTTCCTTCTTTGCTGCTCGCTTTTCACGATGTCGGCCGACTTTTCCTCGGGAGTACTAGAAGGGCGAAGTCGATCGAGCGAAGCCTCACTTCGGCCACAAATGCAAGGTATGATGTCGCTTGACACCAAATCTAGACGACCTCGTTTCCTCAGGCTCATTTTTCTCAATAGGAGTCACGGACGCTTTGTCTTCTCGAAATCGATGTTTTCTACGGAATTCGGAGTTTCGAGCCGGTCGGTGTCAGCGATTGGCAAATAGCAGAGGACATCGCCTCGGGGCACGGCTGGTGTGCCGCCGTCGCTCCAATACCCGAAACGGTTAGATTCGGACCCACAGGTTAGGTCGGAGGACAGCGAGAAGCGATTGAATCCGGTCGACAAACCGAGCGTGGCTCAGAGTCGTCTCATGGAGGAGGATTGTTGTCACAATAGTTGCTAAGTTGTGGCTCCCCGAAGGCCCTTGCTTGCAACAGCAGCAGCAGCAGCGGCGGCGGCGACGGCAACAGAATGGGGAACGAGGCTTCGCAGGTGGAGGGGACAAAGAGAAGAAAAGCTATTTTGTTATTCGCGCTCAGCTCAAAGTGGACCCGGTCAGCCCAGACGGCCCTAGGGACCGACTGTTGAAACTCTCACAACTTTAGCTTAACTTGGCGTTACAGCGAATGAGTGCGAATGCCACAGCGCAAACAAATCACACTTCCTTCCCCCAAGGCTCGCAAAAAACCTTGAAAACACACAACATCCCATGTTGGACAATATTCAAACGTGACTTCTAGTCCAGCGATGTGCCTCGACGAGAATTCGCAAAAAAAATCCGGAATTTCTCGCGAACCCCTTTAGTCTCGATTCTCGTTATCGTCGCCTCTGAACTCTGGACGCAGGAGGTCATCCTAGCTCTGATTGAGGTTTTTTTCCCGTCGTGAAGGAAATGCGAGTCTTCCAAGAGATCTGGACTTCGCTACGAATGCTGTGTAGGAATCTCTGTCAGAAACGAAAATACGCAGCATCGTTCGCCATAAGGACCTCGTAGGACGTAGCTCGCGGTGCAGTAACGTCGTTTATGTCCCTGAGGGACGAAAGGGCTCCGCCAATGGGAAGTCTTCTTTTCGACGTCAGCCAATGGGCTTTCGTTCCGGGGCCTGAAAGTAGGCCGCGTATCCCAGGAGGAAAACCCGACTCGCCGTAGAGAAGACCCGCTAGCTTCCCGGCGAACCGAAACTGGAGCCCCAACGAAAGCGAAACTCTTGCGTTTCTGTAATTCGAATGGAAGTTTCTTATAGTCGCATCATAGTCCTCCTGATCACATCGTTTTGGAGCTATCGTTGACTTTTCCATAAAAGGAAAAACGTTCTTTTCAATCATAAGATTTCCTTCAAAGGAATTTATCTTCAGCGTGGTGTTATTTTTTTTCTCTGCTGTTTCTGCGTCTGCGGTAGGAAGTTCATTCGCCCCGTAAAATCCATTCAATCGATCTCGATTAGATGTCTGGTGACACCTTGATAAGGTTTTCTTCTGAACACAGTACTCTCTAAAATGCTCATGGAATCCAAACCGCGTGAACTCGCCCGCTAACTGCCCGTTGAGTCCTCGAAGGATGGAACGTTCGATCGATGGATGCCGGTGCCCTTGGCATGGGTCTGTAATCGTGCTTCGGCGGGGCTAAGTTCTGGCTTCGAGGAGCACCAATGGCGATTCGGTTCGGGATGCAAGCTAGGCGGAATGTACACATGTGTGCACGTCGCCGAAAAAGATGTCTGCGGACGAACGCTGCAGCATGCAAATGAGTGCATCGATTGACACTCGACGACTGTCGATCGGGAGTGGGTTCAACGGTGTCCACTCTGCGACCAGACTGCGACCAGACCTCAAAAACTGTGGCTTGCGTAGCAAGGGCATCTGCTGAGCCTGCGCCTCCGAAACTGAAGGGTCGTCCACGGACGAAGATGCACAAATACCAATGGTTTGTAGTTGAGAGAACGTTCCAGAGCTGGGAAATCTGTCCTTCAGGAAACCAGAGGTTTTCACGTTACACGATTATTCCGCTGATGATGCGATCGATTCTCGTGGTTGTGATCAGAGAATCCCTATTCCGTAACAGAACCTCGGTCGGGTCTGAAAAGCAACTGGTTTCAGTGAATTTCGCTCAGATTGAGAGAAGTATCTGAAAAACCCCGTCATTCATGGCGAATGAACGTCGGGACTGTTCTGAACCAGGGTGGAAGCAGGTCGGTTGAAGGGGATAAACGCGAGTTAGATTCGGGTTTCGGAAGAGAAAAGCGTTAACAACCTTCAATAGGCAGTTCCAACTTCGACGAAACTTCATTATGGCTACAAGAAATAGTGGCGGCACTCGAGCCGGGTGTCAAGAGACATCGCAGTCTCTCCCTCTCGTAAAGCCAGCAATTTTTTCCTAACCAGGCCGAGAAGCGAGCCGAGCTCAGAAGAGGAAAGAAGCCAATTTTAAATTTTAGACACTTCATTTTTCAGAGTAAAAATTAAAACATTTTTGTTCTAGCACAGCGGCTAGGCTTTGGAGTAAGCGAAGAAGTCGTCGGAGGAGGAGAAATAGAAACGAATATGAGGGATGGCTCTCGCTGGTCTCATGAGGGAACGGGGTTCTCTTTTTTGCTGCTGGGGTAGTCAGTCTGTAGAGACTGGTGAGCGCAAGGAAGTAAAGAAGAAGCGACAGCCTATTATGAGCACAGGAGAACGTCTTCATCTCCGTTGAATTATGTCGGTCTAATGAAGTTGGATATTCAGGAGCTGAACGCAGAGATCCCTCGTGAATGATGTATTCCCATTACAATGACGTCAGTAGAGCCAAGCTGAGATTTTTGTAATTTTTTTTTTCACAGCAGAAACTTGGAGGCGAACGTAGTCACTGAAAATCAGTGGGCATCCTCCCCCTCCCAATCACGCATTGGTCAAACTATGTAGCTCTAGGGAGTCCGTCTCACCTCCGGTTTCAAACTCTTAGTGGCCAGCGATCCAAGCCAGCAGCACCTAACGGGAATGACTAACCTGTCCCATGCGGGGTTCTGGGTCCACAACGATGTGGTTCTCGAGTTTTGTTGAAAATCCAGTCTCGAAAACAGCCAAATCTCATCCAACGGTTCTCACGATCATCTTCACCTGTTGCACTAAACAGCGATCGCAGTACTTGGAATGCTAGCTGATCGTGGTGTGCGCCAGATTATCGCATGAGAATGCAGTTTCGATCGTAACGGTCAATGGTGGGGATTTTGGGGATTCTGATGAAGACACTTCCTCTCGAAAGTGGAGTCAGAAGAGGAGTCGATTAGAACTTCGGCAGAATCTTCTCATTAGGGGTGAGGCATGTTCTTCTCGAAGAAACTGGTGGTTTGGAGGCTCCGGGTCGAAAGCGAACGGGAGTGACAAAAAACAGTGGTGATCATCGATCATTTGTGCGATTTCTGATTCAATCAACACAAAACTCATTACGATCTATCTCGGAATAGATAATGTTCGCAGTTCGCACAAGCGGATCGGAGCCGTAACCCTTCATTCATATCTTCAATTCTTCTCTTCTCTTCGAACTCTGTTGCTCAATCCTCCAGATTCTGGACCTTCATCCGTTTTATACGATGTTCTCTTGGATCATTCATCCATTAAATGACACTTTCGATAGTCTCTGATATTTAGATGATTCAATATCGATATGGACCGGTATCCTCCATCGTCTGGGACGCTCAGCTCTTTGGTTTCTGAGAATGAGGCTGCGTTTGAGGTGAGCGAGCAATGGTTTCTCGAAATCGCTCGTCGGTTGCTGTTGTTAGGTTGTTACATTCGCTTGCCACACGGAAATGTGTTGGAGTTCTTGTTGTATCCTACAATCCATCTCTTCGTCTATCGTTGGAAATCGCTCATTCGCATTCCCAGGTGACCTGGCGACCAGCACCGCAACATTACTGCTGCAGCAGCAGCAGCAGCCAGTGGCTCCACTCCATTCATCTTTTTCTCCATCGGTCCTCGTTCTACTCCGCGAGGGCAGCGGGATAGAGCCAGGGTACTAATGGTTTTTATAATACCACTGCCACCTACCTCTCCACCTACTTGTCTATCTACCTAGCAGGCAGGCAGGCAGGTTGGCTGACTGACTGGCGTGCTAGATGGCTGGCAGAATGCTGTACTTTGCTCCACTCGACTCCTACACAAACTCAGCCGGGTTTCGGCGTATGCAAGTCATCCGCGCGGTCGGTTGGTCGGTCAAGATCAGCGAGCCGTCACACGCAGATGGATTGAGTAGAAACCAGGCCTTGCATATCGAGGCCAACACATTCACTCCGAGAACAGAGCGAAAGCAAATTCATTAGAGAAAGCTCCCCTGGAGGAATATTGAGAGGAGGTATTTCATGCGGGACTCGCATCTATTTTCTGCAAAAAGAAAAATTCTCGATTCTGGGTCCCAAATGAGATGTCATTCTTGAATTGAGCGGAGGTAGATTGGTCGCAGGAATTAACAATTGAACTCCACTACATGTAGAACTAAACTGCTCAACAGGTTTGGACGATATTCACGAACCAGAAGGCCGTCACGAACTGAGAACCGGTGAAGAGCAGCAAATACTCCCCATGAGTGACCTTCGGGAAATATCTTCGACTCGAGAGGCTCTGGAATTGACACTCGGGAACGATGTCCCCTCCACCAATGGCATAATCAAGTAATTTCCATTCTGTAGCTGTCCTCTCAGACAACGGTCCTGTAGAGCTTATGAACTTGGATCAAATGAGCGCCAGTTCTCCTACTCTTTACAAACGATCGTAAACTGATTGAGATCTTATTTCTTGATACTGAAGAGGAGTTCAACCTGGGAAGGAATCAAGTGATGATATCGGCCCACGACTGGGATAAACTATATCTTTATTTAGAGCTCATATCTCGGTACCACACGTGCTCATTCACATCCGTCCCGCGCAGGCATAAATACTGAGTTCTCGAGAACTCGTTGAATTTATTCTTCTCGATACGACATTGAATAGAATTGTCTTAATTAACAAAATCTTTACAACTTCATTGGAGCGAGCTGCAGTGTATTTGACTGCTCTCACTTTCCACTGTTTCTGACATCTAATCTACTGCTCCTCGATTTTTGCTAGATGTGCTAGCATTCTCCTCCCGAAAAATAAAACGAACGGCGTGGCCCAGGTGAGGTATCGGAGAGTGGTGAACATGTCGTTTCCGAGATAGAACAAGTACTCAATGTACAGGATGACTCCAAGCGACAGTTGGAATAGAAGCGATGACGCGGTTATGTTTCCAAGCGAAATGCCGACCCGACTCCACAGGAGCAGCATCACGACGAACAGAAACACAACTGCCAAGCTGAAAACGTTCGAAACGAACACATGAGGACGTTTTTCGGGTTCTCTAAACATGTGAACGATCTCTGGCTTCCGCTCATAGTAATCCGGTATCTGGATGGCTTCTTCGTTGAACTTCAGGTTCAGCTCGGCAACCGTCCAATGGATCGCTTTGACTTTTGCATCGCCGACAATCAACGAGAGCTCATAACGACCAGAAGCGTTATCGAGCTGAGCAGCTTTGGTCTTGAGATCGAGGTCGATTTTGTACAACTTCAAACTGTCAAGTAAGGGCACGAGAATGAGTTCCTTGGACGGCGACGCGATGCGAACGAAAACTTGATGGGGTTGCTGATCCACTTTGGCAGAATCTCGGATGGAGAAGCTCAGCTGAAGACGTTGCTCTTCGGTGACAGTTAATGGACTAGCTTTGTTTGGATGTGCTACACTTTCGAATCCTGAAGACCAATCAGCAGCATTGACTTCATCGGTTGCACGGATCTTCAAGTCCGAAATTGTAAGCTCCTTCAGAGTTGCTTTCACAGGGACCTGGGCTAAGCTGCTGGGTAAGCTGACCAGACCCAGAAGTAGTGCGGTTGGAAGAAATCGCTTCATCGTGAGTCCACGCAGTCAAAATTGAGATCGAATCCCACACCGGCACAAACAAACATGGATTCCCGGCTGTGTGTGGTGCTCGCTCAGCTGTCAGCTAGGCTACGTGTCTTATTTTTCCGATAATCAAACATGAGGAACGCTTCATGATTTCGTGATAAGAGATTTGAATCAGAGTTCCGGGATATCCCGCGATAAGAGCGACGATGCTGAAGACTTTCGGGACGTGTTTCCTCTGAAGGAAGATCGTGGAACGTTTTGGCGCGAAAATTCAAAACTTGCTCGCGGGACTGCCTTACGCTGCCGAGTAAGCACACGTTTCGCGATACGTGTGCGAAACGCATCGGACTTATGTTTGAGTAACCAACAAAAGTTTATTGTTTGTTGCTCAGGTCTGCTATCATATGTGGATCCGTGACCGTTTCATCACCGTTTTTCGCTTTGACTTGTATCCGAATGGAATTGATTTTGCATTTGCTTCCGTCAAGACGCACTTCCGCGCAATGATCGAAACTCCAATGAGTAATGAAAAGGGCTGGGGTTTCGATGGAATGCATATTCTTGTGCATATTTGCATATTCTGCGGTTTCCTGCATTCCTGTGCCGACTGAATCCATTCTTGCATTTCAGTGCCGTATACTACTTTTGACCGATTCCTCAACGATGATCGTTTCGCGAAAACTGCTCGATTATATCCACAAAGGAAAATAATCGGTTTTGTCCCGACTCGACCCCAACTGACGTAGCCTCGGGCCCTGTCGCTTGAGAACTCTGCTCCTTAGGAACTGCAGCTATACATTGGCCCCGAGAACGTAGGCCTCAGTATGTGACGAAAGGCTGAGCTGCTTTCGTCTGAATATTTCGAGTCCCAGACATCATGCGAGGGGAAGAGGTAACTCGAAAGGCTTGAATCTTGGAGGCAAATCTTGAAAGGTCGAACGATACGTTTGCCGGTACAAATCCATCTTGTGGGGCAACTGGCAGTGGAAACTCTGAAAATCTCAACAAAATATGTGGTCGTCGATCGTATTCAGCTCTGTCCTTAGATAAGTGGAGCTCATATCTGTGCATATTCATTTTCATTCTCCCTGCATATCGCATGAATAAAATTCCTCTTTTTGCGCATTTTTTTCCAGCCCCAGTGATGAGTAATGAGGAAGAGTTCGTTCGTTTCACAAATCATTGCGCGATGCCGCATTCTAAACTCACAGAACGCCAGCGAGAAATTCTGCTTCGTTTCCCAAATCGAGGGGCAACACGCTAGTGAGCTCCTGAGAGAGTTTCCAGGGTAAAAAACGAGACGCTGATTTCCTCTGAGGGAAGCTAACGGAGCCCAATTCAATGATATAGGTTGTCTGACTATGTCGAGATCTAACCAAAAAAAGAGCAGACCTTATCCCTTGTTAGTTTTATATGAGAGGGATGAAACGAGTCGGCAAAGGGTTGCTTGTCATTTCTGCGGAGGATCTTGGGCTTAAGTCAGATCGATACGATCGTGTGGTGGAGCACGCGAGCTCTCCGTACAGAAGGAGACTTTGGATTTCAAACAAAGCCTGCGGGGAAGAAAGGATTTGCTAACGACGAGCCAAATATCTCCGCAGTTTCGACCCAAAACCAGGAATGCAGACTCGTTCGTTGTTCTCAGATTGAGCTTACGACCTGTTCACCTTCTATAGAAAGAAAAGAGATATATCTTCTCGCTGCTGAGCTCATTTATTGGGATATTCAGAATGAAAGTACCAAAATATTCAGTATCGACTCCCGATATACATCAGCATATCATTGTGAAGGGAAAGGGAATGTGAGCGAAGATCGTCTATTTTGTGCCATTACATCATGCTCTTCTCGCCGGCGCGAAGTTCCTATCAAATATAGAATCTCATATTTCAAGAGGTTCTAAGGTTATCGATCCTGTTGAGACAAACCGCTCTTTGCGAGCGAGTTTGAACCCTGGTCGGCTCAATTTCAGGTTTATTGATCTTTCTGGACGGCCTTTTTCTCTTTTGAGGTTTCTTGGCCGACTCCTCCTTCAGATCTTGATTTCTTTCCTCGATCTCTCCGTCTTGTGCAATGTCCATGAATTTGAAGATTACTGGCTTGATGTCTAGCATTTCTCCGTCTGCTTCATCTATGTCCACGTTCGCCGGTGCTTCCGTGAATGACGGTCCGGCGTCGCAGTCCGCATCGAGGGCAACGGGCAAGATTTCCACTTCATCTTTGATTTCCATCTTAACTGTGGGTAGATCTATCATTGGAGTTATCGTGAATCGGAAACCGCAAAAAGACTGGATCTCCGACATTCTCTTGTCGATGGCGTCTTGAGCGATAAGTCCATGATATTCGATGACATGAAAGACCCAAGTGGTTTCGAACACCGGCTTCTCGCACAGCGAGCACGCTAGCCTCTGACAGGGGTCAGCAGAAACCTTGAACAATAACCACGGCTCCTCCAACGCAACGTGGTCGGAGATTATATGCTCGAGTAGGTTTTGAGGTTTCGCCCAATTTTGTTGGCAACAATTTTCGTCAACAATAGCGGGGGACACTGTGCTGAGCATTGTTTGAAGTGATGAGATACGCTCTCGGTAGTTCGAGAGATTGGCGGTCCACTCAGGGTAGAGTTGACGAGCCCGATCCATCATGTCCGAAATGATCGGTTTTATCAATGCCCAATGAGTTTGCTTGTAGTGCTCGGCTGTGGAATCCATGAACGCTCCACAATCTTCCAAGTTACACAAGAAGGAAGGTGTCTCGTTTTGAGGAATTCCTTGGCATTTGGAAGCGTGTCGTTTCGTTTCTTGATCTGTGAACGCTGCGTGGCACCATTGACATCGCACCGGCAGGAAATCCAAATGGTTAAGGATAACGTGATTCTCATATGTTTCTGCGTTCGCGGGCATTCGATGTGTACATGCCATGCACTTCAGGTAGCCGTCTCTGTATCACACCGAAGTGAGTTCGCTGAGAATGTGTCGTTTCGGGCTGATGCTCAAAATTCTGTCGGTTACTTCCATGATGAGGCTGCAGTGCTGACGGTTCAGGTGCTCCCTCACTGAGGGAATATCTTGCAGATATGACGAGCACATACCGCAGAAGAGAATGTGACCGGATTTCACGTGATTCGCCGCTTCGAAAACGTCTCCGAACGACTCGTTGCAGTTCGAGCATGAATACTTGTGACAGAGCAGTTGAAGGCTGTGCTCCAAAATCAGATGACCGATGGCAAGGCCCGGCATCTCGCTGTATGCTTTGAGGCACATGGGGCAGTGGAAAACGTCATTTCTGCTGTAGCGTTTGTAGATTTTCCGATATTTCTCGTGAATCGTACAACAATCGTCGTCGGAGAAATCAAACTCACAGATCTGTCCACATACAAGTCGCTTGCTCTTGTTCAGGATGCTTGCGAGCGTCGAAACTCCCGTTGTTGCTGCCGCTGCCGATGGCTGACGGTTGTTCCTCCGTAGGGCAGCATAAGCTTTGATGTGGTCCAACATTTCATCAAGGCCCGCAGCGCTGAACTCTTCGGCCAGTGCGGTACAGAACTCTCGAAAATGTTCCCCAGCAAAATGGCTGCGGACTTTATTTCTCTCCAGAGTGGCTTTGCAGATGGAACATTTGAGTGTGTGCTTAATGTACGTTGTTAAATGATTCCCGGCGTTTTTACTGGTGGCAAACTGGAGTTTGCAAGTGGAACACTTGTAGACGCAGCCATGCTCGTAAGAGAAGTGAACTTCTTGAAGGTGTTGGAACAGCTGATCCCGGGGCTTGCCATCCACATGGAACGCGCAGTTGCAGAGAGGACACACGAGAGTATCGAAATCACGACAGCGTTCCACTATCGCTCCGCAAAAATGACTAGCATCTCCGTGAACCCATTCGAAATCAACTTCGTTCGGAACATCGAGCTGGATCTCGAGGCTACTCCTTCTCGGAGTGACGTAGAGCTTGTCCATGATACCGACAGCCCTGAATAGCAGAGCGTTACTCCTGACATACTCCTCACGAAACTTCAAAACGATATCAATACACCTTTGTTTTTCTATTTCTCGAGTACACTGAGTCCGCACACTCCGACGCTGATTGTTATTCTCATGGGATGCTGCTGGACTTTGAACGAGGGGTTGGAGCGCACCGGAGACCTCTCGCTCCGCCGGATCTCCTAGTGAGCACGCGCAGGCAGTTTACGCGCACATTAGCCGGGGCTCCTTCGCGACCAAATCATCACAAAAACTTTATCGAGCGTTCCGCCAATCTTAGTCTCAACATGAGCCGTGATGCCTACCACTGTATACTCCGTAATCATCTATTGCTAACAGTGTCCAAGCCCTCGTTACAACGAACCCCGACGAAACCACTAGAATCCCCTCGTTCTCTTATAACGGGTTCATCAAAGTTGATAACCCGCGAGGATCTCTCGGGAAGAACCGTAATCTTTTCGTCTAGCTCTCAAATCACAAACTGTTTCTGCCAAATCGAGATTTCAATGTCAGAGTTGCCTAGAACAGTGGTTCTCAACCTGCTTTTGCCACGGAAACCCTGTCTCTCACGAACCGTTGAGGGAGGACAGAATTTATGATGATAATGATAAAAGGGGTTCCACGGAACCCTTCTGAAACTTCAACTTCAGCAGCATGGGAGCTCAGAACTCAGGGAGCCCATTAAGTTTCCTAGAATCATGCCTGGATACTATTTCTTCTTCTTGAATCTGATTTTGATCCTAGCATGCTATATGAGCAATGATTCGAAGATCTTCTTACGGAGGATTACCGAGGTCGGATCTTGGAGTTTTTTGGAAATTCCGCCTTTGAGACGACGATTTTTGGGAAAACGATCCGAAAACACGAAATGCCGACCCTCGGCAGTGCCGCCCGGGTTCGGGATAATTCCGACGTTTTCGCCACTACGTGTTCCTCGCACTCTAAAATGAAGAGCGGGTACAATGCGGGGGATTACGATGGCTTCCAATTGGCATTCGTTGACAGTCATAGCCATTCAGCAAGCGATTTGTCGGAAGTTCCATTCACTTCCCCATTATGATCATGCGAACTCTCAACGTGAGCGATCACGTTAAGAGTGATAGTATCGGCGCCGTAATAGTATCGGTACATCGAACCACTTCCTCGGTGGCCTTCCTTAATGAAATCGTCCTGGGTCAATTCCAAACTCACCTCAACTCCGTCTCTCGGGGAGAAACTGGTGATAGACAATTGTATTGTATGTGATCCAATGAGGAAAAAGCTTCATATCTCGCGCCTGCGCACCAATAATTTTTCAAAGAAAGTACAGAATAGGATTTTACAATCGAATAGGAAATAAAGGCTGGAGGACAAAAGTGGAATATGAGTACTTGGTCAGAATAATAACCAATTTCTCCACTTTTTTCGTTGTCGCTTGCGATATCCCAAGTTTCGGGGTGAAGTGGCGGACGAGTTTGAGAGGTAGTTCGCTTTCACTCGACTCACTTGCTATTTCTTCCTATTTTACATTCGCTTGTGATCCGTGAGCGTTTGTGCATGCGTCGCTTCATATTGTTCTCTGGGCAGCCTCGAGGGAAATATTTCATACACTTAGCTTCCTTTCTCTCTTCCTCTCGTACGCCTACTACTAGCCGGCCTTCGCCGACGAGACGACTACCTCATCCTGCCGATCCCTGCCTGGCACTCCCTCATACGTCCCACCCTGCGCCCCGCTCGTTGATCTCCCTACTTGTTCCCTTCCCGCTGCGAAGTCGTCTACTCAATTTGAATCCCGCCGCCGCCGCTGCTCCTGACGCCGCGGCCTCCGTTGTTTGCCTTCCCGCGAAGGCAAGAAGTAGTTGGCAACAAACGATGCCGCTACACTCTATGGCCTTCCCACAGTTTCGGTGTTCATGGCAACGAGAGAGCAAGTTCTCTCTCACTCCGGCACTCGTTTCTTCTATCATCATCTCGCTCTACATCTCGATCTTTCTCCCCTACTGCATGCCGGTGGCCGTACGCGATACAGCGAACAGCAAAGTGGCGTTTTGAGGCGAGTCAGGATGGAAAAGCAGACACAAATGCAGCACGGCGCTCGCTACCTGCTCGCTTCTCCCGTCCTTTTTGGGCCTCAGAAGGAGGCAAACATTCTGATGATGAATGATACACTTCAGTCAGGGGCTAACGACTTCTTCTTGATCTGAGCGGCACGGAAGCATCTCCACCGCTCGAAGCTACAGCATCGCCGCCTCACCTCCCTCCCGATGCAATGGAACTAGATGTACCCCAAACTAATGGAAACGTTGTACGACATCAACCGAAAGAAGGGGACGAAGAGATATCTGACGAATAAATGCGATTGATCGTTCGCAGAATGGAGCTCTCGGGAACTCTGAAGACTAGAATTCTACGTTGATGCCATCCCCGTATTTGACTTTCCAGGGCACACTATATGAGCGTTCAATATGAAGGTACATATGTACCATAAATATTGGCAACTGGGAAAACAACCTCCGAGCGTATGGAAGCTGAGTTGAAAGATTCGTAAAAACACGCTGCAAGTTTGTGGGTGGCACTCTACATCCCACCTCCGCTTATCCGCAGAGTCTCAGGAATTTTCGGAAGTATTCGAGTATCTTGAAATTAACTGAGGGAGGAAACTTTATCAGTGAGTAGCGATTCCGAGAAACACCTCGAACAAAACCCAGATGCCGACTCTGAGTCTTTATCATTGACAGAAATCTTCAAAGAGTTACTTCAACAAAAACGCGAAGAAGGGCAAATCATTCTCCTTCCGTTCAACACTTTCAACTTATGTTAGAGCGAGTTCTCACGGCGTCGGGCTTAGCATTGAGCTTTCTGGTGTATGTTCCTAATTGTACAATCGTTTGTGCATGTTTCGGGCTCGATTATTTGCTCAGAATATATTGTGGCTGGTGTTCTCGCTTCAGCGCAAATATCGCCAATTGACATTTGAACCGGCACGCGCCGCTACACGCGGCAATCGCAATAAAATCCCCCTCCTTTCGCCTCCATTTCGCACGGGTGGGCATCCCGAGTGCTTGAACAACAAATAGCTACAAAGCCAGATAATTCATCCGTACATGTTACACAAATGTGCTTTACATTGTACACTCTCGTATCAGAAACTGAGTAGCGTGCGATGTGTTGTGCTCGAGCTATGATAAGAAACTGGGTGCCAGCGGGTCAAGGGAGTGTTTATGAGCGATAACCCGCGAGCCAAATGGCCCGGCAAATGACCAACCCGCCTCCAGCCGCCTTCAGAGGTGACAACCGGAGTGACATTACCCACAGACTTTGTGGGAAACTCAAAATCTGCGCAAGTCGAGCGCAGCGTTGTCCGACGTGCGAAACTTTCAACAGAGCCTCGAATCGGAGGACGTTTCCTTCGGATTTCCCTCAGAGTTTTCAGAGACGGGCTTCACGGTAAGTTCAGCTCTCTCTGGAATCAGAAAAGAGAATTTCGAAGCACATATGAAAGTGAAACGCCCGTGGAATCCAGACTCATGCAAAACTCGTCCGTGTTCGCAGAGAATTCTAATTTTTTGACTGCGCCAACAGAAGCAAGCTAACAGGGCGAGGCTGGAGCCACAATGTTGATGACCGAGTATTTGCACAACAGCACGAGGAGAGAGTTCCATAGCCATACAGTATCTCTCAAAGGATTGCATTACCATATTTAAATAGCTACGGGCTCTGGTCGATTACCATATTAATCAAATAGTCCTCAGAGTAGACTCTGCGTAGATAACCTAATAATGAATCCGAGCGGCAGATATCTTTTTATATTGACTATGCGTCGTATTTTTTGCGCAAGTGGCCCGAGGCGGTTTCGTTAACGTGTGCCGTCTCTTTTTCAGATCTGAAAACGAAATTCCGAATTCATCAAATCTCAATGACGGATCCTAGACATCATTTTGGACCGAAGAGAGCTCTCGCGATCGAAAACCAATCTTAGATTAGAGATAGACATTGCCTGACTTTTTCTTCAGATTCATATCAAAATTTTCTGGAGAGTCGATTCTGTGGTAGCACTCCAAGCGTCGGCACGCGTCAAAAGGAATCCATGATTCAGGTGTAGTACAAAAGAAAAAACCGCTTGTTGTTGTCTTCCCTGGCCCTCTCGGTGTCAGTAGGAACATGATGGGGTCCGGGGAGGGAAGGGGGAGGGGATTCGGAAGGGAATGAAGAGGACTACTGAGCGAGGAAGGAAAGACAGCTCTGCTTCGAGCAGACTTTGGCGGAGTGAAGTGAATTCCGAGTTTCAGCTAGAGGGCGAAGCTGAATTAGCATCGATGTAGTTAGAAAGTCGTTACGGTTGTACGGTGCTAGCTCTTGCCCCGCTTCTCCATGCTTCTCTTGGGACACCAGGCGTCGTCGGCAAAGAGAATTGCTAGACCTCATCTACATTTGCAGCTTCCCAAAGACAATGCAACAAACTCAATTCCTCCTTCAACGAGCGTTCGATTCGCTGCCATACTAACTCGACCTGGAGTAAACTGTAGACCAGCTATCTCGAGTTTCGTTCGGCGAAGAGTCGTGGACCTCGGATGTGTGAACCAAATACGAGTATGTATGAGCGCTTCGAAGTCTAGAGCCATCAACGATCGTATCTACGTCACTCCATTGGCCTGTGTCCACTAACCCAGTCTTTGGAGATGTGGTCCCCGATTGGAAGGTTCTGATCGAGATTGCTTCGTTAAGTTGTTCGCTATTCGTGATGTGAAGCGAGTGTTCGTTTGTTCCTGTGAGAGTGCGCGTCGTCTAGCCGCTTGGATTCGTTGTGAAGAAACTAAAAGGAAGTTGTCGGGGAAGTAGTCCGAGTGACCAAGCTGTGCAATCGGCTCTGATGAGAACTTGTGGCCGGAGCCAACTCGGCGCCCGGTCGCGTCCCTTGCTCACAAGCCAGTTTACTTCTGCCAGGCTTTGTGGAAGGTACGTAGGCAAATAAAGAGGATGTATTCGACTGTCGAGAACGGGCCACCGGGGAGCAACTTCGCGAGGGAAACACATTGCCCACATTAAGCAACTTGCTCGCAGGAATTTCGGGCTGAGAGACAGAACGGAATCGACCACAAAAAGGAGCACGAATAAGTGTGGTCCCGAGTTCTGTCATTCTTCGTGCTCGTTTCTGGACGAAGGGCACCCGGTAGACAGCTCACATAATCCTCCGCAGTATGATTATATGGATTTTGTCAGAAAATTACCGATTGAGGTTTGTAACCGCGGGGTCTTGCGGCGAGTCTCGTATTATTTGCCTCAACGACGTCATTGATTATTTGGTGACTCTTGTCGATCTTTTCTCTCGACTTGTGTGCTTTCATTTGTCCTTAAGGCGCGGTTCTCCAGAGAATCGCGTTGTGTGCACGGAAGAAACTCTCCTCGTCTAACTAACAAAGCAACCAGCCGGCCACCCCCGCTTCCGAACAGCCAGCCAACCGTCAGTGCATCCACGGCTGGGCTAGCCATACAATCAGAGTGAGTGATTATTTCTTACGCAAACAGCAGACCGTTGTAATTACAGGTCGGTTGTTCGTCTGCCCTCGTGGCAATGCAACGAGCCGATTCGAGTCGTAGTTGAGGATTACAAGAGATTTGCCAACCACGGGGATTGTAGGTGTTTAACTGACTCTCAGCTCTTATTCTGCAGGAAAGAAAACAATCAGTCAAGGTTTCGCACCCCAGCCCTCTACCCATCCGTTTCAATAAGTTCGGGGAGAGAGTCCTATGGCTCCGCTGATAAAACACTTCTGAAGCTGACTACATCGCGATGCTCGAAGGTCACCGCATGAGATGGTAAGCTGAGTGGAGGAACCGGAAACAAATCCTCCCCAACTCTTTATTGTCATAAATTGCCTCGGACACGATCTTTTTAGGCGTTGGGCCGAAAACTGAGAGAAGAGCAGCCTGTTCGTCAGACTGACTGAACAGGCGATGAATACGATCCCGGATGTTCGACAATGTTGCCTCGGATATTGCTCTTGGGGAAATTTCCTGTTTCTTTTTTTCTTGCTCAGGTAACGTCAGGCCAGAAATCCAAAATCTGTATTGGATCGTTCTGTCATCACGTTCGGACTGGACCGGAAACCACGTGACATATGTAGATCCCGGAGATTCTATTTCCATACAGTAAACCTCGTACAGATCCGATGAGATATCTTCCCCATGAAGTCTGGTTCGAGTAATCCATACTGTCTCATTGAACGTATCCACGATGGTTTAGTCTAATTTAGATCTCAATCCTCGGATTTTACGTTCCTCTCATCGATTTCCGCAAAGTAGAATGTGCTTGAGTGATTCTAAGTTCCTCTTCCGATCGTTCTGTCGGAAAATCTGTTTGAAGGAAGTTTTCCAACTATTTGGTCATTCGAATACTTCATGTTCCTCTACGTTGAGACAGAACTCCACCAGTTCCTACGAACCGGTTTCGAATACCACTGAATCCACTTGAAGATGAAGCGATTGTTTCCCGAACCATTTCGCTTTCAATTGGAAATGTGAATTCGCGAAGCTGTTGATTGTTGCGAGCAAAACTTGAGGTCAGCTAAGCGGGCCAGGCCGGCGGATGAAGTAATCACTGGGGGCCCCGCGACTGACATATACAAAGCCAAATCGATCAAACTTGGATTCCATCCATCCCTCTCAATCAATAACGAGAGACCCGCACGATTAGCGTTCGGCGATTCCGTCAAAATACTCTTCTTCTCTGATATCTCCATTACTGGCATTGGGTAACTCCTACTACGGAGGGATCCGGATCAGCCATTGAAACAAAATATATAGGGCTGTACGGAATTTCGATACGACGTAAAATGATCAGACATTCATCGATGCCATATATTATTTTCGAGAAGCCTGCTTTGCAAGTTGCTTCCGCAGCAGGCCGCGGAAGAGGCTGTTGGAGACCCTTTCCACGTAGCGGCGGAGGCTACAGCCTGCCAGGCAGCCAGGCTTGTAGCGAACCTAGCTGGCAAGCGGGCAGGCAGGCCGTCCGGCGGCACACACGCAGACAGACAGGCAGGCAGGCAGCTGTAATATGGCCCTTTCGCTCGGCGCATAAGGCCCTGAAGAGGTGGAGCGTGGGGAGTCCTGACCAATCTCGAGGGAACCCGACGTCCCCGGACGGTATTGGCCCCTTGCGCATGGCCGACTTTCCCAATTGGCTCACGCCAGCCACTCAGGGACCGCTGAAGACGCTTTTCGGTGACGTCGGCGCATTATGAATTTGTTCCCGACATCTCCTGACTTCGATAATGGCCCGAGCTTGCTGCTCGAAGCTGGAATTACAGGCTTCCAGTTATCTCGCGATCCAATGCAGAACATGAGCATGAAGCCCGTGCCGCATGCAGAGGCCAGGAAGAACCTGCGAGAGACTTCGCCAAGAAACTCTCAAGCTTTTCTGTGCGTTCCTCTTGTTTTTCTGCAACATTCAGGAGTCATTCGCTAGAAGAACTCGAGTCTGCGAATTCTCTCGAGGAAATCCAGCTGAAGAGTTCTAACCCCTCGAAACTCCGCTCGGCCGATACCCATCATTCTTGTCCCTTTTTTCCAAAAAGAAAACGCCAAAAGGAGCGATCGATCTCCGATGTTCAACCAAATGAGGATGATTGAGGTACAGGGGAGAGCATGGGTTGAAGGAATCCTCGTCAGGTGTAGACAACCCGTTGGCGCAGTCAGTTCTCTCTGTCCCTTTTCAAACTTCTATGAGGGCTCCATGTCGTAAGTGACCTCAACCCATAAGCTATGCTTCCGTTTATCAGGTCTAAGCAAGTCGTGTACTTCACGGAAAATCAGATTGGTCGGGAGTCCCGAGGAAGCGCACGAGCCACCAATCCGATGAAGAGAGCCCATCAACCCTCTATGAGGAGTCAATGGTCTGCGACACGGATGCTCCCTCTGGCAGGCAGGCAGGGAGGGAGGCGTGTGCATGTGCGCCACTCCGAGAGGGACATCGACGTAACGACTCCTCGAGGACGCATTCCTCCTGTGGCTTTATTCGCTGCATCGAGGGCCAATCCTGAAATATGTCTCAGGCAGAATCTGCACCAACCTCTCACAATGCAAAAAAAACCTTTGTTTGTTTACGACTCGCACGAGAGTTCATGAAACCCGCGGTGAGAATTCCGAGGAGTCAGTGAGGACTGCGAACTCCAATCAGCGCTCGGAGGGAATCATTCACTGAACCCGGTGGCAACCTGTGAAATTGAAGAAGACGACTTCTTCTCTGAAGGAAGGCGAGCAAACATAGATCCGAGTTTCTCTAACCTCTTGAAGGCTGAGGTTGGGCAGCAATGAGAGAGTGATTGCTGTTCTTTTGAGGAGTAGGCTGTTGTGGCGACAGCCTACACTGACGGAAGACACCTGTACTCGCGAGTCGTAGTGTTTTTGGTACGGTTGCTGTGGCGAGGGGCGTCGGATGAGTGAATTTGCACTTCCCACAAAACACGTTAGCATTAGCTGCTTGATTGGCAGATGGAAGATAAAATCGTTTACTTCACTTTGGCCGGCAAGTCGGCCCCTGGATCCGTGCAAGTGGGATGAGGTGCAAGAGAAAATCCCGTCCGTGTGTCCGATTCCTTACTTGCCCCAGACTGACTGACGGCCTCTTCGGCAGTCCGCCTGCCTGCCTGCCCGTCTGGCTCGACTGCTAAGTAAATAACTCTGCGGAGCTTCGGTACATAAATGGCAAGAGCTCGAAAGGGTGCGATACGCAGCCGTTCGCTCGCTGAATATATTGTACAGTGGGGCATTTGTCCCTAATTTGAGCGCCATTCTTTCCTCTGCCTTGCCCCGTGGGAAGACTCGAAGTGCTTCCATTCTTCGCCTTTTTCTTCTTTCGTTCGTCCGCTTTGCCGGTCTTCTTCTTGTTCCGAGTAATCAGACTGTATTGCCTTCGAGGAAAAAATAATATCGTCCGATCCCTCACAGTGGTAGCCGATGGTTCCGTAACAGAACCGAAGCTCACGGTGTAAATGAGCTCCGACGTTTATATGACCTAAGAGACAAGGCTCTGTCCGTATCTGTGATCTCTCGAGTTTTTTCGAACGATTCATTCTTCCGGAAAAGCTAAGCTATTTCCAGGGACCGGAATTCGGGTTCTCAGAAACGCGCGCACTCGGATCGAGGATCCAGAGCTTTCTCGGGCTTCGAGCAAAAGCTCTCCCCCAGGTCGAGTATTGATCAGAGTTGCAAAAAGTGTTTTAGTAGTTCAGCATGATTACACGAAGCCTCGGCGCAAGCAAAAACTCGTTACCATCAGCGGTCTGTGTCACGTCGCTACTTTTTGGAGGACGCAGGCGGCTTCGGCCGTCGGTCGCTGGCTCGTTCGGTTTGGCTGGCTCGGTGGATGAGGCTGGGTCGGGGCGTCTCGATTGGGTCGGTATGTCTGGTCCCGACGGACGCATAGCCACCCCGAACCAGCAGCCAGCGTCACTGTACTTCAAGGAGTCACTTCGTAGAGGAGAACAAATTAGGATGCCATCCATTTCAGGACGACGGTGAAGGAGAAGGAGAAGAAGATTCTTCGGCTATCGCGCAACAGGGTTAGAGCTTAGCACGTAACCAAGCTTGAAGTCCCGCATCGGTTTAACGTGCAGGGAAACGGAGTTGCATATTCTGTGTTTCCCGTGCAAGCAATCAGTGAGTCTGAACAATCCGACTTGTCGAACAGGCGAGCGACGCCGTAACTCAGCTGCCCCTCCTTTGTCCCCTTCTTTCTTAGTCTCCTCGCTGAGGAGAACCCTAGTAGACGTAGAGCACGATTAGCGAGCTCGTCGCTCTCCTCTCCGAAGTCGGAGCCAACAAACTTGAGACTTTCTCTCGGATGCGCTTTAACTTTTGATCCGCAAGAGAAACTTTCGACCCTTTTGGGCTTCTCAATCCGGAGTCTCAACGTCTGTGACAGTGAGTGGATCCTGAATCTCCGAGTTGAAAAGAAAATGTCATTCCGGCTTTCGGTTGAAGAGCACAATTCCTTTGTACAAAGTGGACATTGCTTTCGTTCTTGAGGCATGCCGTCGCAAATGATCCAGACGGGCTTTATGATGATGATGATGATGATTTTTATCGGGATTTCTATCAGTAATTCGCCTTGGAAGCAACGAGTGATGAGCAGAGAGGATTGGCCACCCTATCGCAACGACCTCACTATCTCGTACATAGCGAACCATCGCGATTTGGAGACTGCTATCTGTGATCAGGTTGATTTTGTTTGTTATGCTCTTTGCATCATCCATCCAATCATGCAACCATCGACCTGTCGTCCTCTAGCGTCTTTGTATGACTACGACCTCAGCTGCATGATAACCTGACATCCAGAGCGAGAAACACGATCCCCAATTTGCTGATCATCCCTGGCTCCGATATGGAGCTCTTATACATCTGAAAGGAAGGGACGTTTTCGGGTGTTAGGAACTAGCTTGGCCTCTACTCATAAAAAGCTTTCTTGCGGAGCAAAGCAGAATTCCTTCCCGACTACTGATGCCCTCCCTGCTTCGCCACTGAAGAGAACACGCACGGGTATGGATTCGATTTCTGAAAGTGCACACAGCATCCTTGAGGTTCGAGTGTTAAAATCTCGCAACGATATTCGATCGCGTCATTTCGCTCCAATTGCACCCACACAAAAAATGAATTGCTCGAGAGAACAGGTCTTTCATTCGTATCATTCGAATCACAGCATCCGAATAGCGATTTCAAGCGAGGTAAGCGGGAAATGGAAGATTTGGCGAGTTTCATCATCGGGGGTTTGCAGATTGTAGGTACCTTGGACCGTATCGTGGAAAACGGTCGTGTTGTTGTTTGATCACTGAAGTTATGTTTATTGGCAAACTCAGATTTTGTAAACGAACAAGGGACAAACATCAAAATTAAATATGAGTTTCATCATTGAAGAAGGGCACGAAACATCACATGTCGAGAATATGAGAACCCTTAAGTCGCGAATATAAGGAACGCCACTTTTGCGGAACTTTTCGTACGAGGTGGAACCTGCCGTATAAGGAACCTGCAATATATTCGCGAGGTTACTCAAACGCAAGCTTCCTTAAACACGGTTCTCCTCAGAAGTGGGGCATTCTGGTGCAGTGAAAGATTCTTATACGCGGGACTTTTGAGAGAGACATTTGCTCTGTTTAAAAATTTGATAAAATCTCAAGCAAGGAAATTCTTCCGAGCTCTATTTGCATCCCGAAATAGATCTTGATGAGTTTTCAACGAGGAATTCGAAGAGCTCTTAGCTGGATTCATCTTCATGGGTCACTTCTGGAAAGATTACGATATAAGTCATCGTGTGCAGCCAAAGGTGTGAAGTTCAAGTAATTCTCTCGGCCATAGCCACTCCATATACAACTCTGGGGCAACTAGAGCTAGGTTACCTCTTGTCCTCGAAACATTCTACGTCCCTGCGAACCATGCGAGCAACCTACTGCACTCTATGTAACAAACGAATAGCCAAAGTTAGCGAACGACTTTTGTCTCGGGTCGACAGTAACTCAAGATAGGTTTTTTCCACGCATCATCTGGCAGGTAGACCTTTCCGTCGTCGAGTGATTTGTCTTGTTCATCTCGTTCACCTAACAACAATCCTTTGCCTACAGCTCCCAGGGCAGTCATAGTCTACTACTCCACCTACGATGTGCATTATGCAGCTAACGTCTTTATGGCAACACCTTGTATGTAGACTTGCCGCTCCCACTAACGCCGTCGCCACAGCCATCACGTTTTGGAGATTTTTCCCTCGGCTACAAGCTATTTCTGTTGCAGCAAGTATGAAACTGCCGCGTAGCCAGCCTATCTTCTCCTACACGAGATGAGCGCAGTCACGGCACTTCAGGGAGCAGTTTACACAGCTTGGGTCCACGATTTTTTGTCTTGAAAACTGCCGCCATTCGCCGCCGTTACACCATGGAACAGGAAGTTAACTCAAACGACTTCATCCTACATCGTGGTGTTGATCGCAAGCCCCACTGAAAACTGAACATAGGAAGCAAGAGCTGCCCCTCTTCCGCACCCCGGCCCCTTTATCCCTCGATCACCTTCAGGTCTCACTTTGTCCGAATCGGGGCTTCGACAAAAAAAGTTCGGATCGTCTCTGTTTTTTGTATTGACAGAAAGACGCAAACTCGAGGAGAAGCTCAGCTTTCCAAACACGCTTTCGTAGAGCGGCCAGTCTTAGAGGTGCTGTTTAAAGAATCAATCAAAATCTGCTATTTTTTCTCCAAGAGCGCCCGCCGGTCGATCGTACCGGTGCTCCCCGAGGTCCAGACGAGCTCCACATGTAAATGAGGCTAGGCAGGTTTGGTACGAGGAGGAGCAAAACGACGACGTTTTCGACAGCGCCGCTACTGCTCAGATGTTTTGTTAATCTTTTAATCGCTTTATCTCACTTCTTCCCCATCGACTTCACACTTCAACCGATTCTATCTCGCTCCGGGTGCTCATTTCTCGTTCGGCATATCTCATCGTCGTCCTCTGTGAACAAGCACGGTGAATACATACAGGCAATTTCCACGCCCATCAAGTTCTTCATCTTCTTATTCAGAGAGTTTGAATTCGCTTCAAGTACGATGAAGCTCGGATGACAGCTTGTCAGGCGGTCACCGCTCACACCTACCTCGTGGACGGGACCCTGACTTTCAGAATGATGTTCACTGAAATTGATAAGGATTCGAAGGAGTCGTAGAAGTCTGTGGGACGCCTACATATTCATACGCACACGATCTCAGAGTCTGAATCGGGAAAAATCCGGTCTCGATTCGTCTCCAGAACGGCGGTATTTGGGATAATGGAACCGATTCTTCGAGGGCATAGTGAGCTCGGTCTTCGCGACACCTTCAGGTTGAAAGAACTTATTGGGATTACCAACAAGGAGAGGGCACGGAAGAGGAAGTGTACGTGTGGAAGATGTCAGAGAGCCCGATAGCATTCTGCTCTCTGTGGCAATTTTGTTCGTGGCAGGTAACAAATTGCGTCAGTGAAGCACAACCTAATTCTCTTCTTATTTTTTTCTGTTTGACCAGTTCGCCCTGAGTTCTTAATCCTCGGCTTGGAAGCGCAATCTGTTTGTCTTGCAAGCGTGCCAAATTGGTCGCAACCACCACCGTGGAACGACAATTCGAGAGAAGAAGAGAACGAGAGAAACGAACCGGTCGGCCGGCCGGCCCGATGAGGATTAGTTCTTTATCGAGTTGTGGCTCTCTATATTAAGCAATAAACTAGATTCAATTTACCGTTGGTTTGCACACGATGGTCAGTTCTTCTCAACCTGGTCGCTTGTTCGCCTCGTGTTTTCACCACACAGACATCTTGCTGAGCGATTGGTTATTTCGAGCGCGCAGAGAACGGGAGAAGGTGCTTGGAAGAGCGAGATGCGAGTCGAGTTCGTTAATGCGCCGAGCATTCACTCCCCCGCGGATAGGAATCAGGAGGTATCGCGTGAATACCACTCTATCACCTACCTGAATCAATCAATCACTCATTCAGTCATCCATTCACTCATCCATTCCTCCGTCGTCAGAGTAGTAGTAATAGTGGCGTTGCTGCTATGGAAACAAATGGACTGGATAATGAAGTCGGCGACCGAATGAAACACCGCCGAAGGAAGCCATGCGCCGGTCGATGATGGTGATCGCGGAGAGATTCTCTTGATTCATTTGTTACTAGAGCCATTAACAGGTGGCGTACCGAGGAAGGCTACAGAATGAAAGGGTTAGTCTGGCAGCCGAGTGAACGAGTAAGCGAACGGCTGCGAAGTCAGTCGCTGAGGAAGTGAACACGCCTCACATCGTTACTGTTTAAGAAGCTCATTCGTAGCAAATGGATCATGTCAATGAGAGCTTTTCGATGCCTCGTTCAAATAGAAAGAAAGAGAAGTCCCTTGAACGAATCGGGAAGTTTGCCTCGACTCACGATATTGGTCCTCCTTGAAAATCCCGTGTCGCCCGTATCATTTTCCCTGCTCTTCCACCGGCCTTCCAGTTGGAAAATTTTGAAGGACCAACAGGCTCCTCAACATGTCCGCTTCCGAACCTGAAACCTTCCCGATTGAGATCAGACAGTTGGTCGGTCGAATGAATCTCCGCTTTCTGCTGAAAGTTGAATCCGAGTCAGTATACTCTCATCCCTGATCCTTGCGTTCTCATGTCTCGCAATTCCTCTGATTCGACGACAATATATAAACATTCCTCTCCATGACAGCAGCTCGTCACAATGAGGTTCGGAGCCAAACCTGAGTTCACGAGTATCCGTCAGATGGAAACGTGTCCACAAAAACCATGAAGTCCCCTGAGTCGTTGCGGTGATGATGAGAAGTCTTCAGACTTCACGCCTGCTCTCTGATTCGGTCGGGCTGTTGGTTGGTTGGACGTTTGCTCGGTCGTCCACGGCTCGAGACAATGGGGACTCCTCGTTCGAGACTAGCAGCGCTTTTAATTACACAGCCCGGCATTATCTGGATGACGCTGTTATCTTCAATGCTTTGTTTCGCTTTTGTTTTCAATGGCGATAGCGGGTTGGTGCTCATGCACCCAACCAGTCGGGCGATGGATATCGAGATGAGTTCTTTCGTTCACTTTCGCTATCTGTCTCTCGCTCTCGTTCGTTCGTTCGTTCGTTCGTTCGCTTGCTCAGTCGATCACTCTAAGAAGATATCGCTTCAATGCTTATGTAAGATGAAGGAGAAGGGTTCGCTTCTCCGGAGCCGGGAGGCAAAAACAATGTTGTCTCCGGGGATAGCCAGGATGAGAGCATAGCATCGACATGTCAAAATATTGCGTGTTCAGCCTTTCCACCTCCCACTCACTCGTTGAGCTACGGCTCGGTGCGGACTTCAAAAAGTTGCTGCATTCGTTCATGATCGAATCATTCGGTCGCTGCTCGACTTCCTAAATTCCTCTTTGGAGTTGATTCTAATCAACAACTTGGAGATTTTCAAATAAATCAGCGCCTCGCGCAATATCTGAATCGCTGAGCGTTGGCATTTCAGAGCCACAGCCACTCGGAAAAGCGAAGGTTTTTCTTCATTTTCTCAAGAAAGGAATAAATGCAGTTTCGCCCCCTGGGAGCTGAGCATTCTTGCGCACAAGTGGATCTTGTCCGTGAGGTTCCAACGACGGCAATCCGAAAGACGAGATGCGTGCATCTGTTTGTAACATGCTGGTATGCGCACGTCTTTTGAGATCGATCGGACAAAGCTCTCCTAAAACCCTTCCCTCCACGGGGATTCGAGTGGGGAATCGCCATGCTGCTTACACCTAAGTTGGATTCGATGGGCAGCCTATCGACTTCAAATGATTAGAGGAGCGTGTCATCTTCAGTTTGTCTGAGGGGGAAGATGCGGGGGGGGGGGCGAGATTTTCACGAGGGCAAGATTCTGATGCGCTGCACGTAAGTTGATCATTTATTCGCTATTTATGGCTAACTTAGATGGACGCAGCTGTCTCTATGACTTATGGCAATGGTTCTCCTCGAGGGAGGGTTATGTGGGCACTGCGGCCGTTGAGACACGCAGCAACAGATGAGACTTGCTCCGGTCCTGCTTTTCGTTCGAGGTGTGGCGACACCCCTCGGTGGATTTTTAACCAGGTTATCTTTCACCAAAAACCGACACGGATTCTCCATCCACTAAATCATACTTCAACCACTCGGAGTCCGAATTCCGGTCCACCTGAAGCTTGACTGAATTCGCTCCTGGTTTCTTTTCGCTTCTGAATGATAGCCACCTCAGGTCATGGCCGAAGTTATTTCTGATCTCAGATCCATCAGACGGCGTATCAACGAACGAGTGGCGTGGTCGTAGTGACGTAATGGGCTTGCAGAAGAGAAAGAAGATACTTCCCCCTACTTCCATCCTAGTGGCCGCCGTTCCCAAAGGGCCGTGCATTAAGATATGGTTCTTATTAGCTCTGCTGTATCTATTACGGTTGGGTAACGATACAGCTCTATCGGCATTCGGAATAGTTAGTGCTTTTGCGATGGCCGGCACCGTTGCTGATTCCGCCGGCCCGAATTCGGACCAAGTGCTTAACAGGCCGGCGGGCTGCATTCGCAGAGCCTCGCTTAGAAGCTCAATAAGTTTTGAGATTACACCGTCATCCGATCCTCTCGAGAGCGTGGCCTACGGCGGTGGATTTTTCAGTCACGAACACGGTTCAAACGTTTCTTTTGGCTGGAACGAGCGAAAGTGGTCGTCGCCACCGTCATCGTTTCGTTTCAGTTCCGGCATGAGGAGCAGCACCCTCGGTCTCAAAAGAGGGACTCAAGCTCCCTTAGGAAACAGCGGCGTCACAGCTCGCCGATCCCCGTATCGTCCGCAAACAGGTGAACTCACTGGCGTGGTGCGCAGCATTTTTTTTCTCTCTGTTCGTCTCTGTAAAGACAAACTGACAAACGTCAGGGGTGCGGCTCGTTGATGACGCGAGATCTGTATGAGGCTTCTCCACAATCGGCTGTGATGGCGGGGGTGGGTCACGGTGTTTCGTTAGCAACGCTCTCGAGAGAAGGGAGTCAACAACGCGCTCCACTTCCTTTGGAAGTTTGCTTGACTCCACGAGAAGGGCCCGTAAACTTTTGCATCAGACACTAGGCAACGGAGAGAGAGAGAGAGAGAGAGAGAGAGAGAGAGAGAGAGAGAGAGAGAGTCGAGCACTTGCGAGAGTGCCGACTGGTTAGAGGGCTTAATTGGTGAGTGTCGGCTAATTTCCATAATGAACAAGTCAACCTGGTGTCAGCTCCGTCATCCTCTGCTCAAGGAAGTCACAAAGTTCAGAGCGGTAGATCAAAAGTTTCACTCACGGCTGCTCAGACGCGAACAAAGGAGCCTGGCGAAGGTTATCCACAGACTTCCGAAAACAAAAGTACCCATTAGATTTTATGCTCAAGCTTCCGATGTATTCTCCACTGACGTATCTTGATACGTCATCGTTAGGTGACGTGATCCGAAGATCGATAGTTGTTCAACTATTTGGAAGATCGAAGAGACGCTCGATATTTGGTGGGTGCTTTTGGTGCATCAACAAGGCGTCGGAGTCATGATTCGATTTCGATTCAAAAGCACAAAAGAGTTTTATTCAATCAAGACACTCGGGCTCGAGATAACAAAAAATCGCAGGGGCGTGTTCGGGTGCGCGAGTGCACCTTGCCACACCGTGATTCGCCTTCGCGAGACTTGAAAAATTGCTTGAGAGGTTACACACTGAGTGAGTGAGTGAGTCGGAATCGCTTGTCCATTAGGATTCTAGAGAAAGGATTTGGTTTGAGACAGCGAGATTTTTCCATTGTTCCTTCTGGACCTCAATTTATAAATGTCAGAACAGACAAGGGCGGTGTCGTGTCATTCTCGTTTCCCTTCTTGCTTGCTCTCGTGAAGGGACGAAGGCTGTAGGCTCTAAACGGTGTGAGGCTCAGAGGCTGAAAGACCTAAAGAGTCGATTCTCAGCCATCGAAGGACTGTTTCCTTCTCGAAGAGTGCAGTTCGCTCGCCGCCGAAAGTGGCTCTCAATGTTCTTCTGAAGAAGGTGGATCCCAAGGCGGGAAAGTGCGAGATTTAAAAGTTTTACGATTCTAAAATGTCAATGAATATGTGACAGTGCTGCTGCCGGCTGACTGGTCGAGCATTGCGAAAGATCAACTCCTGTGGGAGCTTCAGGTAGCAGTGGGGTCAATCCTGAGAGCAGTGAGCTTTGAGGAAGGAGGCGTAGGTTTGCCGTAAGATCGTCAAGTCCACTCGGCAAGACATCCATTCGAGCCTAAAACTAAAACGGATAGTCAGGAGTTTATGGCGTCATCCAGACTCCTGATGAGGAGAGCTTGCCCATATTCGGAGTCTGATTGGATTATGGAATGAGTGGAGTCAACATTTTCCTTTCGGCCTGATTTAACACATGAAGAGAGCGTGGATCCGGAGTCTCGTACGGCAACCTTCCGGCCGACATGTTCCTCGGCCCTTCGCTCGTGCACTGAGTGAGTGGCGGGTTGGAGCAAGGACGTGCAAACTCATTTTTAGCAACGCTGCCACAGGATTCGTTTCATGGCAAGGAGGGATGTACAGAACGACAATGGTTCTTCATTGAGATGAATCTCTCCTCGGAGAGAGATCGTTCCTAATTGGCGACCACTCTTTACTTTGTCTCCACTTATCGGAGCACCCGGAGTATTCGCTAACTGACTAGCAGACTGGATTGGTGGTGAATATCCATAATGGACTTTCACGGTTCGTAGCTGAAGGAGAGACTTGTCCTAATTAGTCGTTCCAGTAGCTCGATGGTCAACTGTTTTATTGGCGATCATCCCGTTTTACTGCTATAGCCGTCACGAATCGGCAAGGCGTAACCGAAGCTGAAATTCTCCGAGATGCACGATCGCCGAGTCGGAGAATACGACGCCCGGCAAAACACGTCCTTGATCGCGCGTCCGGTATTTATGTTCACCGCATTATGATTTCGGCGGAAGGAAGAAAAACTTTATGGCGCGCGAAACTATTGGTCGACAACGTTAACGGCCTCTGCGTAGCGGCTCCTCAGCCGCTTTATTGTTCGCCCACTCCGACATTTACCGAAGCCCATCGATGTATTGCGAGCTCGTAAAGGAGTTCACACAATCGAACGCACACACAAACACATACCGACCGACGAACACACACAAAAGAAGCTCACAGTGGACTCCGTATAAAAACAACGGTCGTCCATCCGATGTTGCGAATCATTGCTCACTTGGGAGTTCAGTTGCCAAAACAACGAACCATTTTTAGCCTGTACTTTTGCTGAAGGCCATTCTATCAAAGAGTTTCACACCGGGCGAACGGATCAGACGTCTTGCTGTCTCTCTCTTTCTCTGTGTGCTCATCTAGGAATCGAGGAATTGAAGCCTGTCGTTCCTGAAACCAATTCTCTCAGAGAATAGAGCCAAATGTTGTACACCTACCGCATCGAGCGAGGCGTAACGTTGATTTAGTTGCTCCTGGTACGGTGCAATAGCGAAGTGTTGGTCCACAAATCTTTGCTTTCGTCTCGATAAACACGTCGTAATCAAGAGATAGTAAACAGCCATAATGAATGCCCATTCAGGAAGAGCGAAAGCGGCAAGGGGAACCGCCCCGGCCGCAAAGGCATCACAAAAAGGGGTGGCATGACTTAATAGCGTATTAAACAGCGTACACCCTCACACCCCTTGTCTTCGCATGCTCAGCTTTAGGAGCGCGTGCATAAGCACAACGCAGCCGCATGACTGAAGACATGATCCCTTTTCCATTGGACTCCTTCCCGCCGGGACAATAAAATGGAGCGCCTAAGAGTTGATGAGAGGAAATATCGTCGAGGAAGTTGTTGTGACGGCCGTGAATCAAAAAAGATCAACTTGCTCTCACGTTGTGTGGATCCGACCGGGCGAAAACATTCGTCCCTGCGCCTTGGAGTTCCTAACTCGAGTCGAGACAGTTTTTGTGAGTCCAAAACCGTGTATGCACGCGCGTCCGAGAGGAGAAACCTGAAACAAAGAGTGGGCTTTTGTTGTGCACTAAGTCGAAGTTTGACGAAGACTAGTCCGAGGTCCCACGACGGCAATTTGAAGAAGCGAAACTACGAATAATGATTAGCCTTCATTACTCCGTAGAGAGCTCAGCTCGAGCTTCAACTCTCTTGCTGAGAGAGGTCCTCGTTCGCTCGCCCGCCCGCCCGCCTGCATGGGTGTGTGTCAGTGTGGTTTGCTGCGGCAGCCTCGGCACGCTTTTATTAATGATGATAATAATAATGGCATTAATATTCAAATAATAAAATGAAATGACGGCGTTGCGGCCGGTTTTCTTCAACAGCAAGAAAAAAAATGTATGCCGTCGGCGAAAATGGAAGGGCAGGCGGCGGCGGTGGCGGGAAGCGAACGAACGAACGAGCGGAGCGGCGAGGACAACGACGATTATGAAAACAGGGAAACGAAGCTCGCCATTTCTTCGTTTTTTAACTCCCCGAGGCCGTGTGAGAATGGATCCCGCTCATCCCGTGAATCATCTTCGGTTTTCCGAATGACAGCTCCGTCCTCCTCAAGAGGAGCAGCGAGGGCGATAGACATATTGATCAGATGAACGAGAG
This sequence comes from Neoseiulus cucumeris, assembly GCA_021527715.1. Taxonomy (NCBI): domain Eukaryota; kingdom Metazoa; phylum Arthropoda; class Arachnida; order Mesostigmata; family Phytoseiidae; genus Neoseiulus; species Neoseiulus cucumeris. The sequence continues at coordinate 172,607 of JAJSRV010000063.1, read as the reverse complement.
CCGTTGCAGAAAGAATGAACGAAAACTTCCGACACCGTCCATGTTTTCTCCCAATTTCATTTTCCAGAATATCCTGGAAACCATAATCGCGTCAATTCTCATTAAGTCGAGTGCCAGCCTCCTCGTTCGAAGTGCATCCTCGTCCATTCGACGAATCGCGAAGGATTCTGTGCACCTTGCTAGACCTTGCCTGCAGTGTCGAACGAATCGGGTCGAAAACTTTCCCTTCTGCAAAAATTTGAACGTATCAATGCAATGTTTCACAGAGAACAAACAAACCGATCTGCAAACAGGGAGTCAGACGAATCGGGGAGAAACTCACAAGCTCGGTGACTGAGAGGCTTGTAAGCAGGGCGGACGGCTTTGCCGAAGTCACATTCGCTATATTCCCACATCTTCCCTTTGTTCCTTACCTCGAGGGAACCGTTGAGTCCCTCGCGAACTTGCACACGCCTCCCTCACCAAGCCGGTTCGCTGGTTTCTTCGATTTGAATTAACGATGCCGCTTTCGAATCCTGCTCCATCGATTGTTTTAGCGAATCCTCGAGCAGAGGGAAAAATTCTGCTTCGGTTCGGAGCGAAATTTTATTATTTGGATGTCTCGTTTTCAAGCCGCATCGATTTCCTCCGCGCGTCTCGGACGGATCCAGTTCTTTTGCGACGGGAAGACATTATAGCGTTTTCTTCCCGGGCGATTGTTGCGAATTGTTGAATTCTCGCGATGCTTTGTGGGAGGGAAATGATCGGTGTTCGTATCTCTAGGACAGCTTGTCCAGGAAAAGTACATGAGTGAATTCAGCGTGAAAAACAAACTTCGTCCAACCCAAGTCAGTTGCCGAGAGCCGGCTCATAGGGTAGAGTGAGGCAAGCTAGCGCGTGGACGAACGGACCGACAATCAAGCTACCGGCTGCTATGTATGGCCCTGAAGATATGAGTTGCAGTCCCTGATGAGCGTGGGTCGTCGAGTTCTCGAGTATTAATTACAAAAAGCGAAATGGAAAAGTGGGATTGAGTTTCAGCCAAATGGAGCTTTCGGTGTTGAGAAGAATATGAATGAAAAATGGTCTGGTCTGCCTTGCTTGGCCCTCGACCGACCGACTGACTGAGTGCGCTGCGCCACAAAGCTAGCTCTGCACCTAGCTGCCCGCCAGTCAGTTCGCGGGACTGAGCTCTCGTTTGTCAGTCAGTCGGTCGGTCGGTCAAACAGACAGACAGACAGCTTGCGGGTCTGAGTTGTCTTCCCAACCCCAATCAACAAAATGCTGAAGTGGAATAAGAAATTTCGATCCTTTTCGCTTATTTGAATGAACTTCGAGGACTGCGCCGATTGCATTCAAATTTTGATTCGTTCGCTGAGTGAAATTTCCTCTTCGCCGAGATCCACGGTTGGCGTCAGAACCACGGACCTTCACGACTCTATCATCGGAGTCGAATGTCAGGGAAAGATTGTGATCTCGAGGAGTTTCTTGATCTGCTGTCGGGTTCGTTCTCTTCTCCACCGGAATCGTTTCTTTCGATCGGGTTGGAATGTATATTCTCTGAGGATTTGGAACTGTAGCCACAGAAACCGTTTCCCTGTTGTTTGTGAATTTTCTACGCCGATCGATCGTTGAGCGGTAGGGCGACCGCTGTCGTCTAGCCTTGCTGCCTGATGCGAGGCTCTCTAGCTTGTGGTTTACAAGAATATCAAGAAACATTCGAGAGGAAGCGGGAATTCTCTTTTAAAGTGGTTAAAAAATATGCAATGACACGATTGTAAGCTTCCACGAGAATCTTCAAATATGAACTCCAAGAGATCGAAAAGCTTATTTGATACAATCCGGCTCGAGCAATGAAAGATTCGAGTTTGGCGAACGAGTGATTGCAGGGGATCGTTCGAGACTTCAGCGGCATAATAATATCAATAACCAAAGCAACCCTTGAGGCTTGCCGTTTAGGAGCCGGGAGTAGGTGCAGATCGAAGGCGCACTCGTTCAACTGAAGAGGGTTCGCTCGTACAGTCACTCATTCATTCATTCATTCATTCACTGACTGACTTACTTACTCAAGGCCTTCCGGAGCAATGGTCTAGCCCTTGCTCGGGTCGTTTGAACGAATGAACACTTTGACATTTTTTATATTATTACCCTCGAATCGAGCCAGGTTGTTCCCTTCTCTTTCTTGGCTATCGAACGAGAAAATGTCGAACAGATGTCGTATACTAGCAGAGGGTTGTTGGCTCTCAACCTCGCTGACTTGCTGGCTGGTGGTTGCTCGCTCGCTCGCTACTGCTTCCAGCCCCTTCCTCGGCTCGCCATCCCTCATCCTCGTTCCCCGCTTCCCCGGATTTTTTTTTGGCCATGGGTTGCTCAGACAACAACAGGAAAGAAATTTGCTTGCAAAATTTCCCAAATTGCTTCAATTTGACAATTTGCCAACTGTTCTAGTGGAAGTGACATTGCTCCCTTATCGAGTAGACCGGCGTCGACTCGGAACTCTTCCCGAGATAACGAAGTGTGGAGAGAGTCATTTCTTTCGCGAAGAACTCTGAAAAAAAGAGACAAACTTCCCGACGGAGTAGACCGCTTCGACAAGGCCTTCTGGTACCAGAAGAGACTCGAACTAGCGACCTCCCGCTCTAGACAACTTCATTTTGGCTCTGCAAATGCGCACCTGAAATGCACACCGCTTAGACCACTCTGCACTCTCGTCGGTCCAACTAATTTGGGATGTCGCGATTCTTTTCACAAATTACGAATAGGGCCAGTCGCGGACGATATGAGTTGTGAGGATCATCATCGGGTAGGCATCGAAGTGCGCATTCGATCCGCGTCGTGACAGCTCTGATTGTAATTCGTTTGTGATTTACTTGAGTTGTACGGGACGAACTGTCATGGGCTCTCCGCCCGATTAGTCTGCAGGGAGAGTTTGAATTCCAATGATCCGGCAGATTGATGATGACGGCTCTCGGACCCTCAGAGAGCACGAGCGGGGGACCTCATCCGAAATTAGCCAGCATGCGCCCATGTTCATCCGACGATCGCAGCACAAAAATACCGTCGATCGGAATAGTACTCAAGATCGGATTGTCTACGTTATTCTACGTCTCCGTATCGAATGGAATCTGTTCCATTTGGACCGAGGATTGTTCAAGGACTGATTGTCGCGACATCCTCTAGGCCATCGATCTGAAGCTCCGAAACAGCCCTTGTGACGTTAACAAATGCACTCAAATGAGAAACGCCCAGGTTTCAGGTTTGATGGCAATCATCCCGCTCAAACACTCAAAAAAGAGGTCAAGTATCTCATCGTACGAGTTGAGGTTTGTTATTGGAGTCCGTTATCGGGGCCCGCCTGTTTCGAAAGTCAACTCGATTTTTAATCTAATCACCTCGATTCTGCTGCGGTGGCGGGGGTCGGGTACACAAACGAGTGCTTGTCGTTGCTTCGTTGAAATGGCTTGGTGCACCGTCGGTCGCGCATCGCCTCGTCTGAAAATCCACGCGAACTGTATTATTAGTTTAAAACAGTGGAGTGGAGCCTTTCTACAAGTTCTCTCTTATTTTTTTTCTATTTGCCTTCAGCCTCCCTTAGTTCTGCAGTGCGGCCAGGTCGCTTGGGAAATTAGACTGTTTTGTAGATTGCAGAGTTTCCTATATCGAGAGCTCGTTGTTGTCGCTGTCGTCGTAGCTGCCGTAGAAGGCTGGTCGGGTCGAATGGCGGGCATGCGACGTGATGCGCTGCGAAAGCCGAGCAGGTTTTCCCCACCGCCCGCTGGAGCCATCTGCTCTCGTCGTTCAAGGGCAAATCGTAATCCACCTTTCCCATCCATCGGATCAGATGAAGCTGAGTTGCCTTTCCATGGATTTCACTCAAGAGATGATCCGGTACGAGGGAAATGTAGTGAATTCAGAGTAGATCTCAATATTTTCCGAAGATATTCGCTTCAAACGCGTTTCTAGAGCGGGATTACCTGAGATGCCCCAAGCGCTGCCATCAGTCATTGAGGATCTTCTCGACACTTCAAACGACGCTGATCATTAGCGATCAGAGCTAAAGAGCAAGCAGTTCGATCATGCGCTTGGAACCAAGGAGCACTTAAGCCTCGCCTTGCTTGCCATCAAGCAGTAAGCTAAGATGCTCCTCAGGACTTGGCATTTTGTCCGCTTGCCCGTGGATATTCGTGCTGTGTACCAGACGAAGCAACTCCGATGGGATCGTGCAGCTGTCGTGATGCCCTTCGAGCATCTTCATTTGGTTGCTGCTGCTGCGGTGGCGGCGACGGCGACGACGAGCAATGAGCTAGCGACCACTAATTACTGAACTTGATCCCTGCGTCTCACTCACCACTCTATACCAAGCAAGTCAGTCGTCAGCTTAGAGACAGCTCTCCCGGCTTCTCCTTTTTATCCCCTTCCTGCTCTGCCCGCACGCTTCGTTCGGGTTATTTTTGTTTTCTTCCTTGTTGCGGCGGCGGCGGCGGCATCGGCATCAGCAACTTGTGCCGCGCTCCAACTTAGCCCTTAGGAATAACAGGCGATAATGGTGCTTTTTGTGGAGCGGCGACGACGACTATGACAACAATAACAACGACGACGACGGTGGCGGCGAGCTTTCCTAGCTCGCGAAACTCGCAAGCTACCGTAGCAGTCAGTCAGTCAGTTAGCTAGGAGTGGAAGATCGCATTCATTCTCCTGGGAAACTTTTTGCGTAACAATGCTTCTCGGGCTCGCTTGGATGTACGCACCGACGGTGTGGTGGGTTGCCACCGGCTCCACCGCAGATCAGCAACACAAGCAGTTGCTTACACCGCTTGCTTGCTTGCTCGCTCACACGCACGCTTTCTTCTTTTGAACGACGATCGCGAACCAAACAGCGCTGTATCGGTGTCGCCTCGACGAAAACTCTCGACGAAACAATCTGCATATTGAAAGTTCAAATGCAAAACACTTGCGAAGTCCCTCCGAATTTGTTTACTTCGTGCAGGATAGCAGGACGATAGAATACACGATCTGGGAAACCCCGAGAGCTTCTCTTCCACCAGTCACTAGGCAACGAAACGAAGGTCTGTCCGTTCACCCATTGAGAACATCATTGGAAAACACCTTCTCGACTTGAGCCCTTGTTCGGGACGTTCCCGGAGCCCAGGATCTCATGCTTCAAGCTCCTTATTATTTTGCACCCAGGTGGCGGTTAGTTCGGCGGATTTCTCGGCTCATTTGGCGTTTGCTCGTCCCCACTTTTTGGTTAGGAAGGTGATGTTCTTGCCACCATGGCTGCTGCTCCTGCTCCTGGTGATGGTTGCGGTAGGGGTGGCGGAGGCGACCGCGACGGGTGCCAGACCAACCCTACCAATACCATTGATTCTTGCACACCCTCACAAGGGTACACATGCTGGAAGCCTTTGCTTCCCCCATCTATTCGATTCGATTCCCCAACCCTCGTCCTCGACAACCCCCGAACAGTACAACTGGTGCCAGCGCTGCATCCTCATCGATTGTTCCGACCGACACCTGTTCGTCTTAATCAACTCGCAGCTAGCATAACCTTTTTCTCCATCACTCCTCGTGGATTCATCTACGCGGCACCGATTTTCGATACGAAGACAGAAGACTCGCGTGTTTCGAGACATAAGACGCATCCTCCCTTCAGCTTTTTCCATTTCGGAAAAAAACATCGAAGGATCTCAGAGATACCGACGGTGGCCAACCTGTCACCGGTTGTGGCATCTGAATCTTCACAGGTTTGAATCGAGTAGAGTTCTGGACAGCGACTCCGGAACTGACTTCCGTACGCGTCGGAAGTGACTTACACCCTCCGTTACGCGTTGTCCTGCTGTCTTTTTTTTTGGCGCTTGTTCTCTCCGCTCGATTCGTCTCGCCTAATACAGTGGAGAGCTTGTGTTTTGATGTTACGGCTTTCAACGCCGAGACATCCCCCGAGAGCTTAAAAAGCGTTCCTGATCAGAATGGGTGTCAATCACTGGTGGCGCGTGATGGCAATGCGCAGTTTGGTCACGCCTTTTAACACTTGGCTACGGACTTCACTCAATGCGGGCGGGCGGGCGGTCGGTCGGTCGAAGCAAGCAAGCAACCGGGCCATCCATCCACTCGACCAACTACGACGACCCGTCATTCACTCGAAGAGACAATGATCCACCCGAGTTGAGGATGAAATCTCCTTCATGAAGTCGCTCAACGGACGACCTCTCACGGGAGCGGAAATCTCCTCACTTGCATCTCGCTGGATTGCACTAATCAGCAAGAAGGCATTCGAGTTGAATTCTCGACTTTCGCTTCGAGGACAGCGCGTCGACAAGCAATGTGAAAACGTGATAATTCTCCTTTTTTTCTAAATGCGCTGAAATGTGAGAACACAAATGTGCGCGCGAACAGTCCAATCCTGCTGTCGTCGCTGCTGGAGCAACACTGCCAGTGGAGAGCGCTCGTCTTGAGTGCTTTGTGGTGCCTGAGCCGTTCATCAAAGTCTCAACCTCTAGGAATAAATCTCGTCAATTACGCGCAGTAAATCTGTCCAGGAAGTTTTTTAGCTCTTCGCTACAGGCGGGCGACAGGACCAACAACAAGCGGCACCGAGGAGTCCGTTGATGTCGCATGCACACGGGCTCGCGAAACTGGTTTCAACTCGGAATGGCTCCGGCGAATGTGATCACTTGGAGAACGAAAGCTACTTTGAATCACTCGAAAAAAGTACCACATACAGAATCACATAAACTCCACCGCAATGTCGAATATCGAAGCAAAGTCGGTGTGGAATGCTGAAATTCTCGGCGAGGGTTCAGGGGAACAAAATGGATTCCAAGTTTCTTCTGATTCCTGGAAATATCGAGAAACGCACTCGAGGAAAATCGACCTGTTCCTTTTAGAGGTCTCGTTCTTCTTTCTTGAGGCAGACAGGTCGTTGTCTCTCTGACGGAAGTATGCGAAGATAGTCCCAAGGTGAGACGATTCTCTCGCGAGCACAATAAGCCATAAATCGTTCGTTGACTAATATGTCCGGTGCTTCAGACTCCGAAAGCGCTCAGACTGAACAGCGAGCTAGATTGTATACATGTCAGTCAGTGTGGTTGGGAAGATTCTTAGCATTATAACGGAAGCCGTTCCGCGTCCTCAGGGACACGACGGGGTTAAATATGGAACTACGTCGGTCGTCTTTGGCGCGATGACAGACAGCTTCGTTACGAATTCATATTTTCTTTTTGTGTTGAGGCTTAGGACCACCTCTTCAGGGTTAGTTAGAGACCGAGATAAGAAATGGTCAGATCTGCCAGTCGAACAGTCATACGAATATTGTAGTCGTACTCGACCGAAGCCTCGGAGGAGAGGAGAGAGAAGAACGGGGACTCTCGAACACCTCTGACCTCGCTGCCTCAAAAATCGTTTCTTTCTCTAACGAATAGTAAACCTCTTCGTTTCATCGAGGAAGTCATCCGATGAACTTCTTGAGCATTTCTTTCTCATATTCCCAACCGCCTGAACGGAGAGGTCACAGGATGGACGAGAGCAAAGGGAAGCTCCAGCGAAATTCAGAGTCGAACAGGGAAACCTCTATTCGGAATACCTTCGGAACCCAAGTCTGCCCGCTGTCAGTCCGTCCACTGCCAGGTTTTTCAAGTGTTCTCGTCGTATCTCGTCGCAAATTCTCATTTCGAGCAAGCTGTCAAAACTGACCTCCTTTGGTGGGGAACGCTACCGAGGCTCCGAGCTGTAGCTATGCAGATCCCGAGGGTACGATAGATTCGCTGGTCAAAGTAGAGGGCGTTTAAAATTTAACTGTAAACTCCCATGACCTACCCATGAGCGTGTACTCGACTTGAGCTCGATTTACACCGCTGTGAATTCTTATCTGAATTTTTTTTCTCCAACATCGACTCCAGCGTCATCGGCTGTGGAAATATGAGTTCGTTTTGCCCGTGCACCGTGTGGCTCCCGACAAGGCTCAGCGCTTCGCTTCTTTTACAAATCTTTATCGACATGACTTTTCTAGATAAGGGAGGTCGAGTTTTGATTCTTTCAATCAACAACGGGAAGCAAACAACGAACAACGTTGGACTCGAGGTTGATTCAGGTGATTGCGTCTCGAATTGGGCCAGAAAATTCCTTCGTTCGATGAACCGTCGATTTTGGCAGAAAGAATACTTTGCAGAAAAAACTCGAAGAATTCTCGCAGCCGAGCGATGCCACCGAGAAACGGTCTGAGAGCTCTCACGTCCGTGTGCGTCAGCATGAGACTCCAATGAGCTCGATGTAACAAGAAGCCAGAGTAATTTGCACTCAAGTGAGACTCGAAGTCGTCTGAGCTTCTGTTTTTCTCACAGTAGCTCGTCTGTACGCCGAATTTTAGTCCACCGGGACTCGAATCCGCGACTCGCTCGGCCCGAAGTCGCGATCATATCGTGGATGAGGCTCGAATCATGTTGTGGATGTTATTAATTCCCACACTAATTAGCGAATTTCTCATGCCACTGGCAGTGTTGAGCACGCGTTCGTCCTCAATCTGGGTTTTGTTCCCAAAAACTCTGTTCTCAAATCAGCCATGCCATAATAACGCCAGCCAAGCTACTCGTTCATTCATGAACTCGTTGGCCGAGCTCCGTAACCGCCGAAATGGAAGGTGTGCTTCATCTTTCGACGCAAGGAAACGGCTGAGAATTTCGCTTCTCTTCATTTTGAGTTCGATCACTCTGGGGAACGTGTCAAAATTGCGCGATCTCCTCTTCTTCACCACACAGCTCCTTTCGACCACACCCCCCTCGACTGCAACCTCATATTCACCCACCACAAAGATACCTCCGAGCGGCAAATAAGAAACTCGCATAGATAGAAAGAGTATAAGAGGAGGGGAGCGTCTTCACCGCCGTCGTTCGAGAACTGGGCCGTGAGGAGCATCGCAAGGGAACGCTCCATCAGCCGTCTGATTGAAATCTTGTTTGGATCCTCGACCCACAAACATAGACAACACTTTTCGTCAAATTTACGAGAAAAAAAAACGAAGAGAAAGAGAATTTTGCACGCAGCGGAACTCAACGCCGAGGGTGAACTCGCTCCGTGCGCACTCTCAGTCGACAGAAATCCATTTCAAACAGTCAGTCGAGGAGCACGATGTCATGCCGCATACAAAACAGGGCACGGTGATTGGTTCACTGCACATCGGAAACTCGGATCGTTACAAACAATTTGCGTTGAGAGTGACGGCTTTAATTGCGAGCTCGGTGTAGCCACGAACAGGAAACGGTGAAGCTCTCGTTGGGAAGTGCGGATTTCGTTACCAACTTGCGGGCTCCGAGCTTCTTTTGGCTGAAGTCGACCCTCCGATCGTTGGAGCGGTCGTTTGGGGACGCTCGTGACAACTTTCGATCGCATCGTCCTAACGTTCAGAGGCTCGAATCGAGCGGAGATTCTAGACCCCTGGTTCATTGAGGTAAATTCTCGACAACCATTCCCGAAAAAGTCATGCTTTTTGGGACTCTGGGTGTATTTCCTCGCCTTCGAAACGAATGTGTGGTTGGGGCATTGGGGGATGAATACATACTCTATGTAGGTCATCCTTCGGAGTCGAACCGGCCGTCTCTATTTCCGGTGCACCGGTGACTACTGCCCCCTTGTTTTAAGGGATGCGGCCGGAGGTGCCTCGATGATAGACTTCTGCGGTGTACTGCGACCTCTCCATTCGAGTCGACCGGGGGTTCGAGCTTCGCGCTCTATCGTAGTTTGTCGTCGTTCGTCGTAAAACCGCGATCATCATCCACAAAGCGCGGGACTGCATCAATCAAACGGCTCCAAATTGTGTCGCAATGAAGTAAATCGCGAAATCAGAAAGTCGACTGATGGCTCGTTTGTATCGGAACGGGCTCACCCCTGGACACAACTCGTGTCATGAAGTGCTGAGTTTTGTGACTTGAAAGTTCGGAGTTAATTTTGTCCTTTGAAGCCACTGTGGGTGACTTGTTGAAGAGAGAGAATCTTCGAAACCTAAGCCCACAGTGACATGGCTTTCCATTCCGATATCTCGCTTGCTTTTCGAAGCATTGCTCTCTCTCTCATTGTGTCCTGTCCGAAGAGCGGTTGAGTCAATCCGCTTTGGAGTTCATTTGACACCGGCTGGATAACGGGAGCGGCAGCTACGATGTAACTTTTGCTCTCTTCGATCGTCCAGTTGAAGTTTACGATCCTCGATGTGTTCGAGTTGCTTCGGGTTGGCAGAGTTCGGATCGAAACTCGCGAACTCGTTGGCTCCCTTGAGTCCACTTCGAAGACTCTCCGTGGAGAGGCCATCAGTTTTATCGGTCCCGGTCTACATATGCAACCCCGTCTACCAGGTTTCAGCAATTAAATGCTCCGAATGAATTGAGCTTCTCAAATGAAATCCTGCGTTGCGAGACTTATTCGAGTTCGGATTGGTTTGGACGCCGCCAGACAACCGACACGTTTTGAGCTAATTCCATTCGAGTTTGGCGCTCTCCGATTCGTCTAGATTCAAACTATGGTTTTTGGAGGGCCGTAGGATGAAAACTCTGGTAATTCCCTGACGTCCGAAAAGCCCCGATTGACGAAACGACATTCGCCGACTGAGAAGAGAGGCCATCCATCTCGGGAATTGGAACCATTGGTACGCGAGTCAGGTATAACGGAGAAAAAAGGCGTGAACTTCCGTGAAGCACTACACACAGTATGCAGATTGCTCGTCGTGGAGTTTGATCGAGCTGTCGCCGCCGTCGTCATCATGGACATTTATGAAGTTAACCGATTTATGGAGATGAGAATGGACGTTTTAATGATGACAACCTGCCAGCAAGTCATCGTCCTCGAGTGCTAATGTTATTACAAGCGGGCGCACCGACCGACGGAGAAGCAGACAAGCCGAGGGAGAAGAGAGAAGATATGCATAACGTGTAAGCCATTTCAAATCATACTTCGAGTAATAAATTGTTCGAACGTTCGCTCGCTCGTCGAAAAATCAGATGAGCGGATTTGAATAAATTAGACCCGGACGATTGGCAAAGCTGAAATGTCTTCAAGGAGCACTGAAGTCGCGTTCATCATTAGTGTAGTTTCGAGAGCTACGGAACTGCTCTGGCAAACATGCTCGAACTTCAGCAGAAACATAGCGTGAAATTCGAGGGAGCTCGCGCTCAACAACAACTCCGATCGTCTGGGATTAGTCACGCAGGCAGGACGCATCATTTGCGTCTCTTCATCATCTCGTCGTCCGGAAACGCAGATCGCCGGCTGTGATTGGCTGAATTCCTAATAAACACGTCCGATGGATTTGAATCTAGCAAAAAATTACTTCGATCGATGCTCAGAGAAAGAAAAAATTCAACAGCTGACCTCAGAATGATTGGTAACGAGAGGGTTTCTCGATGATGATGATTCTCGAGCACCTTGATTCTGGTTTTCGTAGAGATTTGACTCCGAATTCTGCGGTGACCTCATAGCGGATGAAACGTCCGGTTGCTTCTTCGGATTTCTCTCGAAAGTTCATACCGTCCGTCTGGGTTTGCGGTAAAAGATGCTGTTCGATTGGGGTGCCATGATGTAGGCGATGTTTTAGGAAACTTGCTTGCGACGAATACGAAACCTGCGTGTTGCGAAACTGTTATCCGAATCAGTCCTCAATCAATTAGCAGTGCGTCACGGATTCGAACGCGCGTGGGCATTATGTTGAAGCGAACATCTTGAAGCGGATTTCTCATACGCAGAAGCAACCGGTGTGTAGACCGGGACAGCCGCACCGACAGACAAACAGAGGTAGTTCTCTGAACCAGCGATGTTAAACTGAGGAGGTGAGCTTCTTCCCTTTCCCGTGTTGAACGCGGGAAGACCTTCTGCATTGTGAACTCAGTCATACATTTGGGCTCCGTCGCGAACTCTCAGAAGTACCTGATCGCCTCGAAGCAGGAGCGAACACTAAAAATATTCTTGCCATCGTGTGACATCGTGCAGTTCGCAACGTGCGATAAAACAAATTCGCTGCCCGTGCCCATTCGAAAGGTAGCTACCGACCCGGTTGGATTCGTCGTGGTGTCTTCGTTCCTTTTCGAAAATATACAGTGAGCATGGAGTGACGTCAGTGCGGAGTTGTTTTGAAGTGTGGGCACGCTAGATGCCCTGAGTGAACGCAAGCCGCGACAAGACGTGCCTCGAGAGGAACATAAGACTCGGGAAAACAGGTCGTTCATTGTTTGCAGATGAGCGCCTCCGATGATATCTCGACCGACATTTCTACAGACTGTTCTGATCAATCATCCCCTGGTGGATTTGTGCGTCCTGCATACAGCTCGATGTATGCAGAGTGTACTGGATTCTCACACGGGAATCTATATAACCCGTATCAGCTTCCACTGCCGCATCTCAGAGGACACCAGCTGTTTCGTGATGAAGTTCCTTCGAACTTATTCCACACAAGCGAACACAACGCAAACGGGTAAGTGGATTCCGGAATAGTCGCTTATTAGGATAGTTCGCTGTGGAGAGGAGGCACTCAGGTTGCGAGGTTCGCGAGAAATCATCAGTGTTTAGCTGCCGCGGGAACGGAGTCGATCGCGAAATCAGACGGAGGCGTGGACCTAACCTTATATCCTCCATGAGCGTTGGAGGAGTTAATTCATTTCTCTGAACGAGCTTCTATGCGAGAGGATAATCAGAAGCCTAATACCCAATAAGTTCTCAATAAGCGATACATTATCGAAGTGTTTGGACCAATTGTTCGAGTCTAGTGGCGACGACCCTTCACGGTGGAAGTTCTTTCTTTCTGTTTCGGGGTCCTTGCCGAATCTCGGATTCTGGGTGCTTGAACACGCATCGAATTCATCAAGTCGGAAGTTCTCCTCGGTTTCTCCGTTACGCTCTCCTGAGTCAGCGTGTAGAACCTCCTCATGCCACCTCGACGTCGCATAAGAACGTTTTCATGGAAGTTTCCGTTCTTTTCGGCGGCAATTCCTGGAAATTCCGACTCTGTTCACCCACTGCGTCAATCGATCCGAGTCCGCTCTGTGACTTCGAACGGATTCCAAGACGTGGACACCCGATGACAACCGCAAACATTTGCGTCAGTGGCTCTTTCTGAAACGGTGTGAGATACTTATCGTTTGCTCCAAGGAATCTGTGATTCGGAATATCGATATTTTGGAGTTTTTCGCTCAGATCGAGAGACTTCAGCGTCGGACGTCCAAACTCAAACTGGGCGCACCTCGTCCAGGGTTCCAAAAGGCTCCACCAGTAGGAGCCGCCAGTCGCGCACTCGGAATTGAAGTGTCTGAGCGCATGCGCGTTCGAGTTCGTGCAGCCATTGGCGGACGGTGGTGAGCTCCGCCTCGTTTATTGAAGACCTCACTTGAGGATGATTATAGAGGAGGAGCTTTATCCCTCGGGACATGTCGGCTCTTCGTTCTGTCGGGCAGGATCGCACACAAGTGAGTTGGCCTCTGTGGGACTGGCGGCTCCTCGAGGAGTTCGAGCTGTTCAGCCTGCCCTGACTCCCCAGTGCCCACCGGTGCTAACACGACCAAAGCCTCTAAACAGGACTCAAGCAGCAAGTCGAGTCAACAGTTACTCGTTAGGAACGCCCCAAATCAGTTGCTGGCTTTGACGCAATTTTCGCCGAACAGAAGCCTTAGTGAGCGAAAATCCGCGCGGCGCCGAAAACATTTAGTGATCGTCTTCGAAATCGTTTCCTCCTGTCTCCCAGTTCATCATAAACGCTCGTAGACGTCATTCATGTCCACTAAAAGATCGCTGCCGTTCCCTTTTGAGGAGAATTTCGTTCGTCGTAGTCGCTGCAGTTCCTGCCACCGCTGACAGGTCAACAATCGAGCCGTTCGAGAATCCATTTTCTGCATCTCCCTCGTTTTGAACAATTCATCGAGCTTAACGGGTCAACTCACTCCGTTCTCGACTCACTCAGAACGACACTTGAAGTGCAGGCAGTGCGTCCTCGTCCAGAGGGTGATTCGTGTCGTTGTTGTCAGTCGCGTGTTGTTGTCAGCTGATTGGTGAGACTAGTGAAGAGCTTAGAATTCGACTAGCACAAGAGAGACGGCGTTCTTCCCGCAAGTGAGCTTGATAAAGTGTCGAAGCGCGCGCGCGCGACAAAGCGATCTCTAGAAGCAGTTGGTCCATCCGAAATCAGTTCCCAAAAGTACTCGAGTTTTATTCTGAGCAGAGACAGAAAAATAAGAAACTCAGTCTAAAGTAAAGAGTCGACCGAATCCCCGACGACAACTGCAAGATTGTGGCGGGCAGCAGCCTGACCAAACCTGAACGCCGGGGCTGAAGCAACCGGGAGTTCTCGGAAGCATTCCGGAAACTCTCCTGAACTGGTGAAAAGTGTACTTAGTGTTGGTGTTTGCGGCGGCGGCGGCTAGTGTGAGTCTGGTGAAGTTCCCATTATCACAGTAAGACGGAAACAGCCGCATCAGCCAGGAGATGATGTTCGGTTTGCACCAAGATCCTGGCCTCCAGCCTCGTGGGCCCATGGCTTCTCTCAAAGAGGAACCTCTGGCCACGGCTCAACTCGGGAGAGGCTGGCCCATGCAACCCACCATGCTCGACCAAAGCAGGTAAGCGCGATATCTAGAAATGTCCTCTCGCAATACAGAAACAAGAAGCGAATCGGGGGTTGACAACAAACAAAAAAACAAACAAATCAAAACAACCGTTGCCCGTTGCAACGTAAACGGAGCCATGTGACCGGGCAGTCCTCAAACCAAAACATAGAGTACGCACTATACTCTCCTCCTTGCTCTACGTATTCTGTCGTTGTACGCGCTCGGTCGTGGAGGTTGTGTCTGTCCAAGCAGACGCCTCCAACATGGACACTCGCTTGCTCCGAGGACAACAAGACGTTGTGTCCGAGTTCGAACCGGGGTCCACGTTCCCGCCGAGATGAAGGTTCGCAAGATCAAGACGCGAATCGAGAAACCTTTTACGAAGAGATATTAACTCCTAAATAGCTGATTGTGACATGTTGGGAGATGATGAGATCTCAATCGTGACCTGGACGAAGAAACGGAAGTTTTTTTTTTCAAACGAACTGTTGTCGTGCATTTCGAGGTTCTCTTTCGAGGAGCGCGAACATCGCCGGCTCAGATTTGCGAACACTGCGACGTTAGCGGGAAGCAAATGACGTTGGGGTCTTTCCCGAAGCGAGTGTCAAAAGGGAGAAGTGAGTTCAGAGGGGCAAGAGGGAGGGGTAAACAACTCGAAAGGGACTGCTAAATGGGTGTGTGAATGCGAGACGCCCTTGGTGGACTTCACTTCATTAACTCCATTACGCGCCCCGTCCCGTTCGCAGCGCGAGGGATTCAGATAATTCGATTTCTTGTTCAGACGAGCGCACCAGAAGCAGAGCAAAGAGACCTGAACCGATCCTGAGGAAAAATCAGCTTTCACGCTCGAAATCACTGAGTGGCCTTTGATGGAAGGCTGGGACAAAAGCGTCACGTTCCCAATTCATTGAGTTTGTGCCTTCGATGGAAACAAAGACACGCAAAGCGAAACCGAAGCTAGGCTAAAATTCCAATCAATTTCAATCATGACGAAACGGACAAACAAAAAGATAAAAAAAAGGCGAGCATCCACCTCAGGTAAAGAGAGGAGGAACCACAACAGCATGTTGTAGCTCTGGGTGGCGGTCGGTTTCCCACGCCGCGCGAAGACGACACACATTCGGAAGGCAACCCATGGGTGGCGCTTTTCTTCCTGATGTTGCGGAATTCTCGAGCATCGATCGACTCGGCGTCTTCACTTCTGCACGAGACTACGGATGGATGCTCTACGCAGCCGGGCCAGTGTCTGTGCCTATGTATGATTTTGTTGTTCTCTTAACAACGCACCTTCTCTGACCAATCGGTCTCTCGGGACAACTACGGAGGTCGATTCGAAGTCACCTGGAGATTTCTGGAGGCCTTTGTGGGTGGGGCGTCACTGAACTCTCAGCCCTCACCGCATGGGCGACCTCAGTCAAACACGGGCGAGCGTCTTTCATAAGTAGAGGAGCGGTCAGATTCGATCTTTTTCTCATTCAATCGTTCCTTCTTAGTTATTGTACTTAGAATAACGCCGACGAATTCGAGTCGCGTCGTACTCGACTAACTCCATCGTAGCCTCCGAACCCTGCGTTCTCCTGTACTTTTCCCGGCGAGATCCGGTTTTTTGACAGAAAGGACTCTGAGGGATCACCAGAACGCTTTTCCGATTCTCTGTTAGAGAGATCGTGTGATCGACTTTGAAACGATCGAGTTCTGAGGAAGGACAGTGCTTCGCTGTCTTGAGCTGCTTGTGTTCGACTCGTCTTTGTCGACATCTCCGACCATCCGTCAGTCACTGAGCTTGCCACCTAGCAAAGCGACCAGCCAACCAAACGGTCAGCCAGCCAGCCAGTCAGTCAGTCAATACAAATAGCGTCCACTTCGCGAGCTTTGCGAGGAGGAGATCTGTTCGAAACGAAATTGGACACGATGCCGAGTGTGTGTTCAACACGGTATGTGCATTTGTGACATCATCACGTTGGACAAGACACAGCCGCTGCCATCGTCGCCGTCGCTGCTGTATTTGTCGTCCAAACTCGGAGATTTGACGCCGGCTTGAAATCCATCTTCACCACTCGTCCGTTCGGGTCCATCGGCCTGTTCGATGGAAACACTCCTAACGGCTCGAAAGCTTTCATTGGAGATTAATCTCACCGTGACTTCGTCGTTTCCGATTGAAGATATCCAGCATGCTTTTTCATCTTTTCTCCCTCTTTAGTTGAGGGTTTGCAACTCTGGAGGAACCGAGGTGAATTTGAGACGAAAGCTTCGAGGCATGAATCTGGGAAAGACTTTGTTGACGAGCATCTTGAGGTTCGTGTATATACCCGCCTCCTTGCCTTCTCGACCTCTTGTCTATGCCTGCCGGGCTGTCCTGTTGAAAGTATCTCGGGGAAGCTAAGAAGGATGAGGATCCGAGAAGGGGCCATGAGGGAAGCTGGTATGAATATGCATGGCCCCCATAAACACCGTTGCTGCTGCTGCTGCCGCCGCCGCTGCCGCGTAGCTGGTGCTGAACCCGTGAGCACACAAACTCCGGATATATAGAGAAACAGAAAGAGAAGATACAGTATAGCCGACTCGCCTCACTGGTTGGCAACCCGTTGTATACAGCATATCTTTGCAAGGAATTCTCTCTCTAATACGTTATAAGCCCAATATTTGACCACTCAAACAAACATGGCGTGGTCCAATGATCACAAAACTACTCGCTCTCTTACGATTCGTTCGGAAAGACTCCTTCCAAGCGAGAATATGAAGTGCGATAATCGAAACCGGACGAGTTTCGCTCGATCGATGGATACTCGATTATTGATATGTAGCTTCGAAAACTTGCGTACCGTACCATTGAATCTCACCGACTTTTTGTTATCTTTGCAGGAACATGGAAACAGTCTGCACCGAGTACCTGGTGCCAAGTCAGAGGATGCTTTTCAGGTGAATTTCTCCGCTTATTGCTAGCTGCAACTACGTCCTCCAGCAGCCTCCTCCAACTGAGTTGGGGTTGCGCGCTGGATAGCTCACTCGCTCGTGTCGTTTCGTTTTCGTCCCTCGTACCTAGCTAGCTAGCGAGCTTCCCTGCAGATGGCCAAGGCGTCCGGTCCCGCTGGCTCGGTGTCCCTTCCCGAGAGGAGACACCTCGGGCCATTCGGGGCAGTTGTTCGTTCTTTGCTCAGTTCTTGGTCTTCTTCCGGCCAATCTCTTTCCCCACAGCTTCACTGTGTTGTAGTCCATTCTTCCTCTCAGGGGCTAAGCTGGCATTAAGGAGCATTACCCAAATCCTTGTCAACAGGTCGCGAACATGGCTGTCTGCCGGACATAACCGGACAATGCCTTCACTTGTGATTTTGTGTCTGTTGTTGAAAGCTTGTCCGTCGCTCCAAACGTCCGCTTCTTTTGCTCGCCGTAGCTTCTTCCCTTTTTGGCACCCTCATTTCTGTTGCCTCGTTGCCTTATTAGGCAAGGCTTAGAGCGGAGATCGGATCGAGCTTACCGCAAGCTATTCAAGCTCGCGAACGTCATAAGAAGCGAGAGGATTCGTTCATCTAAGTATACGGCGAGAATACGTTAAGTACTCATAAAGTTACAGTTCCAGCGCGGGTCTGGGCCGGGCGCATTTCGAGAAGCAGCCCCCGTCGAATCTTCGCAAGTCGAACTTCTTCCACTTCGTCATCGCCCTTTACGACAAAGCTGGTCAACCGGTTGAAGTTGAGCGGACGACATTCATCGGCTTCGTCGAGAAACAACACGTGAGTAGACAATCTTTCAAAATATAAATATTATCTCGTTCGAAACTCCGGGAACTTTGGACTGGTGGACGAAATTTTTGGGGAACACTCATCCAACGGGTAGATGTTGAAGTTGACAAACCGGGTCGGAGTCTATCGCGTTTCATTTAAGGGCGTTCATGATCGTAAAAGAATATAATCACCGGTTGTGCACATTGAGGCGAGCAAGCGAGCGAGCGAGCGACCGATCCAGCCCGGGTAGATCCTATCCGGCCCGGCCAGCTAACCGCTTGCTTGGCTGCTGAGATGGCATGCCTGTTGGTAGCGTGACCCATCGAGTCACGCGTCTCGAGAGCGCAAATTGAGATGGATACTTCTGAGGTCACGAGCCCCATTCATAACCATCTGGTCGTTCTCTGAGCGTATCACACCTTGTCTCGAGTCCGGCCGGATATTGCTCCAAGACAACATCCCGACAACTCAGCAGCGGTGACTTTTACGCCGCGCGCCGGTCGATGGCATCACTTGTCGAAGTTTACCGAAGCGTGTTCGAATTTTGTGTGCGATCCGTGCGCTCGATTCGCAAACCTGGTGGACCGGACGACAGACGGACGGTCACATTTGGCGGGGTAGGCGCACGTTCTTGCTTTTTTTT
The DNA here is from genome assembly GCA_021527715.1 of Neoseiulus cucumeris. Classification (NCBI taxonomy): domain Eukaryota; kingdom Metazoa; phylum Arthropoda; class Arachnida; order Mesostigmata; family Phytoseiidae; genus Neoseiulus; species Neoseiulus cucumeris. The sequence continues at coordinate 153,693 of JAJSRV010000063.1, read as the reverse complement.
CGGTCGCAAACAATCAGTCGGATCCGGAATTTCCCGTGAGAGGTCATTTAAAGGCCGTCTCTCGCGACCAAATTAGATTATTCTGTCGCCCTGTCCCGATTACGGCGATTCTCCTGTCTACTCGCCTTATCCTATGGAGATTGCTTTCACTCGCGGTGCTCGTTTGCTTTCGGGAAACCACACGCTTTCAGATGACCATTTGAGCTGGCGTGCCACGTGCTGAGCGACGTTCAGGACAACACCGGCTCGGTGGCCGAAGCGACTCGCTGGTGACAAGTGGACACCGAGAGCAAATTTTCAAAATGGCAACACCCTCCAGGTGGATTCGCTTAACTGATTCGATTTCCATCAGTTGATGGGGCGCACTGTCTCCCGCTCGTTCCACGGTCGTGGCGAATCGAGCTCGCTTCCTGAAGGCGGCGGCGGCGGCGGGATGAGCAGCATATTCGTTGAATTGAACTTTTTTAAACGGTCGGTCAAGTCGTTCATTTTATCAGAGAGTCACAATCAAAGTTGACTCCGTTGGCCACCTGTCGGACCACGGGCCGTTCTGCATCGGTGCTTCGATACTCTGCATGTATGAGCACATGAGTGGGTCCGGATACCTGGTGGAAACTCGACGGTGGGGTGGACGAGTGGGTGTTCGTGGATGAGTTCGTGTGGCTGCCGACGATGATTGCGCTGTGTACCTTTGTAAGGTCAACTCGTGAACGTGGTCAAGCTTCGTGATCATCGGCTAGCAGGTTGCGTCATCGGCGTACAAGTGCTGCCAGCCGTGAATAACAGATGCTGACACGAGAACGTTGGCATGCATAATCGGAATCCAATGTAGACACTCGCACTCTCCTTCGAGTCGACGATGATGAATTCATCGCGACAGATTGGCAGTTCGTTCATCGTGTCATTACTATTTCTTCGCTCGACCTTGGGATACGAACTCGACGTTTCATTCTCTTCCAGGAACCTGATGGACAAAAAACCAACAATGGAATCCAATACCAACTGCAGTTGCTTTACGCGAACGGTGAGTTCCAGCCTCGATTAGATTGAAATGAGCCTCAGATCGGAGGGAAGTTTTCTCGAAAAACGTTTTTTTTTTCTCGCGACGAGGGTGACGCACGGATAAGGATGATATAGTCTTGATAAGAACCGATGGACGACGAGAGAGGAAAGAAGGAATGAGAGGGGGGGGGGGGAACAGGGTCGACTCAGCCAATAAATAAAGGAATAAATGGTCGGAGTTAACTGTGTAGCGGTGTCGAGCCATTACGCGCAGGATGAGGAGCCGAAGAGGACAGTCTGAGTGAGAAGAGAAGCAGGATCGAAGAGAAGGACGAAAACGACGACAAAAGCGACGGACAAACGTACAGGATGGACGAAGGAACGGACGGATGGATGGATGGACCGCTCGTTGTCTGTAACGGGAAGAGTTTGCACTGCTGCTCCAACTGACTGTTGGCTGCGAAGGAGCCGAGGAGAATGGCTCGTAAAGTATTCGCGGAATGAATGAATAATACATCAACATTTTATTTATATTGGCTCATGAATGGAATAGGAAGAACAACGGAGCGAGTCCTCGTCCCCCTCCTCTTTTTCTCGACGTACTCGTTCGCCACAGAACGGTTCCGACTTCTCGGCCACATGGTGCATGTTTTGCACGATTTCAAAAGAGTCGGCTCCAAAATTAGCTGAACCGGAAGAGGTGCTGCTCTGTTTTTCGGCGCGATGTTGTTGTAGTCTCGAAATTCGATCGCATCGAGGAGCGGAGCTTCGCCGGTATGATGCGCGAATGCTTCTTCATCGTGTTCGGTGACGCTGTACCCCCGCTGACCTCAAAAGTTGGAAAAGTCGATTTATAGTTAATGTAGCGATCGATCAGGTAGCTTGAGCTCTCGGAAGTTTTTCGATAAAATGTCCACAATGGTGAAATTGATCTGCATTTGTCTGACGTGTCCGAGCAGCGGCAGAAGTTCGGACATTCACTTCTTAATCACGGCGGCGCGGCCTTTTCCCAGGAGTGAACACTTCTCGCACCCGTCGATTTTGAGCCGACAAACGATTATCCACCGATGTACAATTTTTATTATCATTATGATTATTCGTCGAAAATTGAACCAGCGCTGCTTGGCCTTATATTGTATAGCGGAGCAATCCATCACATTGATATTCAGCGGCCATATGCGTATAATGACGCGCGGAAGAGCTGCCGCAATTACTCAGCCGGCTGTTCGGCCGGCCGGCCAGCCAGTCACCGATCGGGCTACGAATTCGACCATGGACCTGCGAGGGTTTCCCTTGCGCCTTCGGGGCCCTGCTGTCGACGCCCAGGAGTGTGACCTGCACATAAATTGCACATTTGAGCTCTAATGTCACCATCGGTCGTCATTTACTGTTCACCAACTAACTCATCTCATGCTGTCGTCGACCTGCGGCCACCGGTTCGTTACCGGTGTCGTCGGTGAATTTCACGCTGCGCCACAACAACCGCGGTCAAAGGAAGTGTCGAGAACCGTCACTGGAATTTGGGACGAGTCTGATCGTCGGAGCTCAATTCGGTGTCCTTTTCGCTGTTCGTAGTCATCTCGCGTCGAAGTTCTCTAGAAGGAAAACCCGATCTCGATTCCCACTCCCGATCCTCAGATCACAGCTCCTTTGTTGCCAATGTGTTACCAAGATAACCTGTTACATACCTACCCAGCTGCATCGGGCGGAAGAACGTTGTCGTTCTAACCACCCTACTGAGATAAGGGGTTGGGATTCTTCAAAAGGGATTCGGAAGGTTTAGGCACGGGATGCAAGCCAGGGTCGGCGGAGGGAAAGCGGTGCTTCTGCTTCTATTGCCGACGACGGCACGAGAACTCAAGCGGTCTTCCAAATCCGCAGCGAGAAAATTTGCATAAACCCTTTGGCCTACCTAACCTGTCGAGCTGGCTTTCTCCCCGTTAGAGGAAACTTTAGATTTCCGCTAAATTGCTCCCGGGGACAGCAGCGCTGCTGTCTGGGAACAGATTTGTTCTGTAATTATTTTTGCCACTTGGATTAGGGAAGACTCCTGATTGGCTCCGGGGCCGCCCGCGCGCGCGCGCGCTATTAGCATGAATCACTGCTGCGACACTTCTTTGTTAGCGACTTGCCTTCCGTAAACAACGTCGCGTTCTGTCGATCAGAGGCTTCCTTGTCAGTTGTTCGAAGAGGTTTCAGAGTTTTTGCCACAAAAGCCAAGTGACCAAGAGCGGCATGCGGACTTTCGAAACTCGTCGCAGGGTGTGGTGCCCGGTGCTCCGTGCTTGCCTGGCTTGTTGCTCGAGGCGACTGTGAGCGTGGGACAGATGGTTGCCCCAGGCGAGAGTAGAAAAACCAACTCCACAACCTAAGAGAACATGCGATCATAGGGCTGGCCAACCGGACGGCTCGGCCGCGTATTGCTGCACCCCTTCGGCGGTGTTCAGAGGAAGAAACTGGAGGATTTGAGACCGAATTTCGAGCGCGGCGGAGTCGCGCGCATAATAATGCTCCGGCTGCGGCACTATCTCGAAGCGTTCTCTTCTTCTTTCCTCTTCTCGGTAACATTCCTTGAAGTCGAGCTGCCCACGATGGTGTTTGCTTGAGGTCGAGGCGTCAATAAGCTTCTGTCCTGAGTAAACGGGGTTCGAAAGATAAATTCCGAACTTGTCCCCAGAACGTCAACAACTTTGATGCCACGCTGCTCGATCTCCTCTGATTCATAGAAACGTTTCATCGATGCATATTTCTTTTCCAGGCGCCCGGCTAACACAGGATCTCTTCGTCAGACTCATTGACTCCGTCACAAAACAGGTAAGTTGATCGTCAAGGCTGTGAGATCGGTGTTCGGGTTAAGTCTCTCATGGGTTACGCCTCTTCCGCGGGCGGAACGAATTCATAATTACACAAGAAGCGTGTAATGTCTTTCGGATGGAAGAGAATGCGAGGTTTCGGAACAATGTACTCGAAGTAGTCGTCGAGTTGGTTTGTTGTTCCGCTCGTCCGTCCGTCCGTCTAAGCCCTTGAGGCTCCAACAACAGACAGGCGTCGGCATTTCAACTCTATGAAATCGTTTGTTGTCAGTCTGTCTTTCGTCTCTCCAGCCGGTCGGTCGGTCGCCGGGCTTGCAAGGGAGACTGATACAGAGTTGAAATCATTTCTCATGTGAGTCGGTTGCGAGTTTTGACATCAGCCGTTGGGTCCCGTTACAAAAATTCATCCGAGCTGTCATTGCATCGAAGTTACATTCACGATCCATTCCAAACGATGTAACAATACTTGCAATTACAAATGACACTACGCTCTCTCTCTCTCTCTCGCTTTGTGTCGAATCCGGGATGGGAGGTATGTTTTTTTTTACGAGTCGATCCGAGCTTGAGCGACGAGTGTGTACTATGCTGCCGTGTTCTGTGAGCGTGGATGGATGGATGGATGGATGCATACATGCTCGCTCGCTCGCAATCCAGCCTGCCTACCGACCGGACTCACTGCATATCAGAAGCGAGGCTGCCGCTCCTCCGCAGTCGTATTGGCCTCCCAGTGTGGTCTCCCAGAGTGTCGAAGTCATCACCCCTTAATGAGGACTCCCCGCCACTTGAGTTAGTTAGCCATGGCTTGACACTCACTCCACGTCGTCTCTTTCTCTCTCTCTCTCTCTCTCTCTCTCTTGGAGCTTGCCTGGATGACTTGCGCCAGCAGTTTTCTGCCTATGTCTTCGCCTGACGACTGACTGAGGTAAATTTGGGGAGAATTTCATTCAAAGGAGAATCCGAATAAGGATATGCCGCCGCCACCCCGGACCGGATCCTGCTGATCCTCGTGAGCCTCCTGTTGACTTCTGTAAGCATGACAGATTGGGCTTTCGTACAGGGAGTCTGTTACGGCCCTGTATCTCCGCTTGTTTTGTCTATTGGTCAATCTTTTCTCGATTTTTGAGAATTCGTCATCGGAAACAATCGAGAACGATGATCCCAGGCAGAATTTTACGAAGAATGCTTGCTCGATGAGCAGTCGAACCCAACTCGCGGTTTCGGATCGATAGAGATGTTCTGCTCTCTCATAGATTTCCGATTCTTTCATCTCTTCGAGAATATCGAGCCCGTGATCTCGATGAGTTAAGTCATCCGAGTTCGCGGACCATCGCGCTCGGTCTTGCCAGAGGAGAAATTATACATTGTTGCAAACGGGTGGTAGGGCGCGAATCGAATCCAATGTCCACAGTGAAGTACAACATCGACGAAGACTCCTTTACGAGCTAATCAGGCATGAAATACAACGGGGACGCGACTCCGTGCTTGATCTACAATTCGACTCGGTGCTCTAACACTGGCTTCAAGTGACGGGGACTCTCGAGAAGATAGATATCCGCTCAGATACCTAGCCAGGAAAGCACTCGAAACGCTCCCAGTGTCTCACACGAGCTCGAAGAAACGAGACTGGCTTTGAAACTTTCGAGAAGTCCGAGTTTTCTGGATTTCCCGACAGAAAAAAACTCGACTTCCACCGTCTTTGCTTGACAAGAACAAGTTCGCGACTGAATCGTGGAATGATTTCTCCATGAACTCCGACGTATTTTTTGAATGCACTCCTAGCGATCGCCGGATTTGCGGCTGTCGGATCCACCTTCCAAGCAGTTAGAGGCGTGATTCGTGGAGGGGAGGGGGGAATCATAGGATGGGAGAGGGCGAGGCTGGGGGGTGTTGTTCTCTTTTCGGAAGTTGGCTTTATGATCGTAGGTTAACAACAGCTTCAAGCGCAACGCCCTCGACATCGGACAAATTTACTGCTTTTTGCCGTTCGGCCTCTTGCGTACTTTATCCTCGATAGCCTCTACCGCACTCTACTGATCTATTGGTCCAGGACGATGTTATTTTTTTTCTCTACGTCTTGCTTGCACACACCACGTCTGTTGTTTTTTCCGCTCTTGTAAACCTTTGTTCGAATATTTTTTTTGTCTTTCTGAGAGGCATTTCAACGCACGCTCCAGCCCATCGTGACAACGAATATCTTTTTTTTTGTTGTATCGAGGATAATGCTTCGATCTCTTGCATTCGGGAGCGATAACCCGACAGGAATACACGACGAACGATCCTGCGCTCGGTCCGAAGGGGCGTTACTACGGATCCTCGTCATTGACATTGATTCAGGAACGAACCCTTTCGGTCCCGGGGTGACTCCTCCTCGAATTAACGGCGTTTGTTGTCGCTAAAAAGAGGATTGCCAGAACCACATTACCGCCTCCTTCGTCGACTCAATAGATGGATGTGTACGAGAGCGCGAGTTTGCAAGTGCGAGTGAGTGTCCATAGACTCAGGAGTGTCACCCCTCTGGTCGCACCTGCAGCAGCAGCAGCAGCAGGCGGCGAATGAGTGTCTTTGTAGCCTTCGTACAACTTACACCCTGTGTCGATGTCTAACAAGCCTGGTCGAGAGTCTCCTCGACACTCTGACTCCAAAGCTGGCTGTCTGACTGACTGACTGTTCTGTAGGCTGGTAGTCTCTTCTGCTGTAGTTGTTGTTGCTGGTGTACGATGTGGACCGTGTGGGCGATGTAGGTGCTCGGTGGGGAGCAGAACCAATTGAACATTTGATAGCCGTATCCACCTATCTCGCAAGGGGACAGCTTTCAAGCTGAGATTGGATTTCGATGGTCATATTCTTCTGAAGTGGTCGTCGCGGCGGCGGCGGCGGCGGAACGGGAGCCATCGAGAGTCAAGTATTTTGAGGCGCTCAACTCTCCTGTTTTATATTTTCCTGAACCGATGGAACTCAAGATGCAATCCTCCGGCTCGAGGACTTATAGACCTTCGAGTTGTAATCGCTTGTTGGGCTCTGGGAGGAATAATAAACTGAGGTTCTGTCGATGATGATTGTGGCAGAACTGGTTCAGGTCAGAGAGGGCGTGGTTCAGGCATTACGGCACTTTTTGTCTTGTTGCAAACGTCACTAGATTTGTTGCTCGGACTGAGGACTCCGGTGTTGTGGGTGTCCGTGGTCGCTCGCTCGGTCGGTCGGTCGGAAACATAAAGCTTGTCACTTCAAGAGCGAACTCGGTGCTACTTGGATGGTGGCTGAGGAGGAGGACGACGACGACGCAGAAGTCGGAGCAGATGGTGTGCACGCGAGCAGCACTCAGAATCGTGCAGTTGTAAATTTGTCCCATTTTCGGAGCTTGTCAATGCAGTGTCGCAATTGAAAATTGCAACTCGCCAGCCAGCAATATCGGGTTCGACTTTATTTGACGAGCGCTGCTAACCCTCTTGAAGTCGCCTCAGTCGGAGCAGGGGTTCGATCCATCGGGAGATCCGACAAAGAACAAACTAGCGAGTGGATCGATCGTTGAGAGAACGAACTCCTCAAAGTACCGGAGCACAATGCAGTGTTGATTTTTGATTAGTTCTTTCTGAGCACAACAACACCGACATGCGAGGCTGCGAAGTAATCGAAATCGAGTGAAACTAGCGGGAGATATTCATGAGTTTTTTGTTTCCTCTTTTCTCTCACTTCATTGTGAATACCGAAACGCTCGACGCCGTCTGTCATCGACGTTGGTCAAAGACAAAACAGAATGAGTTTGCCACGATTTGAAGACTTGAGCGAGATGAGCTGCCACTTAAGAGGTGGAAAGGACAACAGAGACGGACGTTTCTTGCGATTTCGCTCAAGCGTGCGTGTTGCTGTGCATTCTTGCAATAACGGCCATGCCGACCTCTGAGTCACATTGACCATCGATGGAAAGACCAACCGGACGGACGAACAGACGGCAAACGCACGCAGGAAGGAGCTGAGGCGGACGGGGCTAGATTTGAGCTTCATCTATCCATCGTGTGGTGCCGGTGGTCGGGTCGCTGGGTCGCTGTGTCGTTCTTCCTCGTTTATCATAGATATCCTCCGTCTTCTTCGTTGGTCGAAGCATCGGCGGCAACCAATCCACTTGAAGCTCATTCCTGATGAAAAACAGCGAGAGCTACGGAAAAATAAGATGACAATACATCGCCAAATGATTCTCGACATTTTCTCGATTGTGATAAATGATTGATTCTCCTTCATTCAGCGCCTCCTCTCGATACTATTCCTCCTTTTTCATTCCGTTCCTTTCACTCTTCCTCCTGGACGCCGCGTCGGTAGCCGCTGAACTAGAAAGGATTCATTTTTTTTATTCCACACGCAAAACCTCCTAGTTTCACCCGCTGTCCCCAATTTTTTCGGAGAACTATCTCATTCTTAAAAACAAAACCCCGTCTCGTGGTCGACGGAGTACTCATGTCAGTCGATTCAGTTTTGAAAAAGTTGTTTCACCACCAGATACTCGACTTCTTGCTGTTCCCAAGTCTGAAATTTTCTGCTTTTATGAAGTCTAGAATGAATGACGAGCTTCCCCTATTCAAAGATGGACTCATTTCAATCAATGCTTTTTGACGTCGCCGCCCGTGATGTCTGTCCGGCTCTCTGATGGTCAGCTGATGTTGTTGGAAGCGTGATGGTTCAAAGAGAACGCCCGCTCTATACCCACCCCACTCTACTTCGGTCCTCTGCAAATGGAGTCGCTCAAGTATAATCAGATATTTGCTCACTGCTGCTTCCCGTTTTTTCTTTCTCTCCATCTTCGTTTCGAGCGGTCCGTATTAATACCAATTGATACCGACCGTAGTTGGAACGTGACCGAGTCCTTCTTGACGACCGCTATTCACAAGTAGTCGCATAAAAAAGTCTCGCTCGGAGCTGTCACGGCCGATTGAGCGAAAATCAAAGGTTCAACTAACGGGCTGGCAGTGAAATATGAAAAACGTTCCTGGTTCCGTCCAGTGATCATCCGCTGCGGAGTTTCTCTAAACATCTGATTCTGCTTCCAGGCGATTGTGTACGAGGGTCAGGACAAGAACCCTGAGATGTGTCGGGTGCTACTGACGCACGAAATTATGTGCAGGTAAGCCTATGGACCGAGTTTGAAGACTGCGTAGGAGAAGATAAATTTGCCTTTCTCTTGAGATGTAATGCAAACTTTTCGATTTTTCAGTCGGTGTTGTGATAAAAAGAGCTGCGGCAACAGAAATGAAACCCCTTCGGACCCCGTGATCATTGACAGGTGAGAGCACACTTTTCAGGCCACGCTAGATGCCCGAAGTTCTTTTGTCGAGGGGGTTTGTGCTTCCAGGGGAAACTTTTGCAAAAATGATTGCTTAAACACGTCCACGGCCTTGGTCGCTTTTGCAAGGACCCAGATCGTTCTTTTTAGACATTGCCTTGATTCGCCTTGGTGTGATGTCTCAGTTACATCGACTATTAGCTCTCAAACACGATGTTTTGATGAAGAATCCTTCCGCTTGCCTCCGTTGTTTGCCTGATTCACTGAAAGTCGCTCGTCTCGCTGCGTCCGCCCGCCCGCCCGCTCGTGCGCCAGCTACTCAGCAACCCATCTCGTGGATGCTCAGCAATTGAGATAAATAAGCTTTGAGCAGCGAGTTTATTTAGGCGTAAATATCTCATTCGGAGGCGCGGTCCTTTCTCCAGAAAACATTGGTAGGTGAGGTACGAGAGCGTTGTACGAACCGCCGTCAGCCGTGCGAGCGGGCCACCAGGCGCCGGCGGCACTGCTAAGGGTTGCTCCCATATGGACATAAGGACACGTGAGCGCTCGGTCACGTGCAAGTCGGGCGCCCACGACCAGCTGACATTCTGTCAGCCCAACGAGTGATCAGCTATCGGAGTTGAGAGTGCGATTGCGTAGGTGTTCGTCGGATGCAGATGACGATGCTTGCACTCGGAGCAAACTCTTGAAATTCAAGATGTCGCTGTTGCTGATGACTTTGTTTTCTTTTGTTTTTGCCATCTATTTCGAATAATGCGCCTCCAGAGATCGATGAAGTGCAGAATTCATCTTGATTGATCCTGGGATGAATCACATCGTTTGGCGTCGGCACCGCACACCCTTTGCGTGATTTTTCCGTAAACGAAAGCTCCAGTCGCAAGATGTGATCCCCTCCCTTCAGACGAAACTTCCCTCCCAGGAATCCCTCTCGAGCGGGAAGCGTTCTCTGCTCGACTGCATGAAACCCTGTTGTAGGATCGTTCGAGTGTAGCTATCAGCTTTGAGCAGCTCCTTGGGCGGTAGCGGAACAACCCTTTACTGTGCGGCTACGGACGAGGTTATCTCCAGATAGGTCAAGAGCTTCGGCAGCGATCTGTCTGCGCGCCCGTTCACTTCACGCGCATTGAGCGAAGCCCTGAGCGGGGCGAGACGATGTTCACTTTACAATGAGCGAACGCGACTACTGCTGCTCGGAACTCGAGCCGCGGAATCAATCTGTTCGCGTTTCATGCGATCTGGAGCGAAGCCATCTGCCGTCATCCCGGATTCGAGAATCTACGGATTGGAGGAGCTCCCTATCGCTTGGCGGTCACGTGTCCGTCATATCCTCCCTCTCCTCCTACGCATCCGCCACCTGTGACGACCAAGAGTGGTCGATTGTTTGCCAAAAAACTGGCAACTCGACAACCGGAATCGTTTCTTCGACCTCATCCAGAGGCGTGATCGCGTGAAAGACTGAATTCCGTGACCGGACGGGATTCTAGTGCTCCGTGCCGGACAAGGGAGAGGCAGAGGGATGAGGAGACGACAACAGATGATGATGATGTTGAAGTCGATGTTGACTATGGGGTTTTGTTGTGCCGTGGAACCTACAACCAATAGAGGAAAGCTTTGCTCTCGGAATTAGCCTCTTCGCCGGTCCGATCTCTAGCATATGGTCTGTCTGGTGGCGGAAGAGAAAGCCGGGAGCAAAGCATAGATGGATGCAAGTGCGTGAGAAGGGAACAGGGAGCCAACAGCGGGAAGGGGGACAAGGCAGGCGGGCGAGCGGACGGCCAAGCAAGCACTACGGGGACGGATCAAACGAGGGAGTCGGAGGGGACCAAATGAACAGGTGGCTAACTGGATGACTGTCACCCACCACCCCAAAAGCCTCCCTTCTCTGAGCCAACAGGGAGCGTAATTGTATTGTATTCATAGAAGCCTCAGAAGCACCCATCGCTGCTCGACGGCCTCTGTGGCAGCTAGCGAGTTCAACTCAGCCCGCTCGGTCGGTCAGGCAGGCAAGCAGGCAACTAGCAAGCAGCCTTCAGTTTTTTTTTGTGTGTAACAGAACGACATGAGATGGAGGGGAGACAACCTCCCGACCAATCTTCATCTTTGCGGTCCATGGAAACAGATTGCTATTAATTGGATTGCGAGCCGTATGGCCATTTCGATACGGCTACGATTTGACACCTCGTTGGCACTGCGATTTCAATCAATGCGAAGCGTTCTCAATTGATCGATTCCGCGCGCAGAATCGAGCGCTATTCGTGAGGTTGGTGACGTTTACGGTCAGGTCAAATGGGTAACGGTCGAGGAAGGAATGAAATTCGGCGCGAAGCAAGAACATCGGAGCGTCACAGCAGTTCGAAAGCTCGTGAAATACTTCGGCAGTGCTCGAAAAGTCTCAGCATCATCTTCTCGGTGGAGGAAACTGCAGCGGGGAACGGAGTCAACGACCCTTGACGACGTTAACATTAGGAGCTCATCGAAGCTCACACTTTAATACAAACTCACCGACATCCCCACTCTATATTCGCGTCAGGCTCGTCCGAACATACCTCGACCGAAGCTCTGCGTTTGCCTTCGATCCGGAAGTGAACGTTGAGAGCTCGAGGTGGAAAATCACGTGTCGGTATTCACCGTCGAGGGAGGGATCACTTCTCGATTTTCGATTCTTCCGAGGTACAATATCCATGAGTGAGCGAAGAGGTTTTCGGTGCCCAACTCAAGTAGTAAAGCGGAGACATGTCTTCATTCGGTCGGGCGCGCACGATCACAGATCTTTGAGGATCCGCAACAGAATATCTTGAGATGTGTTCGGATTATCGAGGTCAATGTGAACTTTCGCTGCAAAGCAGGTAAAAATGCGGCCATATGGATTTCCGAATAGGCTGTTTAGCGGGTAATAAAGTCATTGGATTCGTTCCTCTCCCCATCCTCCCTCGTCCGTCCCCCGATTCCTTCCCGTTCGTCTTCCACTCGTACTCACAAGTGAGAAGCGACGGACCGTTCCTACTTAACAACCTTATAAGCATATCGACGCTGTGTCATTGAGATGTGGTCTCGTCGAAACACTCGATGTTTTCAAGTAGCTGATACTTCACTTTGAGTATCGCTCGCTTCTAAAAGAGACTACCTATTTAACCGTTACAAAACTGTGCTCGTGCGGTGGCTACATGCAGTACGAGTTGTGGCCGCAACCATCTCAACCTCAAGGGTACTCGAGCTGCGCGGCTCGGAGAGCGTTGATTGCCGAATAGTTGCACGAGTTTTGATTTTTTTTCTCTCTTCCGCTTCACGATATCCTGCCACGGTCGAAGAATTTCATTAACGAGAAGGGACAGCCTGGTGTCGAGAACAGAAATCGAGGCAATTCCTCTTTTTAGTTCAAGAATTTCTACGATGAAATCTGGATTGAACTTTTCCAAGATCGAATTTATAATTCCACCATGAGTCGTGCTTTAGATGTTCGTGCCTCTCTGTGGCTTTCAACGTTAAGCCCCGGGTGTCAAGCACTTAAAGATTACGACGTCTCAGAAAGGATTTTGTCAGGATCAAGGAGTGTGAGAGGAAGTCAGGAAGGTTTACGATTGTTTGGACCGGGCTTTGTTCTGCAGCCGCACACTGTGCGTTTCGGACACCGACAATCAGAGATCGACGATGAAAGTTTGTATCGGAGACTGAATTTCCCTCCGATGGGATCAAACTTATCGAGTTTCGGAGGGGTTGAGGGAAAATAAGAAGAGTCATTCTGCGATCGCTTACTTCTCACACCGTTGGAGAACATATTTTTCTTTTCTGTTATTTCGACCGAAGTGGAACGGGACAGGTGCGACGAGCCTATGTGTATAAAGGATTGAAGGATGAGATCCATGTCTCAGATGGAGATGGGTTTTAGCAATGGCGCATCCCGATGATCTTCTAACACCGCTCCGAAACTTTAAGCTCATGAGCCTTTTTGCTGGATCCCGGCTGTCTGTCTGTCTGGCCAGCCAGCCTTGGGATCGACTTGAAGAGTCTGGCAGTTGCGACTTGCCAATGTTCATCGAGGACAATCACGAATGCGACAAGGGTTGATATTTCTTCCCTCAGTTCTCCTATACGTCGTAAAATTTTCCTCTACGACGAAAGGGAACGCGAATTCCTGGGCCGCAGAACAAAATTGAAGCGAAGGTTTGATTGAATTCGATGCCTTGGGCACAAGTGGGCGTTCGGGGGATCCGTTCCTCGGACCGCTCCCTTCCGCTGACGGCTCGAGCCTATTTCCACTTTGGCGGCTCCGTCCGTGGAAGCCGGTGACCCAAAAAGATTCCAGGAGACGCGCAACAGGATACGACGAGTGACCCTTTTGTCAACGGTGTGAGATTTCGTTCAAAAATCAAATCAAGCCGCGTTTCGGGTCTCTCGACCGGTTCCTAAGTGTCGTCTGCTTTCACTTCGTGACGTAGAATTTTTCCGAGCGAAAAGCAATTGACCATCTGCGCGTTGGCCTCGGCTGCGTTTGTTATTATTGCAAGAGCATCACGATGGTAGTTGCAGTTTCGGCGAGGCGTGAGAGGCGAATGGTAGAAGTACAAGTGTAGCTGTCCATCAAGTAAACTTCTCGGGTTACTTTCCATCCGAGCCGCTGGCGCGCGTTCGCCACCTCCATAGCCGACGGCCTCAAGGATCTCAGGTTTCTTTGAGGGAGCTGCGCCGTGGTGACCGCTACAGTCAATATGCTCTCCCACTTCATCTTCATCGTGTTCATCATTGGCTTCAAGATGATTGGACACTCGCCCGAACGCTCGTTTTGTCGTCGACCGAGAATCGAACCGGTTGCCAAGTTTCCCGAACTGCAAACGGTGTTCGTACATCGAAGAAGCGACTCGATCCGTTCGTATCGGGGTCGAAGCTCTTCGAGCGGTCCCGAGAACGATGTCGAAAGTGAAGAAATGAAGACAAAGGACGACGCGACGATGAACTCGAAACAACTTGCCAACTGTTCCAGGAATCAGAATTAGCTCAGTCGCTATTAAGCAAGAGGAACAAAATCCGCTGTTCCCGTTCCTCCGAAACTCGGAGCCGGCCACTTTGGTGGCTCGCTTGCTCGCTGTCTCGTCAATGTGTGGAACTGTGCAACTGTGTGTTTTGTCGGAGGGTGGGGCTTTTTGGGAGCAACTCTGACTCCATGCTTCGTTTTGGAGACTGATAGAACTGACTGACTGACTGAGCGACCGAGTGGGCGAGTGAGTAGGCGGACGGGCGGGCGAGAAAAGAACCGTCGCACTCGAGCGTGGAGTGACAACCAGACTTTTCTCAGTCGGTCGCTCGCCCGCCGACTCCTGAGTATCCTCGTGCCCGAAAACCAGCCCCCCCGCCCTCCCACAAACCCTTTTGGACGTCTGCCTTGAAACTGGTTGAGTCCTATCCCCTGTCTCGAAACGACCCCTCTTGCCACTCCGTGAACGATGCGCAATCCTTTAGTCACTCTCGGGAGCAAACGGAGTCCACGGAGTTCGACTCAACCAACCAACTTGTTTCGAGTCCCTGACTCCTGAAAGTGTTGTATCATTCGAGACTGAGCATTGAAGCTCATCAGGACCACGGAAGCCGCTCGGACGTCGGTTTTCCGATGATCGTCCCGACAACATTGGAGTCGCTCGGAAAGTTGCTCCCGGTGTCGTGGAATGCGCTTTGTCAAAGGCCGAGTGAGCAACGACGCAAAGGAGAACGAGAGGCAGCGGTGGTTAGGACAACGGGAGAATCCGGCGGCCTAAAAAAGATAAGATAGACAGAAGAAGGTGAAGTTCTTCTTCGTTGCTGCCGGCTAGCCGTTGGTAAGTTGGTTGGCAAGTCTAGCTCGTTGGAGCCGCTGCCGCCGCGGCTGCGGTATAAAAGCGCTTATCTTGGGTACACAGAAGAGGCCAAATAATGCTTGCTGATATCTGACAGAGTGGGAGACCATCGAGGTGCGGGCAAGCGGCCGGTCGAGTCGTGCCCAGCATTTCATCACAACCCCCCCGCCCCCCCCTCCGACATCTCTGGCAGCCAACCGGCCAGTCAGTCAGCTTGCTCGCCAAGCGACCCCCCAGCCCACCCCTTCGATAGGCGGCATCTCCTCTTTTTCCACTCTGCCCCTCTCCTCCTTCCATCTCTTGGAGCATCATTCGCACACACACACACAGACAGATGAGACGACCACGCGTCTCTCCAAGTAGCCTCCTCCACCTACCGTTCGTTCCTACAGAAAACGAGTAAAAATTTTGTTTTGGCCCAGCCGAGGTTTCGGACAATTAAAACGTTTGCCGCGGGAACGGAAGAGGACTTCATCACTCATCAGCATCGATGCAAAACTCAACCACTGCGAGAAAGGGATCAACGACTTGACTCTTGAGCACCGGGAGAACTGGATCCATCAGTAACGATGCTTGTCCCTGCGGCCATTGAACACGACGTGTTGCCAAACAATTCCGGGAGGCAACTCGAGAGCTGGTCTGGCTCTACTGGAGTCCAGTTACAAATAGATGAAACTCGAAACTGCCCAATACACGAAGTAAGCCTCTTCGTCCTGGAGCAATGATCGAGACTTCAGCTCAAGGTGTTCTAAATTCGATGGAACGAGAAGATGGTCTATCTTGATTTCGCTAAAACAGTTTGCCAGAATTTCGTTTCGACGGCGAGCGCGTTCCCGAGCAAATATGGGGCTTCCGCTTGTTGATGAACAGATACGAGAGATATAAACCAAAAAAAAGGCGTGTAGCACGATATCAGATGGAGCGTTCGCGGAATCACAACGAATGCTCCGCATACGCTTCATTCCAAATCAAAACACATTCTCACTCTCTCAGAGAGTAGTTTATCCCGGACGCCATTCTGATTGTAGACCCAGTCTCCCTCCCCGTCTCTTCCCCTCTCCCACTGGTCAAGGTGCTGAGGTCGAAAAGATAAATAATCACGACATCTACATAGATATCTTTCGGACGCTGGGTACGTTCCACTCGAGCGCCGGGGTCTCTGCTACATCGGCAAACACACAATCTGTGCATTGAGGGGAACTCTGTTTTCGCTTTGTAGCATTCGAAGCTCTGCGATCTTTGTTCATTGCGCTGCAAATCCCCAATCGATTGAACATTTCCGGAGAATTCGGTGACGACAGCGAAATCATCCAAAAGGATCGAAAGTTGTGATACGAGCGAGGAAAATAAGAACGCGAAACCAAACTGCGGTCGACCTGATTCTTTCTGTTGAACAGTCGTCAAAATACGCGGACGAGGAGTTGTCGGGGGAGCCGTCCTCATCCTGTTTTGCCTCTTCTCGGCCATCCTGTGAGTCGTTGGTCTCACCTTCTTTCTCTCTGAGCGACTCGCGCTGTCGCTTGTGTCCGCTGTGCAAAACGTAGTCTCCCTAGAAAGAGGAAGGACAGAGCTCGCTCGGCCACAGGAGCAAGCAAGTGAGGCTTGATGTTGAGCCGACAGGTTCGTCCACCGCTGGCGGCTTCGGTTCTTTCTCGCTCCGGCTTCTTCGCCGGCATTCTCCTCTTTCTTTCTTTCTTTCGCAGTGAGGCAATCTCGCGATGCGACTCGTGCTCCTAGTTTCAGTCACTCAGTTGGACAGTCAGTCAGATGGTCGCCCGCTCTGTCAGGACGGCCGACCGACCGGCAGTCTACTTAACAGCAGGGCAAGCAAGGGCGGCGGTAGCCGCAAGTGAGCGAGCTCTACCGCGTCGTTCAGCTCTATCACAGCAGTTGGAAAAAAGTACAAAACTCTTACATCTTCTTTTTATCCGATGTTGGCTGACTGCGGTGACTGCCTGCCTGAATCCATACAGAGGCTCTTCGATGTTCACCGGTGGATGCTTGCTCTCTTGCACCTGTGAGAGCTTAATCCGCGACATTGTAGCCGAGTAGTCGTTCTAAATCCAGTCAGCTCGGGGAATCAGTTACAACCTGGAGTCAGTGTTTAGTGGCCAGCTGTTTTTGTTCAACAGCGTAAATCCACGACGAGATTTTATGTTGTTTTCCTTAAGAGCCGCAGAGATTGGCGATCCGGCGAAGTTCTCTTCTTCTTATTCTCTCCGATTCCCTTCTCTTCCACGGTCGGAATTCATCGACGCGCTCTTCGAGTGTCGCTTCCATCGTAATCCTCAGTTATCTGAGACGTTATCTCAAACTTCGTTCTCCTTGAGTTACTCAGGTTGCTGTGGAAAAAGCGACAAGCGAGTCAAGATTGCGGAACGCCTTCTAGTTCTGTGGTTGAGTCTGAGAGATGAGCTGCTTCTCGTGGTTGCTGTTTCGGATTGTTGAAAGCTGCTCTTTCCGCTGATCCGAATTTCAACTAGCAGCGGCTTTACACCTCACGCCTGGGAACAGCTCAGCCCACGTCCACACAGACACACGCAGCCGGGCTTGAGCCTGCCTGCCTGCCTTGCCAGATTGAAGCCCAACCCACGCGATAATTCTCTCGGAGGCTCAACTAAGAAGTGGTCCTTCCGCGTCGCTACCTCCCAACAGAGCTCAACAGATAACTCGACAGCTTTTGCGTGGGAACTGATTGCAAGTCCCGATAACAGTCCAACTCGATCGGACATGCGATATCGAATGAGATAAAATGTTGTGCGGAACGAGCGCCTTCAACGATTCGCTCATTAACGGTCCTCTGTCATCCGGTTCCTCGAATGAGCATTTCCAGATTCTTATTCAGCTCGGTGGTTACGACTCCGTTCTTCCAAAATCAAGAATCTACATAACGAACTTGAGAGAGTGATCAGAGACGTGAGTTAAGAGATGAATTGAAAATTTGTGTCTACAGTGTGTTGGCCTCTGTAGCTACCCGAGCGAACGAGATGACTAACTGACCAACAGGAGTTCGAAGGGCGGCTGCATTTCGACACTCTCTGCATCCTTGCTGTGTTTCACCTGTGTGTTGACGCTTGACGCTTCAAGTCTGTGCAGCACGCGTGGAAATCCTCGATGGAAAAACCCTCCCCACCGATATTCGAGCGTTTGAAACGAGGGCTCCAAATGCGTTTTTCGTATTTAGTTTCGTAGGTAGCGCCGGGCTGGCCGAAGAAGCTGTAGCTGCCAACGACCGCGGTGGGTGTTTTGTGGGTGTCGGTGGACCCAGGAGATCACGTCGTTCCGCTGTCGGCCGCCAGGCCACATGCTACAGGGAGAAAAAGGGGAGTCCAAAAGAGGGCTTTTGGCCGGTGGTCCCTATGGAGACCACGCAGCACTCAGTCAGCGTAGGCAGGGGCCTTCAACGAGTCTTATATTGACGGAACCAATTTCAATTTGGATTTTCGCCGATCTGCTCGCCCACAACTTTTTTCTCTCATGAGACATACATCGAGGAGAATATTCGGGAGGGAAAGTTGAACCGTCTGCTTCGGATTCGTCCTTCGCGGAAGTGTCTGTAGTTCAGATTCAAGTTGTTCAACATGATCTTTTTGGTTACATTATTTGATCCGTAACCTGTTTCGAGCTACTGAGGGTTGGCATTGAGTTCGATGTGGATTTCAAGCTCGGAGCCCCGGCAGCGAAACGAAGCAAAGAGAGGCATCTGAAATGGATGGCCGGACTGTCATCTATCTGTCATCGCTCGATCAGCAATACTGCCGACTATCGAGTGACCAATTCAACCCGTATCCCTCGTCAAATATATTGGAAAGGAACGTAATCACGATTTCCCGTTGTCTGAGCGTGCGTCCGTCCGCGCGATACAACAGTTGTTCACTTCTTGTTTCCGATGAGCTCCATAATCAGAAAAAGGGCCTTATATTTGTCAAATCTTGAACCAATATCCCACGAGATGAGATGTCGTCCTTCATTCATCGGAGGTCGTCATCATGGACTTGACTGTCAACTTCCGATTGAATTGAAGTGAGTGTGAACTCCTCCCAACCCCCATCCAGCTGAAATCTGTCCCATCCGTAGTGCGGCTGTCCACGCTTCGTCCAAAGGTTCGTCGAAGTCGTGGCTTGAACGCTAAATGGAGACAAATGGGCGCTACCACCGGCGAGATGTGAGCCCCACTGAATGTCGAAAAGACGAAAGGAGAGGAAAAGGGAGATAGGAAACCGCTACAATTTACATTTCCAATATACAACACACACAGACAGACATCGACACCGAGAGGACCGCCTACGGCCTCAGCAGGTAGCGAAACTTGGCCCGATCGTTGTTGTTCTTCCGTTGTTCGGTGCTTTCAATCGGCCGACTCGGCTTCATCCGAATCGCAATTCCTTTCAGCCAGTTGCAAACGCTCGTAGAGGAACTCCAGTTTCAGGGGTTGCTATTCGACTCCATGTATCGGTTGTCGGTTACTCCGCACATCATACGGGACGCACTCCACGTTCTACATCAGTGTGAATCTCGTGTAGCGTTCTGGTGCGAACTCGAACTTCATCTCTGCAGGAGAGTTGGGGAAGTCGTCGGTCGTCGCTCAGAAATTTCGAATACCGAAAAAAAAACGAGATGGCATTTTCTCAAAACGTGCGACGGCTTTGTTCCTTCTCCGCGTGACTTTTGATGCTGCCTTCGTCGGGATTCGCTTTCGTTGTCTTCCCCGTTGAGTGATCAGCAGCGAAGTCATCCATCGCAATTATCTTATCCTTTGCCTCGGTTTTTTTTTTCTCCGCTTCTCCTTTTCCTCTTAACCCTCTTCGCGTTGGAGCGCCCCGGGCTTTAAAGTTCGCGCGCAAGATTCACTTGACACCATCGACGAACAGTGCCTAAGGAGATACGAGCAAGCCAAGTGGAACCGAGGGCGAGGAGAATCGAATGGATGGAAAGGAGGATCTTTTGCATCACAATGTAGTCCGCTAGCTTGAACATGCATACAAACTCTCTTTATCTTTTCCTCCCTCTCTGCGAATCGTCAGCCCTAGTGACTGAATTCTGCGTTTTCGAGCGTTGAACGTCGTCGATTGAAGACAAATGAGCCGCAAATGTCGTCGTTAAGTCAACGCGAACTCTATTCGGTACTGATTTCGATCAGTGATCTGACAACCGGTGTCCGAAATCCGGAACTTCTGGATTTTGGTTTCGATTTCAAAGGATATTCCTCCTCTCAAACGAATAGTCTAGCGTCCAGGGCATCGACAAACCGGGAAACAGGAGAACGAGCGAACGATAGAGAGACAATCGGACAGACACAAAGTGCGGTATTCCGCTTTTTTTTTGTTTTCGTTCGCTTCTCTTCAACATTACTCCGTCTGTAGACTTGGCTCGGTTTTCTCTAACTCGGCCGGTAGGCAGTCGGTGTGGAAAAAAACGCCTCGCAACGACGACGCCGACAACGCAACCGAGGAAGTGAGCGGGCGTCGGAATAGAGTTGTAAAAGCAATTTGTCCCGGGAGAGCGGAAAAAGGAAGAGACGAACACTGAGACAGCCTCGCGAGCAGCGGTGCCGACCGGGACGCTGTGTTTCAGCTCTGATTGTCACGTGGAGAGCTTCCTTCCAGAACTCAAGTACAGAGTAACCGGAACGACGACGGCGAGAGTGTCTACGAAGTAAACGAACTTCAGTCGCGAATCTGCCATTGAGCTTCGTCCGATCGTCGAGTCGCTGACGGCTCTCTCGCAAGCGCTCCAAGGTTGGATGGATCTTAAGAAGTGGCCGGATTGAATTTCATCAGCTGTTGCTGTTATTTCGATTCTCGAAGTCGACGGGGCTTCTTATAAAAAATCGAGCGGATTTTCGAATTTATCCAGCTAATTAATACAGGACGCCCCACTCGAATCGACGAGACTTTTGAGCGGGAGAGGCTAGTCCCCCGCAAGTGATATTCCATAACTGGGAATTGACGTCGGAGGCTCTCCCTTGATAAAACCTCCTTCGAATCTGATTCGACTCTTGATCTGTCGTCCTCTTAGGCCGAGAAGGACGCACTCGCAATCCTACTGTAGATTGTGCTGTTACCTGGTTTTCGATAAATTCATCCTAGAAATCGGTGATCCGAGAAGTGTGTCTCTTCGACCGCTGTCGTGTTTGAGCCATCGATCATCGCAGGATTTTTTGTGGACATCGTCATTAAGGTTGTTTGCTAAATTCCTTGGACGTCGGCGCCGCTGCCACCGCTGTCCTTTGGTTCGTTGTCTGGCTAAGCAAGCAGGGCAGGCTGCAGACAGTCAGAGAAGCGAGCTGGCTGACTGGACGCTCGTTGAGTCCCCTGGTGGCCGAGCCGGTAGTGGTGGTGGCGGTGGTGTTGGCAAAGCAACGGCGGCCCCCGGGTCCCTCGGGGCTCCTCTTTCGCCCCTCGAGACCAACCGAGGCTCCCTTGAGGGCCCTGATTGGCCGCCTGGGTCTGTCCTGCGCCTGGACGTCTGTTCAACGGCCACCGCTGCCGCTGCGGCTTCGTTGCTGCAGAGTCGTCTCTTGACTGCTTGCCTGCCTTGGTGTCTTGACTTCTCTGATGCCATCCACCTATCCAACGAACGAGCCAACAGAAGAAGCAAGCGGCAGTCGGCAGCCTCACTGACGGACGGACGGACGGAGTGGAGAAGCTGTGATAGCAGCAGAATGCTTCGAAAGCAGATAGCAGCGAAAGAATATTGCAATATCGATTGCATTGTGCAGTGTCCATCCACCAACTAACAAAGATCGCGGACGGCTCTATCAAAAGACGACGAACGGGGATTGCGCCCGCTTGCTCAGAATGTCATAATAAGCGTTTGAGAGGCCATTGGTGGAATCTAATCGTTGAAAGTTAGCGAGTTCAAATTCAAAGATCCGCCGAGATCCCGATGACGTTGGCCATCGCATGGTTTGAACCAAAGCTCGCGTCGGTCGTTTGATTCGTACCGCTGCTGTCGATGTTGATGATTTCGCATCCATAAAGAATTATTCTTGTGGCTCCCTCAAGGGACATTCGGCAATTCCCCAGAGGCCGCCCTCGGAGGGCGAGGGAGGAGAACACTCCCTAGGGAGGGAGCCAGCTAGCTGGCGAGTATTCTCTCCTGGCCAATCACTGTTCTCCTTGACAGTTCTCCCGGCAGCAGTAGCGGTAGCGGCAACATCTCCTCTCTTGCTGGCTGGATGCTTCGCTTTGTCGGTCAGATACCAGTAATGGAACTTCTCCACGTGCTTCTGAATCGTGCATTCAGATCGTCGTCGTCGTCATCGCTATGAAAGGCGCAGGCGCACACGTACGCATGCGTGCATAGTAGGCTACCACGTGGTCCAGTTTGTTTAGGTCAGGAGCGACTCTCTCCACTCGATCCATCAACGGGGTTTCCTGCTGCACCTCGTGCTAGCAACGCTTCCGCGACGAGTCTTTTCATCGAGTTCGTCATCTGCGATCGTTTTTAGCGACATTTGGTCGAACATAACCGAGCATCGATGGGCGTTTGTTCTCTTAATAGGTCATTCAGTCTTCCGCCACGTTTTTGAGGCTAAAGTGAAGCGTTACCGGATTAGTCGTCGCCGGTGATCGTCGTCTGACCGAAGTCCCTCGAGTCTGGTCTAGTCCACGTCGTCTACGAAAGCTATTCCGCCCGACGGGGGAGACGAGGCTGAGACGTTGTCCTCTGCACGACCACGGGAGCCTCTTCCTCGCCTTGTTCCCGCTTGCCGAGCCTGCCTGCTTGCTTGCTCGCCCGTCCGACGGTCCGTCGGCCCCCGACTTCCCCGAAAAGGGCAACCGGAGAATCGGGGGTTTGTGCATCATTCACCAGATGGCGCAAAGACACTGCAAAGTTGTTCCCCGACATTGCCCCGCGACAGCTTCCCCCGTGCAATCCCCGACACTGTCCCTAAATCCAAAAGACCGGACCACGTTATTCGACCGACCCGAATATCCCCGCCCAGACGAGACAAGGGGAAAAGCGTTGAACGCCGCTGAGGTCAAATGGCCCTACGACACCGTGAGACATTTCCAAGCTTTCGAGTTTGTGGCATCAACTAAATCGTTCCGATTTGGCTCAACCAGAGCTTCGGCACTTCTGGAGGACTCAGCATCCTCCGAGGAAACGAAATCACGAATTCCTTCTGAAAAAGAAACGAGACAGTGCTTTATGTATGGAGAGATGCTCCGGAAAGATAAAGTGTAAATCAACTCACGCTTGACAGTAGCTGAAATAAAGGAAAGCTTGGAGGTGGCAAAGGGGCGGTCGGTCTGGCCCACCGACTCCTCGCCAAATCAGTTGTGTGATGAGGCGTTCCTCAAGCGGAACCATAAACGATGCCCCTGTCTCTGTACCAGCTCACCAGCGAAATAAAAATAGGAAAAAGAGTGCCGTAGAGCACTGTCGGGCGTCTGTGAGCGGCGTGTCTGTCGTCGTTTGCTCCCCTCGCCCTGTCCTCCAACGTCCCCCATCCCTCACAATCTCCCCTCCCCCCCTGCTTAGGCTACTTGCTATTCCCGTCGCGGAGCGGAATCCGCGGGAGTCCAAAATACTACACTACTATCACTCGCCGTTCCGTCGGGCAGCAACCTTTAAAAAATCCGCGGACAATAGATACAGCCGAGTACCCAGCCCGAGCATCGCGCTCTGATTCAAGAGCACAGAATGCTTCTAGACACTTTCCATCAGATCAGTTTGGATGACGATTCTTTCTCGGGTTCCTTGTTTTTCTCGGACCCAACGATTTGTTTGATGGTATGGGTCAGGGGGAACGCGCGGAGATTTTCCTAAGAAACGGCCTCGTCACGATTGGCACACGATTCGAATCCGTGCTCATCAATGACGTTTCTAGTGACCTCGGCCGATCGGTCCCAAAATCATCAATTTATCAACACTCTGAGGTTGAGTGAGGACGAAGAGCCGGGCGCGATTTGTTGACAGGCGATTTGTTCGGAGCGATGCCGGAATCTCGAAACATCATTGCGTGTTTATTGCTATGTCTGAGGTTTAGTCCGAAGAGAGCATCATAATCAGGCTTGGTAAAGAGAGGGACTCGGGGCCACCCGACTGACCGCCTGCCCGCCCGCCCGTCCGTCCGTCCGTCCGTCCTTCTTTCGGTTGGCTGGTCGGTTGGTTTGTTTGCTGGCTGGCGGGGAAGCAGACAGGGACCAGAGGAAGAACGGCACTTGGGGGTGGAAAACTGGGAATCTATGCGAGGGGGCGGAGGTATGATATCGCCGCACAGTGCTGGCAGGCTGGACGACCAGCCAGCCACCGACCGGCAAGGAGAAGGCAGCGTTTTAGCCAATAACTCTTCTTGATCTGCAGCAATGTGTTACCATATATAGCGAGTGAGACGGTCATAAAACAGGCTAGCAATTGCCCTCGTGAGACCAATATCCTTAGAGGTTCCCTTCGCTCCGCTGGGCCCTCTCCTCCGAGCTGGCTGGCTGGCTGGCTAGGAAGCAAGCAAGGAAGGAAGCAAGCCTGTCTGTCTGCTTGCCTGCCTGCCTGCCTCCCTGCCGGCTTCCCTGGCAGTCAGTGAGCCCCCAAAGTCGAAACTCCGGAGGGAAGAGCAACCACCACTCGGCGGGCTATCTTGAATGAGTCGCCATTGTCTTGTGGCCTTGTGACCCGCTCTCCGTTCCCTCAGCTGACCAACGACTGACTGATCGGTTCACTCCTTGCCTGACTCTTTGACTGACGGATTCACGGATTAGCGGGCGACGCGAGGATCGAGTTCTCCGGATTCGTGAGATCATGACTTTGGTCGAAACGATCATTGGAGGTGTCCTTCCAATTCTTCATCTTTCCCACCGCCATGACTCGTGGGTACGATCCGGGAAACTCTGCGCAAAGAACTCAATCCGACGATTCTACGGAGGAACTCGACCTTTCCCAGATCCGATTTCTGGAATTTATTTTCCTCGATTCGAAATAAATCTCTTGCGCCTTTCCGGTCATCTCTGATGATCCAAGAGAAGAGAGGAAGGCGTTCATAGTTAACTTTCCTCGAAATTTTTTCAAGAGATCGTGCTCGTAGTTCTCATGTTTAACGAGAATGATATTTCGCTGTCTTAGAAAGGGAGGCGTCTTTTGTTGATCTCGTATTTCTCACGACATTCTCCCGTTCAGGCAGTTCCCTTCCTTCCCTGAGTCTCTAGTTTGTTGAGCATTAGTTGGACTTCCAATCGGCTCGGAGAGTTAAACTGACGCTTAAAGCTCGAAGCAAAGTGTCAAACACTCAATCACGGAGAGTAAACTACGCTGTCCGTCAAGTTCAGAGACATTTAGGTATAGATTGGAAACACGTGGTTTTGGTTAGGACGTCGCGGATGATCGTAAAATAATTCGTGCCAGCCCGGGTTTTGACAATCAGAAGAGGGGGAAGTAACGACTTTCTGAAGAACAACTTTCAAAGATGGCATGAATTTTTAAACACGACTTAGAGTGGTCATCACTCTGAGCAGGGCGAGTTGAAGAAGGCGCGTAGTAAAGAACACGTCATGGGGAGCTCTTCCTGCAGTTGCGAGGGATGATGGCGGCAAGGCTGAAATGTCGGTCGAGCAAACTTGGTACTTATCTACCCAGCGTGAAAGAACGACGCTTTCCCGATGAACCGAGTGCATTTCACAGTTCAGCCCAGAGTTGGAGTTGAGAGATAGATAGATAGATAAAAAAAAAACGAGCTCAGTGAACAAATCCTGTTCGGTTCGTTTCTCTGGCTGGCGCTAGTCTCCCGTCAAGGGCAAATAGTGTTAATTCAGATACGAGAAAGCCTCCGCTTGGAGTTAAGTCGCACCGTACAACACTCTCTTTGCTCTTCCACCCGATTCTCGTTGTTGGTGGTAGCGGCGGCGGCGGCTTTGGAGCTATAAAAACCACCGTCGACAAACACGGCCTCATTTGCGAGGCTCTCCAACGAGACCAAGCGGCCGAGCAAGCTTCCGAGTACTCGCGTTCGATAGCAGAGGACCTATTCTCAATGCCATGCACACCCCCTCGCAAATACTTAACCCGCGCCCGCCGTTCTCGTTGTAATGAAGTAGAATCCTGGGTAACAATTAGGAATCATGTCGGCACGGAACCGCGTAAAGAAGTTCCCTCAGAGTTCAGAATTTATCAAAAATCCTATGTTTCCGTGAAGAGCGTTTGATGTACTACAAGTGTAGTAGCAAAAACGGGGATCGGGGAGAGTGTTGCGGTTGGGGAAGGGGAGAGGTCGCACATGGTCGCGAAGACAACTGGAAGAATGAGATGATTCCCCACCGATTATCCGAGCCGGTTTCAGTTCTGACGGTGCGCAAAAACTTCCCCGGAGGGAGTTGAGAACAAAAAAAAGTGCGCTTTAATCAATCCGACAACTCGTATCGTGGTTTCTTCAAATCGTGATCCTTTCAGAGGAAGATTTGATTACTCTTCTTCGAAACACACAAAGGAGAAGCGAAGTAAAAACTCTGTCATCAATCGGTTTGCTCGCTCCGGAACAACCTGCGCGACGAGTGCACGAGGTTTCCTCATTTTTTCGTCACGCGACGAAGTTTGGACAGAGGGAGCACTGACTCACTGGTGGCTTGATGTCGGTGGGAAGTAACGTGGTGCAGGAGGAGTAAAGGAAGAAAAGCCGAAATCCAATTTGTAAGATATCCCAGCACTCTCTTCATGCTGGGGCTGCTTGTTGGTGATGTCAACAGTAGCGGCGGCGGCGTGTATGAACGGAGTCTCTTTATTTCCGTCTGGTGTCACTATCGATGGAATACTTACCACCAGCTTCAAGTGGTCGTGGCGGCGGAAGGCCGATCGCCTAATGACGTCATATGGGTGCTTCACCTCTGGTGTTCATTGCCCACGAACTGCGACGGCTCGAATCTTTTCACTCTCCCCCTCTCTTGCCACCCAACCACCCAATTCCCTCCCCCCAAGGCCCCCCTTCGCCTGAGCGGCTCGTTCGTTGTGTTGTGTATTGCGTAGCATAATCAGTATCTCGGCCGGACGTGTATAATGCCTTTGACTCCATCCAGGGCTGAGTCGCCACGCTGTACAAGCGGCGCTGCGCCGTATTGCTCCGGACATCGAGGGCTAGCAGTATAGCTACATAAATCAGCATAAAGAAAGCAGAGTCGCTTATTGCCAGAGCTCATACATTGTGCGCTTGCTCCTCGCTCAACGTACACATGAGCGGCTGTGCTGGATTGACCTTCTTTCGAACGTGCAGCCGGACACCATTCCGTCCTGGTCTTATCTGGACCCGATCGTCTTCGATACAAAACCCGCGGTCGCTACTTTCCGCTCCGCTCCAGATCATGGACGAATTACCTCGCTGACATTCAGACAAAACGTCGGACAGGGAGACGACAGAACGGAAGTTTTAATTACCCGTTGTGCGCGCCGATTGCTGATAACGTTTCGTTGTGGAATTTATTTCGACCTGGGGGACTCGGGCATTCCGCTCACGTGGGCAACAGTCCCGTTCAAGCGACGACGACCCAAAAGATGCTGCCGACATTCAGGTACTGGAGTTGAATCCACGCGTTTGGTAAAGAGCGCGTTAACCAAATCGTCGGCTGAATAGAATTTTTCGAAACGTTAGTTTTCCTCGAGCACACAGTGTACTGACGGCAGCTGAGGCCCGGCAAACACAATTCGTTCTTTGGACCGTTCTTATATGAGATTTGAAAATCGTGTTGCGTCTCCACCGCGCATTCGCCCAACCACTCGCTCTTTGTCTCTGTTCCATCGATGGCAAGTCCACCCTGCTACTTATTTCGTTTCCCTCGATCTGTCATAGGCGCCGACGATGTGAGGACGCTGTAAGCCAATTCAGAATGCGAAAAGCCTATTCTTCGGCGAGACAGGCGGCGGTCTCGCCCGTTCTTGGGATTTCTCGCACTCTGTTGAAAACCCTCTAACCAGAATGGCGACGGGATGATTCGGTCAGCTGTTTTCCTCCGGTTCGTCAACGAACGAAGAATCGCATCGGACAGGCCGTCCTCTCTCCTCCGCTGTTGTTCTTTTCGAATTTGAAGTCTCCGATGCTTGTCGGGTGTATCTGTACGCTCGCTTCCATTTCTCCGTCGCTTTTCAGCGTAAAGTTTTTGTTGCTGGATGCAGTCGCGGAAGCGAAATAGCGAAGAGATTTTTGGATATTTACAGAGCGTCCGTCTCGCTGAAACTCTATGACTCTAGCTCTTCACGCTGCTGCTGTTGCTGACAACGACGACGACGATGATGATGATGACGAGGACGACGACGGCGACGATGGAGGGATCGACGAGTCTTCCCAAATCCCTGCCAAAGGGAACGAGATGAGCTTTTTGAGAAAGACTCACTCATTCGTTCTTTTTAGTTCTTTCTATCCGAATCCGTGGAGAGACTGGAGGAATCGGAGGGTGGTGAGGAAAAATGTGGAAACAGAATCTGTGATGAGCAGGCAACCTAGGAGGGAACAGAGGGAAACGAAGCGAGTGAGAGGGAGAGATTAGGGTGAAGAGTGAGCGAGTTTAATTCCTGTTCTCGTTCCGACGCGACGGTCAAAACATGAATGAAATCTGTGGACATGAAAGCATCACGCGTGGTCATTTGAGAGGTCGGGATCTGCGCGCGATTAGTCCTCGGAGAAATCTGAAGATTTAGTTTTAGGTCGAATTGGATTGATCATGAGCAGACTGAACTGGTCCTCTGACCTCTCCGAAAAACGGGAGTTCCTTCACGAGTGGAGCAAAAATTCGAACAGAGAAGAGGACGAATAGAATCGAAACTGTTGCTGAGAGTGTTTCGACTTGCAACAGATGAAGGAAAAACTCCGTGTCGGTATCTTTCTTTGGCCATAAAGGCTTGGTGGAACGTGATTCCCGTACGCAGGCTGGCGTCGCCGAACCGACTCTTTCGGAGGCAGCAGTGTATGGTCGGACGGGTAACTGAGTAACTCTCGTTGCGGACGAGTGTGCGCGCGTTGAGTGTAGAGAGTCTGCGAAATTCGAGATCAAAATTGGTTTTCAATAAAATAACCCCTTCCATACGTGGCTGAATAGTAGCGATCACGTTGCGCTTAGAGCAGCGCGGAGCCGCTTCGTCGCTTTCTGCACGCTCACCACTCAACGAACTCGAGCTTCGGGGCTGTCCTTGCCGGCTTGGATAGTTGGCCCACTGACTGACTGACTGGCCGGTTGGCCGGGCGGCTAGTGGCGGAAGAATCTCTCTCCTTTCTCTTGCCTTGTGCATTTTGTACATCGTGAGACAAGCCTACCATAAACATATCTAGCTAACGTACATACATACACACATACGCACACCCATCCATGCAGCTAGCCTGCCGCCCACACACACACACACACTGTACACTGCACACGCGCTCAGCACCGCGACTGTTGGGCCATCATAAAGCAATCGGACCGATCGACTCAATCCGACTCGACGAATCTCTCTTCCCAAGAGCGATCGAAACGAGAGCTATTTTGATTATTGTTTCCATGAGCTGTGAAAGTCGATCTTGGATAGTCTAACGATTTCGTTCTTCCTTACAGGTTCTTCCTGAAGTTCTTCCTGAAGTGCAACCAAAACTGCCTCAAGAATGCGGGAAACCCACGAGACATGCGGCGGTTCCAGGTGAGGATGATTCGATCTCTTTGCTCGTCGCTTAAAAATGAACTGGAAAAAATTAGTGAGGTGACTCATTTACAGCGTTCTAGAGTGTCCTCTCCGTTAGGGTTTTGAGTAGATTAATGTGGCTTGTCGACAATCTCACGTTTGCCTGACCGATGGGTGAGCAACGCAAGGGAGCTCGGGGGAGTTGCAGTTGGGGGGCAAGTCTCACCCCTCCCAGTAACCAGGGTCATAAAGCACTTGACGACTTCACCGCTACCATTTTGCTGCTGCTTGTGCCCGCTGTAGCTAGTGGATGCTACAATGTTGGCAATTTTTACCACCGTTTGCCAACTACACAGTAGCGGCGGTCGACGAAGCAACGAGCGGATCGGGTCGGACTCATAAACTCATAGAGACGGACCGAGAGAAGGAGACGATAGTCATTCAGCTTTCTAGCGCCGATTTCAATAGCATACATATGTCGTTGCTGGTCCTGCTTATCCTGAAGTTGCGATCCAAAATGGCGCGAGGTTCACCTGCGGATAAAATACGACCTGATGGTCTACCCTCTTCCCCTTCCTTCCGCCCCACCTACCCAGCTTGGAGGGGATGAAACAGAGCGAGGAAGAAAGATGAAGAGAGGGGAAGAAGGACTTGTGTGCCAAGGAGCTCCCCTCCTCGAGGGTCTGTTTGAGGACGAGGAGGACAAACAGGATGAACGAAAGGAAGAGAGAAATGACGATGAGACAAGAGAATGAAGCCTGCGGGAAAATGAAGCCGCGGCGGGTTTGGCTGGTATCGATGGCAATCCCGCGATGGCCTCCACCGCCTCCCTGTCCCTATCGGAAGGCTCTCCTTGTGAACCTGGTTCCATCGGGAGGAAAAGTTGTTGAATCTTTTGAAAAATGAAAAGCAGAGAAGTGGGCTGGATCTACAGCTCGCCATTCAGCTGAACCTCCCACCCTTGAATTGAACGAAAAAAAAACGAGAATGCCACTTGTTGAAGAAGGCTCCCCAGTCGCTTGGAGTCGAACCGAGATCTTCAGCCTCTCACGTGGATTCTGACCTCTCACGATGTCTTATTCCATCGTTCCTGATTTAGCATAAGTTCGTTGAATGGGATTAACCTGTTATTTCTTTCACAGGTGGTGATTTCCAGCCAGGTGAACGTGGAGGGGCCTCTGTTGGCCGTCTCCGATAATATGTTCGTCCACAACAACTCCAAGCACGGTCGGCGAGCGAAGAGACTCGACGCGAGTGAAGGCGACACCATAGGTGAGCTGCATTCCGTTGGCGATCCCCACTCTAGAGGCCCCACTCCCATAACCACCCACTCCGCAACCAGTCTAGGACTAGGTGTGTACCCTTTGTGATTTTGCATCCCGATTTCCGTAATCTAGCATCATCCCACATCTCCAGCGTTCTATTCCAGTCAGCTTCGCATGCGGCTTCGCATGCTCAAGCTTACCAAAGTTTGTCGGGGATTTTCGCGATTCCGTCGCTGATCTCCAATGGATTAACGCTGTGCATCCCTGTTCGGTTCTGGGATACGTTTCATTCCTCAACTTCAATATCGATCTTTCCTCCACGATAAAAAAGATGGTTTCTCTCCGAAACATATCATTGGGCCACCGTCTCACTCCATGGTAGCACTACAGATCTTTTGGAACAGAAACGTTCTGGAATCATTATTTACTCATTCTTGAAGTGCGGCTCTGTTGTGAGTGTTATGTTCGAGGTCGTCCGTGGTTTCGGGAGCTCGGATCGAGAGAAAACAATGCTACAATGATTTACATGTCATAAACGAATGAAGTGAACACAAGCTCCATCCCTATGGCACGGCAAGTTGGCTTTGGTTGCTCAATGCAACCTGCTGATGCCTGCGGTGCACCGAGCTTCGAGGGTACTGCCTACATCTGTTTACTCATGTAATCCAACCCGCACTCTACCGCTTTGGGTCTTAAGCTTTTTAGCAAACATGGCAAGCATACTATACCCGGCAATATTGGCTCGACGATGCAACAACGAACAGTGAACATCTATCTGCTCAACTACCCGGCTCAGGTTTGGAGGAGCCGCTGGCTTCCCGAAGACTCGAGAATCCACCTTACAGACCACATGGGCAATCAGGACGATGCGTCAGTTCGCAGCCCGCGCTGCTCGTGACGATCGTCTCCCTCGAGTGGAACGCGTTTGAACTCACGCGTTAGGGCGAACCGTATTGTGAACAAGTCGGGATGTCGAGGGCTATAA
The DNA here is from genome assembly GCA_021527715.1 of Neoseiulus cucumeris. Taxonomy (NCBI): domain Eukaryota; kingdom Metazoa; phylum Arthropoda; class Arachnida; order Mesostigmata; family Phytoseiidae; genus Neoseiulus; species Neoseiulus cucumeris. The sequence continues at coordinate 121,954 of JAJSRV010000063.1, read as the reverse complement.
CGGTAGAATATGCCTCAATAGTGAAGTCAAATGAACAGCTGACTCCCAGGATAACTAATGTGTCAATCTCTGAGTCAAGTCACTGAAGCACTCAAGCATGTCATAGCCGTTGGTGTGGTCATTTGTTCGACCGAGCCGGCTACACACATAGACAGACAGACGGCCGGCCGGCCTGCCTGCCTGCCTGCCTGCCTGCCTGCCTGCCTGCCAGATAGATAGGGGGAAGTAGTCATTGGAAATCACTGTTTCAAGTTGATGCTACTCGACTCCGCTATCGGTTCGATTCGATTCGACAGATCCCCTTGAGTTACGAAACTTTACGATTGACCAGGTGGATCACTCTTCGCTCCTAGCGAGCGGGTGAGTTCGTTGTTGAGGATGAGAACGCTCGTATCTAGAAACTACATTCAAGAGTTAACGAGTTTGTCCGAGTCTGAAAGCTGGAACAGATGATTTCGGCCTGTTCCGTGTGTCTGAAACACCGGTCACCCTAGTCATCCTGCTTTCCGTGGCCTGGCTATTCGATGCACTCTCCCTCTGTTCTCCTTGAGGAGTCCGTTTGCGTTTCTTCTCGCCGTTGCTGCTGCTTCTCCTGTCCTCATTGTTGATGTTGTACTACAGCGGCAGCTTTTACAGCTGAAATGAAAAGACACCCGTCAACCGCTTGCTTCAGTCGGTTTGGGCTCCAGCAACCGAGCCAGTCGATGGTTTCAGCCGGCCACCCGGTCCGTCGGACGCTCTGCCAAACTCCCGATCCATCCTACTTGAGCAGTTCGTCAGTAGTAAATCCTATTGTAGACGACGCAGCTTCGTTTTGAGGACGTCTAACGGGTCCGCAAGAAGCTTCGCTTGCCACCCAAGCGCAGAATGAAGCTAGTAAGGTCTGTCTCTGAATCATCTAGCCTGGGGTCACTTTCGTCCGTCTGTCCGAGTGTTTGTTCCTAGGTTTGTCTGTCCATACACTCATCGGCCCCTCGTCCATCCTCTCATCTATCCATCTATCTATCTATCCATGTATTCATTCATCTCGGCCTACTGGCCGTGAAGCTTATTACTTAATGCTGTCACTAATTTACGCACCCGGTATGCTTGCGACAGCCACACTGCTACTGCTGCTGCCGCTGTCTTTGATTCACATGAAGCCCATGAGTCTGTGCTAGCTCTTGTCCCGTGGCTCGGAAAGATGCTTGCCTGAACACAAAGATACGATTTCGTGATTTTTTTTCATCGGAAACTCCCGAAGCTTATGTTATTCAGATTGAATTGGAAGAAAGAAATCCCACCGGAACTGGTCGACCGAGTGCATGAGTAGAACAGCTGTCGAGCAATCGATGAATTTCTCTTTTATTGAATCGTCCGGTGACGTTGAAGGCAAAACTAAAGAATGATCGTTCTTTTGTTTCAGTCGACGTGAAGAGAGCTCGTTATAATGACGAGCTCCTGTTGAATAACCCGCCATCGCATTTTACCGATGGTAAGTACATCCACCAAGATTACAACGCATGGGTAGGGAATCAGCGGATACGCTCATTTGTTCAGAGCATCTTATCCGATTTGCTGGAGCGACTCTTTGTTAAAGAGGGTGTGTTTTGGGCAGATTAGGGCACTTGATTCTCAAATGTTGAATTACTGCTCGAAACCAAGTCAAATCTCGTACATCAAAAGTTCGAAGAGGAAGGAAGAGAGGAAATATGTGAGAGCTGTGTCAGTTGAAGGAATGAGCAACGTTGCACTCTAAAAAGGTCCCATGCCTGATGTCGCTTGGGTCGGTCGTTGGAACCGTTGCACGTTGAGAGATTGCATCGCACGCGACCTTCCATAGGCTTCTGCTGCACATTGCTCTCCCCTCTTCTAAGTGATCTCTTATCTGCGATCTCTTTGAAACCCGATTCGGCATTGGACAGGCCGTCCAGGTAAGCAGCAGAGCAAGCGAAGAGTGGCACGGAGGTTGGTTCTGAAGTCACGTGACTCCTCGTCATTATCAAATGAGATGTTATCGTTGCTGCCTCTCGTAGCGACAAGATGCCAGAGTTCGAAGCCGGACAGGCAGCGGCAAGGGAGCTCATGAAATAGTACAAGCGGTTGCGGGGGAGGAAGCAAACGTTACGCGAGTGTGGACTGATGGTGAGAGAGGTGCATTAAAACACACACTCACTCGCGAAATCTATGGCGAGTAATTGTCCAAGTGGCCTCTGACCTCGAACGCCAAGAGCAAATATATCACGATCGATTTTTACCGATACTCGGCACTCCGAAATGCTCGGCACAGATCACAGTCGACCGAGAGGCCGGCCAGCTTGGACAAGGATCGTTTGCAGAATTGCACAATTATCTCAAGTAGGCTTGTATCGATATATTAAGACTCGCCTTGCTTGACGACATTAACCGATCCCCAGGTAGAATCGTCATGTCAGGTAGAATGTCTGACTGCTGTCAGTGAACGATTTCGCGGGAGAAGCGGATCTTAGACAACTTCGCAAGAGTTCGACCCGTATATCATCGAAAGCGTCAACGCCGAATTATTCGCCAATCGATAATCACATCGCCCTTAATTCAACGGTTCAGCGTTCAGGAAACTTGGCTCACATTCAGTGACGAACGGAATCATCGCCTGCACTCAGATCGCATAGATTCACTGGGATGCATGAACGCGCTGAGCTCGTATCTCGATTCTCTAACTTCAGAGAGCTTCCAGCAGAGTTTCGCAGCTTAACTCATCCGACTAACTATTTGTGTCCTCTGCTTACAGTACCATTTAATGCGACGCCGTATATCAAAACGATTAGTCCGTCGGAGGGGTGGACCACAGGGGGCTCCTCTGTGATCATCATAGGGGACAACTTCTTCGAAGGTCTCCAGGTGAATTTTGGAGCGACGCCTGTATGGAGCGAAATGATCACCCCGCACGCGATTCGAGTGCAAACTCCCCCGCGCCACATCCAAGGCGTTGTCGAAGTTACGCTCTCGTACAAGTCGAAACAGTTTTGTAAAGGCAATCCCGGACGTTTCGTTTATGTTTGTAAGTACTGTTTCCCATAATATGGACCAAAAGAGGAGCTATTTCGAAAGACAAGTCCGTCGATAGGTGAGAAGCTTTTCGCGCTGACATAACCTAATGTTCGTTTCCAAATCGTTGCAGCCTTGAGCGAACCGACCATCGACTACGGTTTCCAGCGGCTAGCGAAACTCATCCCTCGCCATCCTGGAGATCCAGAAAAACTTCCCAAAGATCTGATATTGAAGCGAGCTGCCGATTTGGCTGAAATGCTCTATGCAATGCCTCGAAACAACCATTTGGCAGGGCTACCTTCACCCCGATCACCCAACATGTCTGGTTTCAACGCTTACTCGGGGCAATTGTCCATCAATGTAGAACAGAATGGACAGGAGTACGGTGCGTACTGAGAGAGGAAAGAGACACAAACACACTCGGAGAGGATCAACTGTTTCAAATGTTTCATAGAAGACACAACAACAACAACAACATCGACAGCGGCAGCTTCTGCAACAACAGCAACAAAAACCCAATCAAAATTTCAGGCGGAAGGCCACCATCGGAAGGTGTCTCTCCGCGGGGAGGTGGATACGGCTCGAATGCGTCGACTCCCCATAGTACTTCCACAAACAACAATGCCAACAATTCTTCGTCGGCAGGGTCACAACCGCAGACGAACGCTGGCTACAGTAATTTGGGACCACAGTCCGCCGGTAAGTGGAGCGGAAACCACCCGAGAGAACTCTCGGTCAGAATCGAAGTTGACGAAATTCGATGGTTCTGTTCCAAAGAAGTGAATTTTGCTTCTCTCCCGCGATTCAGGTACGCCAACTCCCGGTTACGGCAGTCCAACGCCAACGATGAATGGAAACACATCGGGAGGATCAGTTACCCCGACCGGATCATCGTCTCAGCAGATATTCAACGGTAAGTCAGTCGCCGGCAATCTCGGAATTCATTTGCTCTCGCTTTTCCGCACCGCTGCGAATGCAGTGCCACGGGTGGTGCTCTTGGATGGAGTACACTGTGGTCGCTCAGCTGAGACTCGGGCCCAGCTGCTCCTCAGACTCATTCCTACTTTGGTCGACTCCAAGACAGGATGGCTTCGGATTCCCTCTGCAAATCCTAGCTTTCCACAATAGGCGCTCGTTGGCTACTTCGTCCTATTCTGCCACCCACCCAGTCTGTCGTCTGTACGTCGGTCCGTTCGTTTCTCCGTCAGTCTGGGAGCTTGTCTCAAAGCTTGCGCCGGCTTGTATCCTTGCTTGCCTCCTTGGCGGGCGGGCGCATCGCCCGTTCGCCACCCGGCCGCTTGTTCTCTTTTTCCTTGTTCGAATAGCGATTCCTATAACCATAAAGTTAAAGCATACAGCCGACAGCGAGGTCCTCTGTCTGCAGGCCGAATGGTTGTCTGACGGTTGCGCGTTTTATAGAACTCCACTGTTCTCCCTCATTTCGTTCCGCCAAGGGTGCCGACCAGAGGAAGCCACCTTGCAACGATTCAGTTGGTCGGTCAGCCAGCAAAAAGAGCGGGAGGGTCAGACTTCAGGACGTGATTACCTCACGGCCGGTCCACGAGTAACCTCTTCGTTGCGCGCTTGTTTGCTATTTTCCTGCAACTCATCTTGTCTTCTCTCCCGTCGTCCTAGCCTTCGTGTTCGCGTAAAAGATCCCCTGGATTTTATTCCTGCTGGCCACGACAAGGGACTCAATTGAAATTGGCTTTTCCTCCATTCTAGAGCTCGGCGACGAGCTATTCCGATAGCCGCTGTTTCTAGCGGCTGTTCCCGTTCAGGCAAACAATACACTGAAATCGCTTGGAGTTGGAAGAAGTGAAGTCGCTTGAGAACAGGGAAGTCAATGCCTGGAGCGTAATTCCAAGAGGGGATACGGTTTACCGAAAGTTTCGGCAACTTTGACTCAGTTTCTCTGCAATCATCATCCTTTGTTGATTGAGGAAGGCCCTTGTGACAATTCGAAGTCGTTGCTGAGATCATTTTGACGACCTTCCGATTTGATTGTCAACTGCGCGAATCATTTCCCAGCGAGAACCCACTATGTACACTCCAGAGATCTGACTATCTGTCGCCATTCTGGAACCTGTTCTCAAACCGACTGTTTTGGAATCGCCTGGTACCAGGTGATGCGAGGTAGCCTCAATCAATCGAGATATATCTGCGGAACCATGAAATTGTGTCATTGAATCCTTTTCTCTTCTTCGTCGAATCTACCAAACGAGCGGAGGGGCGATCGATGGATCCTCGAACAAATCCCGGTCTAATTCCGCACAAGTGGCTATAACACCCACCAAATAAAATCGACGTTGAGGGCCTTCCTCGTTCCTGGTCGATGTCGTCTTGATCCTACATCCTGTCTTCTCCTATTTTCGCCCTCTGCACAGTACGGTTTCTCTCGGATTCTATCTGAGTGTAGATTTCTTTCATGCCTCTGTTGTCGGTGATCGATTTCTCGCTGAATCCTTCAATTTTTCATGGGGCTGGTATCCAATTTCTAGAACTTGGTTAATTCCTAGAAAATGCAAGGGCGGTTGGTATTCGATAACGGAGCTCTCGTCCTAATTATTTTGAATTCTGTATTCCAGGTTTAAGAGGCCTCCCACACCCGAGTCACTACACGCCTTTCACGCCCATGACGCCCGTTCCCCCGATAGCGCCCGCATAATTCTAGACGGTTGCGATTGACTTTCAATCGAAACGAAGCCGTTCCAAATTTGTTCGTTGCTTCTAGCTGCGATAGCGAAGAGCTCACAAATCGTTGTGCTCATCCGCCTCCGTCACCGCTTCCTCGTGCAAGCGAGTCCGCTAGTCAACTACGAGGAAAATGCGAAACGCCACATCAAGATCATGCCACGGTATGCAAGACCACAAGAAGGAAACTCATCGGAGTCCGAGTGGATCGAACCGACGGATTTTTTTCCCGATGTCATCCGATCCGGCAGAAAACGAGCGGATGGGCGAGCGAAAATGATTTGTCCTTCATTGCTCACAACATAGAACGAGATAGGAGCAGCAAAGTCCTTTGAAGTTTTCCCAATTCTTGGTGTCCCAACACTGTACAGATGACCAATACACATCACAGCAAGCGTCCAAAAGCTCAAAATGGACGAACATTTGTACAGCCGCAGAGCGACGAACACGAAACGCCGCCTTGTATAGTGTAAATGAAGCCGCCACTTTTTGTGTTACAACTGTCGTCGTCCGACAGGATCTGTACATAAGAGCTAACCTCCAAGCCCTCGCATCGTATCCCTTTTCCGCCTCCGGAGGTACCAATTTTTCAATGACTCAAGCCAAATTTCGTGAAGGGAATCGTTTCGAACAACCGAACAGAAATGAAAGAAAATCTTGGCCATGATCCCAACGGTTCAAAGTGAACGATAAGAAAGCGGATGAACCAGATAGCTCTCGCGTTTCTCTCGAGATTCCCTGAACTCGGGCAGCCTCCTAGCTCCGTTGAACTCTAGCCTGAAATTAGTGGGCCGTGGATATTACGAGTGATTCGACGAGTCGAAACCCCTACGAAAGATACTAACCTGAAACCAAACCGACCGATCGACCTAACTAACTACCTACCGACAAGCGAATATAAAAGAACAAGAGAGCAAACCACCAACAATTAAATGATGAAATATTGAACGTGACGATTGATAGAACGACGCTCCTCTAGTGAGACCTCAAAGCGCTAACCCCTGATATGCGAATTGATGATCTACGCGTCACACAAACGGAAAATCGATAGCCAGGGTTCGAACCCACATATCTCTTGCATTGTTGCCCAGTTAGATGGAATTTACCTGATGAAACATTATACATCAACTCGACATCCAGTTGAGATTTCACTTCGATGATCATCATTTGCATAGCGTCCAAGCACAACGTTTTCATTGGAAATATAACCAACCTGTCAAGGAGGACGAAACCAACTACGAATCGAGCGGAAGATAGATCTTATGCAACCGACGTTAAATGCTGACCGAAACTCGTTCACATCCGCGTTTGTATCGAAAAACAACAATATTATTGAAAAACTTAACGAGAGAGGTTTATAAATCTAGGGATGATGAGCAGCAAACAATGAATCCATGTGAAATCTCTCTGGACGCCTCCGCAAGTTTGGTTCCCGTGACTGTATGTGTAAAAGTATGACGAGAAGGAAAGGTTAGATTCAATTTGATTTGCTTTGATCCCATCTGTATTTTGTGTGCAATAAGTGCCGTCAATAAAGAACATTCTCGTACAGATATCAGAACAAAACTCTTCAATCTATTTCCAATGCCGATTCATGACTTTTGATTTGAGCTCCTGGCGTCGTAGGTAATCTTTCAGAACTTGGAATGGCTCCGTGCAGCCTAGAATTCAACATCTCGACCGGGAACATGCCGTCAAAGATTGAACAGCTTAGATTCATATGATTCGCTTTTACTATCAGTTCATCGGGTTCATCGAGAGTGGAGAAGTTGAGAGAGCCTCCCCGCCGCACTGCTCCCGACAGAGGCGCAGAGTATCGGTGGTCGCAGAATGAGCTATTAATGTATGCAAGCGGAAAATGAAGATTGATGAGCTCCTGAGAAGTCTAGGAGTGTACGCAGGATCCAGGAGGAGATACACCACACCTCGGACAGGGATGCGGCGCACCAAGATGAACAGATACCGGTCAACAGGAGATAGCCGACAGCTTCTGACCAACGTATACAATGGCGAAGAGGTGGCTTTAATCATCTTGCCTCGATCCGCACCTCGGCTCGTCTCGGGAAGCTCTGATCGATATTTTCACGTTCATTCGTTTGGAAGCTTGCGCATATCCGCGGTGGTCTGGAAGCTTTCTCAGAGATCCGTCGCCAGTGTTTTGTTACCGCTCGCGATACCTCCTCAGAACGTTACGGAATCGATGCTAGAAGTTGATATTTCCCTCAACTTGCAAACCATTTCCAGTTTTCGCTGACGAATTCGGAGACCGTTTAAATCACCTCGTAGTAGGATCCACGACCTCCGTTCTTCGCTACGTACCCGAAAATTTGAGGTCTCAGAGCTTCGGAATTTCAGCTCCCATTGACCTGGAGTCCGGTTCGACGACGTATACATTCGGAAAATCACGGGAGTTACGCATTCAGAGCCAACAAACGGTGACTCCGAGGTCGAGAAAGACACGGCAACGCCCGCAGACGTCGCAGATGTAGGGAGGGCAAGTCAGTCTGAGAAAGTCCGGGAGACCCCGCTTCAAGACTTCCTTCGATTTTGGTGCAGCCTCTAAAAGCAAAAGGTGGATCGGAGAGTATCGTTTATCGTGAAGATAAGGATAAGGCAGACTTTCATGGAGCGCTGAAACGGCGGCGGCCGGCTCGAGAGCTGACGATGTGTTGCTGGCCCGAGCTTTGCGAGGAGTTGTTGCATTGTTTATTTGGAGTCTAAAATTAAGACGCACCCTCGTCGCTGTAGACTTCGCCGACTTCTCTCTTCGAAAAAGATTGAACGCTTTCCCCTGTCTCGTTGGAGATTGATGGCTTCAGTGGAGTTTCGAATATTCATTTTGTATACCTATTCCGCCGACGCCCCTAACACTCTGACTCTACGAGGCTCCAAGCGAACAGTATTGATGCTATTTTATTTTCCCGCGCCTGAACCTCACTCCAGAGTGAATGGTCTCGTATGGGTTCGCATAGGACGATTTCTCGTCTGGAGGTTTCCGAAATTGAGCCTAAATTTCAGTTCGGAATATCGTTGCTGATTATAGCTGGAGAGACGTATGTTGAAATCTGGAGCTCCACATAGGGTTGATAGCGATGATGATGCATACCTCGATTCAAGTTCTGCTCCGCTTCGATACAATACTCCGTTCGCGTTGGAGCGGTATGTAATGAATTTTCCCTGTATGAGATGACGGGGTTCTGACTCCTTGGGGGAACTCCACATTGACGCCGCTCTCACGTCATACGAGTTTCTGCCTGTCTGCGTATCTTTCTCCTCAATGCTCATAATATTGTTGTCTTGTGATTTCGTTTTTGTTGCCGTAGTAGGAGGTTTTGTTCCCAGTTTTCGTGGTCCTTGCTTCAAAATGACTTGTTGGTGAAGAGAGATGCTTATATGTAAAGTATGTAGTGGCGTGGGGTACAGGAAGTGCGTTTAGTTCTTTTCAGGTGGAGCTTATGGCCCCGAATCGCACACTTTTGTAGTCGATTCAGTCTAGTCCTGGATGCCATTCTCCGAAACTCGGCACAGGAGATTAAGTGCGAATGAACCTAGGCTTCGTACAATACTTTTTGCGAGATGAGACACAGGTTTTTTCTCAATCAAAATGGCGCAATCGTGTAATCAATGCTTCCCGTGAGGAGGCGAGAACACCCTCGGTAGATCATTTTGCTTTTTTCCGGGGGGCACGGGACTTCAAGTTCTTTTCATACTACCGAAATAGGGTTTCTCAAAAGACGGGAGGTGTTATATCTTTCTTTTATTTTGATGAATAGCGCCTTTATAGTATGTAGTCATCGACCGTGATCCTAAACCGAGCCTGAAAATGCCGTCGATTCAAGAAAAATCCTCGGAAATTGTCCGCGATATGACTGTCACGACATGATTCCTTCGAAACTTCAATCGTCGATTACCCATCTCGGTCACACCCCAACCGATTTCCGAAGTTTTCTCTTCTTGATTGGTGGCATTCCCGACGAACTTCTTCATCAGTGCAGACTTCGGGCGCTTTTCCTTAATTTAGAGATATTTTTCGCGGAAGAAGGGGTCTTCGAGAATCAGTCGTTTCGTAAATTTCGTCACCAGCCGCACGGTTTCACTCGGAGTCAAGGTTTGTCGGATTATCTTAGCGCTGACGAAAGTCTGCGTCGATCATTTCTTCCGAGATTTTTGAGCGATTCTCTGAGATGCGATCAATTGAACGAAGGAGTAGGCAGCTTCGTCCACGATAAGGGTCATCAAGTATGTTCTCCTCTGTTTTTTTTGCTGATGGGTAAAGAAAGCGAAGATGATAAAATCCGGGGTATCTCGGGGGGAGGAAGGGGGCCGTGATTCCTTTCGAGGCTCCTACGGGGGGCGCGAGGTTAAAGCCGTTGGGAAACAGTGGCGTGGATAGACTTGTTTTCCGCGGGAACGCGTTTGCTTTTAGGGTATCCATTCAGCCTCTCATTCCTCATGATGAATCACAACGGTACGAAGATGATGCCCTGTAGTTCGAAACGTGTTCAAAGAATGATTTCGAATGTCGTTGCCCTCCCCACCATCAAGCATTTGTCTCCGCATCTTTTCCGCATAGGAGACTAGGTTTTCGATTTCCCAGAGATTTCCCCAGAAATTCCGAATTCCCCAGAGATTTTCCCGCCGAGGTCCTATGGATGGCAGCACTGATTTATGTACGTTGGAAATCGCAGACAATTCAGCGATAATTTGGTTGGAATGATGAACGAGTGTGAGCAGCGTGTTTGATTCGTTCGTCGTCTTACCTTGAGCAACACGGCGCTCCAAGTTGCCGCAGAATTGCTTCGCAAAATGCTGATACTGTCCTTGGCGAATAAAACAAGTCTTAAAAAAAACACGTAGTTCCCAAGTAACCGAAAGTTCCGTCGGACCTCGGTTCATGATGGGGTTAGTTGATGAATAGTTGACGTGGTTTCGCTTCAGATATTGTATGGTATGATGTGGTGTCTGACTAAAGTGCTGTGGTGTGCGTCGAGTAGACCCTATTTTCTATTAAACGGAAAACGGAAATCTCATAGTCGCCTGTTAATCTCCTATTTGTCTATATTATATGTCCCCCATGGAATTTCCGTTTTCGTTTTACGGAAAATGGGATTTGGTTGAGAATCACGGCGGGAGCTGTGCCGAAGCACTCCCTGGGTACAACACTGTTGTCATCTGCTCTGTTGCTCAACAACATCAGCTGGTCTAGCATGCGTTGCCCACGAGCTGCGCGTGTTTTGGTCAGAGGACGTTAAGAATGATTTTACGGAGCACTCACTATCATTGAGATATTCTTTCCGTCAGATCGTGATTGAATGTTCGTGAGATACCACCGAGCGAGAAAGTCGAGCTCATTCATCCGTTGAAGGCAATCAGAACAAATCGAATGTGAGTAGCGATATCATGTCGGGGAAAGATAGAATCCACGCTTGGACACCGCATTTCCTTCACTTCTTCCGCGATTCTCGAATCCACCACTATCGATGTCACAGGACAGAGATTATGCCAGTTTCGAATTCGACAGGAAATGAGCCTCATGCTGACAACAAGGAGTCTATTCAGCGTTTCTCTTCGGAGGCTTTGTACAGCATCCGATGGTCTCTTCGAGGCCTCCGACGAGATGACGTTGAAACAAATCGCGCCATTTTTCAAAGTTACGCAGGATTTCGTGACTGAAAACGAAGAGGCGTCGCTGTTAGAAGAAATCGAGCCTCACATCAAACGACTTCGATATGAAAGCAGCCATTGGGACGGTGCGATTGTCGGTTACCGGGAAGTCGAAAGGAAGAACTGGTCCAAAGAATGCCAGCAAGTAAGTACGGAGAAAAGAGGGGGATCGCACTTGAGATGGCAATCTCAGATGGAGGGTGTGCATTTCATGGACGGAAAGGTTATGAAGACAAGCCGAAAGGGACAACTGATTACTGATTGTGTTCCAACGAGATCATCTGGGTGAGAACATTTCATGCTGGATGAGATGACCTTTGTTTGTTTGCTTTTTCGGACTTTATCGCATTAAACCGAAAAGGACGTTTCAGGTTATGGATCGCGTGAAGAGGTACTCGTTCGCTCCAGACGCCAAACATCTCCCAATGGTTCATTGTTTGGACGTAGCGAAAGATGGAGAAATCCGACCACACATAGATGCCGTCCGATTTTGTGGAGACAGTTTGGCAGGTGAATGAGCTCCCAATTCTATTGATTGAGCTGTCACTTGCTGCTGGGAGGGAGTTGGCTCAACTCAATTCCTTTTCTCCTTTCAGGTTTGTCTCTTATGTCTACCGCAGTGATGAAACTAGCTTTAGAGAAGGATATCGCGAAGTGGGTAAAAATCCTGCTCCCGCGGAGAAGTTTATATGTGATGTCAGGAACGGCTCGCTATGATTACACTCACGCCATTCTCGGGGATAAAGAATCTTATATTCACAACAGCCATGTTCCGCGGGACCGGCGGATATCAGTCATGTTCAGAGTTGAACCCGAAGATAGTGGGCCTTGATGTAGAATGCAGACATGACTGAGAAATACTTCTTGCTGCGAATAAACTTCTCTTGTAAATAGTGGAGTCCTCCGACTTTCATTCCTGTATTCTCAGTTTTCGATCACAATTAAAAAATATATTATTGGCCTCAAGGATTTGCAGTCGATGCGCTGACTAAAATACTGGAGCCAGAATTCGCGAAATCAGAAATCATAGTGAGCCGATCTGAAGAAAAACATCGAATCGAGATCGTCGATAACATTGTTGATACTTGTTTTTGTTCGAAACCTGTAGGTTTGGATCGCTCAAATGTTGACAGACAAGGTGATCTTGTCCCATTCTCGAATGGATTGCGAGTCCGTTCCGATCACGTCATCCATCACTACAGGAGTTTCGAACTGCCGGACGTCGACGAATATCAGTGCCGTAGGGCATGCGTTACAGTCTTTTACGGTCAATTCGGATTCTGAGGCGGCGCGACCGCTGATTTTCTCAGACGGGAGGACGTTCCCACAGAATTCTCATGAAATAAATTGATAGGTACAAGAAAATCGCAATCTAGTGCTTCGGAGTCCATCTCGAGAAAACACTTAAGGACTCGAGCGAGTTTTTCTTGTGGGCACAAAGTTAATGCCTTTGACTGAAAATGGCGAAGCATTCACAGCGAGGAATCCATTGACGTTCGGGAGACGCGCATCGTCCCAAGCAAGAGCGCGCCAGCGTCACGTCATACGATCGTTCCTTCATTTGATGGGGTCAGTGCCACTGTGGCGATTTTGCTGATCGATCTGATATCAGCTGGAACCGCCGGTTTTTGAATTTGGCGCCAGAGCTACCTGCTCAAAACAGGCAAAGATCATAGCCATTCTCCTGGCACCACACACACGGTGGTTGTCGGCGGCATCTGTATACGTGTTCCACTGACTGACTGAGTGGCGGCCGCGGGGTTGTTTGACATCTGCTGAAGCGTTGCTCAGTGTTCTAGGGAGGCTGTACGCTGAATTATCGTGCGAACCATGCAGCAGAACGAGCTGCTGAGCAAGGCGGAAGATGTCGCGGACACCGTGTACCGTAAAAGCAAGCACGTCTTACCCCACTTGGCTCGTTTTTGTCTCGTATCAACTTTCCTTGAAGATGGACTGCGGATGTGGTATCAGTGGGGCGATCAGCGTGACTACATGAATCACACCTGGAATTGCGGCTGGTTCTTAGCATCATTGTTTGTGCTCATCAACCTGCTGGGACAGCTGACTGGCTCGCTGATGATCCTTGCGCGCTATCAGGTGAAACCGGCCTGCATACTCCTCGGCTTCATTGTGGTGCTCCAGACCTTCGCCTACTCCATCCTCTGGGATCTGGCTTTCCTGTTCCGTTCGTTATCGCTGGCCGGATCGCTCTTGCTCCTCTTCGCTGAAGGACACAGCGAAGCTAAAAGTCTCTTCGCAGGCGTGCCAACACTCGGAGATAACAAACCCAAATCTTATATGCAGCTTACCGGTCGGATCCTGGTCGTGTTCATGTTTGTCACCATGCTCCGTATGGAGTTCAGCTTCTTCCAAGCATTGCAGAATATCGTTGCTTCGGTTATGATGGTTCTCGTGACAGTCGGTTTCAAAACGAAGTTGAGTGCTCTCGTGCTCGTTGTTTGGCTGTTCACGATTAATATGTACTTCAACGCGTTCTGGATGGTTCCGTCCAATAAGCCCATGCGGGACTTCCTCAAGTACGACTTCTTCCAAACCATGTCGGTGATCGGAGGACTTCTCATGATCGTCTCTTTAGGACCCGGTGGCGTGAGCATGGATGAACACAAGAAACGATGGTGAGAGGAAGTCCGTCAGTTATCATCTCGCCTAGGTCCTAACAAATTTGGTGCAAAAAAGAGGAAAACAAGGAGGAACATCAGGAACCGAGAATGCATGGGAATTTTGTGAGAACGTCAGCGAATCAATCTCTACAAGAGGGAAGAAATCACTCAGCGAAGCTCAGGTGCGGAAGAAGTGTGATCCGTCGTTTCTAATTCTCCTCTCCACTGTATGAAGATGCTAAGTTGGACATGACTATTTCGAATGGCTGCCTTTGTGAGATTTTTGAGAATGAAAATATTTTTGTAAATAAACTCAATGGTGTTTCGTCGTTTACAAGAACTCGGCCTCATTGTTCGATTGAATCTTCACCAGATTACATATATCCTCCACTCATAATTCGGGTGATGACGTAGTATTCCGCTGATTTAGGAGCAATTTCAATCGGAATCCAGCGAGAACGTGGACTGGAGCATGGACAATGGCTCGATCAGCACAACGTGGATGCCAAGAAACATGGACCATATGCGCCTGCTGATAAACCTGAAGACGAGAGGCAGACGTCGCATTTTTGGAGGACCTTTGCGGGTGGAACGATCACCCTATAACGGGAATCGGAGTATTTTATTACGTCTAATAATCATCCCTTCGAATCGGGAACCGAGCCAAGCGTGCGTTCCAGAAAATACGCGTCCAAACGCTTTCTCCGTTAGTGGGTCGAGCGAAAGTCAGCCCACGGGTTCCGGAATCCGGTTAAAAATCTCGCTCTGGTGTTAACCCTTTCTCGTCGATGAGATGTTTTCGATTTCCGTCGGCGAGAATAGACTTGAGAAATCTTCGTTAAAGAAGTAGGTTGAATGGCTCCTACTGGAATGGAATCCTACTGCCGCGTTGTCGAGTCAAAAGATTACAGTCAGCAGCATTTGAAAAGTGGAATATTTCACAAGGCTCCAAGAATTGATCATTGAATAGATCGTGATTAGGCTGATTGATGTAAAACCACTCGGGATCTTCCCGCGTTTCAGGTCTTGGAATTCCGTCTGTAAACGTTGCATTTGAATAGCGGCCAATGAACTCTCTGGATTTGCAAAATTCTTTCCAATCTTTATTCGGTGAGACCTCGAGAGTCTGAGCTAACATCCATCCGTCTCAAGAATCAAGCGGAATATTGTTCAGATTATGAGATGGAATTAGGCGCGAGGCGATATGCGGACTCAATTAGAGTGACGAGAATCATCTGGAAGTTCCGGTGGCTCCTTCAAGCAATCTCTGGCCGTGACCGACTGCCCACAAGTTTCGAATCGAAAAAACTGCATCCGTACTCTTTGTGGCCTGAATTATTCAGTGGCTTAGCTCACATATTGGAACTTGGGAAATTCATTTACTCTCGCCGGTCCACCCTGTGGATCGGTCATCGGGCTTAGAAACAATTCTGATTTATCATTCTACGCAGCTCTCAAGCTGTGTGGGTTTCCTCCTCCGCCTGCTTTCAGCTGTACACCGCGTATCATTCTACTATGTATGTAGATCCTATTTCGCGTTCATCTCACATTGCTCCTTTCAGTCGATTAGATGTCCTATGTGCACTTGGTTCGCCACTTGGGGGAGGCTGCCCCGCGACTCGAGCAGATGATGATTATCTGGAGACTCGGAAACTCGGAAATGACGGAGAAAGAATTGCGAGCCTGATATGAATCGAAAGGGAACTCTCGCATGGCCAGCGTGCCGCAGTTGCGCGTTCGTTGAGCGTACTCAGCCCTCTACCTCAGTTCGAAATTCATAACAGACAATGGAATCTTAGGGAATCTCGTGGAACTTAGGTCTTTAAAGAGTGTATGGGATCAGAATGAAGAATGTGCGGAGAAGGAAGACGCGTGATGCGTGACTCGCGATCAGAGGTCTCTCTCTAAATCATCCGAAATCGATTGGAACCGCCACGGTGGAGGTCTCCGGGAGGAACTCGGATATAACGGATTGTTTTGGCTGGTCTCTTGGAGTAACTTTTAACTGGATAACACTGTATTCTGTGGAACAGTTTCCTCGGTCGAATGTACAAATTCACGCGTCTTCGCATCCATTCTTAGATAAACGTTGCTTTCCGCGGAGCAGTAGCCCCCAATTGCTGAGTTTCTGGTTTTGTCGGTCTGATTGAGATCGGAGAGGCTGAAATATGAACCAATAAACTGCAGCTCGCTAACTGTAGGATATCTGAGGGACGTTTTCGACTCCACTGATAGTCAGCTCACGGTTGCATCGATTTCGAATCTCAAGCCACTCTGTAACAGTTCCGGCAGCTAGTTCGCCACCGCAACGCCTGGGTGCCTGAGTCCCTGGTGAACGACCACTCCTTGAAACTGGCCGCGGAATTTGCTTAGAATCCGGAACATCAGCGAGACGAACGGTGATGTTCTTCACAAACACTCATCCGGAAACTTCCCGCAGAAAAAGCCCCTGAAAGCTTAGAAAGTACCTCATTGGGAGTATTCCAGCGATGCTTTTTCATGCCATGGCGGAGAAAAAGTGCTCACATCAGTCGCAAGCTGAATGAGGTGGTCGACGTGTGCAAGGGACTCTCCTGTTTCTTTCAGACTTCACCCACGTCACACCTCGGAGGCATTGGCCTAACTAAGCTGAATGGTGTCCGGGGCTAAATGACGAAAATACGGTTCACGAGATTTCAGTTCACACAGATCTTGAATCTTGCTTTCAGATGGTGGGTTTGATACCCCATTCGAGAGTTGTGGATAGGCGCTACATGAGTGCATCACCGATTTCTATCGTGTCGAAAATCTGACGCTGTACAATGTCGTTGAGTATGATTCACATTGAAAACAGCACTAGACGGGATGAGTCAATGCGTTTGTGGAATGAAGAACTTCAGAAAGGAATTCTCGCAGCGAAGGATTAACGAAAATGGAGATTTCTCAGCCAGGACGTCCCACATTGTGAATCATATTGGTATGGGTATTTATTGACCTTGATCGGAGTCAATGTAAATTCACATGGAGCTTTTCTCAGTTTTCATGTCAGGCGCTTTTTGCAGATGAGGCGGACTCCTTTTTCTCAGTTTTCCAGGATTTTTTTCGAAGTGTTCACGAGAGATGGATCCTGTATCTACTCCAGGAGGCCAAGTCTTTCGAGGAGATCATCTTCCGCGAAGTGGGCGTCGTTGCACTCGAAGATGACGTGTTTCACATTTTCTTCGTACACGCCGCACTTTTCGCACATTTTGCTTTCCTGCTTATCCGAAAACATTGAGTAAGCTCACATCTGACTCCGAGGTTTGAGAACCGTGACGTGCAAATACCGCGTGATGCCCGGGACGGATTTCGAACATGTGGAAAAATGCACAAAAAAGAAATGTGCTTTGGCTGCCATCTTTCTGCACACTGTTGGATGAACATCGATTTGATCGAGGAAGTAAGTCGATCCGTTCATCGCCAACCTCAAAAATTCATATCAAAACTTCCTATGATATATCAACTTTCACAGGTTGCGGAAGAATGACTTCCAGAGGTAGAGTTTACCGTTACAAGACTGTGATCTCAACCTACAATTCCGAATGTTCAGTTCCATTGTCAATATTCGAGAATCTACACCGGACACATCGTGTGATGGACGAAAATTTTTCTGGAGAAGTTGAATTGACACGTCCGCTCCCTGCTAGACTCCGACCGATCCCGTGTGGAAGTTGAAATATTTCAAGCCGCTGGAAGTTTATTTCTGTGTGCTACAATGATCCGGACTCAAAAAAGCGACCGTATCATACAATTTTCTTTCCCCCGAGACTCGCAAACTGACGGAGCAGAAGTAAAACGGAAACTTTATGGCATCTTTGATAAAGTTGTTCATACTGTCGAGACAACATAATTAACTTCTGATTGGGTCGCAGCTGTGAGGAACGGAGTTAGTGCAGATGAGATGGAAAAGCTCGTCTGATAGAGAATAGGATTTCGTACTTGGTACAGCGATACCACTTTCTCCACTGATTTTCTGGACATGAGTTCAGTTCTTGGGAGCGCGGGGATGAGCCCTCCTTTCAGCTCGGCTCTTCGAGCTGACTTGTCGACACTTCGGAAACCCAGACAGCGGACTATCTATCTCCCTGAGATCCGCAAGGGAGACAGGAGAGACAGACTCGGATAACTGAACCGACTCAAGATTCGATGTGCGTCTGTATACACGGGTAACGAGAGATTCTTGCCGCTGCTGACACACGAGTTGTTTCTCAGACGGATTCGAGACAATGAACTTCCGGAAACGAGATTCCACCGATCTGATCCACATCTCCGCGCTAGACTCAACGACTCTCTTGAAAGCGCCGGTAAACAGTCATCGGCTTCACACAAGTACCTGACTATTTCAAGCGATTTCAATATCTTCAGTCACCGAACTGTCCTGAATGAGTGATTTGAAAATTTCGAAACAGCCAACAATCTGAACGATGGTCTTCCTGTCCTCGGCGAGCGTCCGTTTGCGAACGGAGCTAATTTTCCGCCTCGCTCAACCTCCCTGCTCTCGGAGTACTTCGGAAGAGAGCAATATGGACTTTGGCGGGGAGCTACAGGACATTCTGATCTCGTCCGGCTTACTCCCAAACAGCAATCCCAGACCAAAAAAAAAAGCGACTCCGACATCCGGTCACCTTGCGCTCGAATCGAGAATGTGAGCGATTTTTGATTGAGCCTGAGCCCGGGTCAGAGTCAAATTTGAAAGAAATTTTCGCTCCTAATTTCCCACACACCGCTGCTCGACCGTTACGAGCTCGCCACATGGTTTTACCTCCGGGTAGGACAGCAGGAACTTCGGCGAAATCGAGCGAAAATCGGCGAAATCACATCTTTCAAACGGGAATTATTTCGGAACTTGATTCACCTCGTTCATCATGTGGCAAACTCGCAAACCAAACCCATTTTTTCCCCACCATGAAATCATTCTGAAAACTCCGCGAAGATGCTTCAGGGCTATTGAGTCGCCGCCGGTGCTCGGAGGAAACACTCGCTGGACAGAAGGCATTGTTTTGTGTCTGCCCTCGCCGTCGTTGTGGGAAATATTTTCACCGGGAATTAATTCTAGTTGAGCCGTAATCGATTGGTGCTGTCGTTGATGACCGGTGTGGCCTCTCCTACTTGAAGAATGTTTTCGAACAGCGCAAGGTTCTCACCAAAATAAACCGACCTTGAATCGGTCGTCCAGTTCAGACGACTGACCCAACCTGTCGTTGTAAATCTCGAACACTTCACATGAATCCCAGGAAGTGGTCCCGTTGCTTGGGTCGAGGCTCCCAAAGACTGGTGTTGAACTGGGCCATCTAGCGAAGCGAGCAAGAGAGAGAGAGAGAGAGAATGTGTGTGTCTGAACTGCGGGCTGGTTGACCTCGCAAAGCAAATATGTCGTTCGCTTGGGAGCCGTCTCGCTCCGAGCTCCTTTGGAGTTTGACCGGTAGCGATGACGAATCGCTGCCTTAGGAACAGACTGCCTACCGGACTGTCTGTCTGAATAACTGACGCAAAAGTAGATAACCGCAAAACTTCTGTGGCACAGACTTCGGCCAGACAACGGCGAAAGCGTACTAAAAAAAGCTTTCATTTTTCAGCCGAATGTTTCCAACGTCACTCGAATTCAATTGTTTTTCATTCGACAGCGACGCGCGTAGCCTTACGGAGCATGGGATGTTTTTAGAGTTTTCTGAGCCTCGATTAGTTTCCCTGCGTTCTTTCCCCTGTACGAGCTCAAGGACGAAATGACTCAGATGTACTTTCCCGAGTTTTCCTCGAATTCATGGGGATCAGCGGAGTGAACATCGAAGGAGAATTTGGAATCACAGGCATGGCAAGGGTAACGTTTAGTCCGTCTGACGAATCGTGAGACCGAGAGACCAACGTCCATGCAAACAAATCCAGACTCGAACGCAGTGTTGAAGAAATACAACACCCTGGACACGATCGAGGAAGAGAAGAATTCCGTCCATTTGCTCGAACCGAGAGAAGCTCAAGTTGTTCGTGGCATACGAGCTGAGACTGTCGTGTCCGCCTCTCTTTTCTCAGCCTTGAGATCCGGGGGCTCCGCATTCAAGATCTTCAAAGCGCATTAGGTAACCTTGAGCGTTTTTTTTTTCTTTCGGACGGCATGCTCGTCTCTCTTCCTTGATTCTCTTCTCCGCGCACCAAACACATTAACCTTGGAATCGGCGATCTCCCTCGTTACAGACTGTCCTAATCAGTCTGGAGAAATTGTCCACGTCGTCAAAATGAGAGGAGTACAAATCACGAATAACAATGACAGATCACTTCTTCCCTAGAACTCCTCTGCCGGTAACTATCGGCTCACGCCGCTCAGCGTATGAATCGCTGTCGTCGATTATTATCGAGTTGAGTGGGTAGTCAGCGTAGCCTCTAAGTTAGAGGCAGGATGCCTCTAATACCGATGCCATCCCCGTGTTTCAATTTCAGCCTCGAAGATTCGTCCAAGTTTCCAACGCATTTCTCATTCACATCCTCGGCTGCGATCGATGAAAAGAAAGCGGGCTGTGAGGTTGTGGAGCAGGTGACTCTTCGGCTGCTGTTGTAGTTGCGGCCGCCAATCGTAGAGTTTTTTGATGACTTTTTTATTTTGAGAATCCAATTCATTATGTAATAGATGGAAGGTTTGGTATCGGTGAAACCCGAGAAGCGAAGGTTGGGGTCGGCGACTGCCATTGCTGTTGATGTCGTCGCGGTAGGCCGCGCCGCTCTTAACGGGTTCGATACTGACCTTGAAGCTGTGTGACACCCAGTGTCCTCCACAGAATCAGCTCGAAACCACCAGAAGATTACACGGTGAACTATGAGACTATGAATACTTGAGACGCGCGAGAATTCTTCATTGAAGCGATTGTTCATCCTGTGTCGTGTCGCAGAGGATCGCTTTGGACTCAAGAGGACATCGCTGCGACGATTTTGTGATTCTGCAAACGTCATCCGCTATCGACTACTCTGCTCATATCGTTATCGGCGCGATACTCAATATCAATGTTTTGCACTTACGCTGTCTGGATTCAAGACAAAGCGTCATTTTCTGAGGCTTCTGCTTGTCCCCCTCAGATTTGTCATGAAAGCCAGAGAGAATCGGAGAATGTCGTTTGCGTTCGCTAGATTCGGGTCAGACATAATTTCCCTTGCCGACCGTTTGTTCTCCGTCTGCGCTGCATCTTTTCTAAAAATATAGCGCTTCCGCAATATGGCTTATCAGCATGCCTGCAAGACCGAAAGGAGAAATGTTTTTTCCCGAGCTTGGATCCAGAAATAACTGATAAACTCCACTCGATCATTGAGAAGAGCGATGAAGAACGATGTTCCCGAGATGCGCCTTCTTCGAGTGTGTTTCCCACCGTTGTGCTTATCACGAGCACCTCACACGCTTGAGGTTCGAGCTCGCTTTGCCCTCCCCTAGGTTATCCACACGGATGTTAAATACGAACAGATCGGCTCACCCCAGACCGCTTTTGGACGAATTATTTTCCAGGTTTGTTTGGACAAAAATTACTAAAATAAATGATCACTCTTTCCAGCGTGCAAAGCAACGATGATAATTGATGAGAGGATAACGATGGAATTTAAGTTCATCTGCATAACTCATCTGTTAGCGATCGAATCAGAGGTGCAAAACCAGTTTAGTTGGGAGGAACGACTTCAACGATTCTACTCGATGCTTCCCCGCATTTCTTTGCTTCTCAAGACAGTCCCTTGACGGTCATCGATGAGACGATTCTCCAGCGAGTGATTATATTGATTGCATGCTCACACCGGCGTTCGGATCTCTAGGAAATCGATATCGTCGCGAAAGAAATCAAACGAAGTGGATTCTTCAAGTGGATGTTATAACAATAGCTCGCTTCATGATCATCAATTGCGTATCCGCCTCGGTAGCGCAGTAGGTAGCGCGTCAGTCTCATAATCTGAAGGTCGTGAGTTCGATCCTCACCCGGGGCAGGCGGATTCTTTTGGTCATCATTCCGTGCTCTGTCTCTCGGAGAACATGGCAAATATCAGATACCAGCAATATATGATGTGAGATGGACTTCTGACTCTTAATCAATTGTTCCCGGCCTTCAATCGAGCGACGCTATTCTTTTTTCTTGGGGGTTTCCGCGGCCTTTGAGACGGATCTCACGTGAAATCTCTCTAAATTCCTCCAGTGCACTTCCAGCGATGTACATCGGAGACCTTGAGAGCGGAATAAATGCAAAACCCGCAATGGATCGAGTTTCCTCCCCGTGGTGACATTGTCTGATCCTCGTTCCGATATCGTAATCCAAAATCAGTGAGGGAAAAAGCCTGCTCCACGGAATTATCAACGACAACTATATCGATCTGAGCCTATGATGCACACTCACGCACGCACCTCATCCAAATCTGCACTGATTTTGAGCGTGCGCTCAGCAGTTTCTTCAAGGACGAACGATACGCTGAAATAGAAATCCGTCATTTTAGCGAGCTCTACCGGACACATACGCTGAGAGTTCATTTTCAACGGAATCATGCTCCCGCGATATGGAAATCCGATGATATCCTCGAGAACATTCGATGATGCGGAGCGAGCCGCGAGAACACCGCGAGAGACTGGCTGTTGCATGCAATGACTGCCCACACTCCGGAGTTGTCCTTGTAACGAGAGTTATATCATAGTGAACTCGAACGCGAGTCGGCTAAACCAACTGAAACCTGACAGTACGTTTGCTCATTCGCTCTTTGACTAACTCCGGCTGGCGGTTGTCGTACACGAACCACGTGCGACCTCGACGTGAAGGCCAAGGTCGTGACGTGTTTTTGTGACGTCAGAGCGGGCAATTTTCGACGCTCTTGACGACATGAATAGATGTCTCGATAGGCATCGCTTGGTCTGGAGCGTAAAAGAGAGTGTTCACGGCAGATAAACGGCAACTCTCGAAAACGCAATTTCAGCGCGCTCCGTAAGTCATTCACTGGATAATGCTTTTGCCCCTCCTCGATGATTTTTGGTACGAGATCAATACTCAACCAGTTCTCGGATTGCTCCGCAGCAGTTGGTCAAGGCCAAGCGTTGAACGAATAGCGATTGGTAAAGATGTTTTTCTCGGCGAATCCAGGACAACAATAACAAGAATATCGAATCTGACAGAGACGAATCTCCATAATTGTTTCTGTCGATGGGCAAGAAACAAGCATTGCAATCGAGTCTAAAAACAGGCCTAGACGATTATGGTGACAGGGCGTCATGCTCCTTGGAATTGAAATGCACTAGGAACCGGAAAGAATGTCGTCATTTGTTTGGAAAATTGCAATTACGTTACGAAATCGCGCTCTTTCCCTATAACTAATACTAAACAGCATATGTAAGTGAGTCGACCGTGGGCCCAACGGTCGAACATATCGGGAGCCATAAGAAGACAGCTGGTTATGTGAGACAGACTACAATAAAGTCGTCTGTGTGTTAGTAGGTCTCTGGGTACTTGTCGTTCTCCCCGCAAACCTATTACGTCAACGATACGCTGCTGCAGATCCTCCCAACAGCCGACGTTATCGGCTGGCCGCCGCCAGACTCGCTTTTGTGCTCTAAAGAAAGTTCTGCCTCATCGTTGTTTACGAACTTGTGGCAGGTAGGGCTGCCGTCCTGTAGACTGGCATTTTCCACTCGTCGTTCATTGACGAAACTCAGCGAGAACCTTCGCAAACTATGAGTCTGAACTCAGGGCGTTCAATATCTTCATTCTCTCCGTCTTCATCCAGTAATGATATTGTCTCTTACACGCTGTGTAAGGTTGAACTCCAACAAGATCGTCACCAATATTTTCGTGGAAGCCCTCGTTTTCAACTGCGAACGCAGTCGTTTGTTTTTGAGATTCATGGGAAACTATTGCAGATGTCGGTCCAGTCATAGAGGTAACACAACACGAGGCCACGAGTGGTACGGTTGGTTGTTATTGCGGGCGTTCGGCGAAAAAGAAGGAAAGTTCATTCAAACGAACGATCGAACGAACGAACGAGCTCGCACACGATGCTACTAGGAAAAGATCCAATTTTTCGTTCGAGGCAAGGCCACGATTTCCACTGAGTCATTGGGTAGAGCCGCGATGGATCAGAGCGCTAGAAGACTCCCCCGCTCGACCTTCGGATCGATGAATGCTTGGCCTTGTCTACCGGGACCGAATGGGCCTTGATGCTCCACGTGCCAACTGAATTTTGCTCTATATTCGAAAGAAAAAAAGAAAGAACTCTGAGCTGCTTCATCCCCTGCTGCTCCGATAGCCTTGGTCGCTTGGCGCTTCAACTCGTTATGCGACAAGGCTCACAGATCGAAAGTTGTACACGGAGTTCAGCCACTCATCATCTCCTGCTTCGTGGCTTTGATTAGATGCTCAGTGCCGCAGCACGCGACGAACACTCTTACTCATGTTCCCGATGGATCCCAGGAAATCCAGCGATAGGGTTCGGATCCGTGGCCGACCGGTTGCATAGAACGGTGTTGCTACAGTACCACGAACTCCATCAAAATTTCAAAGAGCTCTAAGGGGCTTGATCGGGTAGCTCTCATTCTTTTTTCGGAGCAAAATTTCAAAAAGAGATGTTTCTGATGCTGGCAGTTTCAATAAATTGACCTTTTGCGACTCCGATTGGATCAGTCGACAACTGATGATTCGATGATGCACATCACGGGAGATCCTCCGACTGCGCCAGTTCAGTGTGAAGATGAAATGAGGCATTTTTCGGTACCTCATTTCGACCCCTCCGACTGGAGTCTTCAGGATGCTTGGAGAAAGAATCGTTCTATCGATCAGTGGAAGACTCATTCTGGAGACATCGTAACCGAAATCAGTCCAGTCGCTAACTTGTCCCGGGAATGGGATGCATCCTACAATTTGAGTCACCTAATCTTCAGTTTATTCGGTACTTCCAGAAGCTGAACTCCATAGGCTCTTGGAGCTCTAGAAGAATTTCAGCGCTCCGCTTCCGTCTTCATTCATGAAATCGCCGGCAGAGACATCAAGGTCCCCGATTTCTCAAGAATGCAGTTATCTGATCGATTTTACCTGATGAACGTTAGGGAGCTTCGCCGGCTTTCTGCCGAGTCATTCTGAGTCAGACAGAGGCCACATGTTAGAATTTGACCGTTCGAGAGCCTTCCGCAAAAAATCTGCATTCCAAGACCTTCTGTTGCGAATTTCGCCCTCCTCTGGTGTAGTCAACGGGTTCCTGACCCGCCTTGCATTGCGTCTCAACGCCACAGGATCGGAGGAATTATCTTCCGAAAACTCGTCCGATTGATATCTGATATCGTCGTCCTCCAAAGACTTATTAGAACGGTTCAGATACCTCCAACCTGAGGTAGCGAGGAGCTGTAGCGAGCCGGGGAGCGCGAAGAA
Organism: Neoseiulus cucumeris; assembly: GCA_021527715.1. Classification (NCBI taxonomy): domain Eukaryota; kingdom Metazoa; phylum Arthropoda; class Arachnida; order Mesostigmata; family Phytoseiidae; genus Neoseiulus; species Neoseiulus cucumeris. Next base: position 96,588 of record JAJSRV010000063.1, on the reverse strand, counting down.
TTCGCCAATCGACATCGAAACTATCCATGTGGAGAATTTCGCCACCTGTTGTAGGCTGTTCTCCGCTCTGTGGCTCGATTCGCATTGGCTAGCGACCGTCCGTTCGTCTATCCTCTAGCCCTAGTGGAGTGAGCAGTCGCCCTTGGAGTATTTCGCAGCTCTGTAGTGGACTCAATCTGTGAACTCTTCCTGAGTTTGAGCTACTCCGACGGAGCCCGCCAAAGCGACCAACTGACTAGCTGACCTAGATACGGGTGGCACACAAAGCCTACGCCGACTTGAGACAGGCGAGGCGCGGCTTGCAAAACTTTCTGAAGCTTCTCCGACGCTGGACTCGTAGTCAGAAGCCCACATGCACGAAAGCACGCTTATACATCGGTCCCGAGCTCCATACACACACAAACAAGAGGGCAGACGTACGAACAGCTTTGAGAAAAGTTTTCAACGGAGCAATGGAACCGATGCAAATGCGCGAGTCGCCGGTGTCGAAACCCTACGTCTCCAAGTTGCCGGCTGTGAGTGTTGAAATGGTTGAGAGTGTTCGAAGTACACAAACCGCTCAGACAACTTCAATATTCGTTTCTTCTCACTCACAACACGAAAGATTCCAAGCAATGAGTCCGCTCTGTTTTATGCGTCTAGAAGTCGAACACACTATCTGCTCAGAATTCTCCACTTCTCGATGAGGACGAGATCGATTTGTGGACCTCCTCGGGAACAGAAAATTCACTCCAATATCAACTCGGCGATTTTGACGCACATACTCCCATTTATACGAAATAAATGTGTGTCACGTCATACATGTCGCATGCTTCACTCATTATGAATCCTTCCCGAAGAACATGCCCCAGCTCGAATTTCGGGAGCTAGATGAATATAAGCCTCGCTCCGAACGTGAACCCTCACGAAGAATGGAGATCCAAAACGGCACATCTACATTCATCGAGAGCAATGAGAGAAAAACTTTGGTTGAGAATCTGTTAAACAGATACACTAGATAGTTGCCACTTTCTTCACTATTTCCAACTGCTATAGGTTCTTGAGATTGTGGTTTATATCGACAGAGATCCAAGTTTGCGAATTGATTCAAGTGATTCAACCTCATGTTAGGGAACTCAGCCCCGGTCAATGTCGGAACTCAACATTCCCGGATCTCCATTTCCGCCCCCGGATCTGCGGTGTAGGCTGCCGAGATGCGAAACTCTGAAAAAATCTCAACATCGATAATTTTGGGGGTGTGCCACCTCGAATCTCGTCTCTCCATCCGCATCTGAAATAATTCCTGAACGGCCTTGCCACTACTTATTTGGATCAGAAGAGCCCGAATCAAAGCGACGTGAGCTCAAAATAGAATTTTCCCTCAATTTCTTCGTTCTCATTCAATGGATCCGAATTCTTTGTGAAGTACCCGTTTATTGGAGAGTGGCCTTCAGTTAGAAGCAATCCGCTATATCCTCTCGATTGGTTACGAAACCTCACTCATCGCTGCTGGTCTGGGATTGCTGGTCAACGGCAGAAGAACGGCACCTCAGATCTTTCGGGCCTCCATCGCAAAAGACAAGAAAATCGGTCTGATAATCTTCAAGTTCAACTTGTTCAAGAAGGCGCTCCACATTTGAAGATGGGAGAATGCCTTGATTCGATTGTTCCATATCGAAAGAGGGCCGAACTTTGTGGAAGATTTTCTGTCGAAACCCGCTCAGACGCCGCGTTCATTCTTCTTCCACGAAGAGAGTATTGGAATACCCTTAACCTTGGACGTAGTGCAGCTTCTGACCTTCTGCGAGAAATAAGATAGGGGTTTATAATGAGGCAGACACGGTATACTCTTGAGCATGAACTTGATTGAGGAGCACAACATCTGAACATCGGCTGCGCGATCGGCTTGGCGAGAGACACTTTAGATATGAAACTGAGGGAATTGATTATAAAGTTTCGTTATTTCGCTCAATGTGCTGCTCGTTATCGACCCAGAGTCTCCTTCTCTTCCAGGGAAAATGAACCGCTTCGCGCTCGTCTTTCCGGAGACGATGGCCTCGACCTTGGCCTTGGCCGATCCGGCTGTGAGCGACCCAGTTCTTTGCGTCCTTCGCTCGACGTCCCTTGTCGGCGTCCCGAGTGGTCGACCTTGATCTGAATTCCTTCTTCTCCCCGTTTCTAGGCTTGTGTGCGCAGCTCGGCGCGCCATGGGACGAATACACTCCAGGTAGAAGAGGGGAAGGAAAGAAGTGCTCGGTCTGTTCGTCCGTCGTTCGCTTGTTTGGAAAGGAAGGCTAGATTGAAGGAGACTCGAAAGTCCTTTCGCTCCGCCAGAAACTGCTCTGCATCGAGAGGAGGCGGAGCTGCAAACTGCGACTCCTTCGAATCTGTTCTCCTGCTTCCAGGATTTGCGGCTGCATGCCATGATCGCTATCAGCGAGTGGAGTTTCCGATCGTCTTCCCCGAACTTCGGACAGAAAAAGGAGATCATCTCCTGAAATGCTTGCATTCGGAAACGGCAGATTGCTTCTATCATCGTTTGCGTTGACCTTGACAAAACCACATATAGAATCTCTCCAATACGCCCCTCCAGCGAGCCCAGGTTCCCAAATCCCCTCAAAGGAATTCAATAAGATTTCAAAGAAAGCAGCGGGTTCTTTCAGTCGAATGAGTGTGTTTTGAAAGAAGGTTTTCCTCTCTTTCGTTTGCGTTGTTCCTTCGCGTTGTGGTGGACTAATTCACACCCGAGAATCCATATCTATAGGAGGAACATGTTTGAATTGGAAGCTCCTCGAAGCTCTTTGTTGTTTGTCGGGAAAACAAGTCGGTGCACGAACAACAAAATGAAGTAACGGGAATAATGAGCCAAAGTATAATAAGTCTCTGTCAATTTGTCTGATCGTTAGACAAGCAATGCCGACGCTACATAACATACGAAGCAACAGGACCGATGCGGCGCGCAAAGTTAATCATTATTCTTATATCATCCACTGTTCGCAGGTGGTTGCAACAGTCGAATCCTCTTATATCTACAAGTAAAATTCTGCCAAAGAAGAAAAAACTCGATCGTAATGATTTCTGGGTAATTCTCGAGTTGCTATTATGTGTTCTTGTTGTCAGCCACGCTTTTTGCGTCGATTCGCGTTCATCCTGTTGCGAGGACAGACCGAAAATTCTGAAATGCCAACTCCGCCGCAGAATCCATGAGATTTATGTTTCGGATTCGCTTCCATTCCGCCGCGGCCACTGCTACTTCCGTTGCGAACGTATTCGACGGAGAAGAGTCAAAAAAAAACAACAGAAAACACGGCAAAGAGGGAGGTTAACAGTGTGACCATCGGGGGAGCATCGATCTCCTTCTTTATCTTCATGTCCGGACTTCCAGAGCCGACGCTCCAGTCCAGAGTGTCGATCTGATATCGATCATTTATGAAATGTCGAGTTTGCGGCTCGGCGACGTTCCTGCACATTCGAACGTAGTTTCAGGGGGTCACTTCTCGAATGCCCCGGCTGTTGCTTGTGCTTTCAGGTTGGCAACAGGTTTCAAGTTCATTAGCGCACCGTCGCTACTCAAAACTTCAACAATCCTGCAGCTAGAGTCTATTTATGCGCATATGAGAGCTCCGGATATAAACTGCCAAGCACGTCATAAGGGTCTGCGTTGTTCACTAGAGTCTCAACACCAGCAGCCACCGCTCCAGCTGCGGACTCGGGCAACAACCTTCAGCGATGACCTTGAGCGAAAGCGAGTCAAGTCCAAGGTCAGTCCGAGCCGCACGTGCGTTGGGCCTGGAAATCCACGTTCGAGTGAGGGAACTGTTCGAGTTTAGCATCCTCTGCGTTGCAGTCGGACAGTCGGATTCGAGGTTTATTTGAACGTCCCAACTTATTTCACAAAAAACGAGAGTATGTCGGCCGACCCGGGAGGTCTTCGGCAGTTTGAGGATCGTCAACTTTTCATGTGTTATGCAGTCGTTTGAAATCGACATCGTTCGGAACCCGCACGGAAATTGCGCGCCCCGTGCATTTTCAATTGATTGGACTAGAAGTTGAACGAGTTTTTGCTCATAAGTGGCAAATGTGTTCGCTTGTTTCTGTTCATGCGTCATTCACGTGCATCGGTTTCCGATCGATTGTTTGTTCTCTACTCCGTCGGCCTGTAATACTTTTTTCAGAGGAATCCGTCGCACACGAGGAAAATATTTCCTGATTCTCTTGGAATCGAAAAAGTTACAGCAGGGGAGATGCCGCATTCGGCTTGGAGAAATTCGCCCGGAAAGAACTTATTTACCCTCACCCATATCAGAGGTGGAAACAGAAAGTTTTCACTCATCAAAAATGTGATCCTGTTTCGAGTGGCTTATTTCCAGACGAATGCTGACTATGGGCGAGGGTGAGGGTAGCTGACCAATTTCGAGAGGAAACCGGCCGAAAATGGCACCATGTAAGCTGTCATCCAAATATCGATTACCTCTATCCTCTTTCGGTTATTCCTGGAAGCGTCACAGCGATCCAGGACCGGGACGTGAGAGAGGGGTTTCGGGAGGGCCGAACAGCCTGCGTCACATTCTAAGAATAGTGCAGGACGGGCGGCGGCGGTGGAGAGCTTCTCCACGCCTACTCACGACATTCTGCGAACAGTCCAGGGTAAGACAGCACTTACGATCAAAGGCTTACGGGCAGCGTCATGTAGAGATGGCCCGAAGGTCACTCCGGGGCTCGATTTGGAAAGCACGAATCTTGCACGGCTTGAATATTTCAACTCGCTTCGTATGCCTCTGCTCGGAGTCCTGACTGCATTGAAGGGAGCTTTCTCGAATGTGGGAGCGCCCGCCACTGTCGTCAACCGAACGGAAAGTTTGGTTTTCTGAACAGAGAGTCGTTCTTCAAATGAACCTACGCTGGAAAGGAATTTCATGAATAGTCCTATGATGATGTACGGCTGGTCTATTAGTTCATTCAATGAAATTAGTGTGGGCCCCTCTCCGTTCGTTTGATAACTGATCAAACTAAGGGTTGAGGCTGCCCTGTTGGTAATGATGCACATGATCGGAATGAAGGTCCTTTCTGCACGGCAGCTTCTGTAGCATTTTAATGAAATTGACTAATTCTGGCGCCGAACAGATTAGGCGGATTTCATTCTATGCTTGCATTGCAGATTCATATCCAGAATGAAGCGAATAATGCTTCCATGGGGAGCTGCGGGAAAATCGTCATCGAAATCTGTAAAACTCATCGGAAGATTCATCGAGTGGAGCTCCGCTCCGCGATCTCGAGCTCCACGGAACGGAACGGTGGCGAAGGAGTTTGCACCGTTTGATGCAAAAACGTTCTAAGATGCCCTCTCGCAAGCGGCTGATCAGATGAATCATCTTGAATTTGTTTTCCGATTTTAAGAACTGCGACATCTATCCTCGGGTTCCTAGAATTCCCGTTTTTTTTTTCATCATGGAATCATCCTGATCTGAAGACGCCTAAGTACTCAAGCAAACACAGTCGGGGCAAGGGATCTGAGGAACGGCGGTCTCCTCAACTCCTTGACCCCCGTTGCGCATCGATCTAGTCGGCCTCTGGACGACGTCCTTGACACCAGAGCCAGCTTGTTGTCAAGAAGAGGCTGGGGTAAGGGCTGCAAGGAGAGACAGACGAGCCGAGGACGTCAGAGCATCGACCTTGGCGTCAAGGTCATGTAGGTTCAAGGGTAACTCTCCCAGGAGGATCCGTGAAGGGAACCTAACGGGGCGGGTAAGGGCAGAATTCGGGTGAGAGTCAGAGGTTTCCGTCTCGAACGAGCTTCCGCTGACTCCTGCCTGGAAATTCGGGGAAGTGTCCGCTGAGAATTCGGTCCCTCTATTTTTGGACTGCTTGTGGCTTTCCTGGAAACATCATATTATTCGGATAGTGAAGGCTGAACGCTGTGGCTGAATACGACGCCGTCATTTGATGGCTGTGCAGCCCTGGCTTTCCAACGAATTCAAGGGTTGGAACCCTGAACCTCGGAATAGAGTTCAGTTTCAACGCTTTGACATCAATGGAAGTTCTCCGGCCTTGAAATACTTCGAACAAGCAGAGACTTACCACGAACGACGACTCGTAATCAAGGATTCGAAACCTGAGAGTGATAAATAACGAGAGGAGGAATTCGTAAGATGAAACCTTGGAAAAATCGGGCTCGAATTTACTTCGGACAAATTGAGCTGCGAGCATCCATTCAGGACGTATTCTGAAAGCTTAAGTGACGAACACGTCGGTAGAAGAACGTCCCCGACCAAGAATTCTGCTATTGATTCACAAATAAAGAAAGAAAGAAAGATTGATCTGGATCTCATGCTATAATACATTCGCCCACGAATGTTTTTACCTTAGCTTTCAGCCAAGGAAGATATTGGATGAGGGTGAGGTTCCTCGTCCTTGGGCAAGAGTTTCCCGAGAACATCAGAACACAAATATTCCCAAGAATGAAGACGCCGAAAGAAGTCGTCCGGAGTTTCGATCTTCGAAACCGGAGCACTCGATGGGGGAAGAGTAACAGTTCCAGCATCCCAATGCTTCCAGATGTTCTCCTGCAGCTTTGCTGATTTTTTTCTTCATTATTTTTCACATTCCTTCGCGGAACTTTCGAAAAACTGCCGAATCATTTCATTAATCAAGAGCTGATTGAGTCCCCAGAACTGTGAATAAGAGAGATTTCGCTCCTTGGCAGGGCATTGTCGACACGAGTGTATAAATCCCGCCATTTGAATGTTCTGAGAAACTCGCTGACATCGAACATCAAGCCCACAACGTTACGCGACGTGCGAAATTCCGCCATTGCGGTCCCAACCCCATGCAAAAGGAGCCTCAGCCCCGACTCTTCGAAAGTTCCCTTCCCAGCCAGGCTCCGTCATGAATTCAAATGACGTAAGGTCGCGTTGTCTGAATTATTCGCTTCATCTAGTTCGCACGTTGTTCGAGAGTTGAGGCTTCCGTTCGTCTCTCTGTTTGGTCTCGTCTGGTCGCGGCATAGCACAGAGCACAAATCAGCTCGGAAACCCAACACGGTATCGAGAGCCGCTTTTCCGAGCTGATTGACCTACTTGACGCTCACAGAACGGGCGGTCAGACGAGCAAACGCACGGACAGACAAACGCATAGTGACGGGCGGACTTTGAGCTTCTCGAGCAAACAATCGAAACGGATCCGTGTCGTTGGAGGCCGCCTCCGTGATCTCATATTCGCTTGATGCTGCCAACAAACGGCCTGTGGAAGCTCAACAATTGATGCGAGTCACTTGCCTATTGGCATTTATTCCTTCCACCACACATCGATCGCGCGACATTTCCAAGCAGTTGAATCATGAGTTCGTAGAACGTGCTCGCTTCCGAAGCCAAACACGTCATGAGCCCAAACGCCCACGAAGGAGCCTGGGGAGAAACGACCGTGAGATTGACGGTAGTGTCAACAAGTGGAGCGATTCGATAACCGTCTAGATGAACGGAAGAATTTGAATACGGACCTTTTGATTTCCAGGAAAGAAATGACTTAATTTCGCCAGATAATAGTTCGTCAAAAGGAGGAGAAAATGGAAGAACCTTGTGACGGAAGGAAAGTAAAACGAGATTCTCGAGAGCGTAGCGAGAAAAAAATTATCTTTCTTTATGTCCGCTCCGATCGCTCGATGTTCTCTAAAATTTGGATCGAATCATGGCGTTGGGAATTCCTCAGAAATACAGTCAATCAAACGATATTTGTAATCTAACTTTGTTCAAATCAGTCGACCGGGCATTACATGAGGCTTGGAGAACTTGAGTAGGGCAAAATAGTTGATAACCAGCTCCTCCGTGTCCTGGATCGTATCGCGAAGAAAATCACAAGCCCAAAATGCAGCGGACATTACTTACATTATAACACTTGTTTCCTTGTGCGTCATCGTGAAGGCCTTTCGTCTCGATAAGATTAAAACTTGTTAGAAACGTAAATAGTTCCTATCTCGTATTTCAGAAGCATGCTGTCAACCGATTCGCTGTGAAAACTATCTGTAGAGCGGGGAGACAATTTCACGCATTGTAAGAGAGGCGAGATTTCATAGCCTGTGACCCGAGTCGTCGCCGTTTGAGTGAGCGGCCAGTCGGCCACCTCCGCGGCCTGAGCGTGGGTACATAAAGAGCGTTCTCGTTCCACACACGTCAACGGTGACATTGAAATTCGTATCTCTATCGGCATTTTGGATATTTGGCACGAGCGAAGTAGTCTGAATGGGATACTTCGCCTGCGCTTAATCGGTCGCTAACTTTCTAATTCGACCAGCAGGCGTGCTGAGCGGAGAAACAAGTCGGCGGAGCCATGAATGAACGGTACCAGTCACTCCACGGAGCCACAAGGTCCCGAATGTACGCCGCAAGGAGGCGGAAGAACAAGTGAAGGTGATCTGGAAGACATCGATTGCCAATAGTGCGTTGCCAGAGCCGCCAACAACGGAACGGCCACAAGGACACCATACGCCATCGGAACTCGTTTACTCAACAGCTAGAAATTCAGCTGGAAAATTCTGTTCACATTCTTGTGGACTTAGCATATTCGAGCTGGATCGTTTTGACGTGTCGTAACTGAAATGCGGAGAAAGAATGAGCTATTCATGGGCGACATCGGACATAAGTTCCGAAAACTTCTTTCGTGACAGTTTTCTTCACGGTCTCATAATCGTTACCTCAACCGGAAGCTTTGAGTGGGACGAAACACCTCGCAACGATATCACCGACAAACTCTTCTGAAGGACGGGAGCTTACTCAATAAAAATTGTTTACTGCGCGAGTCCGCTTCGAATTATTTCCTGTTTACTTCCCGAAGAATGAAGGTAACCCGACATGGAGCTCCTAGCAGTTTTGCGTCCTACGTATCGTAACTCACACGAACAATGAGTTAAATCGCACGAGTTCGGACGCCAGTCGAGGTCGGAGCGTCTGTTTCGTCCGACTGTTGTGGTTCGATTGAGAAACAAACACTTGCGAAATATGCCTTCGACTCTAAACCAGCCGCCAAACCGACAAACAAACAGGCAGACAGACAGGCCAAGACATGGAACCGACGTCAGAATGGAACTCGTTGTGTCCGACAGCCTAACCGACGCAACGTAAGCAGCCGTGGGATTGAGCGAGCAGGGAGAAAGCCAGTTGCGCACTATGCAATATTCATGTGTTGCGAAATTGTGCGATACTGACGACCGACCGTTCGTGCTCCTCATTAGCATGAAAGATCTTAGAGAGGAGCATAAGCCCTTAGGTCGGGCCGGCGAACGATGAAACCGATCGAAATTGACGAAATGCGTCGGGGGGAGTCGCGTCTGATCGTCGGCGTAGATAGCTGTTTGTTCGCGAACGTATTTGCGACGGACCTGTCGAGTTCAGCTTCCTTAAGGCCACATTTGCAATACAGCCGCACAAGGCCACACGTGACGTCATGAAAGCAGCCAGCAATCCAACAGCCTGCTCGGCCGGCTTGCGAACTCGGCTGCCCGAGTCTGCGGCGCGGCGGCAGCGGCGGCGGCAACGACGACGGCGGCGGCTGGTAAATACGGGGGAGCGAGGGGAGGAGGTGGGGCAGGAAGGAAAGTTACGCAGCTCGCTGGTCCTTTCCACCAAACTAGACTTTCGGTGGAAAGCAAAGCGAGATTCTGTGTACGCGCTATGTTCCCACTGATCTCTCGAAACAGCTCCAGACTTCCATTTCCAGAGTGCCCTGCTTGGACAGAACGTCTAAGGAATTTCCTCCATTTTTTTCGCCACAAGGAAAATCTCTCTCGACCTCGGTCCTCGTCGTCAGCAACAGCCGCAGCTAGCGTCGAGGTCCCCGACTCGGTTTTCGCGGAAAGCTCTTCTCGGAGTCTGGAGTTTTCTTCGCTGCGCTCCATTTCAGAATCGAGTGGAAGACGAACGCGATCCCGTCTTTTTTTGGCAACTCTTCGAAAAATCGAGAAAGAACAGTCGGGCGAAATGTGGGATCGGAAGACGAAAGTTTCCACGGTTCTATTTTACCTCAACTCAGCATGAGGAATTCTCAGAGGAGATCTTTACGCACGAGGCTGCATTGGGTCAGACGACAACAAAGACTAATTACCCGGCGAAGGTCACTCAACTCTTAGGGATACTCGCGCGCACAATAGAAAAGTTCGATTCCGTCCGAGCGAACAAAGAGGTCGACGAGCTCGAGATCCAAATCGAGAATTCTCAAAGTTCGAGATACACAATTTACGACGGAGAGATAATGCTTCTGAACAGGTGTTCACAGAATGTGTTTTGGTACCGTCCGGCAAAACTCAGCTCAAACTTTGATTCGAATCTGTTCTGCCGGAGAAGCGAACGCTGTGGACTCTCCTTTCAAAACTGGGAAAAGGCGACTGTGTGCCTCCCTACTGAACATTCTCGAGTGAGAGGAAAAAGTATAGTAGCCGGAAGGATGGGAAAATTATAAGTTCGAGAGAGAGAAAGTTAAACAAAAGATACCGAACGAGCATTGTCGTGCTCACAGCAAACCGCATCATAGCGAGGAGTCTCCTTCGACGAGTTTAGACGGAGCCGTGTATGTATTGCGACATCCGGCGCTTTCTCTCAGAAGTGCAATGACGCAGCGGTTCGCGCGGCCTTCAGGAGAACAAGCTCCAGGAAAGGCCCCGGGCGCCCATCCTGATGGAAAACAAGGAAGCGACCTCTTCACGGAAAACTCGCGTAGGAAGGAACTCAGGCCTGAAGCAGCAGCGGAATCGGAGGCTCAACGTTTCCGACGCCGAAGTCTTTCTGTCAACATTGCTCATTGTAAACTCTGCGAAGAGTTGATTCTTGCCGACATTTACGTTGACGAGAGACTCGCTTGAAAACCTTTCCAGTCTTTGGAAACTTCTACATTCGAAAACGAAAGTTTCCGCCCAAGATAGAATGACAAGGATACCTATTTTCGTACTGCTCGACTTCAGAACCTATTTGCAGTCCGCGGCGAATTCCGAGTCCAGCCATGGGTTGACTCCAGATACAGGCGAAGATCTCGAATTCAGCGATCAGGATCGATCGAGAGCGCGACAAAAGCGAAGCAGATTCCAGGTCATCGAATCGCTTTGATGAACTCACTTTGGAGCCTGGAGTCCTGTGGTTGACTTTAATAACATCCGGCGGCTGTAATCTGAGTGTGGACGAGAGATTTGCAACACGAGCTCAAATGCAAATCAATTTTCACCACCGATTTACAGAAGCTCCGTACATCGGAGCGAGAGTGATCGATTGGCCGCACTTGTTGATTTCCTCTTTCGGGCTCAAGGTCTCCGAGACCGGCGGCGTGTCGCCTACAACCGGGTTCCCTCTGCTCGACCACCGAAAACGTAAATACAACGACTCGGCGGCGAGGAAACAGAAAAAAAAAGCCTCTAGATCTCCATAAGTAGCGGACATTTGTCGTATATCTAGGTCAGCAGCCTCAAACGAGGTCACAACTTGCCACTGGGTCATTGGCACACACACACACACACACGCAGGGTTTACGGGGGCGCTCTGTGTCGGATCCGTCTCGGAGAACCTTGACATCCTCGCCGCCACCGATCGAAGGAACTCCAACTCGGCCAACTGTTGTTCCACCTCGCAAGCAAGACGATCATCTAAGAGCTTTGATATAGGTTCCGCCCGAGATCCCGTCGTTCATTTATGATCTCGAGAAGCGAACGTCATCGCAGAAACACCTTCTGGCCGGATGCGAATCCGAGTCGGCGGTGTCTCGGTCATCTGTTGTCGTAGATTCTCGATCCGAGTCCAAATTGAGTTTAGAGAGATCGTGTTTGACGTTTTCAAGAATCGCTTCCTTTCTCAATAATTTCGAAGTTTTGTGATGAATCATTCAGCGGTAATCGTTTTCCTTGTGGGCGGATTGCCGCCCGAGAGACGTAAACAACCTTTGTGATAGACCGACGCGACGGTTTGCGCAATTATAGAAGTGTTCTCGACGCAGACACTCTAACTCCAGTCTTCGCGATCCAACGGACAACACGAGCCGGAAAAGGAGCTCAATTGAATGTTCCACGTGGGAGATGAACTTATTTTTCGATGATGACGACTTCGGCTGGAGTCAGTTCCCTCGCTTGAGATCCGAGACACCGCGTGGCTGTGCGGAAAGATCTGAGAGAATATCGAATTCTGTGTTTGTCTCGAGACTCAGAAGTCGAGATTTTTACATGAGAAGAATTCCTGAGCGGTCACATGATACTATTGTTTTGATTATTCGGTCGCGAATTCTCACGAGGCACAGATCTCGTCAAGTAGTTTCCAGCCGCGTCGAAGGACAGCGAGTGAATATCGAGTATCCGCGATCGTTTGTTGTTCTCTGTAAGAAAGAGATCTTCCGTTGTTCGAGGGAACTTCTAGACTCCGATAAGTGGAAACTGCTGCTGCTGCTCTGATCGAACGATGTTGCTTCCTCTGGGAGAGGAAGAACGAGAGCACGTGTCCGTCTTGAATGCGAGGTTTAGCAAAGCTCGAGTTGGGGGACACGCGAAACGGAATGAAACTTGCAGAATGCAAAACAGAACTTGGCGGAATTCGCGAAAGGTTGGTGATGATGAAATCTGTCCAGCTACACCTAAGGGACGAGAGCGTCTCATGTTTACTCGATGACCGAGCATTTCGGATTTCGGAGCGATTCTCCTCGAGAAGAAAACGGAGCAAAATCTGGAAACTGTGGTGAGATAAGAAGGAGCGTTGAAAAAACGAATGGCCCACACAGGGATCGAACCTGTGACCTTCGCGTTATTAGCACGACGCTCTAACCGACTGAGCTAGTGGGCCTTGCGATGTCATGTCACCGTACTGGGCCACTGCAGGTCGGCTTGCAGATCACGACACGCAGTGCTGGAACGCAGGCGTCTCTCGAAACCGTCGATATCGAACAAGCCACGGTGTGCCAAAATTCAGGGTCTTCGGTGAATGACTCAGTTCACAGCAATGATCCCGGATTCCCTCGCTGAAAGTTGACTTCAAGGCCGGACTTTGCATTCCTTTGGTGATATTTTCGCGGGTTTTGGAATGAATTCATGCGGATCTGTCGTACACGGATTCCCACGATAATATTTGATTTGATTTTGCAGACGATGAACGAATGGTCTGATCGTTGATTCTCCGCCGCTGTTTACGCAAGATATCAGAGTATTGACCCCGGAATTCAATTACGAACTCAATATGATCAATACTCGTTATCTCAAATCGATAGAGAGGAACGGCTATCGTGAAATCAAAATGCTTTGACGTCACAGATGGTGAGATATTTTCCAAAGCGCTCCAATGATGATTCTGCGAATCGATTAGATAGAAATCAGAGATGATATCCCATCGAACCTTAGAGTCCTCGATAGCAGTACACAGTTGTGGAGTTCGGGATTAGTTGGGGAACAGAATCGATGAAAATTGTTGAATACTCCCGCTAATCAGATAACTGATCCATGGTCAAGTGTCAAAGTCTGCCGTAAATCAATCGTCAAGAATTCGCGCATCCAGCGAAGCAATTACTATCTCACGACCAGCCGATCTCTGGAACTAGGATCATCGCGTAAAGCGAACTTTTCGGTTCCTCTCCTATTCAGCAGCAGTTCCTCAGCTCCGACTGGAGTCGCAAACCGCCCGGGGCTAGAGAGAAGGGATACTTCGCGGAGTTGGAAAGTTTTTCCAAAGACTACCTCTTAATTTTGAATAACATAGTCAACCGTGAAGAAACTCGAGGCTAAAAGGAAGGAACAAAACGTTTCAGAGTAGAGAAATATCCGGACGGGAGTCGAGCGAGTCCGGAAAGTGAATTATGTTCGGTTCGAGAGAGAGGAAAGCTTCCAGGGACTGTTGGGAGAGAAGCCCAGATCGACCTTGAAAAGCCGGGCTGCCACGCAGGCTGCTGCCTCGCTCCGATGGTACACATGGAGAACTTTCAAGGTCGCGTGTTTTCCACATCGTTGTCCCGGGTATCCCGAAATAGCGTCACGCTCCAAGTATCGAGGAGACAAGCGATGCAGAAAAGGAGACTGGAGAATCATTTTGTTCGAGAATGTGTTCCCGGCAGGTGTAGAACGGAACGAAACTTTTCACCATCTCCAAACAATCGCCGCTTCGCGCGCGGCTCTGATGTTATTTCTCCAACAAGAACGAGTCGTCGTCGGAAGCAAAAAACTCGGAAATATACAGCGGTTTATCCGTTGGTTTATTTTGCGACTTGACTGCCGGGTGCAGAATGAGAAACGAACTCTGTTTATCGAGCTCTTGACCGGGATTAGCCGACACGAGTTTCAACCATGAACTCAACATGGAAATTTTCGCGCGATTCTCGGAAGGACAATCGACAATCGTGCTGCGTTGCGCTCTTGGAAGTGAACGACGAGATAGGTAGAGAGAGGCGGATTTGAGTCAGCACTGTTAGCAAGTTCGGCAGAACGACCGAACTTGAAGGTTGATTGCTCCCGACTCTGTAACCGAGGGATTATTAGTAACCGAGAATAGCTTCGTTGCCCTGGACTTTCTTCGAGACCGCTAATCGAAATCCTAGATCCTTGACAGCGTGCTCCCAGTCCAGAAACGACTTTAGGAATTCGAGCCGAGCGTGTACGGCTGGTCCATGTTTTTCACGAGTCTCTGTTCAGCGGGAATCAATTACGTATCCATCGTGATAGCTCGGTACGACATTATAGCTCGTTATCAGCGAGCGATGCCTCTACAGCGGTCTTTGACCAGACGGCCATCGGCTCACGGAAAAGAAGCTAACCTTGCGAAATGTTCCTACATCCTGTCACGGTATAGGTACCCGAATCGCTTACCGTTCTATCAAGTTCGGTGGCAGTTCCGAATCTGACATACTTCGAAATCTCTCATTTTTCAGCGATATTCCGAGGACGCTGGTACGGCAAAGAGGCAGAAGGGAATCTTGACGCGATATCACGATGTTCGTTCCCCGAAAGAATGACAGCTCCACTCGGGGCGGCAATTGCGGCTGTGTAGCAGCCGTCTGAAAGGCCTCCCATGCAAAATAGCCTTGGCAGAGCCCTCAAGGTCAACTGAAATTTTCCGCCATTTGGCGGTGATGACTATGACGATAATAATAACAATAATGTCACTTCTATGAATTGAAGGAGAACGGGTTGAGGTTGAAACGCAAGTTTCAAGGCTGTGTACGCGCGTCCCTTGCTTCTACCTTGCTCGCATGACTTGTACAAGCGTTCATACACTGTATATGCACCGGGTACAAAGGAAAAGGAAGGCCGTTCGAGCAAACTGTCAGAGATATGAAGCAGTAGACGAACTCGTTGACTCATCGGCTGCTTAGCTGGACGGTTCAAATGTGCAAACCAGGGTCCACGGCCGATGCTAGAGCTGTATGAAATTCTATTTCATCGCGGAAGGTTTGGTGGAGTTGCCGAGGCTATGGGGGGAAGGGGAGCAGAGATGCGATTTTCCAAGGCACTCTGTAAGTCGTGGTATCATATGGCATTCACAAGTTTCGACTAATTGCACGTTTGAAGCGCTCCCGAACTCGCGCGGCTACGAGTTTCCAGCCGTGTGTTGATGACGAAACATGTTATCTTTGGCTTCGGAGTTCGGCAAAACAGAGAAACGTCAGCGTTTGGAGTCTGTGACTCTCATTATAACTCCCAGATCTGAATTATCCGTAGAGAACTCTCGAGAGAGGCCTATTGATGGGAGAAAAAGTGTGAATCCAACAGGAAACAATCTGTGAGACTTATACATTTACGGTTCTGGTCACTACAGCAACATGGAAGTGCTCAACAACAGATGTCGGATTTTATTTCAGTCTCATTCGCTAATCGCTTGAGCACAAATCAATCCGAATTCATTGGATCTTCTTGAAACTTGGAGTCGATGTGAAGCTGGTTGTCTTATGAGGAGATCGGTGCTGAAGAGACTCTAAAGCCAGTTGCTTCATCGCGAGTCATCGCTTAGAGTTGCAAAGTCGTCCCAATCAGTCTCAGAGCGCCTCCTACATTCGTCATTCTCATTTGAGTGTTCTTTGAAAGCAAACGATTCCATTCCCATAGAAAGTTCCCATAGTAAAGAATCGAATTACAAGAGATTCGCATTTAAAATGAGCTTTAATATAAGAGTCTATGATTCTGATTTAATTTCCATAGAGTCGTGTGTTGGAAACTTCTTCTGTAAGAGACTCGAGATACAAAGCAACGTCCACTAGCCACCGAAATCGCTTGGAAACCGGTGAATGTAGTGAAGAGGACTTCTGAGTTCAGACTTATGAGTATTCACTGCGGAGAGTATTCGATCAATTAAGAGGGTACTTCTCGGATGGACCTGGTAGCCTTGTATTACATTCGATCGATGGGAAATGATGTTTTTGAAAAACCGTGATCGTATGAGAAACTTTCGCATGAAAGACTTTTTTTTTTTATCTTCGAGGGTTATTTTACAAGCGGATTCGACCATAGCTCAGAATTATTCCCAAGTCTCGATCATCATCCAAGATAACAATGAGGGCTCTGCTTCAATATTTTCATGAACGTGGGAGTCAGGAATGAAATGACTCGCAATCCGATCCGCGAATTTCAGGACGAAAAAAATAGACAGAGAGTGTAATACTGTTTTCCAAGTACAACGAGAGCACGAGAGAAGCTCCGCGCACGCTCTTACACACATGCCTCATTTTAATCAAGCGACATGAGATGATGACATTTGGATGTAGATGTCACGCCACGACCGCGACGGCGTTTAGTCCGTATCGAGCTTCAAGGCTTTCTGGAGAGCAGGAGTCTCGAATTCGGTGGGATAATAGTGACGTTACTCACTATTGGCGTCATGTGACGCAATTTTGTAGCGCAAAATAAACCGCGCTTACTTAATCATTCCGACAGACACCGTCGCAGGTAGAGGCAGGGCAGCCGCCCAGCTTGACAGGCGAACTAGACACGCTTAGTACACGGTCAGCACGCCTGGGAATTTGTACGATACGAGGTGATTGCTTACATAACACACTTCGTCTGAAAGTTAGTCGAGATCGGACGTCATCGCTATTCGAGCGTCTAAATTTAGACCTTTGGATCTGCGTACGTGGAGTCGAGTCTTTTCTCACACATTCGGAATTGAAAACCATCACGATGACCTCCGACGGGCCTTTTAAGGAGAATCGCCCGAGAGGAAGCACTTCCACGGGAGGTTTTCGCAAAACTATGATCCATGATTTCCAAAAGATTTCGAGGTCAAATGTGAAGCGTCTCAAGTCGGAGTTGGGGTCCATCTAGGGTGGGCCAAAGGGCATCTAATCCTCGCCGAGAATCCGTTTTGAGCCAGAGACGCTTTTTGTTTTCTGAACTTTCCCACCGAGTTGGAAATAGAGGCCTTCTCTGTGCTCACTCAAGAATTCTAGCAGTTTTCGCGGGTATCGGTGTGTGTTTGGTTCTGCACCTTCCAGTCTGACAGAACGTGTGCAAACGCAGGCTCAGCAGCGAACTTTCGAGGGTGTATATATTCCGAAAACAGCCTTGAGAGAGCCGATGAAGGAATCGCCAGCACGTGGCTACCAGTCTGGCCGCAAAGAGTCTTTCGGGGCAATCCAAGCCGACGGGATTCCTCGGATCCCATCCAATTTCGAAACGTCAAACAGTAAAAACAAACAGCACTCTATCGAAACTCGCCTGGAAACGTTCTCGGTTGCTGGAATCACGATCTCCATGTCATACCACGAACGAACCGCAAGGCCGCCGCAATATCACCACGGTAACACCACAATCTACATATTCATTTGTCGCGGTTTATCTGTATGATGATGATGATTATGCCCATGTGCATAACACACAAACAAACAAAACTGGTTGTTAGCTCAGATTAGAACGAAAGAATCTCGAATAAACAGCTCCAATGGCACTCGGCAGCTTTTGATGCGCATGAAGGCTTTCAGAAGGAGATATGAATTACATCACCACACAAAGGTCGTCTCAAACGATAACATTCTTGACATCCCAAGCGGAAACTCGAAGCGACCAAGTGTTCCGACTTTTCGATTGCCCATAATCGGAAGCCGCTGCGAACGCGGCGCGTGTTTTTCCAATTCCTGTGCATTTCTCTCGATCGATTCCGGTCTCGCGGTCTTTCCGAGCGATGCGCTCCGAACATCTGGAACTCTCAGCTCCCTGATTCGTAGCAATCCATGGAAAATTCTGAAATTCGTTACTTCACTGCTCCTGAGTGCCAAAGTTAGCGCTCGATCGAGCAGCAGCGGTGGCAGAAACGACGATACGTCTTCACTTCATGATTGTCTCGAGTTTCCGGTGTCTCGTATTGATGAATGACCTTCGAATCTCTGTCTTTCGAGTCTCTGAACAGAACGAAGATGGCTCGCTACCGACTCATGAGCTGTGAGCAATGATTAGTTTCTATATCGTGACCCGAAGGACGTTTTTTTCTCTTCCCGATAAGACATGACGCTGCTGTTCTTCCATGAACAGTACGAGGTGAGTATTCCAACTATTCTGGGAAGACGGCGAGGACGGTCGTCGGCAGCGCAGGCAGTCAGACGGACGGGAAAGCGAGCGGTCGGTCGGTCGGTCGGTCGGTCAGGCAGGCCGTTCACACTGGCCATCTGACCTTTCCAGTTCACTGTCAGGGCCGTTCCGAGGGCATCGCTGCTCAACTCGCTCTATTTCACATAGTCGGTCTTCCAGTCAGCAGCAATCACGTCAATAAATGTCTTTCTCGGATATTCACAGTTCCAAAACAAGGTGCTGCAGGTTGACGTTCGGCTTTCGCATCGAATCTAAATCATCTTGTTTTAATAGGAATATTCGAAACCACTGAAAGACATTCCGAATGTATCAGTCGATCCATTCGAATGATCTGTTTGAGGAATTCCGCGGCAAGGCTCACTCAGCGCAGTAACAATGTTTACAGTGAAGTATCAATCACTTCAATGCCACCGCGTGGATATGCAGATCAAAGTCAGCGGATGTCTGGCGTGAGCAAATCCGAAGTCTATCGATGACGATGAGCTCACTACGAACTCGAGATTAGTGTCGAGTCTTCGGGGAGAAAACAAGGTTCCCACGTGGAGACAGCATCGAATTGATTTTGTTGACCGTGAAACATCTTAAGCGTCGCCGCCGCCGCCACCGCGGAGAAACCGCGGAGTCACACAGCCGATCGCGAAGCAAACGTGACGTCGACTTCCTGTTTGTTGGACTGTGGCGAGCTTTGATGTGCGCGTGAGTGTATTCCCTTTGCGTGATTGAGAAACGAGCTTCTCTTCGAACTCTAACCTCGATCTCTAAAACTCTTTGAATCCTCCACTTGTTGACAATTGTCAACGAATCTCAGTTAGCCTTTCACTTGGCAACGTGAGCTTCCTCCGATCAGGCGAAATTCAGAGCTCTTCTCCGTTTCGCAGAGATCGAAAACATCCTCAGACACCCGGACTTCGAGTTTTTATCATTGCACTGTCTCGCGAACTTTGAAAGAATTCGCAAGTCGTAATCTTTCGCTGTGATCTATTCCACCGTGATTTTTTTACAACTTTGCTCTGGAACCCTGCCTGCTGATCGTGGTCGTCGAACAACAATAACCGCGGCGGAGCGGCGTTGACAAAGGGAAAAACTTAAACTCATGCGTCGAATAATCGTAGGTCAAACTCATAACGTTCCAGGAGAGCGGAGGATTCAAGCCCAAGGTTGCGACCTTGAAGTCAGTTGACGTTCTGGCTGACAGCTAGGGCAGATGAGCCGGCCGGTAAGCAGGCGGGATGGCGAGCGGACGCACATCCATCCATGCCTTCGAGTATCAGGTGCTCGTTTACTTGCACGCTGTTGTTAAACTGACGTCGCCAACCACGACGACAACAACAACGAGGACATCATCATGGTCCAAAGAATCGTTGTTTGTAGAGATGGTAATCTGCCGATGTTTGGCACGCATTTCGACCTTTGAAAAAATTGTTGTTCATGTTTGTCTCTCCTCATCGCAGCTTCACTCAATCACCACCGGTGGAACGTTCTGATGAACCTTCCCGAGCAAAACAAGTGGTCCATGCCTCTGAGTTTGTAACAAGTTTTTTCGTCGCATGTTCGGAAGTGACTTTCGATTCATGCGTCACGAGTAGCGATTGTCATTATCACCTTTTCCGACGCGAAAATGTAGCGTACGTCTAATCCGCACGCGGCATCCGTCTAAAGCACGACAGTGTTTTACACAAGTGGTCGCTTTTTGCTGCGAATCTTTTGTATCAACTCGATTCCGACGGTTTCATTTGTCCGACGGATTAATTCGAGAAGACTTACGCTCTTTTCTTCTGACGTTTCTGCCGGTCTGACAGACGGCAGATAGAGTCTGGAATCGTTGGGTTTACACAGGTGATACCTGGAGATCCTCCCGTGCGGAGATATCGAAAACAGCAGTGGGAACGTCATACCTGCTCTGTCTGACAACTGACAACCCGTGTCGTACATGAGCTCGTACCGGGTCAAGTTTGCGCCATCGATGGATTGAATTGTGAACGTGTCCATGTTTGTTAACTCGTCGGAGCTTGAGACTTCCGCGGAAATCACTCGCACTGAGAACCTTTTGCCGATCGTTTACTTTCGGTTTCCATCGTTCGATCGATCGAACATGATGTTACAAGGGTCCCTCTCACACCTGAAATTGATCCCGTGACTTTATCGATTCAGTCGAAACGGGAGTATTTGATAAATTGAACTCCCAACTTCCAATCGACAACACCACAAGAGAAAACAAGACAGCTTGATCTCATCCTTCTTAAAAAATCAAAGCCAGCCCAAATTAATACGCAGTCAATCACCCATTGACCTCGGCGGCTGCCGTCCTTGACTTTGACCGCGTCAAGCTCAAAGCGCCGGCTTGTTAACAGAATCGCTGCGCTACCCGAACATCAACAGCGCTACCCGTTCGCTTCCTGGCTGGAAAGTCAGCGCTAGTCAACAACAGCCAATTTGTGCTGTTTGGTGACATGATGCTCTCCTTTAAGATGCATGAACGATTCTTTCACGATCTCGGGAATCGGGCCGCTTAAGTTTTGACGCGGTTTTCATTAAAACTGGAGAACATTTCTTAGAAGATAAAACCGCGGCGCCGCTGTGGTTTGCGGCAGACTCAGACCTCGCTGAATTGATCGTTCCAGGTGAGAAAAAAAAATTAACCACAACCGCCTCCGTGGCAGTTTGCGATCGGTCGGCCGGCGGGCGGGCGGGCGGGCAGACTGACTGACTGACTGACTGCCTGACGGACTGACTGACTGCAGTTATAGCAGTAGCAGGATGTTATTCAAACGTCTCAAGGCCGATTCCCTAAAATGTCGAGTGAGTGAGTGAGCGAGAGAGCGAGTGGTAAACTTAGAATCGCACTTGGTGGATTCGACTCAGAGGCACGTAGCGCCGTGCATCAGATTACGTCACAGAAGTAGGGATTCGCGCGAATTACCACAGATATCTTTCACACGAACGGGCCGAGTTGGTCGCAGCCGCGGAGATCGGTTTCTGAGAGCATTCGATCGAATGAGCCAGCTAGCCGACTGGTTGACTCGGTAGTGATAGAAAGAGTCAGTCAGTCAGTCAGCAGTTGTATTCTATTAAAACTTTTAGTATTGAAGTTCTAGAGCAGAGGTTGGCGACCTCTGGGCCGTGGCCTATTTCAGGCCGCGAGTCCTCTTCTCATGAGCCGCAAGCTCGGTCGCCCTTTTTGAGCTGCTTCGGAGCATATTGAAGGTCAAGCTCAAAACCGCTGTGTGTCCATGGAAGCAGACTCTCCTGAATTCTTCTGACCGATTCCGTTTGCCACATGAAGTTTCTGCGAATCGTCGTTTCCTCGTCTGGTGGCATTCAAGACGAAGGAGGGAAACCTTGTACAGAACAACAGCTTTGAAGCTAAACTCTGTGTGGGAATACCCGTCATAATACAACTCTTGTAATCGCTTGCGAAGAAATCGGAATAACAAGACTCGCATTGATAACTTCAATAGAATATGTATGGAAGCTCTTTCTCTCCACGCTTCGAATTGGAGAATTCAAGTTGAGCCCGGAATCCGTGTTCTGGCGCCATTTGGACCGCCGCTGGAAAAAGGTTGACAAGCCATGTTCCAGTGGATGATATTTTCCATCGATTCTCTGACAATGAGCGGATCCGGACGAGGACAAATGTCGGACACGGAGACCGATGAGCTGAGCTTTGAGAAAGTGGATCTGAGATTTACTTTAACGAATCGCGTAAATATCCGCCACGTGGCCGCAGTCATCGTAGAGGTATTATGAGCCATGACTCGACTTGTATTCTAACAATGGTCGCTGGAAACTTAAGGAGACATTGTGGTTGACGCATCCTCTCGAGAATCTCTCGACCACACTCGCTCCGTCAACAGCTGTTGAAGTGATATAGGTTGACCGGAATTTTTTTCTCGGGCCTCTTGTCGATATCTCGACTCTCGTTGCTCTTCTTTTTGACATCTCGAAATTTGCGCCACTCAACGCCCTCTCACATCTTTGCTCAATCTAGCCCCGGAACAACGGCCATCACTCGTCCCGGAAATTCGAAAAAGATCTTCCTTCCTCCGAGTACATGGGCGCTGTGGACGAGCTGCATTCTACTCGACACTGTATCCGCCCGTGTCTTCTCGCAGGAATCTGACTGACTAACTGATTGAGTCGTTGGTGACTAAATGCATGAGTGTACAGTGGGCAAACCCACGTTCGCAAACGGTGCAGCTAGCAAGCCTTCCCGCCAGCTCATTCGCCGCGCGTCGGGTAATGCCAAGCCAAGCAAAGCCTGGCTACCGTTGCTGTCTGCAGTCCGAGTATTTGTAGTTCAATGTCAGGGTTGCGCGACTTGTTTTCGCGGCCAAGGTTTCGCTCGGGGAAAGTCGAAATTCTGTTCCTAACTTCCGCTAAACGGAAGAGCGAGAAAAAAGTCCGTGATCGAGCCAACAACGCAAACGTTTCAACGCAACCGCTTACGATAATAGAAATTCATCGAAGTTCGACGAATAATTCGAATGAATGGGAAATTCGGAATCATTTCTGAGTTTCGTGTTCATTGTTGGTACTTTGAGATATGTTTTCGATTCGAGATTCATTCTGTAGGATCGCTTCCGATTGTTGCTCTGAGTGAGAGACTGACTGGCCGAGCGGAAGTGAACGAAATGATTCGTGAACGCGGGATTGATTTCGAAGACATGTCGCCCAGCCGGGATCATCCTCTGTCGCAAGTTTAGAGCGACAAATGATGGGGCGCTCGCTCGAAACAAACCGCGTCAAATGAAAGAATAATGAGAGCACAAGTTCAACCTGACGCGATATCCTTCGGAAGCCGCGTGGTCGGTGGCTGGCTTGCTCGCTTGCTTGCTCGTTTTCTGTCTGGCTTTCTTCCGGAAAAGAGCTAACCGACCGACAGACCGACCGACCGACCGACCGACCGAACAAACGTCTGTCCGTCAGACATTCACGATCTAGACCAAATTCGCCGGATGGATCGTGACATTCAACTGTCTACTGGCTTCCTCAAGCTGTCTTGTGAAACATTAACACACAGTGCCATGTGCATTTTGTGGAGAAAAAGGAACAGAATTCACTTCTTTAGCTCACATCGAGAATCTCTCTCGGCTCTTAGTTTCAACCGGCCACTCCACGACACATGGTACAAAAACACGACGCGTTTTCGAGAAAATTTCAGAGTAATCCTCAAAAACTTCTACGACTCAAGACAAGGAAAAATCTCGCGGCAATCGAGCAGTACCTTTGCAATTCTCCAGGAGGAAAATTCTCAGTCTCCACCCGATTCGCATCAAGGAAAACTCGGTGTCTCGTCGATCCATCAGCGCGGGAAGGCTCTGAATTAATTTTCGCGATGAAATTAGAAACTATAATGTACTATTGTCAGTCCGATCCCCACATCCAAGAAGCGGACTCGGCATCCTCTTGGCAACACGCGTGGTAAGAAACACAAACGAGCTAACGGACCCGCGAGCGTCAACCTCGACTAACTGACGTCGGTCTGATGACAAGCAAGCAGGCGGACAGATTGACCGACAAACGGACAAACGGAGTCGAGGGACAGACGGACAGACAAACACAAGGACATGGGCGACCGGAATGATTAGTTGGCGTTCGGCGCACACTTTTCACACCGGATAGAAACGCTTTCTTCCATTCTGCTTCCAAGGTTCCTTCAGCACGATGTATAGTGAGCGAACCATGTTCCGTCATCCTAATGTTTTTCTTCTACTTCCTCAGGGTTTTCCGACCGTTTCCCCACGACTGTCTCCGGTTCCCCGTCCGTAGGTGCGTATGTCATTTCTCGAAATCTTATCAAAGTTGATCGAGCTTCATGTGCGTCACTTCTTCAAAAATCAGCATGAATGTCGTCTCCTTCTGCCAATTTGTAAATCGATTTTCTCAAAATCCTAAATCTTGGTTCACAAGTTTCTGCGAAAACAATTATCGAAGTTGATAATGATAATGTATCGATTTGTCGAGCCCACGCTCACGGCTAACTGAACGCAATTGTAACGAGCTTGGCAAGCTTGGTTATTGTTGTGGTGACCATTCGAGACCCAGTCGATCCACAGGTTGTCCGCATCCAATACTGAATTCTCCACTTGTTGAGCCTCATCCGTGATGGATCTGAATTTCAGAGAAAATTCCGCGAGAGTCGAACTCCGAGTCGGAATTTTGATGTTTGGATCAATGAGTGGTGTTTTGAAAAAGAAATCGCAACAAATTGCTTTCGTTTGGATAACACAGCATCACTTAGTTCTGAGGAGGAAAGACGCGTCAGACGGAACTGCCACATGAACAACGGGGAACAGGACCTTCAGAGCTGTTCGAGAACTCCGATCTCGTTGAGCATGAACGTCTCAACACGAGCCTTACGACATTTCAAAGGGAAACTCGTTACCTTGGAATGACGTCACGGCGCTCGGCCTCATCGGATGCCATTTGCGAGTTAGCCAACCAGCCAGAAGCTTTTTGGTCTCAAAGCGTTGCCAAGGCTGAAAGGCTTTGTGCTCATTGATTGACATCTACGATGCAAGAAATAACTACGGCCACTAAGCCATCCTCAACCGCCGCGGCGCAAAAATGTGGGAATTACCTCGTTGGCGATTGAGCAAACTCCAAATGACAAAGGGAATAACTAGAACAGCGTAGATACCGATGTGATCCCGTGTCCAGAAACACGAGGAACTTCCCGATTTATAGTCAGTCGATATCTGCTCCGGAGCATTGGTTTTCTTATGACAAAGAAAAAAAAACGTTCGGACAGCAGGGAGGTGAAGTTTTATCCGGAATGGAAATCCAAGCTTGGAACGAAGATTGTCCCCGTGGCATACTCCCTGAAGCCTTGATTTGACCCCCGACGGAGTCTGGAAGTTGACAGTCCGATGTTTACTGAGTTCCAACAGCAGAGAGTTCTGGAATTGAGAGGATGAAGAGTTTTGGAGGTTGTACACCTCTGAAAATTCCGGCGCGGTCTTCGAGTTTTCTACGTTTTCCGCTTCCTTCGACCCATTCCTGGGTTGCTCAAACAGACGGAATAGGAAAATCGAAACAGAAGAACTTTCAAACCCGAAGACAGAGCGGTAACCTCTTCGCTCTCGGACAACGGATCGTCGTCTCGTTTCTTTTGACGAGGCCAGCCGCTGACATCCACCAGTTTCGGACAGTTTTCATCCGGTTCCACGTCACTCCCGATAATGAGAACATCCAGTGCAAGAGTCAATCGCGTCGAGCAGCCGAAACAATGGCATGTTCACGGTCGCTCACAGCATAGGCTAATTTGGTGAATCATCGAGAATTGAGACCGCTACTTCCCGATGGAGGAGAACTCCTGGATGATCTTGTCGCTCCTTGGAAATCGCTAAATCCAAATTAAGACATGCACGATTTCACTGTGGGTTCGTGTTTTCTCGCCACCGGCGGACGAGGGAGTGTAGGATGCCGAGCGTCCTCGACAAAGCTTTGATCATATTTTTGTCATTCTAAATGTCTGCAATCCGCGACGTCCAAAGGTCTCGGGGCAGCACATTTTCCAAAACTCAATGGTGCTTTCCGTTAAATTTGTGCAGGTCAATCAAAGCCCAGCAACAGCCGGTCGGTCGACCAGACAGACGCTTTCGAGTCTGGCGCACCTACAGGAATTGAGTACTTTCGCCAAGAGAGCAATCGACCCTGAAGCCCTGAGCTGGCCTTGGCCTCCGTAGAAGGATTACTATGACGTTTGCTACTGCTCGCTAACACACGAACAAGACACTCGCTGTCCGCCGTTGCTTTTCCGAGGATCTGGTTGGCTTACTGTGCAACCTTCACGGGATCTTCATGGTTCTGATTCTGGAAGTTTCTGGCGAAACTTCGACGACGGCGCGTGGAACTCTAGGCGACGACTCGAGTTGGAGGAGTCTCGAACCGTTTGATCTCTCCGGATCAGAAATGAAGAATCATTGATACAGCGTCTGGACTCGGAGCTGTTGTCAAAACCAGATTTCGACCGACTTTGATGCCTGCGCCGCGCATCACGACCGGCGGTCTATTCTCAAATGTCATCCGGTAATACCAAATCGTAGGCTGTAAAAATATCGAGTAATTCCAACTAGATATTTGAACTCGGCAGTGACGACGGCGGCGGCGGCTGAGTGAGAATGTCGGTACACGAGAGAAATGAGTCACTTAAAGTCGTCAAGGCTGTCTCGATATCCGCGCAGATTAGAATATTCGAGTGACCAAGCGACCGAGTGATTCTGAGAAACGAGCGAGCCAGCGAGGAAGTAAGGAAGGGGAAACGCCAACAGTAGGAGGTAATTGCTGAGGGGCCACGTTTTCCGATCGAGATGATATTTGACGAGAGCATTGAGAAAAACATGTCCTCGTTCTACCGATTCCGAATTCTTCCGTTATCCTTCGATTCCTCTGATTAGTCGGAATGGTGACAGGCTTATTGACCACGTCGTGGTCGTCGTTGAGGCCATTCCTCAGGTTGGTCCACCGTTCATACATAGAAACGGACCGACCGACCGACCGACCGATCGAGCGAGCGAACAGCCAACAACTGACCTCTTCCGTATTAAGGACGTCTCTCGTCAAGTTGGCCATGGCCAGTCAAAGGCCTGCCAGCTCGTGGTCGGTCGGTGTGTCCGTTCGCTCGCTCGTTCGCTTGTATCCCTGTCTGTCTGAGTAGAGAGTTGCCGCCTCTGTGAGAGTCCATGGAGGTCAACGGCAGGAAAGCAGGTCTCCAATCGAATCGACGGCCACTGGTAAACAGACATTCACAGATTCGATCTCCTGCTCGGTCTCGAATGTGCCGAGGGTTGTTGCGATTCAGCATTCACCGAGTATACGGGTCAATCAGTTTTTCTTTCTCACCTGAGGAAAGATAATTCGAGTCGACGATTCCGAATGGTAAATATAGTCCATACGGAGAGCGTCGTTTCCCCGCAATCGAATGGTGCGCGATCATGATAAAATTTCGAAGGAAAGTTCGCTCGAGACTACAAATTGACATCATGGTGTTCGAGAGTACGGCCGCCGAACTCCATGGAGTGAGGACTTGTTCAGCCAACTGCGACGACCATCCATCTCGAAAAATAGGCTCGTGAGCCGAGGCACCAAAGACAAGCTCCCCACTCTCGCGTTCTGACTTCCATGTCCTCGAACTCCTCACTGTCTCTTTACTCCCTGAAAATTCTCGAAGAGAATCCCCTGCGAGTTTGCGGAATCGATTTGTGGCAATCTCCTCCGTCATGTTGTCAGATAAAGCGCCGGTTACTCAGAGAGATCAACTTCGCAACCTCGCTTGTTCCACGACTGCTTGGCAGCAATTTTTGGAATTTGAGTTTCACTATCAGTCGGCTTGACGGGGTCCTTGAATGATAGATGATGAGCTGATCTGGTAGTGGAAAAGGGCCAACGGCAGAAACGGAACTTGGGAACTGTTTCCGTCAGCAGCAGCTGCGGGTTCCAGCGTTCCTTCGCTCTCGCGTTGCGCTGAGCTGTGATTCGGCGGAAAGTTCGATTCCGTCCAAATCAACAGCGGAGTGCCGAGCTGTCGCGGGCCCGCGGCTCGTGACATCGTTGACTGGAACCAGACTGGTCAATATCGGCAAACGGACTTTGACGAACGAGCTAACGATGACCGTCAATTGAAACTCACTAAGCCACCCGGATAGCGCGCCAAAGAATTCCTCGTCTATCGAATATCCGTCTCTTCTGGGCGCTTTCTTTTTCAAGATCATCAAGAACCCATTTCCGTGTTCAGATTTGTCCCTTCCAGAAACCGCAACGAACACGTTAGCTGATCTACCCAGTAGATAAGAAGCATAGTATCTTTGTGTACATTACACTATGAAGCAGAATGAAGAGAATTGAAGTAGGTTTGATATTTCCATTGGATTGTTTTTTGTTTATTATTAAGGATTCTGTCTCAGATTTCTTGCTTTGTTCTCCTTGAAACTTCCTTCACATTTTATCAATCACGATCTCTATACAACGTCACCGTAGCTCGAATATTCGATTTGGTCTTCGCCTTTCAAAATTGAGTTTCTCAAAAGTGATTTGGGTCTGTTGGATTCAAGATGAGAATCGATGTCTCTGCCGGATGAAGCAAGAGACATTTTCAAGGTTTATATAATTATATACAGTGGATCGCCGAGTCGACACTGATGCACTGAGGGCATCACAATAACGCAGGGCAAGAAGTCGCCTTGCTTACTTGCTTGCTTACTGGCTTTTCTTGTTTCGAGAGGTATGGTACACTGGTTCTGAGATACAATATCTTATGGTACAACATCGAGCCGCGGAGCTGCGGTCTTCGATCACCGAAACACGGCACTGCCATTTTTACAGAAACGTGAGCGTGAACGCGTCGTCCCGACTCGAAGTTGCAATCGACGAGCTCAGGAGCCGGCGTTCTCTGCCACGCCGTTTGGATACGTGCCGTGGTTCCACCAAAAGAGGGGAGAGAGATTTTGACGAAGTCTGACTCTATCTCGAGTTCGTCTCAGCCTCTACATAATACATAGTTATGCTCTCTTGTTCTATTGATTGGTTCTATTATAATACAATGCTTGATGAAACTGTTCTTCTCTACCTTTTCTTTCGCTTTGTGGATTTTGTTTTCATAAATAATCGATGAGAGTCAACAGAGAGGGAGAGAGTGTCGACAATCACCTCGGTGACAAACATGGTACAAACACATGATGCCTGCAATTGCAAATAGACGCCCAACAGAGAGCCACGCCGGCCCTGTACCAAGTTTACGGCTAAACGAAGATCAACCCGTATATTGTACAAGAGTTTGTTCGTAATGGAGTGGTTTTTAGTTTCTGTTTTGTTGATCAATTCGACACGATTGGATGATTGTACGCGAATTCGCACGGAATTGTTTCCTTCTCTATTTTAGCTCGATCGTCTTCGCTCGCTCGTTCGTTCGTTCGCTTGTTTTGCCTGACAACCAGCTGCTGACAACTCGGATTTCTGTGGGTTTTCGGTTGCTCAGATTCCGGTACTGAGGGCACCGTACTCTGTGGCTGTATGAGTCATTTACTCCTCATTTCAAACTCGGCTACTCGATCTTTCTATCTTTCCTCCGTATGAGAACTCGACGATCCCGAGGACGATCGTTCTTGCAAAAACTCTAGCAAAGAGATGACGGCAGCGGCAGCAAAGAGACGGCGACGATGACGAGGGCGACGACGATAGCAGAATTCTACGGCAAAATATTATGTATATACGTGTTATCACAGAGTGTGTGTGGGGGCGGGGGACGGGGATCGCGGGCAAAGTCCTGGGTTGTCTGGCGAACTGTTGGTCGGTTGCTTTCAAGAACTGTTGGTAGGTTTTCGGAACGTCTCGCACATTGCACTCATTGCACAAATGAAGTTATAATACTTGGGTTGATGCAGGAAACTCGCTCGCAACTCCTGATGCTGTTGCTGCTGCTGCTGCTGCTTCTGTTGTTGACGTGAATTACCGTTAGAGGCCGTAAGACGGCGACTCTGAGACGACATCGGTGTCAACAACAAACGATTGACGAGCGGAACTTGACTTAGATTTGCAGTTGTTGAGCTCGATCTTCCAGTGATCCTCCACCACGATCAGAGTCGAGATCCTTGTTTAGAATTTAAGACTCCATCTTCACCATCTTGGTCGAGAGGTTCAAAGGAGACTCACTCACAGACGTCTGCGGAGGCGGCGGGGAAGGAGACGACGAGCTCACAGGCTGTTGTTGAAGCTGCTGCTGCTGCTGTTGTTGCTGCTGACTGAAGGGGCATTTCAATGGAGCCTCGTTTCTCATGATGATGTTGTGAATGAGATCAGTACGTTTCATCTGCTGCTCGTTCAGGAACTTGGGCGCCTGCTGGAGAGCTCCGACCAGCGTCGAATGGGCCGTGGCAAGATCGGTTGTCGACGACGCCGGCGGCGAGTGGGCTCGAACAGCTTGGGCGGCCCGGAGTTTCTTGTGATGACGATAAGCTTCTTCCATGAGTTGGTTCGGCGACACCAGAGGTGGGGCTTGGAGCGCACGCTTCAGTACGGGCATATCGTCGTCGATGGCAGCGTGTTCGACTTCGTCGGTGGATCGAGGCGACGAACAAACCGACGTCGTCGGTGTGCAGCTGCCGTGCTCCTTACCCGATTCGATTCCGGAGTCAGTGGGCGAGTCGACACGGGCGGCGCGGAAGGGACGGTACATTGTACTGTCAACTACCATTGTAAGCTCACTGGTTGAACTTGTTGAGGAACTGAACGAACTCGTTCTAACCGGACTCTTCGGAGCTGTGAGAGCACTGTCAAGCGACGAGGTCGACGAGTGCGGCGACGCGACCGGAGACCACCGCTCGTGAGCTGCGCAAGGAACGTTCAAAGGAGTAGGCTGGACTCCAGTCCAGGGTTCGGGCGCCGAGTAGGGCGGCGTTGTCGACTGCGGTTCCATTTTGTAGGCCAACAACTTCTCCGAGTGGAGTGAGTTGAGTGTTCGCAAGTCGGGGATCTTCTTCAGAAGCTCGGTGTACACTGAGTTATCCTCGGCTGTCGGTCAGACGGCTTTCTGGAGAACTTCCATCAGCCGTCGCTGGATCTTGTGCACGAGTTCGCTATTCCTCAGTCCGGGACGATCTGTAAGCAACGAAACACAACCGACGTTACTAACGCTATTCTGAGAGTGGAGTCGTCATCGTCGTCGTCGTCGAGTAAGCGCAAAACGCGGTCAAGGTCTGAATGGCCCTTTCCCTTCCTAGCAGCGGTAGCAGCAGAAGGCTATAGGCTGGCGGGAAGGCAGCAACCCAGCCAGCCAGGCTAGCCCACGAACTATGAGCTACTCTACTGCTTTCTTCTCGAGACAGAGCTCGAATCGGGCCAATGTCAAAGCGGCCTTGACAGCGGCGGCGATACCAACAACGACGAAAACTCTTTGCTAACAGTCAGGCAGGCAGGCCGGCCGGCCGGCGGGCAGACAGCCTCTGTCAAAAGGTTTGCTCACTCGGCAACCGCCCTCGCCTCGCGGGTCAGCGCTCCCAGTCTGAGAATTTCGTTTCTCTCTCTCTCTTTCTCTTTCTCTCTGGCCAAGGCAGTGCGAGAGAGAGAGAGAGAGATCGGAAGATAGATTACTTGAGAGAATCTCAGAGGTCTGGCGATCGAAGGCAAGCAGACCGCGGAAAAGAGGTCAATAAGATTCCATGCCTGATCGCGATGCGCGCCGAGAGTACAGAAGGAGAGTAACGATGAAACATGAACTTACCGGCAGCGATGATGACTGTAGCGCTGAAGATGGCAATTTGGGCATCGGAAAGGCCGACCGAATTCATTCTCTCGGCGAATTCGAACATTGAATCCAAAAGGAATCGAGCGTTCGAAGATGAATGCAACGAATCTCTTCGGAGAACTTGTCCGTTCAAAGTGATCATCTGATTGGTGGCCGAGTCGAACAAGCGCGCTAATCGAACTAGCAAAACTTCAAACACTCCCGCTTTCAACAGCGTGACTTGATCTTCTTGAGCGAGTAGCGAGAAGCCAGGAATCCTCTTCGCGAATTCCACGACCCCTCGGATAGCTGGAGAGAACCTCTCAGAGAAATCTTCCATGAAACGGTTGGTTCCGTCTGGACTCTGGGGATTCAACGGACACGCCTGCAAGAAGAAAAACCTCCGGTCAGAATTTCTTGCTTTCATCATCCAACATCGCAGCAGCAGCAACAACAACGACAAAGCGATCGATGTCTGTGACGTCTTCCTCGTTCACAGACGATGGCCTTCTTTTGCCGTCGTTTTCTGTTAGATACGACAGCAGGATCTGCTTTTCCGTTGAGCTTTTTGACTAAGCACCTGAATCGTCGCCTAAATATAGGGTTCCAGTCAGAGGAGAACGGAGACGGGTCGGGAGGAGAACGGAGCGAGATGGAGCTTGATTAGAGTGAAATCTAGGAGCGGAGGGGTAAGTCGCTGGGTCGGTCCATGAAAGAGGAACAAATGACCTTCAACAAACGGGGCGAAAGGATCAGGGGAGCTGTCTATGTGGGGGAGCAATGTGCTCGCCAGTCCAAGGCCGTTCAATCAAGAGCGAGTACCATCACGTGGGGGACCTTGACCGGCGACCGCCATAGACGGCAGCGGCGGCGCGCGGCGACTCAGTCACAACATCGAGCTCAATTTATTTGCCCTTTATTAGTATGGACAAGCTCCCCCCTCCAACGAGTCTCTCTGTTCGAGCAATGGCAACGTTCTTCGTCCCAAACAACGCCGTAAACAGCTCCACGTGTGAGCGGGATGGAAACTAGAATATGGGACCAGACAGACAGACAGACGGACGGACAGACCGTCAGAGAGGGCGGCAGCCAGACTCTGTAGCCCACAAGGCAAACCGAGCAGACGCCACACGTCGGTAAACAACTTGACCTTGAACCTCCTCTACCTTTGCGTCTAGCTAACTGTCAAGGTTCCTTTACCTATTCCTCTAACCATGAGAGATTTACTCTCTCACTGTTCAATGCCATCTGACGGTGGTAAGCGCGGCCGGAGACCGCCAGAGCAACCGACGATCGGAACCGACGAACGAGCGGATAGAAGGACGGACAGACAGACAGACAGACAGACAGACAGACAGACAGACAAACTGACTGACCGACACAGACAGATACACGCACGCAAGTCACAGCTAGACGCTCTCGCTCGACCGGAGAGCGTCGGCGCGTCATTACGTAATGTGTTTGTCAGTGGTGGACTTGCCAAGGCCGTTGAGCTGCCAAGGGACCACGGCGACGACGACAACAACAACGACGCCGTCGTAACGACTTGTATTGTCGCTGAGGAAGTGCTCTTCGTAACACTCTACAACTACCGTCGCGGCTACAACGTCAGCACCCACGGCAGAAGTTGCAGGAGCAGCAAACTCAGTCCATGGTGCAAATGCAAACACAAACTCCAAGGAAACAAGCAAGCAAGCAACAGATGAAGCAATGTCTTGAACTCACCAGTCCGGAGGGACAGCGCGCGTAGATGGGATCCACTCGGGCACGTTCGATCATGGGAGCGATTTTATCCGTGGTGAATTCACATGTTTCTTCATGAGCCTGAACCACCGACTGGAAGAGTCGCATCTCGTCCTCGAGTTCAGCGCTCAGCTGTTTCTCCTGAGAGCTGGCATTGACCTTCTGCATGGCGGCAAGAATTTTCGCCTTTTCCCGTTTGGGAACACGACCGAAACGCACAGCTGGAAAGCAGAAAAAACGCGCCCGTTAGCCTAAACACTCACTTTGGGACGTCATGCAATCCCTTTTTCTATCTAAAACTCGACTTCTTGAAAACTGAGTCTCTTCTTGACGTTCGAAGTCTCCGAGACATTTCAAGATCAGCAACAACACCTGCTGCGTAGAGCACAGCACAGCATCAAGTGTTGCATGAACTTGCACAATGAGCGATAGTCTCGAGCACTATTCTCTAGAAAGCACAGTTGTACCATCCAGGATTCTGGGATGGAGGATGTCAACTCCGTCAACAAGTGTCAACGTACAAGAACTCTTCTGGATGGCTCCGGCAACCGCGGCGAGGTTGTTCCGATGTTTCATCATGATACTGCTTCCCGCGCACAGTGTGTGGTACAGTATTCCATGGTGAGGGTTGGTCGGAGGACCTTGTTGAGCCGATTGCATTTTGTTCATGTTCAACAATGCACGCGAAACTCGATGAATGTTTGACCGCAACGCCGGTGGCAGCACCGACAACTCGACACAGCACTATGATAACAAACGTTGACAGTCGAACAGAGTTCAAGTTCAGTGGCCGGAAGACAGCGGCGCACTGAGAGCAGCAACCCTCGCTCTCGACTAGTTATAATAGTGAGCAGCGGTGGTGGCGAACGGGCGGCAGCAAAGGCCGCCGCTGTGCTGACGTAGAAGGCGGCGGCGGCGGCTGCGTCGTCGTCGTCACCACTGGCTGGCTGGCTGGCAAGCAAGTTGACTCCTTGCTCGCTGTGAGCGCCACACAGACTGACAGACAGTGGCAAGTAGAATCACAGAAAGCGCACGTTGACCGGCTAGGGTGAAGACAGCGGCGACGAGCGCTCTCTTCGAGATCTCGATAGCGACTGACTGAATGCCTCCGCTAGTGGTGGTGGTAATGGTGCTGCTGCGGCGGCGGTGATACCAGTCTCTCGTTGCGCTGCTCCGAAGCGGCGCGGCGGTAGAGAGCGCCGATGGTACTCCTCGCTCTCTAGCCGTTGTCGTCATCAGAGAGGCAGCGGCCACGACAGCAGCGCGCGCACACTTTCTCTCCTCCGTGCCGCCGCCGCTGCTGTCGCTGACCTTGAACTTCAAAGAAGCAAACCAATCACGACCTAGATCTAAGTCAGGTGGCTGGCTACCGTCCTCTCCTATCCTATCCTGAGACAGTGACGCCATCTGGCGATTCGTTCGCGCACCCAGTCGAGTCATATGATCTCTAAAACTCGAGAGCGGAGTACGTGGCGCCCTCTGGTCGAGTTGTGAGCAGACTCGTTCGAGACGGCGGAACGAGCTCGAAAGTTTGAGTGTACTGGTAGCGCCATCTAGACGTTCGAATTCGATCCCGGTGCGAGTTCGTGACGATCGTGAACACCAGTTTCATCACTGGGAACTGATGGAGGAACTCTTCTCGTTCTGTTTACTCTCGAGTCGCTGCCGCGATCTGTCACATCTGCCGGAAAGACGCGAGATCGCGTCGCAGCAACCCCATCGTAGGAGAACGATTCGTCGTGGGAGAGATGTTCTCCTTCCATTTTCCTAGTTCTAACTCCAACAGAATCGGTCCAGAGGGAGTCGGAGGCCAACGTGTTGCATGCCGTCGCGAGCAATTCTACGTCGTGAGCGCTAAGTCCTCGTCTTGCATCCTCAAATAACTTCATTCATGAGAATATGAACGATAATTTGCTCAACTCACCATCTCGAGACATCCCAACACCGATGCACTTCTTCAGCCGGCAGTACTGGCAACGGTTTCTGTTTATTCTAAGAATGGCGCATTGCTGATTTTTGGTACAGGGCCGGTATTGGATCTTCTGCTGTATGGAGCGCCGGAAGAAACCCTGATGGCCACAGAAGAAGAAAAGTCCGGTTAGTTCTATTTAAAAAGACCCTGAGATAACGAATCGGCCTTGCGCGCGCGCGCGCGCTCGTTCGCCCGCCACTCAGTCCGTCAGTCAGTCAGTCAGTCGACCGGTTGGTTGGTCGGTCGCTCGGTCTGTCGTTCGATAATCCAGTGAGCCAGCTAATAGCCAATCCGAATTCTAATTCACAGTTCACTCCGGTTTCGGCTCAACAATCACAAGCAACCAGGTCAAGTAGACAGCGACGTCCTGTCCGTAGGAGGGCAGGACAACATCTGGGTCGAGGAGTTTGGAGGAGCCAAAGAACCTTCGTTTCCACTTCCCTCTCGCCCCGGGGTCCTCTGCTGCTGCTCCCATAACTGATACTAACCCATACCAACTCCCCCTGCCTCACTCTCTGTCAAGCCCTCGACGCGTTCCCCGGAGCCCCTTGGCACACTCCGAACCTCTCTGAGGACCTGGGGGCTGACTGGCTGGCTGGTCGGCTCCAGCAGCGGCGGCCGCTGGGAAACTAGGCCAGTAGAGAGCAAGCCGGTGATCGATTTTAGTTGAGTTCACAGCCGTGAGGGCATCGCTGGCGCTGAAGTCGCCTCAGCCACGGTCTCAGCAGCCTTCACACAGTTGCTCAGCATAGAGATGTGTTCACCTAGCAGGCTACCCTTGACGCTCAGTGCCTATTTTCGTGTCTGTGTTCGGCGATCGAGCGAGGTCCTGAACGAGACATCCTTAATTTATGATGGCTTCCTCATGCTCGAGTTACAAAATGAACTTCTCGAACGATCTGCACGCGGGGAAGACTCCTAGCACGATTCCCGAATCGTTCTTTTTCGGAGGAGGAAAAAGCCGAAGGTTTAGCAGCTCGCGATCGCAATAAATACGCTTGGAGCAAGACAGTCAAGAATTCGGAAACTCTCTCTCGCTCGCTCGCTTGCCGATGTGTCCATTCTTCTTCGGACTGCTGGCTCTCTATAGAGCTCCCGCTCCATCCATACGGTATCACCTCCACCCTACCCCCGCGCTGACTACTCCAACACGGGCAGCAAGCCAGCCAGCCAGCTCCGAGCAGAAGTCGCTCAAAGTTCATCACCCTTCATCCGACAGATCGTAGGATGGGACACAAAAGGGATTCTCTAAGGGGATGCTTTTCTTGACCTGGTCGCGCGATTACAACAACAATAGACCGAACCCTCTCGGCCCTAGAGTTGTGTTGAGAACCTCTAGAACCGAGCCAAACCAAACCTTCTGACTGTGTCGAGCTCAAGATGTTTTCGGACGTACCTTGCATCCTTCGCATGAGTGGACTCCGTAGTGAAAGCCGGATGCTTTGTCGCCGCAAACACGACACAACACGGTGGTTCCATCGAATTCTGAAAAGTGTTACCTCGACGTTAGACTCGTGGAGGGTTTGAGTTAGAGGACGGGGCAGTGGGCTTAATTCCGAGGACTCGATATGTGTCTCTTCGACAGACACGTACACACACCTTCCAGTTCAGTACAATACTCTGTTGGCATATCAGAATCAAACTTTTCACTAGGCGAAATTTCAGCACTACACGGGGATCAAACAAAACCAAAGTCAATCACTACACAGAAGTAATCCAGAGACACAGAGCACATTAAGCCACTAGGGTTTTTGAATGGAATCTTTCCGCACGAACGTAAACTGCCTTGCGCACTCCGTTGGAGAGCAACAGAGTTGGCTAAACACGACAGAACTTCGCCAAATCACTGTTCGCACCAGCTAGCGTGTTTTGAATATTACTTCTCGACGTGAGACTGTGAGTGAGTGCGAGCGTTGGCTGGTAGCGTTCTATGCAAGTTGGCTAGCGATCAGTTTTGCTGGTGCGCAGGGCAAGGGAAGCGGCCTCGACCTTCATCCCAATGCTGCCGCTGCTGTTGGTGGCCGCCGCGCCGCTTGCTTTGTGAGGGCCATAATACAGAGTTGCTCTCGTAGCCACCGACGCCAGAAACAACGGCTACGACAAATTGAACAATTTCGTCTCCTTCCGCTTCTCTCAACCGTTCGCTGAATGACGACCGATAGGAACGGTAGGCGGCCTGCTGAGGCTAAGAAGCCGAAGCGATATAAGAAAGGGTTCACTCGTCGGAGAATCGCGTACGCGTACCCAAAGGGTTCTTCGAACACTTTCGCTCGATTTCGAAGACGCAAACGCCCATAACGGAACCGCGATGATGATTTTGCTTTTCTTCTGTTTTCTGTTCGCGAGATCGGATCGAGCGAGCAAGCGAAAACACACGAGCTTTGACGCGCTGTTTTTTCTTTTTAACAGACGGATGATTTTGGCTGAGTGAGAACGGACTCTAAGATACTGCCGCGCGAAACCTCGTGTGGCCCAGTGAGACTGATTCCACTCTTTCGCTCGCGTCTCCTCTCGGAGTGCAATGCACTCTGGAGGGCAACAACCTCAACGCTCGGCGAGGAGAGCGACACGTAACTCACAATAACCTACATTTTTTCTCGCTGAACAATCATCGAGCACGACCGTAGCGAGCGTGGAGATTTGATTTTTCTCAAAAAACTCGAAAAAGTTCGCGATGTGTAGATCGACTCCAGCAAAAACTCAACAGCTTTGAGGTCGAGCACAGAGTATGTGGCCTTGGGGGCCTCGCCGTCACATGGCCTTCGGGCCCTCTACCTAGATCGAGCTACCGCTGCCGTCGCGTTTGCCGCTGCTGTTGTTGAAACGTTCAAGCGACACATAGTGGATTGTCAAGAAGCGGACACCTTCTTCGAACCGTGATGACGATGTGAATGAATTCGAATAGAATAAATACTGACCTAAAGGAATATCCTCGGCACGAGCCCTGCTTGTTGAGTGCACGGGGCTTTGGGACTGCTCGGTGTCTGAAGCGACCGACCGAGATCCGTGAGCGAACACGGAAGGTCTCTGTTGCTGATTGAACCTCTGAACATTACTTTCGCTCAGGACCATTTTGACCATTTTCGTAGCTGTTTTGTCGCTCGAGCTCGATCAAAACAATGATGTCAACCGCAACCACGGAGCCAAGAACAACGGGTTCGTTGCTTGCTTGATTGATTGGTTTCACAAGTTCCGAAAGCACATTGAATCTCCACTGCTTATCCTTTGGGTGTGCACTAGGTCCAGTTGCCGTTTGAGAGCACCACTTGATGATTGTGACGATGACAACCACTTGACAGACAGTTTCTGTCTCAGAGTTTTTTGGATGAACGTTCAGAAAAATCAATGAACGACTTCTGTTTCTCAACGATTACGCTGACTGCTTGAACAACGTGAGCAATGTTTAGTGAGAACAACCGTCGTCGATCTCCTCTCGTCTCTGTATTGTCGGAAAGTAAGCATGGAGGCGAGGAGTCGAACGCTTTTATAGCTCGGTGGAAAGGGCTCGCTGCGTGACGTAGCTAAGGCGGCCTCTCTGATTCGTTGCTGCTCGCCATGAGGTTGATGACCGAGTTCAATGGCTGCCTCCGTTCAAGGTCTTCGCAGTGAAAGTACATCGGCCGCTGAAGATCGACGATGACGACGACGCCAACGACATCGTCGTCGTTGACGGAATCGGAGTGCGGGAAATGAAAAATTCGCGAAAATCAGCTCTGGAGTCCAGCTCCGCTGAAATCGTCCGGTATCGCGGCACAAAAAATGAGATTTCTCGCTGTGGACGCGACTCGTTATGAAGAGCACAGTGACTCAATCCGAGCTCGTGTTCGACCCGGTTTGGTTGCGCTGTGCTCTGAAAGGTTTGCTGCTCGTGCGCGACGCGTCGCGACTGCTCTCTGGGAGCTTCGATTCCAAGTGGAAACTTTCTAAATCGTTCGGGTTGAGCGCGTCATTCCATCCCTAATCGAGTTCGCTTGACGCCGCGGTTCGTCAATCACGCAACGTATTTGAGGTTATCGGCTGCGATAGAGATCGGGTGCGATGACTCGAAAACTAGGAAAAAGCTAGGGAGCGCGACAAGTCGAAGGTCGGTGTCCTTGCAGCTGTGTCCTGTTTTAAGTGCATTGCCCCACGTCGATTCCTTTGGGGTAGGACGTCGACCTCTGGCCTTGGAGAGAGGATCGCGGTCGACGGCACGCATAGTATTGAGCCTAGTGGCGGCATTAGTTGCCGAGCTACTCATGACTATTGCTCCTTTCGCGACTGTCGCCGCCGCCGCCGTCGTTGTCGTTCCTGCTGCTGCTGCTGCTGCGGGTAGGACAAGCTCACAATGTGTGCTTGCCATCTTTAGATTCTGTCTGTCCGTCAAATCCACCGTCTCGTCGTATGCTGTAGGCCATAGCAACACCGACGGAAGAGGACGATGCCCCCAAAGGTTTCATGGCCACATCGATTCGCCGGCTCGACTGTCGGCCCACTTTGGCTCTCTGTCGGTCTTTTTGTCGCATGCCCACCCTCGAGGCAGATCCCATGGACTCGTTGGATGTTCGCTCCTCGAAGACCCGGGGCTGCTTTCGAGTCGAGCCGAGCCACCCCACCGTCCGTACCCAGTCTTATTTCGTCGGGCCAGTCGCAGTGAGGCAGATG
This sequence comes from Neoseiulus cucumeris, assembly GCA_021527715.1. Classification (NCBI taxonomy): domain Eukaryota; kingdom Metazoa; phylum Arthropoda; class Arachnida; order Mesostigmata; family Phytoseiidae; genus Neoseiulus; species Neoseiulus cucumeris. The sequence goes on along the minus strand of JAJSRV010000063.1, from coordinate 56,520 downwards.
AAAGAGAGGAAGGGAGGACAAACTGCGCTCAATGGAGACTGGTGGGGTGGGTGGGTGCGCTGGCGTGCCCTGGTGGGTATGATCGCCGAGCTCTGTGGGTGTAGGGTGCACTGCAGTGGGGCCTGATTTATGGCGATGGGAAAGGCAATGGGTACGGGGCGCACACAACGCACTCGGGGGCTTTTCGCCGTTTCTGCCGCCGCGCCGGCGAAGCACGGCTCAGGGCGTTGCCCTTGAACTCCCTCGGTCAGATAGCGAGCTTTAGCAATTCCTGGAAATGAGACGTCTGAGAGAGGAAGACTCGCCCACCGCCTGGATGGCAGCCTGACGGGTTTGCCGGTTGGAAGGCAAGCTGCAGAGGCTCCTCGGTTTTCTTTTTCTTCCAGAAAATATCTAAATGCCAAAACATCTATATTCGAGTGGGGGACAATCGAAATGACGCGACCAGCTTTCGAGGTCCACTAAAAACATTCCGCCTGGAAGAAACACGAGCGTGCTCGGGGAAGTTTTCAGAATCGAATTGATTCCTGTCATCTCTATTGCTTCTTGCGTCAATTCTCGCCAGTTTCGCTTCGAGATAACGGTGTACGATGCGCCCACCTCAACCTTGTCCGGCTAAAAACTCGGGAAATCACGATAAATTCAAACTGAATGAGAAAAGACCGGGAACGAGAACTTCTCGAGCTGTTCCCTTAGCTATCGGAATTCGCAAGGGAAAATCAATCAGTTCTGCGAGAGAGTACTTGGAACGTGCTTGAAAAGAGTTCGGAACGCGGATTTGATGTCCGCTGATTTCTTCGCAAGGAGGAAAATTCGAGGACGATGCGAAGTCTCGGTCAAGATGTGTTCCACAAGTGTCGCCCATCCTCTTTGTGGAGGTCGTCCGTGTACCGAGTCCGTGGCAAAGGAGGAACATAGAGCAACGTGGCGACAGACATTTTCTAGTTTACGCTCGCTGTATTCATGCATCCCGTTCTCAGAGAGTTGCGTGCCGTAGCCAGACAGTAGAACGAGCGGCAGGCGAGCTCACTACGTCCTCGAGTTGGGGAACGACCTCTCAGGGCCGCACGCCTGGTTCAAGGATGCCTCCGCCGTCGCTTTTGCTGCTGCTGCTGCTGCTGCGGCTGCTGCTGCTGGTGGTGGTGTGGCGCTAGCGGCTGCCGTTTCTGTCGTTCTCACTGGCGAAACACGAGAAGCATCACAGAATGCCATGCGATCGAGTCGATGTCAAGTTAACTCGTCGATGGGCTGGACTGGCTGTCTGACTGGAATGCTCGAACAGATTTTCTTCTCTCGAATCGAAGCCGACCGGAGAGTGTGCGTGTGCTAGCGAAACGAGAAGCGTCGACGTCGAGAGACGTCTGTCGACACGAAGTAGGCCAAACAATAAATCGCGAGCCGTCGGAAATGCTGTTTTGTTTTTCGTTTCAACTTGCGTCACACAATCATGTGTGGAATATATTCCGTATCGGTGGCGAGTTGCGGAGTAGCATTCGATCTTCGGTTCTCATACGAAAATCGGAATAGAGCGTAGAATAGGTCGCATTTTTTTCCCATGGAAACAGATTATTTTCCGGAGTTAAATATCGATCGAGAGATCGTTATTTCTCTCATTTCGAGAGACCATAACCTCCGATGGAAGAATCGTTCTTGCAGACTCTAGGTCTCGTGCGCCGTACGTGAGCTTATTGACTTCTGACAGTTCGGTGTATAGGTTTCCCTCCCTTGATTCACTCTGGTGAGGATGTGGAGGTCCGACATCAGGTCGCTTGCCTTGGAAACGAGGTACTGTGGATTGTTTTTTTTTTTTTTCTGTACGTTCTCTTTTCCCTCGTGAGTCGGCCCGCCGGCGGATCCGGCGCTTCTTCTGTGAGTGTGTTTGTGTGCCAAGCAGTGAGCACAACGGCTCGATCAGTGTGCCACAGTGTTACAGGGGCGGCACCCCTTGACAAGCGAACGAAGAGAACGAACGGAGCCTGCACTGCTGCTTCGAGTTTCGCTATCCGGCTACCCTCACGGCGAGCCTTGCTCCGTCATTGTTGGCCCCAACACTGCCTCATCGCTTTGCTTTGCTTACAAGCTAGCTGCATGGCCGCTTGGCTTAGTAACTGACTGACTGACTGACTGACTGACTGACGGCAGGATGGACGGACAGACGCACAGGCGAATGGACGAACGGCTGCAGTCAGAAGTGCGTTGCCCCTAGAGGCCTTTGCCGTGGCGGCTGCCTTTCCAACGAGCATTGCCGTTGCTGTGCTGTGCTCTGCAGCTAGAGTGCCGCCGCTTTGCCGAGGGGCCCGTGTAGGAGTGTCATCGACAAGCAAGCAAGCAAGCCAACCAAACGGCCGGCTGACCCGCCGACCAGGCAGCTAAACAGCCGAACGACTATCGTTTCTCGTATGCGTAACAGATCCGATAACCAGCGATGCGTATTAGTTTCAACATGTGTCGTCGTCAAAACTCAATTCAAAACATCGGAGATCCGAGCTGTTTGTTTTCCTCAAGGCTCAGCTCAATTTCTGTCGTCGTTCCCTTTCGCGCTCTCGTCGGCTACGAAACTCGCGCTCTGGAAAAAGTTCACTAAACCCTGCGGCCGCCGCGGCGGTGGCGAGCACAGCAGCCTTGAACTGGCACCGAACACTTCGGACCTGGGTCGGTTGTTTGATTCTCTCGCCGCTAGAGAGAACACAGTCGGACAGAAACGCCAATTATACTTTTGCTTTTTCGCTTCAGATGTACGAAAGCGAGGGCTTTAACCCCAACGCCAATGACGGCCGCTTCGACGGCGAAGCGCCGGCCAGCAGGGCATCGCCCCTGGCCTTGGAGGGGCACCGACAGTTGGCAACTGCCTAGCCAAAACGCCCTCTCTTGTCGAAGGTCATTGTGCTGCGCTCGACGGTGACGACTGGAAAAAGTTCAAAGCCTCGATTTCGATCTCAGCAGAAGTTCGCCGTTTCGCTATCCTTGAAATACGAAAGATGACAAACTGAAATGAGATGTTCGTCTCCAGCAAGAGGTTGGGATTGGTTCAATTCAATCCGTTAGTCCACTATGTTCAGCTTGATCCGCGACAGCTGCCTGTGGTTTGGCATTGGTCAAACTGACCCTCTGCTACCAACTGGCTCGTTTGTGGAGTTTCTTGCCAAGTCGACTTCGGTTCGCCTCCTGCATGCCAGACCTACTCCGGTGGTGAACGGCGACGGCTTCAGTGTTTCCGGCTGCTCAGGGTGAAAGCGGCGGCGCTTCGGCGGAGCGACCTTGACTTTGACTAAGGCCGTCGTTCATTCTGGCTCGACACCCACAAACGCCGAAAGTACAGAAAAAAAACACGGGCGCCGGATGTAAAACTTATACAAGTTCCTCAAGCGCTTATCGAAGGAATCTACTCGCGAGGGCGAGACCCTGCGATCTGCATGGGTGCCTAATGACATTTTTCTCGAGCACCGGAGCATCGAAAAATTCATCAAAAATCTTCTTACCGACTTTCGGCTCTCAGGCCGACACTCGTTTCCTGTGTACATGGAAAACGAGCAGCTCATGTCACTTGGATTTGATTTCCGGAAACAACACGCAGCTCACGACCATATGAGCGCTTCATCGGAATTTTTCGTTTCTGGCACCAAACTAGGAACCAGAGAACCCACGAAATCTCTCAACATGTACTCGTCAATGTTGGCAACGAGGGATCGCAGGACGAAACTTCCAATATTATCAGTCATTTCTCTCAATGTCGACCGGGATGTCGAGAAAAGGTTTGAATTCGCTCCGGAGAAAGATGTTCGCTGAGTGGAGCCAGAGTTTGGAGAGTTCCGATCACGATTTGATGATTGAGAACAAAGCGACGGTGAAGAAACGCAGAATCCAGTGGAGTTTGAACTCAAATCGGCAAAACCACCCTGGAGTTGGAAAGCTTCTCCTGCCACGAGACACCACAAAGTCGTTCACAAACGTCCCGGCTTCTGGTTCAATCACTGACGGAAGGCTTTCGCCAGAAGTTGGGAATATTCGGGCTGTCCACGGTCAGGGTTGCGGAAGCGAGCATTCCGCATAACACGGCGTTTCCGACAATCATATGTATCTCGCTTTCAAACCATGCTGCTACGAAAATGGAGCCTCTTCTCCAGCATCAAACAATCACACGGAGCTCGCTGTTCAGAGTCTGCAGCGAACAAGGAACCGTCATAGCTGGAGATTCACTTTTTGAAAATCATCTCAGTGAACTCCAACGGACCGATGGCGAATCGAATCTATGACGGGATGGTTGATGAAGACTAAACACCTCGGAAGCTGCTGTTTCATTTCGATTCGTCAGCTGATGTTGGACATTAACAACGATCCGCTGATATCAGTTGAAGGTGTCGAAGCGTCGGCCGGGGACGAGCGGCTCGCGTTTCGAGTATGAACGCATGCGCACGAGGGCAGTCAGTCGAAGTTGGAACCCGATATGGGTCACGATGTCGGATCCGATCGAACTACTGTTCTGGCAGACGAAGGGTTGAAAAGGTTCTCTGGCCTGTCTGAGGCAGCCCGGCAGGCTGATAGTGCCGCTTTCCGCTGTTTGTGTAGGTTTATGGCTCCAGATGCTCCACTGGCGACTCGAGCTATGACGACGACAGCAACAAGCACCACGAGACAGAGCACAACGCAGTATCGAACTCTTCTGCTAACCCCGTCACAACCATAAAGCGATTATTGACTAAACCCGAAACTAGTGCTACTGCCGGACTAGTTGGACTCCGGACGGGCTTCGTGTCTAGTCCTAGACTCCGATTCTCTCTACAACCGGCTAGCCCTAAAACACACACGCGCACGCAAATAGGTTTGTCGGAACTGAACGATCTGTAAGTTGGTCTGATAGTTGCCTGACTAGTTACGTGGAACAGACAGAAACATCCTACTTTATTGCACCTTATCTCTGAACGAAAGTTTCACGTTTCGCCACTATCATCGAAAAAAAGGAAAGCTCTCCACTGCAGAGGAGGCAAAACCGCCGCCGGTGACGGCATCCTCGTTAAGTTTCGGTTGTGAAGTTCGCACTGCCGGAACCGTGAGCCTGGATTCTGGAACCAGATAGATGAAGCGTTTTGTTTTCTTTTTTGCTCGATCCCTCATCGGGAACTTCATGAGGCTACGTCTCTATCCCTCCGCGTCGTCGTGGTTTCCTTCTAGGGCTGCTCGTTTCAAACTAAAAATACCAGTGTAACTGGTTAGGGGCCCCGACAACACTGTTCGGCAGTTGGCAACGGAGACGTCGCTGCTCGCTCGGTCGGTCGGTTGGCCGGGCGGGCTGCCGGCAGGAAAAGCTTTCAAGGCCAGGTTCATCGACCCAGTGGGGCACTCGTACCCAAGAAAGCGAGCCAGCAAGGCAGTCAGTCAGTCAGTCAGTCAGTCAGTTAAGCAGCATCCACCACCACCACCGCCGCCAAGAGGACGACGGCAACAGCGACGACCCTCTTACCCAGACTCGGTTGTTCACCGAAAGCGATGACGAACAGCCAGTCACTGCTTTCTCCGTGCTGTCCGGGTTCTCCGCCGCCGCCAACACCACCACCGCGATCGGCCGACGGCAGGGACCACAGCGAGTCCGTCGGAAACCAGCTGACGGTACCGATCCACATGCCCCCAATGTCAACGCTGGAGAGGCCCCGAACGTGCCCAGCGAAAAAACCGATCAACAGGGCTGCGTGTCGATGCCGCTTTATTACTCGCTCAACTATCTGCTACCGATCCTGAATCTGCGGTGTATCTTCCCGTCATCGATGCCAGATTTTCGATTCCATCCCACCACAGTCTCGCTGACATCGCATTCATGCGATCACCGATAAAGTGGAATGAATAAGTTCCTGCACGAACTCCTGGGTTGTTTGGTGACTTTGAGGAATATAGACATTGAACGGAGGTCCAAGAAAGCTCTCAGAATTGATACCACTCGGGTTAGTCAGCGATGAGTGGGTTAACAAGCGCGTAAGAAAGCCAGTCGGTCATCTAGCTGTCCAGAGAGGGTGCGGTAGAGGAACAGGATGAAGGATGTTTCCTCCCGGAGATGACAGAGTTCATGTCCTCAATCTAACCCCAGCTCGCCCACAGCATCCAGTCAGTAAACCACAGCTGGATCCGATACTACTGCCTGAGCTAAGTTCATCAACTTGGACAGGTCATCTGAGTTGACCCTTAGGACTTCCTTGACTGCGAAAGGATGCAGCATGATCGACATCGATGATTCGAGGGTTTCTAGCCCTAGCCGACATACTTTCGTTCTGTTTTTTTTTCCGCAGACGATAACGATAACTCGGAAGCTGAATTATTCGACGGACTATCGATGTTGTTTGACTTCCAATCGAGAGTCGAGAGTCGGCAAGGAACTCGCTGTCCAGCGAACCGGTTCCAGCTGCCATGAGCGGCGGTGCGGCTGTTGTACCGCGGCACTCTCATCGAGGACGCGCCTTACAAGTCGTAGGAGTCGCCTGAACTTCTTCCTGCATCCTGTGTCATGTCGGTCTCCACCTCAAACATTTGATGCTTGATCGGTTTCACCGTTTCGCTCCGATACGACATTCCGAGAAAATCGTGTGCCATCTCGAATCCCACTTGACTTAATCTAAAACCTCAAACCGCGTCTGGATGAGTCGTGGACTCTGTTGGAACACGACGGTCAATGGAACGACGAACAAGCGTATACTCGGTCGAGCCGGTCGGTGCAATAACCTGCGAAGCGATCTCGAAGGGCTTTGGGTCATTGTCATCGAATGCCTGCTATCTAAAAGGCCATAGCAACCCACAATCGGACATTTTGTTCGCGGTTTTCGTTCCCTTAACTGATCCTGGAGCCGAGAGTGGCAACGACCAATCGAGTGAGCGAGCGAGCGAGTGTCACAGCGGCGCTCAACAGCTCCAGGAACCACAGTGACACAGATCGAGGGAGAAGGAAAACTCAAGGTGTTCATTACACACGGCAAGCTTTCATTCATAGCTGGAGAAAACAACTCAAAATCTGAGCTCTATGATCGTGGGCCGTACTGGGTATCCGTGGAAGCTCCCGATACAGGCTCTGGATTCAATGGAATTTCCCGCGACTGGTTGAGCTCTACTCGAGCGAGTTCCAGTGCCCTCATCGATCCCTCTAGAATCGCGATAATTTCGAGAGTCCATACACAACTTTTAGAAAGTCGCGGCGCTCATCCTTCCCTCGATCGCCGGTGTGAGTGATGATTTACAATCTGATACAAGATGACGAACGCTTGTCAGCCGGAAACACCGAGATGAGGCAGTCTCAGGTTTCTCTGAAACCACTTAGTTTTAGTTTTTCCCTCGGTACCATTTCTTTTTTGCCGTCTCCGCCGCCGCCTTGGCAGTTCCTGCTCGCGGACGGCCGTTGCCAAGTTAGCGTCTCTCAAAATAACATCTGGCACTAGTTTGTTGAACTCTTCGGTGTCTCTCCATACTTTGGTGTCTCGGTCGCGCACACGCCAGCGTTGGAGCGGGTTCCATAAAGGCGAATGCGTTCCCTTCGTACATTCGAAATCAGTTTGAAGACGAAAGGAAAAAACTTCGCCGACGCCTCGTGCTCTTTGGTGGTTTTACGTGCCGTCAGTTCGGATCTGCGCATGATCCGAGATCATTGTCCCTGCCCCTTTCTCACAACCAGGTGGATGGCCTGCTTCGAGTTCAAGGGCATCTCGCCCTCTCCCTTCGGTCCCCTTGGCAACTGGGAGGCTGGAGAAACTTGCTGCGGGGTCAACGAACATTGAGGGACAAACTCTCATTTTTTTTCTCCCTTTTCGGTTCGTAGCCCGCCTCCCCGAAGATGATGTTCATGATCGCGGCGATAACGGTGACAACTACGACGTCGACGTTAACCCATTATCTCCAATATAGGCTTCAGCAACCCCACCCCATGAGGCAGCTGAACGCTCAAAGAGGTGGGAAGGCGACGGACTGGATATCGAACGTACCCTGCGGACGGACAGGCCCTCAATAGGCAGTCGGGCAGGCAAAGACGAGCGGCCCTCTCTTTTGGAGCCGCCCCACACTCGTGCGAACGCACCCTCACACTCACACAGCAAAGGTCCATGAACCTTTTCAAGGGCAGGAGTGCAATGCTCTCTGGCTAGGAGGAGAACGAGGAGGCCCATAGGAGGGTCAGAAAGACGTTGCCTGCCTGCCTGCCTGCCTGCCTGTTTGCCTGCCTGCCTGCCTGCCTGCCTTACCAAAGTGATTTACCTCCTCACCCATTGATTTTCTGTGCGCCTAACCATCAACTTGAGTCAAACAACAAGGGCTTCCTCCAGGTCGCATGCTATAAACTCTCGTGATACTCAGAGGCGGCAGTCTAGCGATAACTTACTTTACGAGCTACAAATATGTATTCCGGTCTTATTTGCAGATGGCAATTACTCGAGCTTGATCTGTTCTCGAACGGCATGTTGACCCAAAGAGTTTGATGCGGGCTAGTAGTGCCGACGGGCGTGACTACCAAAACGGGCATCTGTGAGAGCTGGATCACGACCTGGCCGAGTGCGCACCACCTAGCAGGCCGCTCGCTTGTTCGCCTGGAACAGCCAAAACGGCCGATCGGGGAAAACTTAGGGAAAGAATATCGACAGCGAGAGAAAAAAAAAACGAGAGCATATAAATCAATCTCGATCCAAGCAGTGGCATCGGTCGGAGCGCGTGCGCAAACAAGTCGATAGTTTTCAATTTTTGTCTTTCCGACATCAGAGGCGGAATATTTTGAGTTTTCGAAGAGGTCCATTTTTCCAACGACGACGTCAAGAGATCCACAGTCCGTTCGCGCGGTTCAAGGACAGACGCACGTTGGCCTAAACGCGTTCTTCTTCCCTCGGAGCTCCGAGGATGTTGAACGTCTTTCGTCGGTATTCCATTACCCACGAAAGTTTACCCACGAGAGCGGTGATCATTGGGTTCTTTACCGCGATGACCTCAGCAGGGGCGGCTTTGTTTTAAAGCTAGGCGCTTTGTTGATTTTCCAAACATCCTGTAAATCAAGAATTGTTTACGCCCAGATGTCGCCGTCAATTTTCTCTCTAATGAAGTCCACGCCACACGCCCTTGGATAATAATCGTCCGCTCTGCTCCGTGATCGAGCTAGGTCGAACTCGAGTAAATATGGTTAACCCGTTCCCCAGGGACCGAGAGGACCACCTCGGCTCCCGTCGAACTTTAAAGACGCGTGTCCGGTGCTGCAGAATCAATCTATTCATTCTGAAAAAAAAATTGTGTGCTCATCTGGATGTTAGCTTCCACTGATTTAGTTGATTTATGCAACAAGAAGGGAGGCCATTTTTTCGAACGCCCATTTTTAAACCAAACTCACTCGGAAAAGCGAACAAGCAACAAGCAAGCGAGCGGGCGGGCGGCCACGCGGACCGACATCGATAAAAGTGCTGATAGGCCTCCAGAGGCCCAGCGGGCAACTCCGAGCAATGTACTCTAACTAAGGTGACACTGTGGAACTTTCTAAAACTGCGTTACTGCGCCGATATGAGACAGGTTGGACAACATTGTGATGTCTTTGTCTCTCAACCGGCTTACGGCCGGTCGACAAAGAATAGGTAGCTTTTATCTGGAGAACGCGACTAGGCCTTCCTCGCCGCCGGATTCTCGGCCCCACTTTGGAGAGACATTTAAAAATCCGTTGCAGACTAACTGATGTGGAGCCGGTCGGCGAGCCACACCTCTAACGGTCAGGCATCATCATCATCATCATCATCATCTGGATAACCGGTTTGTTCTCGGTGGATGCCTCAGCGGAACTGCTACGCGAATTACATTTTTGTCCGAACTCACGACCAGTGAAGCCTGTGGCGGCGGGAATGCATTCTCCGGTAACGGGTTAGTCGACTCGTACCACGACTGAGTACGGTTTTTTAAATGCGACGAGTTTCGTAAGAGACAAAGTATGTTAAGACCCCGTTGTTGTTGTTGTTGTTGTTGTCAGTTAGTTCAAATGGCGCCATCCTCGAAACAGACAAATGGCTCGCGGGATTCGTTTGCCGGTGGAAACAGAGGCTTTGTCCGTCTGCATCTTTCACCTGGACGATCTCCAAGGGGCCCTCTCGGTCACGGCAACGTAAACCCATCCCAAACAACGCAATAAACTTGGAGAAGCGTTGCTCCGTCGTAGAATTGGATGAGAATGTAACTGTGTCTGGACTCTTAGATTCGCTGCCAGCAGCATTTCGTTTTGCTCACTCGGTCGCGATTGCGAACCGTCAATGGAAGCCCTCGTCCTCGAAACTCGAATCCAAGCGATCCGAACTCTAGTCTCTGCAAGATCCGCGAAAGTTCTGAACTGACTTTCGTCTCCGCGGTTCGTTGTCACGAGAGCGGCGAAGGACCAGGGCGCCGGGCTGACAACTTCTATTGGGTTGAAAGCGGTCATCGAGTTGTTACTCAGTCAGTTAGGGATTGTTGGATCTGACCTCATCGGGCCGGGTGCTCCGACGACAGCGACGATGAGTTCGAGACTTTCCGGCACGAGACTGTGCACAATGTTGCACACACACACACACACTAGCTCACTCGCATTACCAGTCAAATCAGCAGAAAAGATCATTCTTGCCGGCCATCAGGCGGACTTGTGAGTAGGAATCATTGAACTCGCATCCGTGAAATAGACATTCGAGTTGGTCGCGCGTTCGAGGACGCTGCAATGGGTTACGAGGACGCGATCTTTGGCCGCTTGCAGCGTATCGAACCGTGTATGGACATAGTATGATAAAGGTAGCTCTTGACCGCGCGGAGCTTGAGACATCGCACTCTCTTCCATTCCTCTGTTTGTCCACTCATGGGGCGACGCGACGATCGTCTTCTCGCAGGAATCAACGATGATTTGTTGTAAACTCAAGAAGAATAGAAGATTGGAAATGAATCGAGGAAACCGCCTACCTCCTCGGAGAAGTCTTATGGAGACTTCATGCAACGAACGGACCACACAAACGGATAGCCAAAGATCTGAGCGAATTCGTCGACGGTCAGTTCAGCGGTTAGTTTCAGTTCATAATCGTAAATATAGCGCGCGACGAGGCGCCGAATTGATATCAATTCAATAAACAAGTCAGAACGGAGTCGCAACTTTGAATAGGCAAAGAATGCACGAGGTTCGGAAGTAACAGAACGCGCGAGCCTGGATCCGTGGATGTCTGGCGGACGAGCGTAAAGTACTTCGATAGGGTTTGGATAGCGGAGGACCACCGGTGTCCAATCGAGGATCTGCGGAGTTTTGAGTAGAACAGGGCAGGCGCATATTTTATCCATCAGAGAGGATGTATCGAGGTCAGCAGATTGCTGACTTAAGCGTGTAATGGTCTACATCACCTCAACCATCCGAAACAGCGTCGTCGTCCTGATCTCGAGCTTGAACTCCAGGTCAACGGGTTAGCGGGAGGAGAGGATTGCGAGCGAGCGAGCGAGCCGAAGGGTAGGAACGGACGAACGAGTGAACAAACGGACGACCGATCCGAAGGATGTATTGTGTACTAACTCGGCTTGTGTGTGTGTGTATGTGAGTGGGTGGCTAGCTGGCCGTACGGCTAGCTTGCGAACCGGAGAGCCACATGCGTCGTCAGCTAGTCACCCACTGAAGGTGGAAGAGAATACCGAGTAGCAAATCTAAAGATGGCCTTCTGCCTTCGAGAGGCATTCTTCGAAGATTTGGGTTTCGTTCGGGGTTTCGAGATCACCATCGCCATCATCGAGATCAATGCCGGGTTCAATGGCTATTCTTGTTTGCGAAGTGCGGATTACTTCCTGCTTTTGAGAGCGGGCGATTTGTATCCGATTTGTACTTCGTGACAATTCTTCGGCTAACAGAACGGCAGATTCTTGTCCTGCTTCTTCTGTTGCTTCTGACGCCGATGTTGCGACTGTTGACGTCGAAGCTACTGAACATGGCTTGCTTGCTCGCTCGCTCGCTCGTCCGTTTACCGGAAGCGTGCGTCGAGGCCATTGATAGAACATTACGTCATGAAGGTCCCTTTACGAAGTGCCTTCTCCTCTGCTTCTTCCGCAATCCAATTATCGTCAGTAAAGTGCGTAGCGTCTCGTTCGAGAATTCTGTCCTTCGTGATATTTCGAGGAGATAACTCGATACATGTTAGGCTCTGGATCCGACATCCAATCGAATCCTGTGACTCGGTACCAACCCGCTTAAGGCAGTGTCGTGACGACACTTGACGCTTCGCTACGTGCTGTGTTCTCGCGTTCGTTCTCTTGGACAGCTTGTTGGAACACCGTGCTGATTTCTACAGAGAAGAAACTCAATGCCGTCACGGTGATGCGGGGATAATCTCTTCGTCTGAGAGCGTAATCGAGAACTTCGCTCCTTGACTCTCGATTAGTGGCGAGTGTCGACCTGCCGTTGACATTATAATGGTTTCCTCGCGGAGATTGTCTACCACTCACAAACGAGAATAGAACCTGCTGGTCAAGTTCACGTAGGAGACGAGAGACAAGTCGCTCAATAAACGAACGACTACCACTTGAAATCTTCCACGTATCATTGAACGAGCTCTCGATCTCGTTGCGGACAATCGGTTGACTTCTTAGATTATGGACATAATAATCTCCTATTTAAAACGAAACACCGTACACTGAGTTCCCTCCATAGATGACGAGCAAAAAAGCCGAAGTTCCAATCGCCTGGGGAGCGACGCAACCGTTCATCCTCGAATCATCAGGGTTCGGCTCTCCTTAACAAGCTCGACAAGTTCATCCAGGTTCAGAAAGGCGAGTGAGGTCTGTCGATTCCGTATAATTGGTGAGACGAGTCTAATGGCGACCAGCAATCCAGACCGATGCGAAACGTTAGATGTCGACTCATGGAAGTAAGAACGAAAGGACAAATCAACGGATGGCCGGCTGAATCATCGTTTTCGACAAAAAGTGATAGTCGTTGCGAAGAACCATGTTCTCTTGGGCCCAAGTCGTTCATCCAGAAGAACTGTTCCTCGGAAATTCGTTTTCTGCTCGACAGCTGCAGTACCGAAGCGGCGAAGTACGCTCGAGCTGTTCAAGATCGGGCGACAATGCTCTGTGAACTTCGTTTTCTGGAACCTTGGAAGCGGTCACCGACGGTTGCGCGCAAAGTTTCAACCGCGTGAGGCGGCCGACCACGTGGTTCCGTCGAGTAACTTTTCGTGTAGGTCTGCCCCGGAAAACTTAAGGGGCCATTTATGATGAATGACTCCGCCACTTCTATATCGACTCTGGGTGCATGCTCTATGTTTTAATTGCCGTAATTACCGGTGCGAGAGAAAAAATGTGGACGAAACAAGTGAGCCAAATTCCCTCCTCGCTCGCTCGCTCGCTCAGATGTGCGGATGCATATGCAGTATGTCCCATGAGACACTTCCAAAAGTTGAACGTCTCGCCCAAGGCCGGCTAAAAGTTTGGAGGAGGGGATTGAACAGCAATAAGTCTGTCTTGCCTCCATGCAGTCATCAAATCATGCTCGCATAGCGCCATGTCTGTACGTCCCTCGCTCAGGCTGTGAGAAACTGTCTGACGAAATTGTTCAGCATCTATGGTCGTGGACCTTGAAACTCCATCTTACAGTGGGATACCGCATCGTCTCGGACGTGGTCGTAGTTCTCGTTGCTGATGATGCTCCTGCCGCCGCCGCCGCCGCCGCCGCCACCGCTGGTGCTGCTGCGGGTGATGCGGACGGTTTTCTAGTCGACAATGTTGTTTCTGTTGTCGCCCATATTCTTGTTTATGCCAACGAACTTGTTGTCGACGATGCGATCATCCCGCGAGATCCATCGATGCTCCGAGAAGTTGCAACGACCGTTCTCGATCGTTGACCGTTTTTCCGCTAACGAGTGTCCCGAAAGGCGACCACAACGACTGTGCCGACCTTGATCCGGCTTAAAACAGAAACGTCCATCTTTGAATCGTAGCTCAGGCACCTAGCCTTAACTTGTAGAACAAATAGAAATGAGGCCACCAGAAATTGCTCGCTAGCCCGCCGTCCCGTCCCCCGACCGCCCAACGCAGTATTTTTCGTCAGTTTTCTCTGCGGTCCCGTGTGAATTGCATGTCCAATTACACGCACAATGTGCGATTATTCGCTCTGTCAGTGAGCTCGTTCACATGTTTTGAACTTTCGTTCATTCTCCCGTTGGTCAGCAAAATCTGAAAACTCGACCGTGGCAAGAGACAGCTCCGTACTCTGCGGTCACGTTGACTCTATGCCTCCGTTGTCGCCCTCGATTGCGTCTCGCTGTCGTTGTTTGAGGCAACAACAAATGATGCCGTCGCGTCGGTCGTGGGCGTGCGTCGATTCAGTCAGGGAGTCATTCGGTCGGCTGCTGTCGCTTCTGATGGAAGCAAAGTCATTGCCAAGGACGTAAATTCTGGTTGGAGGCCAGTTGGTGCTGCTGCTCTTGCGGCCGCCGCCGCGGCTCGATGCCGATCTTTATGCCGAGGGATCTTTGTTAACCGACCAGCCGGCGAGCGAAAAGCCCCAGACTGTCGTTTTGTAGCGGATCCGAATCCAAAGGGTGATCGGCTCGCTCATGTTTGTTCTTCTGTCTTCCGACTTGTCAAATGTCTCGTACATCCCCCATTGAAATCAACTCGTCCGTGGCTGAATATCAACCATGCCGTCCCACCAGCCGGCGACCTCTGAGGCACGCGCCGAACGGCTCCGCTGCGGTCTGGATAGGTGAGGTCAATCTTTCATAAAAAGCAACAAGCAGCTACTTCCGCGATGTGGCTCCAACTTCAGTGCGCAGGCGGCTGAGCCACAGGCTGCACAGTTGACCTTAGAACACGCGCTGGCCCGTGGCACGCGGAAACGAAATGGTACTTGGTTCGAGCGGCCGCCAGCCCGTGGCTCAGTATACAGACACACTGAATATGTACCTATTTTGATCCAATCCTTCGCAATCACTGACCAGAGCGTTCGGGATTAAGTCATCAGCCGGCAGAGGTTGATAGCAGCCAATTAGGTGAGGTCACGACGATGAGCAAAAATCCTCACAGCCTCCCCCTCTGAGCAACAGCACCTAGCCACCCTCCACCCACGCGACCTCCGAGGTCGCATCTGGTCCTTGAACCTGAATCCCTCACTGATGATCTACATGCTTGCTAGCCAGACTGACTGACTGTATGCTAGTGCCGCTGCCGCTTCCTTGGAGCAACGGGGGAGCACATCAAATGTTATGCGGAGAGAAATTCAAAAATCCCCCCACTAGAAATCAACAAGAGCCGGAGAAGCGAGAGTGCATGCGCGCACTAGAGAAATGTTTTAAAAAATCGAAAGTGTGGGCCAGCATCGAACTCGCAGCCATCTGCTGTGCCAGGGTTCAAGTTAGGTTAAGCAACGGTTTCAGACTCCAGCGACAGCCAAGGCAGGTGTCCATTCAAAAATTGCTCAGGTGAACGACAACGAACGGCCTGAGCCACTACGACGATACAGCCAACGGCCGGCCGTCGAAACAGCAAGTCAGCGAGCGAGCGAGAAAGCGAGGATCTCGGTCGATGCAAAAAACGTGAAATCATGTCGATTCTTCCAATGGCTGCTTTGTGACAATCTCTACCCTTCCTTCAAATCGCTGATGCGTCATCGTGAGTCCGAGACGACTCCGGGCCTCCGTAACCTCTTCTCCTCGTCGAACTTTTTCTTAATCTCCTCGGGGCGAGTATCAGCACCCACCGAGAAGCCGGTTCTGTCCAACGACATATACCCGACCGTGCCAATATCGGGTAATACGATTTTACGAAAGAGTTGAAGCGCTTCACGATTCTGTTAACGAGACTCGGCAACCTTGGTAATCCGCTCGGAAACGAAGAGTCAGAGAAAGAGGAGAAAACTCTAGCGAAACCACGGCTAAACGTCTGTGCGCTTTCTCAGAAGATCGGATTTTGAACATTCGATTTCGAACGTTTGAAAACAAAATGGAGATTACTTCTCTGGAAATTCAGAAATTCACCGGTGTTGATGCCGCTGTCTATTGTGCCTGCCTGCGTGTGTGTGTATGTGTGTGTGTTCTTTTTTCATTATTTTTCCTTGGACTAAGGTTTTCGCTTCTTGTTTCGCAATGCGTCCGCTTTAAATAAATTATTTTCATGTGTATTTCGTTCGCCGGGCCAACGTGGATCACGTGGTCTAAAGAACAGGCGTTGAAATTTTCTGCGAACAGTTGTCCTTGGAAGCGCTGAGGGGTTGACGTCCTTCGGTCGATCTCTCTAAGTTCGGGTGAACGTCCTTGGGCCTTGAACTCCAGGTCGGTGCTCCGGCTTACGTTGCTTTCTGCGCGCGCGGACGCGCACTCACATACGTTCACAGACACGCTCTCACGGCCAGCTCGGCGAGTTTCCTCAACTACTCGGACCCAACTATGTACAACCGAACGTACCTCAACGTTGCTTAACCAGAGCTCTCCACAAAAGAAATGCACTTCAAAGAAACGGGTGACCTTCGACCACTCGGCCGGAGTTTACTATAGATTGCGTAACAACTCTAAAGCGATTTGCTGCTCCTTTTGTGCTCTCATCGTGTCGCTGTCGCGTTGCAGTGCAGGCACAATAGCTGGAAACGCTCTCAATTCGAAACTTGAGCCACGCTTTTGATTTCTTTCTCAAACTCGACACTCGACAGAAATGAGAATCAGGAAGAAGATATAGTATGAGAAAATAATCGTGAGATTTCGCAGAATCGGACTAATCTCACGCACGTTCATGTTCTTCCATGGCACTTGATCGAAGAGAAGAATTTCCTGTAACATCCGAAGGCTGGATTCAATGCCAAGGTAAAGGTGAAACCTGTGTGCCGAGCAGGCGCTTGCTCGCTAGCTAGCTGGCTCGTTCGCTCGTTCGGCCGTCTTCCACAGCAGCTGTTATCTGAAGCAAAATAACTTTCTCAAGGAGAAAGCCACCACGGTTTCATTGAAGTTTAGGGCGATGACACAATACACCCGGTTGGATTTTCATGAATATCTACTGAAGTCGACGGAAATGAACGCCGCAAGCCTCGTTCGCTAGTTCGAACTTGGGCAAGGGCCAACCTCCGATCGGTGGCAGCCTTGACAAGGCAGTTGGCTTCGATAAGAATTTCTATTCTGATTTCTACAAAATCTTTATCATTCGTTCGAGTTTCCGGTGTGCTTGAAGAGTTAGCCCTGAGAGCAGGAAGTTACGCACGAGGTGGGCGCGTTTGTTGTTCCGTTATTACGATCCGTGTTTTAGAAAATTATGGCACGTGAATCGACGGACTGGCCAATAACGGTTATCGAGCTTCGTACAGTAGATCTCGAGGAGCACGACGCGCGTACGTTCAATTATCCGGCGTACACCTAATCTTAAGGCGTCCCTCCGAGTCATGCGAGGCGTGAAGAACACGCGAAGCTCATGCTTATTCCCGAATACAATCGGGGAACCACCAGGTAGTTGGTACGAAGCACCATCTGGAGGCACGCGAATGAGGCTGTTCAGGCACGAGGAAGCGAAGAAACTTTCACCGCTGTTGGATCGCCGTGTCGTCGACCAGGGATTGGGGGAGTCTCGACCAACTCCCCCCACCTGAACCCTCGGGTCATCGCTTGCTGGGGACTGCGAGCGACCGATCAGACCAAACATACGGACAGACAGACAAACCGAGTCCAAAAGACGAGAACTTCTCGCTCTGCAATGAGGAAGTCCCGCAAAAACAAGACAGGCAGACATGCTGCACGCGACGGCTCGGGTCACTTCGTCTACCGGCTGAGCCACTGTCGAAGTCTAACTTGTCCCCCATCAACCTCCCAACTTCAAAAAAGCTCGCGATCTCTCGCTCCCTGTCTGCGAAACCCCCTCAAAAAGATATTTCTAGAGCTGAAAGGCTGGCTGGCTGGCGAGTGGGAGTAACCGATGAGCGGTTTCCTGTCTCGTTTGTTGTTTTCTCCCATAACGCGATGAGCCGATGCTGTTAGTTCTCGTCATCGATATTCGAAGCACGCTCACTCAGACTCTGCATCAGACGACGGAGGAGCTCCTGGCACTGTAGATGACAGCACTCGAGCTGATCGCGTAACGGTTACGTCGCATCTCCTCAGTTTCCTGTTACAGATAACGATTTTATGGCGGGACACCTTCACTGGAACGGAACAAACCGACTGAACGTATTCTTTTTTCGTTCGATTCCGTGGATCTCCTTCGCCTGAGTCAACTTCTTGGACCGCTGAGACAGATTCCGCTATCACCAGCGTAGAAAAGCGCCGCCGTTTACAAATCATTCAAGAAATCGCATCCAGCTTCTTCCACAGTGAATGACTCACTGCGTTGAATGATTCTTTTTCGTCCAGAAGAGTTATCCGAAGCCTGAATAAATTAATCCGCAGTGAAATCATTTGGATCGCGGTCCACTGATTGCGTCGAAGACACGGCGATTGCCGTTATTGGCGTCCTGAGTACTCCTATCTACATGTAAATGCACGCATGCATGCATGCATGCATGCATGCACAATGTTCCTTGTATAGCGGCTCTTCCCAGATGGTGGTGATTGTATTGAGACAGGAAAGCGACGGACAGTGAGTGCGTGCTCGTATGTCTGACTGCGTGCTGGTCGGTGTCAGTCCAGCGATGGCAGCAGTACGAGAGTTCAACAACACCGCAACCGGCACCAGTGCCTACACCGACCGACACCAGCTCCGACATCCACCGGCAGCGGTCGAGACCATCCGAACTTTCTTCTTCAGCATCTGCCGACTGCCAGAGGTTCTTGATCACTGACCAGGAAGGCGGTCCGCGTGAGTCGTGCGCGAGCCACGGCTGTGCGCTCGAAAAGTCCATTCCTCGAACATTTGACGAGACTTTGTTTCGAACATCGTTCACTGGAGGCTGATTGTGTCGATTAGGTAAACTCGCCGCCATCGGCAGCGGTCCGATTGTAAAACTTTGAAAAGTGAACGTGGGACTCCCACGGTGGGAGCACACGAGAGCGCGACCGGGACTCCGGCTTGGCCGATCCCGTACTAAGAACCCGGACCAGGTTCCGCGCCTGTCGGGGTCGCTCGTTTTGGGCTGAATGCGGAAGTAGTGAACGAACGAAGGAACGAAAGAATGAATGTGTGTGTGTGTGTGTGCATAAAAGTGAAATCGACAATCTGCCTATCGGTGTTTATGATGACGACAGGCCGAGAAGTCGGTGACCGTTTGAAACTCCACCGAGTACCGTAGCGAGCAAGGATGGCCAACGGTACCTCAAGCTGGCACGCGCGCTGTGCCCGGGTCGTCGTTCGTTGGACAGCGGAGGGAGAAAAAAACACATGAAGTACCGCTTTCATGTTTAGATCAAAGAATCACAATCAGATACCAAGTCGAGTGGACATACGGCTCACTTCCGTTACGTTGCTCCGTTCGGTTCATCAACGAACGGTCGGCGGCCGAGGCGAACCGATGCCAGTCATGAGAGATCCCGTTTCCTTCGTTGCTCGAGAGAGAAAACCAGTTCCCTCTGCCATGAGTTGCACCAGAAACTTCCATCTCAAAGATCTTGCTTGAGAAGCGCAAAGAACTCTCTTGCGCAATAGTCGCCCGCGGAATTTCTCATCAAGTACGTGAAAACCGTTGAGACGACGCAGAGTGGATTCGTTTTGGACGACATCCGTATTTGAAAAATGAAAGCGAGGGAGCCAGCAGTAAAATCTCGCACGTAGTGCCGTTCCTTGAATCCGATGGATGACCTCGTCTGATCTTTAAATTTTCTGGAACAAGCGTATAAGTATCGAACAAAACACAATAAGGAGAGGTTTCCCACTCGCGTGTTTGCCAGCCTGTTTGCGCGGCTTACTTCTCGGTTAGTTGATTTCGATTCTTGGCAGGATGACATCGCTTGCAATAGTAGTCAGAGAAAGCGACATTGGAGAGTTTCCAGGTAGCCTTCGGAGTTGGTATCGTGTATTATAGTATCTTGGCTCTTTATGATTGAATCACACTCTACAAACGATTCCCCGATCGACGAGCATTCAAATGGAATTCTGAAAGCAGTTCCGATGTTTAGAGAGGATATTCCGAACTTTGTACTCAATCAATCATTTGATCACTCAATCCATGATTCCCCAAACAATTATTTGTAACGGGAAGTTAAAACATTTCGAAGTAGGCCTAGCAGAATGTTGGGTTGATAAATTTAGCGGTGTCGTACGTTTCCAGGGTGCCCGTGCTACCTGGTTTGCGAGAACAGATATTTTGGCTCCAAAGTTGACGATGGCTGTTTGAGGGCGAGAACGACATTCAAGTTAGCTCAACGGAACGCACCACGGGCAGATGTTACAACGATTGAAGGCTGCCAGCCTGACTGGATACAGCGAATGTATGTTGAGCCATCTACCGTTCAGATGGCTGAATCCTCGGCCGGACTTCTTCCTCCCGCGCTCGTTTACCGCGCTCCACAGTCGACGCATCGTTTCAGAAGCCCAAGGCTCCGCTTCTGTGAACGAAGCAAGGTTCCAGCGACATTGACATTGGCTCCGAATTACGCAACGAAGATACGGCACCGTTTCCGGCTGTGGCGAAAACTCAAAGTCACTTAAGATGGATCCTGGAGCGTACAGCTCATCGTAGACGCTGCTTACCAAGCATTCAATGAGTCATGTATTTGTTTTCTCGTTCGGTTTGGAACGAGAGCCGATAAGGGTCCCGTGTTCCGGTGATGTGTCGGATGTCTCAACCGGGACTCTGCTTTGTTTCTGGCCCTTGTTTCAGCCTAGGCCAGATTCCACATTTCCCGGGGAAGCGGCGCTCAGACACTTCTTCACGAAAGTTCACATTCTGGCAGACGGCCTCAATGCGTGTACTTCTACAAGGCTAGCTGTTTGGCCTGCCTTGACTTGCACAGAGGAAAATGAAACGCGTTTTGTCGTCATCATGGTCGGCCACTGCATCTCTAGTTGCTCATATAAGCGATACGCTCGCCGCTGCGTCGGCCCTCGCTGCCTCCGCCGTGCCGGTGCTCCGACACGAAATCCAAGGACGTCATCGTATGACTCGCTCTCGACAACTCAACGAGCGAGCGAGCGAGCGAACGAAAGAATCAACGAGTGAGTCAGCCTTGAAGCCGAAAGTGAGTGCCAACGGTCTCACTTAGCCTTCAATCCTCTGCCGTTCGTACGTAGCCGGCTCGGTGGCGGCCGCAGCCGGGATAAATAAAACCGTCACAGCAAAAACATTCGGTCGCTGGCTTGGCCAGCTCGGCAATCAAACAGAGGACGCTTCACTTCGTTTGGTGTATTTATGTCTGCCTCAAAGAGCGAGGTTCGACTTAGTGAGTTGAAGACAGTCAGACCAACCGAAGACCGGGCTGAAGGTTGCCTTCAGGTTGCTGCAAACATGGCGCTTTGAGTGACGTCACAGGCCGTCGTCCGAGTTCGAGGTCTAGCTTGCAGGTTGAGTAGCTTGTTCGTTGCTAACTCATTCGCTTGAGCTGAGTCAACTCTTCCCAGTTGGCCTACATAGAGACTCAGCGCTACGGACGGAAGTCTGGGATGGAATTTCAGACTAATATTCAATTTCGGTTCGGTTTCAAGAATTGCGGAATGCCTCTCCTCTGAAGACATTTGCGGATCAGAAAAATACGGTCATGGAAGCTCCTGATCGGCCTCGACGAGAGAACATGACAGCGTTTTGTCGGAAAATCTTCGGCAGCTCCAAGATCCGACGAGCGAAACAGGAAATCGAGGAGACACAGAAAATGTGATCGACGCGGACTCACGCATCCCGGGCTATCCTGTCCCTAGCTGCCCCTGAGAACGAGAATTCAAAGAAGACATGGCCCTGAATAGGATCTTCGCCTGATCTGTCTTCTCCCAGGAGTTGATCCATGTCGTCTCTGTTCGAGTTTAGAAGTTTCTGGCCGGTTTTTTTATTTTCTTCATGAAGCCACCCGTGACAACGATGCGTAGCCCATGGCCGTGGTGGCAGCAGCCGTTGCCTAAACATGAGTCGTTCAACGTTGGGTGATGCTGTTGGCGCGCATAGTAGCAATGCCAAGTTCAGGGCCTCCAAGGGGCCCCCTCAGTTTCACTCACTACCCCAGATTTCAAGGGCATCGTCGAGCAGCACGCAGCGTCAACTGAAAACTGAGGCGAGTTTGGCATTCGTTCCGCTGTACCCCTGATCTCATGCCTCAAACGATAAACTTCATCGGATGTTGCCGCCAAATTACTTGATTTGTATATTTCCAATCCTGGACGAGATTCCGCCTTTTTCTAAACATGAAACGTTCCCAAGCTCCTTCAACCGATCACGCATGAGAGTAAATTCTGAGTGCACTGAGCTGCCCCGACTCTGTCCTTGATGTTTGTCGAGGCTCCGGGAATACATATATCTGATCTACGTCAAGGAGGAGATCTAAAGAAGAAAAAGAATCGCATGATATCTATTTTAAACGAGCAACGGGGCCACTGTCCTCCTAAGAATTAATCCGGAGAGATTGTTGAAGTTCACCGTCAAGATACTTCGCTTCTGCTCCTGAGTTATCGGACATTGTCGTGGCCTTGGCGTCGGATGCGGGTCCGTTGCCCTTTCGGATGCCCCGAATGTCGTTCACCCGGCACCGGGGCATCCATTCGAGGCAGATCTCTTTAAAGAAGAGCTCCTACATCCGATATCGAACACTTGGATCACAAGGATGAATGACCCTCGAAAAAATTCAACTCGGGGAAAGATGATTCAGAACTTAGAAGAAATTGGCGACATTTTTGATTGGAGAGCTGTGGATTCAAGTTTGCGTCGATTCCGCCTCGATCAGGAATCCCGAACTCGGAGATTCTTCCAACGGAGCCAACGCCGGATCCATGTAAAGCCAACAGAGGTAATTACATTACATGTCGTCGCTGAGAGGAGGCGCCTCAACCGCAGAAAGCAAGGGCTTAGATCTACATTGGGTCTTGAATGGCTCAGCCAGCCTACCCAGCAGAAGGAAGGGGTCTCTGTCCGGTCTCAGTCAGACAGACGGACAGAGAATCGCCTCTCTCTCAGGGCCAAGGACAGCAATGAAGCGTTGAACTGTGGGGGCAACGAACACTTATTCGCTTACATACCCACTCACCGACTCACTCGAACACACGAGCTCTTCTCCCAACAGCGGCTCAAAAGACTAGCTGGATTCGTCCATGCCGAGTCAACCTAGTTATGGTTCAATGCTTCGAGGGAGATGTTTTCTCCGTGGCCCAGTGGAGGTTTCAAGGTCCCGAGAATGATCGGCACCAGAACTACCGAAGATCTACTTGATTTTGGATCCAGAGTCCAGTCCTTGTCCAAGTTTTCAGCCGCGAGGACAACTAACTTAACTCCGAAAACTCCGATTAACTCCGAAAACTTCACATAGAATCTCCTCCTAGGTTGGAGCATGATGGTGCTTTTGTTGGAATATCACTCGTTTTCCGTATTTCATATGATTCCAAACTGTTTGAGTATTGAAATTCATCAGTGAAGAAACGTGTGCTGCGGAAAAGGTGAAAAATTTCGAGGTTCGCGTGAAACGATCTCTGCAGTTGACGGCAACAGCGTGAAATTGTTCTGGGCTTTCACCTGCGAGCAAACGAGCGAGTTGGAGAACCAGGCAAGCAAACGATTTGATAATACTCGCGTCTGCCTGCTGGCCCACTGCCGTCAGTCAGTCAGTCAGTCGGCTCAGTCGGTCGGTCGGTCGGTCGGTCGCTTCGGCTGAGACAGCAGACTCCTCGACGGCAACGGCGGGAGCGACGTTCGTTGCTCGCTTGCTTTGGTGTTGTTGCTTCGGACAGATCGCTCCGCAGATGAGAAACAGCGAGCGGAGGGCACATTGCCCTAAAGAGTGAATGCCCTACAGAGCGCCAACCGAGTGAACCGACAACGCCAACAGCAACGACGCCAGCTACACTGTTCGGCAAGGAGCGTTTCAGGCGTTTCGTCGCGCCGCCAATTGTCAACCCGCTACCCAAACACGCGTGCTATCGACTCAGGCCGATGCTGATGTTACGGCGAGTATTCGAGACAGGTTGAGGTCTAAACACCGAACAGCAACTTTTCACGTTTGTCTGTGGGTCGCGATGGCAGTGCACGAACACTAACAGAGGGCAACGACTGGGGCGCCGGCACAGGCGAACGCTTGCCTATGGGAACATTCGCTCCGATTACCAACACAGTCGGTTTTACCAGAAAACCAACTCCTTAGTGGTCAGAGCAACGATCCGCTGTTGAGAAATTCAACGGAATTCCCCAAGAGAGTCCAAACCCTTCGTTGTAAGTCATCGAATTCGAGGACACACGAACTCCGGGCGATCCTCCATCCCAGAGATATGCAATCGAAAGTCTTGGAGAGATGTCCACATCTACATAGAGAACTTTCCATTCTCAGCAACATTCATCGATTATGCTCCCAGGCACCACGATGCCAGGCAGTCGACATGACTCCGGAGTCAGCGGTCTCAGTACGAGAATGATAATATGTCCATCGAGATCGAGCAGAATATGAATCATTCAACAAATCAGAACTAGAGGACCCTTCAAAGAGCCAAAAATACAATGAAAGTTCCCCAGAGCTCATTTGAGAGCTCGTGTCGTCGACTCTCAGAGCCAACCCGTAGAGATTCATGTTACGTGCTCGTGTGCGTTGCGGGCAGCATTCCGAAACAAATTGAAATAGGCCGTCCGAGCGACTCACGTTGAGATGGCCGCACCGACAGACGGATTCTTAAGCAGAATCCAGCCCTTTCCAGGTCGACTACGAGGAACTCATCAGGCGTGGCCTCCTTACGACGTCACAGAAATCCCGTTTCCTAAAAGCTAGCTTGCATCCGCCTCGGTTATCCAGAACACTCGAAGTGGGTCGTCCAATTAATTGTATCAACTTTCTTAATTATGGAATGTTGATTGATTATTATCAGCTGAGCACACATCGACTACACTACATCCATGTAGTACAGGCTGCTCGAATCGTTCCAGGTCGACACGTGTGGTACAACAACACGAGTGATACCGATTCCACTCTTTGACTTTAATTGCCTGAAAGTTCGGTTATCGTTTCGAGAATTTCGGAGGAAAGTTTTTCTCAGAAGTAATGTTCGAGCGCTTCTGTGCGAGAAGGTCCTGTGAGTTAGTTTCTAATGTTTTCGATGAATGCGATGATAGTATCGCCCAGCATGGATCGCTTGTGAAATCATTTGCACACATGATGCCGTGCCCTCGCCCTACAATACTGGAAGGGTTGCTGGCACTTGTTGTTTTCGAAAAAGTATCAGTCGTTGAACTAGGGGTCTTTGCCCAGCCCGTAAGCTCTGTTTAAGCATCACCTTGAACTCGCAGGGCGGCTCACATGCTTTGGGCTATATTGAGAGTTGCAGATTTCATCTCCCTACGAGCCACTAGAGAACGGAGAGACTGTCTGGCGATATGCGATATCCTCTCGTCTGTCTTACTCTAACTTTAGAGCGAAACCTCCCAAATAGAGCTTAGCTCTTATCACTCTGTTTCTTTGCCCTGCTATTGAGCTTTCGAGAGGCGTCCTCCGTACAGAATTTGTTCGATCCTATGCCGTCATTCCAACAAAGTACATATATTCAAACGTCCGAAGTGAACCGAGTTCTTTTGCCGTTGTGTGGCAGAGCTCCGGTCCGACATTACCTACTATGGATCTTCCCGTTAGACGCTCGCCGTCGACCGTGGCCGAGACCCCGTGGCAATGGAAGGCTTCCTTTCATCGCGGGGCCAATGCGACCGACGCCGTTGCCGCACATCAGAAAGCGCCCTGACAGCGGCACGGCGGCAGCTGCGGCGGCGGCGGCTGCTGGCAGAATCCGGCGGAAGGTTGTCGCCCCTTCGGAGAAATGACCGGAGTTGTTTACGCCAAAGCCGAAGTGGGCCGAAGACCCGGCGAGTTGTTTTTTTGGGCCAGTTCAGGGGCATTGGCACCGGCGCCAGTCACGATGAGTCACATTTGTTTAAACTCCACCAGAGAAAATTGCGAGAATCACCACGAGTCAACAGCGTCTGAGTGAAATGGGAGATAAAAAAATCACTCCAGACTTGACACGAATACATGCATAGCGCGACTGGAGTCAGAATCGTTCCAAGGGTTTTGCTGGAGGATCGTCACGACTTCTGGAGTTTTCTGGACTCGACAGAGAACGCGATCTAGAACGAGCTGAGACCGCTACGGGTCTTCTCATGCTTCTAGCTCAACTTTACTCTGAATCTCTTGACGTCCCGCTTCGTCACTCGATTATTGTCTCCGATTCCTTCTAAGAATTGTCAACGGAGAGAACGATGGGTGATGAAATAGCCTTCCTGTGCAAGTGATGGAAACTTGAGAGATCAAAATCCGAAATTCGGGGCTTTAGTGGACCGTGAAAATACTGTGATTCCAGTATCTTGGAATGATGGAATCCCCCTTCGAGCTCAACGGATGGTTCCAAGCCTGAAACGAGTTGAATAGAATGTGATAAGACCTTGAGCACTCCAGCCGTCGGAAAATTCGAGCTCTTCAACATCTTGAAACTGTGAGAGTGCTGGACAGCTCGAAGAAAGCTATCTATGATATACGATCGATCTTCCATTATCTTCACTCGTGACGCCAGTGGTCGTTCTTTATCACGATCTCCTGAACTTGCGAAAAGAATCTTCTTATTGGACAACTCTTGAGACTCGTTGATCGTATCGACTTGTGACTCCACGAGCACTGAAATTTCCCGCATATGAAAACTCAATGTCTCAGTTTTCTCAAGAGCTCCAAGATGAAAGTCCCTACTCTTGTTTTCGCACTGAAATTCCGTTCCGCACCTAACTTGAATAAACTCTCAGATCCCTTCAAAGTTCCTGTGGCTCGGTCTCGGAAAACGGTCTCCTGCACAGTCTCGCCCTGTGATAAGGATGCGGTCTGCCCCAATCGTTGAGCTCGCGTGTTCAATCGAAGAACAATGGATTTGAACTCTCTCGAGCCGCGCTCCGTCCCGTCGAAAACTTCGTTTGAACGAACTGAAAGAAACGGAAAAGCATCTCGAATATTTTCTTCCGGCTTTCGGGATATCGGTCGTCATGACCCTCGGCAAAGGAAGAAACCAGAGAAGTCTCGAGAAATTTCGTTCTTTTGGAAGGAATAGCTCGACGAACGCCGGTTAGCGGATCGCCTTCTCTGGGCACTGACTGAGTGAATCGAAAACACAGAACTGGCAGCGCCATCTAAGGGGCAAACTCGCAACTGTCGGTTTCTGTGTTGTTTAGTAAAGGTCGGCGCACTCGCGCACCGCACACGCGGAAACAACTCGGCGCTTGAGAATCGAAATGATATATTCGGAGCTTTCTCGGAACGATGCGATGATGACAGAGTACCGAGACGCTCTTCAACAACTCCGTTATCTGTGATAACGCGTGTCAAATCAGGGCTTCGAGAAATATTCGTGTGAAGGAGATCAGAGAACCCAGAAGCTTCCTCATTGACTGAATGACCGCGCAGTCCGAGTTGACATATGGCCGAATCGACGAGAGAAGCTACTGCCAGTTGGAGCCAACAGACAGCATTGGAGTTGACCTCGAGCGAGAGGTTGAAGCGGAGCGTAGAAAAGCGGTCTCTCCAATGTCCTTCACGTTCGTCCTCATAACGTGGTCCTAATGGACTCGCAACTCGTGGCCGTGACTAGAGCAAACTAGCTGCCGGCTCTACCCGTACCTAATGTGTCTCTCTTTCATGAAATCAATCTGTCCTTTTGTCAACGAATTTCCGAAATTCCTGAAGTTGCTCATCCACGGCGAAAACCGAAAGTGTAAATAAACGCCGGAAAACTCTATGAATCATATCTATCCAGGATCAGTAAGAGATGGAGTGGTGCTTTCTCTCCTTGGATTACTTCAACCAAGCGCGTTTGTGTGCGGTTAGGGCTCGTGCATGAGTCTGGGACGATAGGGAGCAGCTCACTTCACATCCAAGAGGCAGCAGCCCGCTTCTACTGTTTGTAGTATCTGTTTTACAGCAAATGCTCTGCCCTATAAACACAGGGCACCATGGGAAGAATTATTCTCGCTCACCGTAGCCCGAACCGAAAAAGGAGACCGGGGGCCTCCGATAAGAATGCTTGTCTATTTCTTAACATCCTCTACGAGCTGGTGAGCTGGCTAACCATCAAAGCATCCAGTCAGTCAGCCAGCCAGCGCACTTGGAAGCTAGGTAGGTTGCCTCCTTGCTCACTTGGTTAGGTTAGACACTGCAGTCGCTCTCCACAAGCCCTATCGTTTGCTATTAGGTCCAAGAATCACGAATGGCGCCTCCGGGCGAGCTGGTCATTGCCCGGGAGCATACATGAGAGGAAACCGTGTGACACTTGAGGGCGCACCGACCGATATAGTTTCCTCTCTTGTTTCGAACGGCATCGCCCAAAAACTGAAAAGGCCAGGAGGTCAAAGCTCGACATGGTCCTTAAGAACCGAATCCAAAACTATCGACCCGGCGAATCAGGCTCACTCTACGCAGATTCATTTCACCGAAAGCGAAATATCTACATCGAGAGGGGCGTGTCGTGTTCACTAAATTCTCGGAAAGCCAAACAAGTCTGTTACTTCTACGACATGTGTGTACACTGGAGATTCGATTGGAAATTAGATTCAACTGTGGATTTGGAGAGAATGCAACTGAGTGCAGTGAGTAATGAATTGATGATAAAAAAAACTCGGGTTCTCACGTTGGATTTCCGGTTCATGTTGGAACTATGTGGACTCCTGCTCGAGTTCAAAACTCTCAAAGGGTTCATTCATAGGGCGTAGCGGATGATTCCTTCCTGCTACAGAATATCAAATGGGGAACAGACACCGACGAACTTTTTTATGCGTCCATCGGCTGATGAGTTATGAAATCTCATCAATTTCACTTTGTCATCCTGGTGAATCCTTTTACCTGGAACCAAGGAGAAACTGACTCACTTGATCAGCTTACTGTCAGATGCGACTCGCTTCGTTCAATACTGATTTAGTGTCTCCAAAACATTTCATCCGAGTTGGCGCCGTAATCAACCAACAGAAGAAGCCCCCAATGAAGCTCGGACGGTTCGTCTTTTCAGGGCCTCAAACTTCATTGAAAACTCGTCATCTATGTCAGGTGATTCGAAGATTTTCTCGGGTGGATCCTCGGCAGCATGTCCCTGAAGTTTGTGGAGAAACAGTCCGTCCGAGTTCGCTTTCCTTAAAGAGTGTGATGCACATGATCGCCTGAGATTCAGAATCGAGCGCGAAGAGTCAGAAGTGAGCCGCGACGAAAAACTTCTAAAGAGATTACCATAATGATCGTTCGCTTGCTTGCTTGCTAACTCGCTCGTCGCTTGCTCGTTCGCCTCTCCGCCGGTATCGAAAAGGGGTTCAGTTGAGCGAGTTCGTTCTCACAGGTGAGGAAGCACCGGGTCAACCCTTGCTTCGGAGGGCCTCAGAGCAAAGAAACAAACGTCCGTTCACTCGGAGAAAACTCAAGACAAGGGGTGGAGATCGAAAATGAATGAATGGATGAAGCAGCAAAGTGATCGCTTCAAATCTCGGATTGAGACTTAACCTTCTCTCGGCGCCCACTCTCACACCAATGCACTCGGCTCTTACAGAGAATGCATGAAACTTTTACGAGATGCTCACGCAAGTGTCGTAAGAATCGGATCAATTTCGTGCCTCTAACGGGAACATGTCTCGGTATCGAACGGGAAAATCTAGGAACACACTCAGTTTGACCGAATTCCTCGGAGTGACTCGATCATCCCATTTCAAACAGGTTCTGAAGGAATCGTTCCTCATGTCTCTCGCTCTTGGCGTACACGCTAGTTGTGATCGATCTCGCTTTTTCAGAACCTGATCGTTTCGAAGGTTTCTGGAACATCATCGGAGTGTTCTCGACTCGAAACCGGTAGCGAGTCGCTGTAGCTCCACCCGCGGACGGGGTCGGTTCACCTTGCGGCAGTTGTCTATGTGAACCTGCCAACACCATCTACACTCCTCTCTTCCCGGTTCTCAACCCTTCGTGGGAACGAACCTGCACCTCCCGGCTTCGACTCGATCTGAACCTCGAACCAGGAACCGTTACCCTTCCCAGCGATTACATAACAGTCTAAACGGCGACGACGACAACAACACCAACAACGGCGACCACGAATGATAAGAAGGGTTGGTTGGTTGGCTGACTGCTAGCAGGCACTTCCTTGTTTTTATCATCCTGAGTGAGGTTGCTCCGGCGATGTGCCTGCCGTACCGAATGAGGAAGGCTACCAGAGCTGGGAAGAACTCAAAACGAAGACCCGGAAGGGTTTTTGCCTGCAGAAACCGCCGCGCCGTGACAAGGAGCTACAGCGTGTGGGAACGCGCAACTCCAACGGCAGCCAGCCCCAGCACTCGAACCTCTCCTGGGAATTGACCCCGCCCTCTGATCGTGGGGACGCAGTGGTTGTCCTCTGTTCGTTTTTGGAGGTCATCTGGACCATAAGAAGAAGAAGAAGAAGCAGAAAAACTGTGGCATATTCCTTAATGACGATCTATATTTTTTTTAACAGATGTGGAAAGTTCCAGTAATCCGCAAGCTCCGTCCTGCAAGTGTCCTGTCTGATCCCACCAAGCTGTTTTGTAGTGGCCAGGAAGTCAGTTCATCCTGTTGGGAGGTCATTCTCAGAACCTTGAACTTGATCCAGGAAGATCAAGACAGCCAACCTGGTCACCCACAGAACCTGCTCCGAGTGCGAAAGGTTCTTGAAATGGTACAGATCGCCCACTATCCGCGCCGAAGATGTCGAATTGAAGTATCCGATGTTTTCAGGAAATAAGGTGTCGCGCCTCCTCCGACGATTCAGGACGCTCAGATCTTCCAGACAAAGCCGGTGGCTGTCTTCAGCCTTCAGCCTCCCGCTTTCCGTTCAGAAGCCACGTATCATGGGCTTCTGTTTCGGCTGCGGAAGTCCACACAGCTGATTTCTGTAAGTCATTTGCATCCGAATAAGCGCCATTAGCCTTCAAGCTCACGTGCGTCCCATCGCCGCCGCCGCCGCCGCCGTATATGGGTGAAAGGAAAGCGATGACGAATTCTGACGGTAATTACTCTCTCGCAAAGACGAATATCGTGGAAAACAACTTACTCCTAGTCTTATTAGCTACAATTGCGGCTTAAGCAGCGATCCTGTGAATCCAAAGGCTCCCACTTCTGTCCGGGCTGTTGTTGACACATTTGTGGGGTAGCACGTCCCGTCGTTCGGAATGAGCGAACGTTTCGCCGTTCGCTGAGTGAAGATGTTTGTTTTCTGTCGACAATAAAGCTCTCGGCACCATGATGAAATAAGAACCCTCACTTACTAGTGCCATAGTCCGATATTCCCGAGGCCCCTTCCTGTCCGCAGCTGAGGCACCGTTAGAAAGCGAAAGTCCATCTGGTTTCGAGAGACGACAGCCCACTACGACGACGACCGGTTCGTTTATGAAGAGTCCCATTGAAAAAACTCGGACATTGACTAAAATTTCTGCAACCTGCAGGACGAGGGAGGCCATTCAGGGAACTAACTGCGCTCTGACATAACGGTCAGGTAATGAGATTGAGAAATGTCGCCGCTTGCATCACTCGATTTTTTCACTTCCTTTTTCTCTGGTCTCATTCGAAATCGACGAAACGACGCGGAGCTCGCAGGTGAGCCGACTCGGGTGTCAGAGCCCAGTTTCAGGTCAATGTGTTGTTCAGTTGATTGAATCACGGCTCGAACATCGTGGCTTCGCAACCTGTCTGGCCGCCGCAATCGAAAACTGTGCGATTTGCCGTCGTTTGCAACATCTCTTGAGCCAAACTAGGTACATACGCGGAAGGAGTACGCGAGGGTACAATGTTCAAAAACTCAACACTTTCGTTCAGTGAGCATAAAAATTGCGCAACAGCGAATTGATTGCTTGATTGGGTCGGAAGGCGTTCGATGCAAATCTACGTTTACAATCGTTGAGTCCCAACCTGGTCGCCATAAATCCCTATTCTGACAGACAGAGACAAACACAGGCCTCCGTTTTGTCGATCACTGCCGCACATCGTCTCTTTTCGTGTATACTCAAATTTGTTCTGGCTTCCCATTTTTGATGTTGCTAACGATGCGGCCGTCACTCGGTTCCCGGAACATCCGCGAGGTCAAACGCTCTCATTTAGGGCCGAAAGTGACCGGAACTGAGGTCTTCGTTGCAGAGTAGAACCGTTCCCAAAGTCTCTAAGTCGTAAATCCCCTAAAGCAAGTCTCTTCCGGGAACTCTCGGGAGTCTTGGCGGAGCGAAAATTTCTCAAAATCCATCGGGCGATCTCGTCCAATGCTGTGAGCTATTTATGTATGTGTGTTGCAACTTGAACACATATGCTGCGGAAATTTCATCAGTCGAGCCGGCAATAAATGGCAAATTTGACTTCACCGAGTTCGCTTTACGGCCGTCTCTGCGAAAGACCTTGACTCTGGAGGGAATCAAGGTCGTGTCGGTGAGGAGGTTCTGAGAGTTTTATGCAACATTGTTTTAACTACCGTACGTTCGGGTTGTGCTTTTGAGTCGCCGATCGAATCGATGTGAAGCAGACAGCGTCCGCTGTACTCGAATCTTCTACGTTCGGGAGCGCGGGTCTTCAATCTTCGGACGGTCCGAATTTCGGTGATGTGTTGAGGAGTTTCGCTTTCTACGGAAATTAATTCACAAGGAGCTGACGTAATTTGAGTGTTTGCAGCTGCTTCGGCGAGTGATAAACCGATCGCAGGAAAAAATTATTCATCTTCTTCTGTCTCGACCGCTAAGGTCATCGCAAGGCCGAGGAAACGCCGTTCAGAAAATCTGTTCATATTTGTCAATGCCAATTGTCTGTCTAACGCGCTCACACAACACAAACATGCGGCGGAACGACTAGAAAAATATATTCCCTTGTGTTTCTCTGAGTTTTTTTTTCCTCGCACAAGGCTTCTGTCTCAACCTGCTCCTTCGATCGATCTTCGGTTACTGAAGTTCATTGAATAATCACTGTCACCTCCGAATACTTGCTGTGATTTGTTTTCGGTCTTCGTGTGAAACCGATCCATTCAACAACGAATCGAATGCGAAATCGGTTTCAATTGTTGGAATTTTATTCGTCACCTATTCATCCTCGTGACTTTCGCTGTGGTGCTGTGTCGATGTTTTTATGAATGGGGTGTGGAGTGAAACGAGCCGGCCGGCGTACATTCCGAGTAACACTAACACTGGACTTGACTACCGCTTCGGTTTCACCACCGAAATATGACACATCGAGATTCGAGTCGATCATCTAATCTCTTAAACGACCACAACTAAAATCCACAACCATCCGAAAGAACAACTCATGGCGGTTCCAGAAGACGGAGTAGACATTCGACCTAGACAGAAATCTTCCGCATAGAAAATCAATCGCACACCTGCTTGTTTTCATCTCGCAACCTTGTGAACATCTTTTGAAGGTGTTTCCTTGTAATGCTGCGGACTAGTTCCGCTCCGCGCCGTGATTTCGGCGCTGTCTCGAACAATGTCAAAGGCGCATATCTTTCTTCTCAGGCAGATAACAAGGCCGGCATCGGTGCCACCGTGAAAAAAACACCCGTCATAGGAGGAAACAACTTTTCGGACGTTCCAATCAAATTCGAACCTTTCGTTTCCACGAGCAATCTTTCGAATCGGAACTTTGACCCAATCCTCTTAAACATCACTTCCTTGTTTTGATTCTGAGCCGCCAGTGTTGACCGTGAGCCATCGGACGATGTTCATTTCAGACCGACCATCAAAGGCGAAAACATCCTCCGACAGAACGAGCGCCAGATCTCCAAAGCTTCCCTAGGTAACTCAGGATAACTCTCAGGGGGCTGAGGGACTTGAATCAAAGAAAACTTCGTGCAGCTATCGGTGAGGATCCTGAAGAAAGAAAGACGGGAATCGAGTTTGAATTTCAATGGAATTAGAATGAAGTAGAAGAACATCGAATGTTCCACCGCAGAACATCTGATCGTGGTTGAAACAAATCAAAAATATTTTCATAGGCTCCTGTAGTAGTCAAGCATCGTCAAGAGTTGAATGACCTCGCGGAACACTGACTTAGTTATAAGAGAGCCGCTGCAAGAAACGAAATGGGCCGGTCATTCACCTCTCGAAGTGACGTCAGTCCCTGATAGCGGCGGCAGCAGCAGCAGTAGCATCAACGACAGTCGATTCCGTAATGGTTTGCATGTTACACGGAGCTACAACCTTTCTCCTCTTCTCCAGTGTAACGTGAGAGCGAGAAGCTACCGATCGGGCTAGCGAGCTCGGTATGCATGAGTTGGCACGGAAAGCAAGCGAACGAGCATCATGCCCTAACCCGGTCGATCCGAGCCACGAATGTTCAGGTGTCGATGTCCCTCTCTGCTTACCAACCTGTCAGCCTTCCAGCCAACCTGACTAGGAGTTCTCGGCCTGGTTGACGACTTATTCAATTCGCCGAACATCAATGACCGCGTAGCCAGCCAAGCAACCAGTTCCCCGGCCGCCGATCCAGCCACAACAAATGTCCCGTTAAGGCCGAACAGTAGGCTGACACCAAGCGAGACATTCCCCTCAACCTGATTTTCCATCGAACGCCGAAAAAGGTCGATGATACCTATTAGGGTTTCAATTAGGTTCAAAGACTGAGCTCAGAATGAATCGACGAGTCGTGCAAGCTGTCTTTGCGGCTGTACGGTGTGCAAAACACGTGCATTGACTTTACATTTGTGCTTGATTGACGCTCTTTCGAAACCGTCAGAACATACGCTTTAGGTTCGATCCTGTTTATCGTTCTTCTCAGGCAAAAGCCGGAGCTGAGCCCCCGAGGCCGGATCGAACGATCTCTCACAAGAGACTCACGGAGATTTTCACGAAGGATCGGCAGCATGCGGCAGCGGAAGAGGTCAAAATATTCCAGGAGTGTAGGACGAGTGTCGGAACATCCGAAACCAGACCGTGAAAGAGATTTCGGACGTCGACTGGGGACGGATTTTCTTGATTTCGGCTTGGAGGCACAAGGTTTCTTTCCAGAGCTGCCACCTAGTGTCACCAAAGACAGCGTCTATCTGTCTCCTACGATGAAAGTTGAAGTCTCTCGCGAGGGCTTCCTGAAGATCGGAGTAGGGTGATAGCTATGCATTGAGAATGCTCTTATGGTGATAATATTCAGCCAGACCATGAGTAGTTCCTGGTCAGTGTAATATTTCTCTTTTGCGGATTGCATTGCTTATCAAAGATCCAAAATAGCGAAGGAATCCTCGTCCGTACGAATACAACGCTCGGATCTGTTTTGTTGTCGATTCACTTATCGACGTTCTTACTTTCGAGAAGAAAAGCTCCTCCAAAACTCCACCTCATCGGTGAATCTGGTCTGATGGACAGTCCTGCCACTGAACACGGGTTCATTTCAAGTGTTTTTTTTTTCTGACCGAAAAGAATCCCGAACACCCGGTTCCATTCTGGACGAAGACTTTCACTCGCACGAAGCATCGCACGTCTCGCGGATGCCGCCAAATTCAGCCGTCAAAAGTATCGCGCCGGGTTCAACGACCGCCAACCATAACGCAACTCCGACAGGCCCACAAAAGCCATAATGTAGAACAGTTTCGTTTCGCGACTTTCTGGAAATTTCCTCCAGCGTCCCTGGAAACCAGGTGAGTCAGCATGGAGTCCTCAATCAGTCATTGTACATTACCGATTCGAATCTCTGCATGGGACCACTTTGTTGATTTATGGTCGCTGTATAGCCATTTATATCGTTTGACAATGGTCGGGATGTTGCTCGGAGTATCTCACCTAGAAGATCGATTTGAATGGAACTGTTATTCATCGACTCCGCAGACTAGTCCGAAATGAGCCCAGATTCGATCAACTCTTCAATCTCAGCGCTAGTAACTCAAGGATGGGTTTCGTGCTCCGAGCCAAAGCGATCGCCCATTCAGCAACCGTTTCCCACATATATCCCTGGCGAGTGTCTTCCAAAATGAATGTGTGAACGAAGCCAGCTGTTTCAACATTGTCTACACATGTTTATAATTGATTGTTATGTACATTTTAACCCTATAACCCGTGCAATAAAACGGCGTTCACAACAAATCAGAGTTGTATCGAAACGACTCAATCCAATGCTGTCGATATCCACCATCACGAGATCGACATTCATTTGAATTCAGCGCAACTCCGAGTCGACCGATTTCCTCGATTGCAACAAGTGCTACAAGGATTTATCCCTTCCTATACGGAAATATGTGTGGTCCACTTGATATCCAATATCCTCTGAATGGTTCCTTGCGGGGACTCTACACGTTGCCGGCCGGAGTTCCCCTCCAAGAAGCTCTCTCGAAAATGCAATTAAGCCCATAGGCTCAAGAGCTTCCTTTACACGAACATTCCCTAAGGACTCGCTTGCTCCCTTGTTCTCCTCTGTAGACTGCCTGTTCGGTCGGTCGGTCGGTCGATCTGTTTCTTCCGTTAGTTGCTGGTTCTCGTGAGGGATCCGGAAGCGAGTTCAATGACCCCGCGTCAGCCGAGCGAGTGCCAGCCAGCTCGCCAGTCGGGCAACACACTGACTTACTTTCGGGGACGTTGGTCTACATTTAAGACAAGCTGTAACACTCACTGCTCAACATGAACAAGTAACATCTATCGATGGCTCCCTGTTTCCTAATCGACTTCTATCGAGAATCGAGTAGCTCTCGCTTGAACTCTTGAAGATATTCTCGAGATCGACTTCGCGGAGCTTTTCCGGGGTCTCGGGGCATCCTGATCCCTGCGATGCATCGGTTTTGAGATCATGAAACTGAATGCACGGAATGGAGTTCTCGGAAGTGAGATTTCACACTTTGGACCAGGTGAATTCATGCGTTTTGGGCTTTAGGTGAGCCCTGACAAGCAAGGGCGTAAACCTCCCAGATTGAATGACAAACACACGCTGGAATATGTAATCTTGTTGAATGCGATCACATGACGACAGTTTTGTTGGTGACTCTGCCTGTCTGTCTGTCCGTCCCGTTTCTGTGTGTGAGTGTGCATTCGAATGCGGTCATAAGTGGACCAGTTCACAACGTAATCCTCCGTCGGACTGACTGACTGCGGGGTCAACGACCCAAATGATGCTATGCTTTGTTTCAGCATCGTGTGTCAACATGGCATCGTTTTGCATTTTCAGCCTCACACCATTACCGCCGCTGCCGCCGACACTAACACCGCCTCGGCAGCGCATTGATTCCGACATTGGGGTCCGAAACTTGAGAAAACGCTTCGAATTATCGGCTTCAAGACGCCCCCACAAACAGCCGAGGTCATTGACACCCAAATCGGACAGCGAAAGTGGCGTCTCATTTCTCTAGTGAAAGCCTCGGGTTTACTTTGTACGGACGGTCAGAGGATTGATGGACGGACGAACGAAAGAGTGAGTGAGTGACTGACTGACTGGATGCATTTCTGACTGAAGTTGAACAGACTCTCGGTCTCTCTCTCTTTACCAGAACACTGTGCCGGCGGCGGAATCGAGCTTCCCGCGTCCGCCGCTTGACGTAAACAAAGCGATCTCTCCGAAATAACAATCCGGTACGAACCCGGGGTCGATGACCGCCGTAATCGATTCGATAGCTATGCAACGGAAGAGACCCGCTCAGCACCCCGTGGGGACCTCCATCATCCTACCTCGAGGCCCCTGACCCACTTCGAGGTCAGTCCTCTCCCCGAGTCCCTTCCTCGGTGTTCCTCTATGGCAAGATGCTGCTGCTGCCGCTACCGTTACCGCTGCCGTCGATGGCGGCTCTCCGTAGAGATTCCAGTGTGCAGGCAGCGGGGTGAACGACCTGCTAACCAAAACAGACCAAAGTCGGTGACCGGCACGTTTTCGTTGAACGCCATTGGGGACACCGCAAGTCGGACTGTGGCCGTTTCAATCGGAGCAGTGTTTGAGGGTGTCTGTTCCCTCACATGTTTTCCTTCCTTCACTCGCGTTCATTGTCAAGGAGCTGTCGACGCCTTCAAGTCTCTCGGTCGAGATCACCACAGATTCGTGATGATGGAATCATATTTCCTTAACTACGAAATAGAGTGGAATATCGTTCCCCTTTTGGGAGCTAGGGGTCCGTTTTTCACGACAATCCTCGAAAATGCTATGCTCGCTACTCACAAGAACACTTTCAAAAAAGATGAATGAGACGAAAGTCGTTCGTGTAACCAGAACGGAACTGCTCGGGCCGACGTCCAAGCTGAAGAATAATGGAGCACCGGGAGAAACGTGCGGATTGGTTACAAGTTTGTTTTTCATTGCAGTTTGTTGTAAATACTGAAATTCTTCCTTCTCGCTTCATCTCAGCCGAGTTGATCGGGCTCGCTCGCTTCTAATGAGAAGTACAACCCACAAAGCGAGTCGCCGGAACGGTTGCAGGCCCTATTCATGTGCCACCATTCTAGTCGCATGTCGAAAGTCATTAACAAGTTTCAAGCGCGCTGTTCAAACCGCTGTCTGTGATTCTCCTCTTTTGTTTCCCGTTGATTCCATTTTTGGCTTCCGTGATCGCATCGCCCGAACTTCGAAGACCAGAATAATTCTTCAGTCATCTTGTTGAACTTTGCAGAAGGACTTCTACGCTCACTGATACTGCCGCTTCCTCTCCAACTTTGAATCTGCAAATGCGAAGTGGGAGAAACGAGAGGTGATTCTGAGACTCGCATTCCGTCCCAAAAAGGCCTCTCCAAGATGGGAACAGGGAGCGCTCCGAGGTATGAAATCAAAATGGGAGAACGCGTCCGTCCGGAATCATTGTCACTGTCATTGAAACTGATAACATCTCAGTCAAGAGTTCTCAGACACAAGATCGCGAGCCGAGAAGCAACCCTTTTAGTGTCTCTGACTGAGAACAGGAGACAGACGTCCAGTAGTATCGTTTGGCGCGCGCTGAACCGTCACATAACTAACTCCGAGGTTCTCACCTCTCAGCTTTTTTTTGTTTATCGGTCATTCATCGGCACCGCGTGCTGTCTCGAATTCGCGACTCTGATATTAATAACAACACTACCACCAGCGATAACGCGAATAGTCAGCGTTGGCAGATGCGGTTGCGACAATCTTAACGGATTTGTTTGTCGCCGACCGCAATCGGCACAAAATTGATTCAACCGCGAGCGCGGGATGGAAAGAAGGGTCAACGACCTCATTGTCTCTTTTTGACTGAACTTCAAAATTAACGAGGTCCAAGAGGAAAAATTCTGGACGAAAGAAATGCATGTTCTGACGACGACGACGACGGCGCCGCCGCCGCCACCGCGCGCCGCTTCGCCAATCGGTGGGAACTTTTGTCGATTTTAGCCGAGTCAAGGAAACGGATACGCGCACGGGTGGAAGGATCGAGGGAAATACGGACGGAGGAGTCATAAAATAGAAAAGGGGACAATGCAGGGATTACTGATTCCTGCTTTTGATGACCGCTCGGTCCGCCGGGCGATGTTACTGTGTCAAAGGTGTATTTTGTAAAACGATATTCGATGCGAACAGCCAACAAAACGCTCCAAAGCCTTCTGGCCGAGTGATCCGGATTCGGAATCGACGCTAGAGCACGTATTCGCACTCGGCAGGCTTCTGAGCGGGTCGCGGCTGCGGGTTTCCGAAACTTCCGGGGAGTTACCTGGAAGCACTTAATGAGAACGCTTCAATTATACGCTTGTCCGCGCACGTCATGTAGAGGACGGATCGCGATGCACTCGTAATCTCACAAATGTCGAGAGATACTCTTCCCGGACATCAACTAGTCCCTTGTATATAATACTCGATGTAACGAAGATGCCGTTGACCTTAAGGCTAGGATCTGCTCTCATATGTTGATATATCCCGACACTCATAATTCATCACATGTAACGAGCTCCTGCTAAGCTCAGATGGGTTGCGCACCGTTGACGACGACGGCGTTCAATTCTCCAGGAAGTCACTCGGTGGGCTGTGACCCAATAATTTCGATGATTTCTCGATACAAATCTAGGCCGTCCTTCCGGTCGTTGAACCCTGTCCCAAGAGGGGCAACTTGTTCAGGAACACTTGCCGCCTAAGTGCCGAATGGCCGACGTTTTCTGATTTCATCGCGGACGCCGCGGCCGTCTCGGGTGCGGAAATGCCCTCCGGACGTCAAGGTTTGTTGAGTTGTGAAATCTGACAGACCACAACTCGAGCCCGCATTTTAGTATCAAATGCCGTTTTCACTTTCTGAGGAAGAACAGAATCAGATCTGGACGAAGTGCTTCATCATGAAAATTCGCTCAAGTTTTTGTGGAACTCTAGTTCGCCTTTGTTGCAAGAACTCCTTCGGTGAAAGTTCTTCCGGAGAAATTTGTCGTGTTCCACAAGTTTGACTTGAAAACTCCACGACTTGTCCCATCAATGTACCTACTTTATGTATCGTATGTAGGTGGTTGACTGGTTCGGGAGTGGCATCATACATTATTGGTCTGTTTGATGGAATGCACTTCCGGAGTCCGGGGTACTTGATAAGCGATCGACAAGAGCATCAGTTCAAGTACCATGAATCGAGCATTCGATGGGAATAGGTGTTCTCCAGAAAGGGATCAGTAGTCTACAATGGCCGCGGCACTGTTGGGTTCTGCAACGACCGGGTTCAATGACCGGCACAGTTCCCAAACAGTGAGGGAGCGACGTCCAGTTACGTCATTGACGCTGACACAGTTTTGGAAGACATCGGAGATCGCGCAGCCAGAGCGAGCAGCAGTTCCTTAACATCGAATAAAGTACTCTACCAGGTTATGGAACAAGCATGTTACAAGTGCCTGTGGATGTGTGTACTCTGCCTGAACGCTCAGCAGCCTTCGTTATAGTTTGTTCCTGCGGCCCCGCGCGCTTCAGAGCGATCGAACGGTAACACAGCTTCTCGCGGACCTGCCACAACGCAAGGCCGGCCGTTGACCCCTGGCAAGGTGAACAACCTTTGTGCTCAGCTTGGTGGCTCTATTTTGGAATCATGCGAATCCTGTTCACTTGCTTGAATGACGACTGGGAGCATTTCTGGATCAGAGTGAGGAACGTCCGATGGAGGGGATCTCGTCGATATCATCTGCTCCCATCAACCTTCCTTGATGGATGCTGAATGCTGATTAGAAGCCGAGGTGCTGGCTGACTTACTGTGGACGGTAGCGAGCTAGTTGTCGGTCGCGTGAGGACCATTTCAGTCTGAGTGGAGTTATCTCGAAGTATCTTCGCTCGATCGTCCGAGGGACCGGGTATTCCGAGCGGGCTCTTCCGAATCATGGATGCAATACGCGTACGGCTGTCGGACTGAAGAGCAGCGAACTAAAACCTTCACTGACGGCCGACGGCACACACCAGGAACCGGAAGAAGTCTCCCCTGGCGTCATACTCGACGAGATAAACAACTGATATAAACGGCCTACTCGCTGAATCTGTGTGTCCTTGTTTAATGTTCCTCGAATTGTGTTCGGGCGCGAACCTAATCGACCGCCAGTCTGCTCGATTTCGCAAATTCTTTGGAATCCCTCTTCGAGTAGTGAAGTGTTCGATTGAATAACCACGAAGTACACCCTTGTACTCGTGCCGAAAAAGTACGAAACTGAGCCCAATGAGGCGAACGCTTTCATCGTTCGCAACCGGCGATCTCGGAGGCTGATACTTTTCGAAATACTTTCTCCGCTCTCACTAACAGTGTTCGCTCGAACTTTGAACAGCGGTTCGCTGTGACAGTTCTCAGGGGGGTTTCCCTTTCCATTGGCATGAACGTTACATTCGTTCAAAGAAAATTATCATGAGTTTGATCTCTATTATTGTCGTCCCAGAAGGAAAAAAGTCAAAGCAATGCTATTCGCAATCTTGATCTCCGCGAACGCCTTCATTGGTTTTTCCATCGTTCCGTTACTGGCAGGAATAGAAGCCGCGGCTCACTCTTGCAAGCGTCTGAAGCTACAGCCGGGGTGAATGACCGACACACTTTCCGTCGGAGACGAAGGCCGTTCCAAGGATGAACGGGAAAAGCCGGCAGTGGAGCCCGGCGGCCAATGGAAAGCTCGCACTTTTGAGCAGCTATGACTCTCTTGGACAGTTAGCATGCGTCCTCCACTCCGCCAAAATGTGCTTCGACGTTTGAGGAACTATAAAATACTCAAAAACCAGGACAAACGACTGGCAATTCCGCAATCTGGATCATCAAGCCACCGATCTCGCATTCTGGGGTCATTGACCTGCTCACGCTAAAAATACTCTCTCGCAGCGAAGTGAAGAAGAATGGATGCCACCGACGGGGTAGTCCGGCTCCGTGCATCTAACGCAAGCAGGCAGCGGGGCCTGCCTGACCAACGTACGTTCAGGACGTTGAGGTCGATGGGCTTCCGTATAGTTTTTGGGTGACCCTATCCGCGCTGCTGTCGATGTCCTCGCAGTAATGGCGGAAGTGCGAAGATATTCGGTCATGGGGTTCGACAACCAGGCAAACGGACAGATAGGACGACAAGCGAGGATCCAAGGCGAGAATTGAGTCCTCTGCTAGACTCCTTCAGGAGACCGATCCGTTTGGCAAACTCACCGAGTCGGTCGGTTAGCATCCCGAAACACGAGACTCAGAGACCCTTGGCAAATCTGCGGGGAAGGATTACGGACGACATGGCAACGGTTTGTGGTCATAGTTGATAGATGATGAACTAAATCTAGGGCTCTGGTTTGATGACCGCGTTTTGTGGTCAGCTGAAGAAGTGCGCGAGCGAAGGAGCGAGCGAGCGAGCAAGCGACACGACGCTGAACCGGTCGCCGTGGCTGCCGTCGTCGTCGCCGTCGTATTGTCTCAGACCACCGCCGGTAACTTCATGGACACCCGCCCGAATTCAAATGAGGACACTTCTTTCGTTCTTTTTTCATTCTTTCGTGCCATCCGAACGTCGAGCGTTGACACCCTGCAGATACCCACTCAGTACGCGATGTACTGAAACACGACTTTTTACACTCGGTCCCTACGTGCGCAATTTTTGTTGCTGCTGTTGTTGCTCACCTCAATAAGGCGCCTCAGAAGCAAATGCTGATCCCAGAGGCTCATCTTTACCGAAATGTTTCCCAACGACCATAAGATCTGGCATTCATTCCTCTTCCTCGACCGTTTCCGGTTTAGACCATTTTCGAGCTTCTTTCCTCTTTCGATCCTTTCGCCATCGCTCATCCTTGCAACTTACTCTACAATGTTTCTCGTTTCGTGAGTTCTACGTCTCGACCGTAGCGCCGCACGGTGCTGAACCTCAAACGAGGTTGTGTGACTGTTCCAATTGCCTAAGCACGCGCAGGGGTCGACGAACTCCGGCCATGTGACAGAGGCAAGCTATACTTCCTACAAATATGAGGTCAGACGTTTCATTACATAATAAGCGGGTAGCCACCGCAGAGTCATTGGTTCATGAAAGGCGTCATTCGTTGTCGTCGTCGTCGTCCTGTTTTAACCAACCACAACCAACTGCACACCGGGTGAGCGAATGACCATTGCTGTCTACCACCGGCAGTATCGGAGTCATCAACCGTGAAACACTAATTTTTCGACATCGAAGGAGGCCATTGGACTTATCAGTATCCGCGATACATATTGCGCTCTGTAAATTGAGAGGAATTTTGCTTTAAGTAGATTTTGGACCCTTCTTCGGGTTGTAATCATTTGGAGAACCGTACGCAAAGTCATTCTCGGTGGGAGATGGCTCCGATCGATATCGAGAGCTTTTTGGAACAGCGGTAAGATTCCACAATGGAGCAACAGGATGATTTAGAGAGAATGAGATTAAATTCCGATCGAAATCCAGACACCGAATGCTCTCTTTTGCGTCAGTGAGCGGTCTAATCCCACTATATGGACCAAAGTTGAATTAACGGACGAGCGAAACGGAGCTTCATTTGCAAGTCGACCGATGATCATCTTCGTTCATATGAGGCTCATCACTCAGTTTCTGATTTATGGAATGGACGTCCTCGCATCCGACTCATTCTGGCCTTTTCGTAGATCTCAGGAAGAATCGACGACTTTGCGCCCTCGGTTCGGCGATTGCGTACAACTGGTAAGCCTTGTCCCTTGTCTAGGCTCCGATGAACCCTTCGGACCGATTCTGAGAGCTTTCAACTTGTCATGACACCTACTGGAAGGCAACACTTCACTGCACTGAGGTATCCGAGTCGATGCAAGCGACCAACGTTGACAAATAGACACCGCGCTCATCGAAGTGTTACCGTCATCAAGTATCGTTCATCAGAAACGCTCAATTTAGCAGAGTGTTGACAATCGTTGTAATGAGATAACTTCACCCTGCGAGAGGGCCCGATAACAAGCTTAAAATTAGACGAAAACACGAACCACTTCGACCACGAAGCTTCTTTAGAAGTTCCGGAACATTTCGCGCGCGCTACGAAACCATGTCGTTTTGATTCAGGTTTGTTCCAGATGCTTCGAAGAGGTACACGCCTCCAAGAGGTGACACAATAATTTAGCGGTCTTGTTTAGAGGAATTCGGCGGGTGACTCTTTGAATGAGGACGCATTCCTTCAGATAGCAACAATGTTCGCAGATAACCCGCTGCGGCGGTGGAACATATCACCTGGTACCGCGATTGGCATGACATCATCACACCGCAACACATGGCAGCGCATGGCGGGGTACAATGTGCTCAGGAACGTCAGTGCGCGGTGGACCACTTTTGGGGTCGATAACCCTGGGGGTGGGACTCGTTTCGAACGAAATCCAGCACCGTGACGTTAAACCACAGCCGCCACAACATCAACGACATCGTCGACAACAACAACAGTTCGGTGGCTCCGGTGTCGTGTCAGAAGCAGCAAGTACACACTTCAGCCTGTTG
This sequence comes from Neoseiulus cucumeris, assembly GCA_021527715.1. Lineage (NCBI taxonomy): Eukaryota > Metazoa > Arthropoda > Arachnida > Mesostigmata > Phytoseiidae > Neoseiulus > Neoseiulus cucumeris. The sequence goes on along the minus strand of JAJSRV010000063.1, from coordinate 11,708 downwards.
AATATTGTTTTCAGCAATTGGCGCTCACAGTGTCGGCTTATTGGACGGCGGCGCGGCGATTTATTACTTCAAGGAATCACCGTCGTCCGGCAGCTCTTAAGTAACGATGCTACTTTCACTTCGGCGTTCGGGAGGACGACCCTGAGGGGATAGCGCTTCTTCAACTCATCAGTTAGAATTTCAAGAAATCCTCAGATCCTATTTCGTCTCACTTTCACCTCTATCTGATTCACCGTCGGCGCTCCGGCGTAACAACTCGGGGAATTCGGAAGTGTTCAAGAATCCCGCTGATTAGAACGACAAATTACATAAAAATCGGTAATCTTTTCCGGCGATCGATGGAGGAAAAACTAAAAAACTTTCCCTGAGACTTGACGATGCTGCTAACAGGCTCGGTTGAGCTAATAGATTGAGTAACAGAACGAAGTGCTGGTGAATCGCCCTGTGGCGGCGGTCGTCTCGGTTGGCATTCACTTCATTCTGTTCGGAAATTCCGTACAAAGATGTCGCGGCCTCAGTCGTCCGTCCGCTGACCAGTGTTCTCAGTCGGATCGTATCCTGATTTCGGATGTGTCCAATCATCTACTCTGGTGCTTGTATCGGATTCTTCTTTTTCTGCGCGGCCCATACGCCATGTTGGTCATGGCGGCAAGCGGCAGCAACGTACAATGACAGCGGATCGGCCGAGTGGCCGACACAACGAACTTACCATTGGGAAGAAATGGCAAGCTACACAAAATGAAGCCAGTGCTCCGTTTTTTCTTTTCAAAGGCGGAAAGTCCACGCAAAGGTCAATGGCCGAACGGTGCGCGGAGACACACGGGCGTTCAGAGTCGATACTTCGTTCCAAACTCACTCAGACGATGCTCGCTTTCCGTGTTTCCATTGTTTCTCAGTGTATAACCTATGGATTTTTTTCCTCTCGGATGACGTACGAAGAAATTAGCGGGATTCGAGAAAACGGCATTTTCGAGAAAACAAATAACACTTCAAATAATTGTGAAACCGGAAAAAATTCAAAGCTGAAAAAAAATCGTCTCAACCGATTGACCCCGAAACCCGATGTTCGGTATTTAGAAGTCAACATCGTCGGAACGGTCTCTGACGCGTATCCATGATTGGTGTCTGTTCGGATAATCTTCGAAGTCAGCTCTCCGTTCCGGGAGGTCCATTCATCAAGGAAGCCTCCTACATCTGTTTGACTCCGAACTCCCAGGAGAGCGTAATAGACTTACGGAACCTGACAACGACGAGGACAACCGAAACGGAGCGGCGTGGCGGCGGCGGCGGCTGGTGACACTGTAGCTTCTGGTTCAAGCGGAGAGTTTCGGAGAGAAGGGTTCGAGTAGCGTTATCGGGGTTCGGGATCAAACGAAATTTATGCGTCGTGAAATGAATTTGTTGAGCTGCTCCATGGAAGAGTGGATGAGGGAAAAATGGGTTGAGTTTTATTGCAACATCAGTTAAAACCCACATGAAAAGCCCGCCTCTTCACGTGCTGTCTCATTCCAAGCGACAACGAGAAAGAAAAGTAGCCAAGAATTCATACGAACAACAAGACGTCGGCGCGCGAACTAGTGCGGCGGCTGTATTATCGACTGCGGCAGCGTCCCCAATGGCTCGCGGAGCTGATTAACGATTGAGATGACGTGTATGTGGCTGTGTGAATGGTTATTTGAAAAAATACGGTCGCGCCCGAAACTAGAAAAGAAGAGGGGAAAGAAAACAAAAATAACACAGAAAAGAATGGTGGCTTTAGTAGTCCGCTGTCCGACGGCAGAAGGTCAATGACCGGACCCCGCGTGGATAGGGAAGACCCGGTTAGGCGCCGCGCCGGTGTCGGTTGTTATGATGACGACGATGTTGTTGTTGTGCTCCTCGGTTGTCGTTGTTGTCGTTTTTTTTTCTGTCGTTGTTGTTGTAGTTGGCGGTGGACTGACCGTGTTCCTGTTTTGTAGCGTTTTAAATATCGAAAACGCGTTCAACAATCAGACAGTTTGCTTTAGCTACTCGACCAGTTCATGATGGGTTTGAATCGACGATCGGGTTGTTTCTCGAAGGCTCTATCCTAGGACTGTGATCGATTTGTTCCATTCTCGAAGAGTTTCGCAGAAGCTGAAAACTGCGCAACACGCTTCGAGTTGAGATTCCAATCTACGACTCAAGTTGAAAAAGACGGCCGCGTCATTTTACTGACAACGAGTTAGCAGTGGCCTCTGTGGAAATTACTCTCGTCGCAGGGGAAACATTCTAATCTCTCTCGGGTGAAACATTGAACTTCGGACGGCGGCTCGACTGAACGAGAAACCTAAACTTGAACTTGAATCTTGTAAATAGCCGAAGATCGAATCATGGGATAGTGAAGAGCGTCCATCATCAACCGTGCCAGACAGCAAGATCTTCTGAAGATATTGAGCGACTTCGCACCAGTTGGACACTGACTCGGAAGAGAAACCGATCAGAAACTAAAATTTTCACCTTTTGGTGGTCCGGGATCGCGCAACCGATCGCGGGAGGTCAGAGAACCGGTGGCTGGTCATTATTCCAGCCATCGATCGAAGGTCGTTGAGCGACCTCAAGGGTAGAAGGGGAGGGTGAACTAGAACTTCAAAATTTGTGAGATCCGAACTCTGATTGTTTCGATGAGGTCCCCGACCTCGGCCAGTCCTTGATGTCAACATGTTTTTCTGGGTCGGCGCGGTCCATGCCCTTTTCTCATAATCAACAATCTAGGCTACCGTAGCCCGCCATCTGAGAATCGCTTGAGTGGTTGGCTGGCTGGCAGGCAGGCAGGCAGGCAGAGAGCTCATTTTGGATTTCACAGTGTAGTTTCCATGAACTTGCAAACGACGTCGTCGAACGCGAGTAGCGCGCTGCCAAAAAGCGCCTCTCATTGATTTCTATCCACGGCTGGTGCGACGGCCAGCCTCGCTATCTAGTTGAGATATCGGAGACTTAATGTTTTTCTCAATCGCCCGGAGTCACTGACAGTAACTATTGTGGTCAGTGTTCGCTTCGAGAAGGAGTTGCTCGGTGACGTCATTGGAACATTTTCTTTCAGGGCGAGATTCAGAACCGTGAAATTCATGAAGCCATCGACGTCGCATACGACGGCGACCTTATCAAGTCTAGTGCTCCTTTCAGCTTTACGAGGATATGACTCCCGCAAATATTGCCTATGCTTATCGATGTACAGGCGGCTGTAGGAGTATCGCTAACTTGCCAAGGTCGTCTTCGATATATGGTAAGCACTTTTCGGGCTCTGTTCCAAAACCAGCTCACATTTCAATCTCTATAGCTTATGAAAACGCGGCGGGATTCTGTTCAAGAAACGAAGAAAACCACGCCTGACTTCTGAGAGCTCCGTCATATGGTTCGATGATAAATTAACTGAATCATCCGTTGGGGTTTTTCTTACGAACTTTTTCCCTCTTTTCTGGTATGGTTGGAACTTTTCCTGAAGTTCAGCAGTTGCGAGGCGGAGTATTCCAACCACCTGTATACAAGTGAGTATACTCGAGTGGACAGAGATGGGGACTCGAGCTCAGCTTAAGGAGTTTTAAACTCAGTTACGTGGACGATTCTGTGTGTATTGAATGAAAGAGAGATCGAACGAGAATACGGCGACGTACGCGGTCCAATCGCCAAGAATCCAGCGGCGTCGCTATCAAGTCGACTCGACCGAACGGATCCTTTTCATGCATCGACAAGGTGACTCCACTAATGAAGCACCGGTGGCACAGTATGTGTAAAATATCATCTCGAATCGCAGATAGACGATGACGTTCGAAAAGCTCGATTGAGAAGGAACTCGGCTGACTGTGTCCCTGAACCCGACTCAAGCTGTAGGGCTGTTGCTACCAGACTCCTCCACGGCCAGTCTAGAAAGAGTGCATACGAAACGTCGACAATCGCCTTGAACCCTTCTAGTGCTCTGGTGAGGCAGCCGCGACAAGACAGGCAGGCCGGCCGTCAGGCCAGCAACAGCATGCCTTTGGCTATGCATTAGAACAAGCCGAACAAGGCCAAGGACGACACGTACACTCGAACGCGAGCGGCTTACGACACACTGGGCTATCACCATTTACCATAGTCATTGTCGATAGACGTTTTGAGATTGTTCCTCGACTCAAACGTCTTCTGCCTCGGTTAGCATCTACCTTTCCTTCTTTCGATCGATGTGAACTACTGCGACGCGGATATTTAAAACTGCATTATTCGCATGCTTTTCCGTTTAATCTGTCGGCTCATCGCACCTCTTATCGAATGTTCGGCCAATCTATTCCGAGAGGAGGAGCCCACTAAAAATACCGAACTAGCAGTTCCGGTCAAAGATTGCAGCGCCTAATTGTTCAGACTGAGTAGGCGTTGGAGCAAAGCGAGTGGTTCGAGACAACCTTGATTACGGCAGCGTCCTTGGCTCTCGGTCGCGGTTCTGCGCTCCAGCCTTCGAAGCGATTATTCAGACTCGAACGGTGCGGCCGCCAAAACAAAGCTAAATCATTGTGTTGACTGTGTCCACAGTGAAATATTCCGTGGATCTCGACTAAACCGACCTGTGGGTCATCGCCATACGCGAAACGAGCAACAAATGTTGTTCAAGGACTCTGACCATTCGAATCCGCACGCTAGGGGAAAAATGAGACCTTGCACTCACTGATATTCACTTGTTTTTCTCTTTTCGAAGTGTGGGATCCATCCCGTTCACGCAGTCAGCGATACAGTAATGCTGAGAAAGTATTCTTGTGGACAGTTCTTTTCCACTCATGGAACCGACATTTGGGCCCCTTTCGCCTCAAACACAGGGGCCCGGCCAAGTTCAAGGGCAGCGCGGAGTGCCGAGATGAATCATTATAGCGTCGCTCAAGATCTTCTCTCAACGACAAGTCTATCTATCTCCGAAACGGAAGCCCCACGAGCTTCAAAGTGAAGCTCTACAAGTTTCCCACTTTGCAAGCGGAGGGAGCAGACAGCTCGAAGAACTCCCGCCCTGGAACTCGAGGATCAAACGATACCGTTCAGCGATTTTCCTCTCGATAGAATGCGAATCGAACAATTTTTCGAAGATTTTGACGACTTTCTTCCCTAGTCCATCTCTGAGACAACGTCTCACTAACGATTCGCAACTACCTCCGTACAACGAAGTAAACCAGAAACGATTAGGTTGACGACATAGCGATTGTCTGCGTCATTCCGATTGTGACATCTTTCAGGACACAATTGAAGCAAGCACACATTTGTGCAGTGAGTGACGTACAGGGCAGTGCTCCAGTGGCCTCATCTTCGGCGGTTCTGAAGTCCCTGTAGTGGCCAACGACCCCACTCTTGCTTTCAGCCCGGATAAGCAAACGACGAAAACAACGGGTCGTTCAACTTACGCGAAGGACGTCGACCCTGGCTCGAATTCCTTGTTCGATTCACATGGGCATTGATTCTTCCCGTGGGGATAGAGTGGTCCACCTCCGTTCGCCACATGTAGTAGGGGTATTCATACGATTGCGTGTTACTTTTCTTTGAGTTTCGTCGAGAGCAACGCATGAATCTCAAGTAAAGATGCTAGACGGATTACCGAGAAGTTTTCAGGCTTGTTGAAAAAGAATCATGGTTACCGCATGAGCGCGAGCCATTCTGTGGTGCTCGTAGAGGCCGAAAGAAGTTCCCGTGATTAAAAAGAGGTGGAAAAATCAGAGTACTCGGGACAATTTCCCGGTCTCCGTTCGTATCCCGCGACCGGATACAAACTAAGTCGAAGATTGAGCCGATGGCTGGTGGAGTATATCTGGAGAAATCGAACCTGATTGGAAATCAACTTCACTCATTGCTGTCCTTCTTTCATGAAAACTCCTTTGGTGAGCGGATAAAGAACGATCTAGATCTACGAATGAAGGCATTGAAATCGCAATTTCTCCCAATCCAGAAAATTTGTCCGCTAGGAGACTGGATCTCAATGTCATGAGCTTCCGAGTTGACGACAGCATCCAGGTGAAACGCGTACTCTATACTTTGTACTAAGGTAAATGGAAAGCTCAAAAACAATCGAAAAATTTCCATTGAAGACTTGTCATTCTGGTGAAACGCCGCCAAAATGCGATTCCTTCCCGGTTTGATGAGCTGCACCAATCCAAGTTCTCAGTAAGAGTTTTGTCCACTTTGTTATCCAGAATTCTCGTTCATAAAACTATGACTGCTTCTATCATGAACGAACAAAGTGGGATGGACCTCGAGGCCACTGGAGCCGCGCAACTCGATGGCATTAAAAGTTGACATCCATGTGAGGGATCTTCAGATTTGAAAATGGTTTCGATTTTTCCGCGGAGACAGTGCCTTATTTATGAGATTTTCCGGTTCATTTCTTTACTCGGTTACCAAGATCATCCGCGCACCCATTGGAATGACGCCTGTGGCGCCACCTATCGACTCTCTAGTGAATCGTCCAGGAAGCAAACCGTAGTGTAGAAGATATCTGAGTGAGTGAGACACGAAACAGTTTTGCTTAGCTGATCGAGGATCTTGCTTCTCGAACAGCGGAAAGCGATTCGGGATACAGAAGTCAAGCTCAATCTTCCTCTTATGTTGGTAGAGCCTGCGCGGAATATTTTGGAGTAGCGTCCTTCTTGACTTAATCGAATCGAGGAAAGAATTCCCTGAGAAATGCACATTCAATTTTAATGCATTCATTCCAAGGTTTCCAATGAACGATTTTCATTGAAAGTAATCAATCTGATTACGCACCGCCGACTCCCCCGAAGACTTGCTTGTACAGATTTTCACGAGCATGTTCAAATCGTAGATTCCTGAGCAGGAGCGAGGAACCACCCAAAAGTTGATCAGAAATCATCAAACGCAGGGTCCTTAGGTAAATAACCCCAGGATCCTTTTCCCTCCGTTTCCGCGCGTGCTACCATCTCTCCATCGGAGACTTTTTCCGGCTTGTGGCAGTTGAGTTTTGCAAGTATCGGAGGAAGTTCAGGCAAGCTTCAGGTTTTGGACGATCTGGGAGATCTACTCCGGAGGCAAACGCTTGAAGAACATGAGAAACACCGACTCGGCAACGTTGTGAGAGGAAAGAGGTCGGAATAGATCTAACTTCCGAGGCTTTGATCTTCCGTTCGAGACAATGTTAGTGTTGAAATGCAAATCTGCACTCTTGTTCCAAACCGCGGAGGTCAATAGTCCATCTCGGAAATTAAACTCTGCTGGTAACATCGAAATCTCCATTGGATTCGTTCAATGCCGGTCGGTTAGTCGATGTTGCTGTTCCTCTCCGCATTTCAGACGGCGCTCATGCGTGGAAGTAACAAGTAAATTCCACGCGGTCAAGATTACGTTACGTATCAAACGATTTCCTGCTAGCTTCGTGGCTGCTTGTGGTGGCTCGGGAAAATTATTCAAAGTTTGCCTCGACTCGGTACGCCCGCTGCACGGGCCTCCAGGCTGTGACCTAGTTCTTCTCGCGAGGGCATTGCACTCTTTTCCCCCGATTGGGAAGACGGGAGCGGTAGGGGGCGCGGGGAGGAACGGGAAACTGCCTCGGGACGAGAAACCAGGTCAGGCCTCGGCCGCTCTCTCGTTCGCTTGGAAAACGTGTTGGAAGCAGCTGCCGACTCCGAATCGAGGTCGCGAGGAAGGAAAAGTCTCTTTTCTTCTGTCGCCTCTCATGAAGCTCGACGACATTGACAGCACAAACAGCATCGGCAGCAGCAACAACTGCAGACCAGAGTTGGCTCGAGGGAAGCGAAATCGAATTGTTGTCCTCTTTGATTTTCCGACAGGAAACAAAGAAAGCATTCACAAGAAACAATCTGAATCTGGGTCATCGAGTGTTTCATGACAAAAGTCCGACGTTTTGCAAGGCGGTGCTGAGCTTAGTCGTACCTTTCTCGCTCCCTTTCGAAAGGAGTTCTTGCGCAACATTCATAACCTAGATCTCCGAGGCTGCCCAGAGGACGGCCGTTATTGATAATAGTCTTGCGGAATACTAAAGGCAGGCGTGTTGCCCAAGTTTCCTTCTATTCGACTCGAGCAAATTCGTTTGGTTGCGAAGAAGACGTTTCCGAAGAAAACTTTTGCTAAACTTTCTCTTAGCTGAGGAATCATCGTCTCGACCTATCGTTCTCTACTCTGCATTGGTTTCTAAGAAATCCTGGAAGCTCTGAGAATCCAGAAAAGCCTGCTCGAAGACATTGGATTCGAATTCTTTTGGACTTCCGCTGCTTTCGACAACCGATATTCTAGTGACCTAAATCTGCCCCCCTTTCACGCTTCTCAAAATTGTCTTGTAATAATAAGGTGCTCATGTTTCGACTGCACTCGATGCCGAAACTGGAGTCGAAATTCATGTTCAGTTCGAGAATCATCATTGCGAACCATTCCGCCAGGTAACAAGAACCGGGAATTGAAAATCTGATCAAGAAGTTCAGATTGTGAGCTCAAAGTCGAACGGAGCGCCATAAGTGCTTCCACGGGCTTCTCCGAGAGGAGCCGGGACTCAAACTTTCCTCCAACCCAGCTCAAACAGCCCAGATACTCGGGACGTAGCGAGGACCAAGCGGGGAGAGAGATCTGGGAGAGCAGCTCCGACCCAGTTGGAGGGCAATGCCCCGGGCCGTTTCGTTCGAGGTTGTGCAGCTGGAGGTCAGCTGCTCTATAGTTTTTTGGATTCCAATGCGAATATCCTCACTGGTCTATACTCCGGTTCCGGAGTGGTCGCTTCGAGTTCGAGAGGAACGACGATGGCAGAAAATGGAGCGTTTTTTCCACCGAGAAGTGAGAAGAACAGCAATCCTGTTATGAAGATCGGAATTGTTTCGACAACGAAGATCTATCCAGCGCGATTCGAATTCCGAGCGAATCTCAATTCACGAAAAATTTTCTTTCGATTGTTCGATTTTCCTGAGATCAACGTCTACCACGAGAGTCTCTTGCCTCATAACTCGGAAACCACCGAATCGAGGCACTCTGTGATACGGCGCTAAATAATTAGGAGATTTTCGGAAGTAGAAAGTCTGCCTTTGGTCTTTTTGCTGTCCGTGAACCGATTCTCGCTCATCCATCATTCAGCCAGGCCATCGTCTTCTGAACTCGAGGTTGCCTGGCAGGCTGAATCGCGGGCCGCTTCCCTAAAATGATCCCCATGTGTCGCCGGGGGTCCCTGGGTGGTCGGGTCGTTATCCCATAGCTTCTCGGTATACATAATTTTCACTGTGAAGTATTCTTTTCCGGCCTATTTTGGCCGAGATCGACTCTACGGGTCACGGTGCAGGTTGCCAGGAAATTTTCGAGGAAAAACTTGACAAGCGCAGTCGCTACATTTAACGCTCGTGAATCGCTGGAAAACAACCTTCTACATCAAACCCAATATCAGGCCGAGATCTCTGTTGACTCCGCTCTGCCGAGGTCATCTGTGGACTCATCCGCATCGCAGACTCTGAGTAGATTTTCTCACACCGTGTTCCCGAATATAAAACCTCTTTCGAGAATAAGCTCTCACAAGATTTTCCGTCTTGGCGATGAAAATAAGCCCTCCCCTGAAAGTAAGCTCTCTTTTCGGTTTCGGAGGAGTAGCTGTTGCGACTGTATTTTATACCTAGAAAAATACCTTCCCCAACCGCTTTGCGGTTCGAGTTACGGAGGTATTCTTCTACCTGCATCAGAACCACATAGATATATCAAAACACAGATGATGTTTCCTGGCTTCCATGAAGGCGAAAATTCTCACGAAGGCATACAAGTTGCATTGAAGTTCTCGATTCAGTGAGCGCTTCTTCGAGTCCCTCTCCTGCATACACCGATGTTTATTGTTCAGTAAATTGCTCGAGATAATGCGAGATTTGTGTTGCGACAACTTTGCTTACCGAATCCAGTTGGATTCGAGAACTACCTGGTGGCGGCAAATCAAGACAGTCTGGGAATAATGTTTGAGAATCGGAGATCTCCTGTTATCAGATTCGATTCCTGGCACTTTATGGCTATTCTCATCACTAGGGCCCGAGAGTTCATGCAGTTAAATATGCGGATATGCACTTTGATAATGGGAAATAATAAGCGGAAAAATATGCAGATACACAGAAAATTATGCAGATATGCCGAGAAGTATTTTCGTGCAAGTTGCATAGGGAATAGGATATATGCAAATTGCATATGCTGTATGCTCTTGCACGAACTTTCGGGTCCTACTCATCACGAATTGACAAATTCAAGTATATCCTCGGATTTTCTTCAAGTGCTCTCCGAAGACGCTTTCTCGTAGTATTCTCGAAAACTCGAGGAGTTGGGTTCCGATTTCTTGAGTTTGGCCCGTCGAAATGACAATCGGAGATGGATGCAGAATGTCGAGCATCATTGTTACACCATTTGCTCAAATGAGGAGTAGAACTTCGTACCCTCCGAGAAAACGCGGGTTTCGAGCGTTTTGAAAGATGGGCGACAATATTTCGACACTGAATTGCTACAGATTCGCCTCAGATGATGTATAGCGTTCGATGTTCTTGTCTCTGTATCGTGTTGTACTTCCGCCCACCCCGGCGTCGTTGGAAACAGTCGGGCTCGGTTCCTGTGTGTTCGAACATCGCTCGCTCTCATAACTGAGCGCGTTCTTCGCGTTCACTCCGAAGCTGCATCGGACCTGTAGCCCCGGCCGGCTGTTGCTCAGAACGCCGATATCCATCCGTGTTACATCAGGGGTCATCGAAAGATCGGAGGCTCCTTCCGCATCTGGAAACCCCCTCCAGACGTCGTGGTATGTGTGAACTAGAGGTCAATGAATGTACGAGCCGTCGGGGAAAAAACAGGCATCAAGCCAGACACAAACTCACTCCCGTCTGAAGCGCGGTAGAGGCACAGCTCGAGCTTTTTCGGTTTTGGGAACAGTGTCAAGATGTAAGTACAGGAATCTCCTCGTGTATTCGCGCATGACAGAAGATCATCTAGGAGGACGCGGAGAATTAAGTATGAAGTTCCGGAATTCAATTCCTCGGAGTGATGAGATCCGATCCGAATGCTGACCCTGATCACAATCCGACGGATGCGGCACATTTGGAGTCTGGCGAAAGCTCTGTTCCGCATTCCATTCCATGTGAGTCGGATGACTCCCAAGGCTGTCTGACAGATTCGGCTCAAGGAGCGGGTCAGTGGGTCCGACGAAGAGGTGTCCGGTTTCATGGGCGCTTGTTCATGGGAGACGGATAGTTTGATGTCGTTACCGCAGAAGAATATTAATGAGTCTTTGTCGCAACCTCTTGGTTTCGAGACTAGAAATCTCTCCCACCCGGAAAGAGAACGAAACGTCGAAAGCGTCTTCGAGCAACGTTCCAACCACGATGAAAAAAGTTCGCTCCTCTCTATCAATTCTACAGACTCTCACGATCCGCCAATCTTCCAAACTGCATCGATGCCGCTGATGAGAGCGGCGAAGTATTTCCGCTAACTCCCATTCGCCAAGCTCAGCCATGTAGCACCAATGCGCTGCTGCTGCATTTTCAGCAGGAAAATATCAGCATCTGCATTTTCCCTCATCAGTTTCGGTGACACGACAGCCGCAAGCATTTATACTGTACTAGCAAACCCCGTCGCGCTTCGCGCGACGCAAGGAGAGCGTTAGAACGGAGAAAAACAGTCCAAAAAAGTCCTTGATAGGGGAGTGTCATAATGGTGAGGGAAAACAAAGAGCAAAAGAGTAACTTTGGACGTTGTTTATTCGATCATTGGGT